>JAVQMF010000058.1:8132500-8757500 GCA_032878935.1 Erythrophleum fordii
ATATCAAGCATCTACTGATAACACATTCATTCATGTAGATAGTATTATAGAACAAAATTTAGTCTTCAAGTATAAAAAATTAAGGATTTAGTGAGAAAATTAAGAATTTATAGCAAAATTAGGATATAATTAAATATTCCATTTTAAAGAACAAAATTTAAAAAATATTGTATTATATTTGTTGAATTTCATAATTCAATTAGCCCATAAAAAGACTATGTATTCAATTTAAGAATAAAGTTTAAGAAGGTATTGCGTATCAAATTTGAGATTCTAATTAAACAAAAAATGTTAATTTTCAACACATAAAAATAAAAGGATTTTGTTAAAAAAAATTTAACAGATTATACATGTTGAATTGAAGACAAAACTGGAGAGAAGATTATGTATTTCATTTAAAGACAAAATTTAAGGAAATATTGCATGTTAAATTTGATATTCTAATTGAATAAAGAAAAAATTTTAATTTTCTATACATAAAATAATTAAAGATTTAGTAAAAAAAATTAAAAATTAAAATAAATTTTAACGGATGCTGTCCAAAGGTTAATGAAATAATACATAAATTATCAATGTACTTAAAACTCATATATTCAATTATAAAACATTTAAATTGCATGGTGTTAAAATAAAATCGAGCCGATCGGCGTCCACCAAATTGTATTTTACTCAAAAAGTTGAATAAAACTATGAAAAAAGAATTTAACCTAATTCATGTCACCATTCGTGGAGGTTCAAGTCATAGTTTATCAATTTTTGACATCAACTGACAAAAAAGGCGACTTACGATAATAGAGATTGATTTGTCATTGGTGGCCAGTCAGTTTGTATTTCTAAACAAAATTTGAAGAGATTAGAAGATTATAAATTAAAAAGTAATCCTGTAAAGGGAGTGTATGTATACGTTGACTCCTGGTCTTCTTGCCCTCTGTTTCTTGCTACTTGTATACGAGTATCTTCAAATAAAATGGTGTTGTTTGGACGGAAGGAGAAGGAGTAGATTGAAGAAATGGGTTGGGAAGCTATTCCGAAGATCCTGTTAACAAAATCACTCGGCGTTCTTGCCTGGTAGAGCAAAATTTCTTTTTACTTTACGAGCTTTTCAATCATTTGAAAATTTTTGCCATACAGTGGATCGATGATCCCCCACGGCCTGTTTCTTTTTGTAAAAATGCGCTGTCACATTTGCGTATATATCCCATATTTATTTATTTATTCTTTTCCTGACTTGCAGGCCTCCATTGAGTTTGCTTTGTCCCTTGTAAGTTGCTAGTTCTCTTCTGGGTCCTTTTATTTTTTCAGCTTTTAGAATTGCTTTTACGAATGCCAGAGAATCGTGGATTTGATCTCTAAATTCAGTGTGCTTGCTGTAGGTACGCTTCTATTCGGGCCATGGAGAGCGGTTCTCGCTCCAGTAATCGTCGATGCCTTACTTTTTGGGTTATATTTTCTTTGTTTAAGATCATGGAAAGGGAACTTGCAGGGCTGTTCAACTGGTAATTTCTGGATTGATTTGTGCATTTAGCGAGAGTACTTTATTTTTTTGTTACAGTATGGTGTGTCACAACAGACTAATATCAAACTCTTAATGGTGCTGTGATCATTTTGATGGTAAACCAAACAATGAAAAATTGTATCTGTAACCATAAAACTGATATATGCAGTCTTTGGTTGCTTTATATATACGTTTGTGACCATTTTTATGGTCACTTATGTGATGCCACTCTGATAATGCAGGTTTTCCTATTGTTTCTACATCTCAAGTTCATTTGGTTATTAGACATGTTTTGGGTGGCCCAGCTTAAAACTTATTATTAAGATGATTGACTTTTAGAACATCGCCATCACACAGTGCTATTAGTTCCCATTTAGTTGAAGTTCTCTTGAAATGTTACTGACATTTCATAATTGAGGATCACATGCAAGTTGGTTTGTTTTGTTTTCACGTCTAGCATGTTATGTACAAATTGTGTGTTCAATTTCTAACTTCAAAAATTATATGAAGAAGTTAAATTCAAGACTCGAACATCAGTATCAGTTAGAATAAAATGAAGTTACAAGGAAATCAGAATGGTTTTGGCACAAAAAAAGGGGGTGAAGAAGTTTCGCACTGTCTGACTTCTTACACTGTTATCATGGTCTGCAGCCTGGCATCGATTACCACTTTTCTTGTCTTTGAATATCATGTTCTGAGCTACCGTTTCTCCTCAGTTCAAATTTGTTTGATTTTACAGGCTCCCATGGTGGCCTCATATGAAAGGGATGGCAACCATCTTGCTGGTGTTACCTTATTTTGGTGGTGCATCATACATCTATAAGTACTTCCTTAAGCACTATTGTACTGACAACATATGGAAAAGGTCGTGGAATATCTTCAGTCAAAGGAGCACAAGTTTCATATTGGATGAGCACAGCAAACTTCTCGATGTTTCTAATAGCGCAATTATTAAAAGCCAAATGCAAGAGAAGAAACCCGTAATAAATCAGGTATGTTCATTTCAAGTATTTGCCTTTTTTTAACGTACATCAAGTTACTGACAACCCATTCATTGAAATATTTGGAAGCTTGATTGAGGATCTTAAAATTTCATTTCTCAAATTGTTTCTAACTCCAAATATGCATTTGACATGTTAAATGTTACTAACTTATTTGGTGCAATAAATGATGGGCAACCAATTGCAATTTTATTGCTTATATGTTTAAATGTAACATTGAGATGGAAACCACTACTCCCAAGGAGGCAGTTGCTTGCTACCAAGTACCAATTCCTCGTCCAATTTTCATTTAATAAAACATTTAATTGAGTCACTGTCATAATGTTATTAATAAATACTAATTGCTTAACAATTCTTTTCATCAGGGGAGTTATGATCCTGGTTGTGACTTAGCAGAAAGGAATTACAATAGATCAACTGGTAAGCAAAAAGCCCAGAAAGAATGGAGCTGTGCTTTATGTCAGATCAGCACTTCCAGCGAAAATTGCCTGGGGGCACATCTTCAAGGAAAGAAACATAAAGCCAAAGAAAATGATTTGAGGGTAGAGTTATTTGTAACAAAGAGCACGTGCATGTTACCATCTCTGGCTACTCGCAAGAGAACCAAAGGAATGGTTCTACTACAGAACCTTAACCAAATTGCAAATCTTCTGAGTCCGGTTTCCAGAAACATTAGATGGTGTGGATGGATAAAGCCAGAGTTTGGATGCACAAAATTGAATACCGATGGTTCTATACATAAAGAAAATGCTGGTTTTGGTGGACTGCTTCGTGATTACAAGGGTGAACCATTGTGTGCTTTTGTCTCTAAAGTTCATCAAGGAGATATTTTCTTGGTTGAGCTATGGGCTATATGGAGAGGTCTTGTTCTTGCCTTGGGTCTTGGGATCAAAGTAATATGGGTGGAGTCTGATTCAATGAGTGTTGTGAAAACCATCAATAAAGAACAGCCTTCATGTCCTAAAGCTGATAGCTGTTTGAGACACATATGGAGACTTCTAAGTAAGTTTGCGAAGTATCAGGTTTCTCACACATGGCGTGAAACTAACAGAGCGGCGGATCATCTTGCAAAGATGGTTCTTTGTGGAAATGATGTGGTTCTGTGGCCGGTTGATTTTCCAGATAGCCTTTGCAATATTATTGAAGATGATGCCAAAGGAAAGAAATATCCTAGATGGCGATTTCTGTCTAGGCTACCTTCAGATCCCCTGAAAGCGGTTGGTGGACCATAATTGGATGCTTATGGTGTAGCTGCCATTTCGAGATCAGCAGATTGGTGCTGCTCTTTGTTTATAAACAACAGTTGGTCTTTTCGATTGACAAAGCTAACTTGAGTCCTTGATGATTTGTAATTGAAGACAATGCGCCGTATCTCTCTCAATATATATTAGTTTCGGTAAGTCTTCCCTTCCTAATTTACATTATAAAAAATAATTACCTTTGGTATTAATGTAACAATTAAAAGAGTGAATAGGAAGTAGAAGATCAAGAAAAGTAAACAAAGGATGAGGAAAGCAAGAAGTATATCATAAAAATACCAGTCAAAGCATTGAGAATTTGAGATAAGACATATTGTCTTCTAATATTTTAAAATATTATAAAGGAATACCACAATGGATATTTTTCTATCGTTGATCAAAGATTTTTTTAATGAAAGCTGTGAATTAGATTTTAGAGGGCAAGTCTTGGCGCAATGGTAAGGTTGTCGCTGAGTGACCTAAAAATCACAGATTTGGATTGAAAACAATCTCTCTATAACAAAACAGGGGTAAGGCTCCGTACATTTATCTTTCTTAGATCCCACCTAGTGAGAGCCTTGTGCATTGGGATGCCCTATGAATTAGATTTTGAAGGAGGAAAAAAAAGCCCTCAATCTGCAACAGATATAGAAGAGTTTATTCAACCATAGTTGGGCTCCTATGTGATTATCGAAAAGGCTATTGAATTGAGATTTTTCTACGCAGGTCATTTCAGGGCGAACCAATCATTTATAAAATAGAAGATAAGCTAATTCAGAGTGGATTTTTAATTTTAAATTCAGCATTCGTAGATCATTTGAAAAAAATATATAATTATTCTTTTTCAATATTGTTTTGAGGTGCCTTTATGAAATTATCTACGGGACCGTTGAGAAATCTGATGCCTTGTGGGGATGGGAAGGATTTCTCTTTTCCCAAAAATATATAATTTTTTGCTCAATTTCATATTCAACATCGATTATTTAAAAAACAAAAAATTTTCTCATTCTGAATGTGTTGTATACGAACTCCTTCCATTAGTTTTACCTATAATTCATGACAGTAAAACAAACTATCGGGGCCCTCGCCATGCGATGCGTCAAGTCATAAAGTGTACAATTTGTTCATCATTACATCAAAACAACATTTGCGGAGAAGCCGCTTGCTGATATGGGAACAAAACTAACCGTAGTTGTGAACGTACCATTAAGAAATAAACAAGATATTTAAAGAGCAAAACGGGGATTAAAAAACTGCCAAAGGCATTTTCCCATTGCAATACACAACTGTACAACATATTAACAATTAACAATTTAAGATAAATATGAACTTAAAAAGATCAAACCCTGCACCATTCATTCTATTTATCCTAATATGTAATACATAGGTATGATACCCCCAACAATTATCAACCAAATCCAAACCCTTCATTTGCTTCATGAATTGCAAGCAGTAACCTCTCTTCCAATTGTTGTCTAGTTGGATACTCCGGCAGATCTAGCTGGTTGAAGCTGCAGCAAAGCATGCAGGTTACTTCTTTCAAGTCATGCGCTAACGATGATCAGTTAAATAACGAAACATAAGCTGGAACTTTAAAGATGTCAAAAGCCAAACACGTTGATAAAAGATAAAATGAACTGGGCAGGAAGCATAAAAGTACCAAGTATGAGCAGAAGGCAAGTGGTCGGGGCTCCCATATGCTTTGTGTATCTGAAACTTCTGAGAACCTGAAATTCCTTGAAGAGCACTGAAACCTTCCAGTGGCACCTGAAAATTAGTAGCCAAAATCAGACCCCTCGTAAACTTTACATGTTTTAACTTCTAACCACACAGGATTTACTGTTCTAGTAGACTAAAATCGAAGAGCAAGAGTTTCCAAGTCAACAAAATCAGATCATAAGTAGGATAAAAAATATTATCTCCAGCAGAGGGAGACAGGCAAAGCTGAGATTAAGGTAGAAACTGTCAGGAAGAAACTCTATCAGTGCCTTCCTAAGCCTATTCAATAAATTACAGTTACACCTCAGATCATCCAAGGTTGAGCCAATCACATACTCTACTTTGCTTCACGCAAGAGAGAATTTTTTATTATTCAAACAAATTGTTATTGGTCTTCAATTAGAAATTTTTTTTTTTTTTGGGGGGGGGGGAGGATAAAGAAAAAGCACCTCCAATACAAAGGCAAAAGCAGCAACGTAATGCTTATTCAAAAGACAAGACATGGGAAACAGTAAAAAATTCAAGTTACAGTCATTTAAAGATTAAAAGGATAAAAAATCTGCAAAAGCAACTTACCTTGGATGTGCCTGTCACAAACTGCAACAGTCGAGCCTTATCTTCCTTGCTGAAACCATAAACAACCTCCCAAAACCATTGGATAACTGGTGATGCAGCACTGTATCCAGAATATTCGGTATTTGCTCTCAAGTCATCCACTGCAATGATGCAAAACTGTTTGTTAAAATTAACTTTCCACACAGTTTAAAGACTAGAAAAGATGAGAGGGCTGGGAAGCAGTAGAGACATCAAGAAAGGATATGTTTTACAACGCAAGAGACTCACAATCAATATCAGGAAGTCCACTGATCAATAATTCCAATTCTTTGTCATGGAATATAGATATCAACTCCCTGGGAATCAATTCATTGAATCCTTCCAAGAAGGCATTTATTTGAGGTCGAATTGCAGTGGTCAACCGGTGCTCAGCAACCAAATCAACATACCGATGCTTATTCTCCTCGGTAACTTTGATATTCCGTCCACCAGGAATCAACTCATAATCAGTCACCTAGACATTTTCATTGAAATTAGACAATAATAAATAAATAATCTGATATATTATCTCAAGAAGTATCAGAGGAGTCAGTACTTCTGTCCGTTCATATAAGATCAGCTTTTCCTCATCTGCGTCAATGCTAAAGGTAAGATCCAGACCATCACTAATATCATTCTGCAAGCAAATCAGAAACACACAATTGTCACAATCAACAAGCAGATGATAATGGAGAGAGTACTGAAAGAGGGGAAAGAGTACAGAAATGCACATGCCTCAAGCATCCATTTCAAATTTTTGAAATAGTCAGGATCAATAGCTTCAATATCATGATATGTAACTTTGACCCCTAGTATGTGCTTGTAGAATGAGCGAGTAAAATGGACATCCAAAAGCTGACCATCAAATAATGCTTTCCCAACCTGAACAATGTAGAAAGGGTTAAGAAAGAAGGATATATAACAAACAGCAAGCAAACAACAAGAGCAGTTGCAAATAGAACTCACCACTCTTCCAACAAATTTGAAATAAGAAAGATGTTCTGTTTGGTAAACAGAGTTAGGGTTTGGCTGAAATGTTGATTCATTGCCCACTGTAGTAAAAAGAAGTGCTCCTTTGTCAAAAATAACTCTGGACAATAATTGATACCATTCTCTTGTAAGCCCACCTGCATCAATACCTTCCTCTCCTTGGAAGTGAACAGTCAACCTTCCCTTCAAATCTTGAGTAGATCTCATGCGAAGCTGGTTATAAGAATCTTCTAAAACATATGCCCTTCTAACTGATATTCTTAAGGGGCTGTGATGATGGTCATGCTGATGCTTTATCTTTGATCGAAAGTGGGCACGCTTGTTATCAAAATCGATAAATCTTGGAACCTTCAGCATGAGGGAGAAAGATTTCTCGAGCAAACCAGGATTTTGCCTGATAAAAGCATTTAGTAGCTTCCTATGCTTCTCTGAGAACTTGACAAAAACAGCATTTTTCTCTTCCACTTTCACAGCAGGCGCAGGTGTTTTCTGTTGAGTAGCAGATGTGCTGGCATCTTCAACATCAGAAATAACAGGAATACCCAGGCCCTGACTAGCCCCTGGCTGACCAGGATGCAGCTTCTCACAAACCACAAAGAAAGATTCTATGTATGGTAAAATATTTTGAGAGCCTGGTGGAAGTGGAGGCATTACACCAGATGGTTTAGACACACAGGTTCGGGAAGGGGTAAACAAATCAGAGGCAGACTCCGAGTATGACTCTATCTTGCTTATGCAACAGCTCAGCTCATGCCACAAAGGCTCTAAAGCTAAATTGATTTCCCAAACCACAGAAAGCGCAGGAGGAGTAATTCTATCACTCTCTTTCTCAGTCAGTGAAGCAACAAGGGAACTTAAGGCTTGCAGAACTCTCAAAATTGCAGCTCCGTCAGAAGATGTTGTGCTAAGAAGAGCTTTGATTGTTTTACTGAAAACACGTAACTCATCCATTGCACATGAAGTCAAGTTTTGAACTGCTCCTGCCAGCTCAGTGACAAAAAGCTGACAATGACTTGGAGCAATGGCCACTAATTTCTTCATTACCTCCGCCACAAGAGCATATGCATTATCTGACAAACTGAGATGAACACATTAAACATCAGATCAATTAGATAATTGTCAAAACACCCAGAATTTTCCTTACAAACAATAGATAAATCTGGTCTAATGGCAAGTGCTATGAAGTTCGGTATTTTAAACAAAAACAAGTAACTTCCTGTAACAAGACCAAGTAACTCCACATAAACATGATGAAAAATGCTGAATGAACATTATCACGCTAGAAACAATCCACCACTGCTCAAATCTAAATATATGGAACCTTCTGTAGAATAATCTGAAAATAATTATGAAGATAAATTAATTTCCCTAGTTATAGCAACCAAATACATCTAAGCCAGCATATTTACAAAACCCAGACAGCAGAATAAGTGCAATCAACAAGCATAAGCCCAAAATCATACCCTTCTTGTGCAAGTAATGAGCACAAAAGCTGAAGTTCCGCTTGTGGTAGGTTACTTAGTACTCTCTGAGTCTCACATTCCTCAGGATTACCAGAGGTTTTGGGTTTGGAGGAATCAACAACTTTAGTTGATGTATCAACCCCAGAAGACGTAACACCAGGATCTGTATTTGTATCTGCCTCCGTTGCAGAAATTTGTGGCCCAGATGATGGCTCAGAAGTAGAACTTGGAAGTTTGTCAGATGAACTAGACTTGCTTCCAGCATTATCAATGATAACCTCAAGCAGATTTAGCAGCTGCAAGTATAAAAAAACAGATAAACAACAATCATGTCAGCATTGTCTGCATGCACAGAAATAAGATGCTAGTATACCATATAAAAATCAAATCATCACCTGCTCAAGATGGGCTATGCTCCTCAAATAAAGGGGCTGGTTCAAAAGACTCAAAAGCATTGCAAGGGATATGTACTCATTATTTTCACTGCTAACTTCGTCTCCAACAACCATCACAGCTTTGCCGCACATGCTGTTGGCATTATCTGGTTCTCTTGGGGCATGAGGAGGATGCCTAAACTGAAGCAAAATTTTTGCCACATATGGATGATTACGAGAAAGATAAGTGAGAGTTTCAAGTATACGACGTGAGAGCAAGGGAGGAACTCCTACGTAATCAAACAACATATAAGGTATTAGTTAAATCCTCTGCCAAAAGAAGAATAAAGAAAAAGATTCAACAAATAATATAAATGGCCACTCTAGCACAAACAAGCGTGGGGAAAAGGAAAATGAAAATAGTTTCAACTACAGCCTCTCACTTTTTACTACCTTGGGAAAATTTAAAACTACAAGCACTTATTAAGAAAATTGACAAGCTACATAAAAAAATTGAAGGATGACTGCCAATAAGGGCAAGGTATGATCTGTCAGAATCCAAATATCCAATATTAAACCATTACAAATGCTTGCACCACTAGCCATTACCACAAACACTTCACTACTAAAAATACAAATATACCTTTCAATACCTACATCTATCACTGAAAACATATAAATCCCATCACCACTGATTCTCAGTCACATAATATCTCAAACTATATTTATCACTAATAAGATTGATCATCTGGTCTTACCATTGAAAGATTGAGGACGTGAGTACATTACATTGCTCTGACAACCATATAGTCTATATGGTGGCTCAGCTGCACTAGAGACACTTCCAGACTTCCTTACATCTAGCATAAGTAGGTCCATCAGAATTTTCACCAAAGTAGTTCTAGTCTCACTATGGGCACAAAGATTCAAAAGAAGCCTCTGCAATTGAACTTTATAGAGTGGCTGCAAAAAGAAAAGGATACTAAATAAACAATAAAATAAAAAACATTTTGAAAGACTGTTTAATATCATAAATTGATACCTGAACTACACGAAATAACCGAATCATGGCATGCAAAGCTTCTGTGTCAACTAGAGGTGCTCCATCAGCTTCAACTACCTTAGCTCCAATAGATCTGCGTGAAGAAATGCTTCCCCCAGCCCCATCCAGGCCAGAACCAATACCTTCACCACGTCTAGAAGTCTCACCTCTACGACTTCTGGGGTACATACCAAAGAGGGTACGACTGTAACGGTGTGCAAACCGCTCCCGCAACATATTTGCCTCAGCAACAAGAGCAGGTGTAAGATTCGCAAGGATAGCATCGGATGATGTTAAAAGAACCTGAAGAGAACATGAATATAATAGTAAATACATGCAACTTACATTTACTAAACAAAGTTCCACTGACAAACTTACCTCTTCTCGTAACTCTGAAGGAAATGTTGCAATTATCGAGACTGTATCCATTTCAACAGGTTGACCTTCCAACTCCTGGGACTGATGGAGCCTCTGTGCTTGCTGTTGTGCAAGAACTTCTGCTCGAATATCTGGAGGGAGAGCTGCAAGGAATTCTGGATCAATATCTCCAGTGTTCTGAGACTCAGCATTTGATGGTTGAGCCACTTGTCCCTGTTGAGCTGAGAGGACTTCAGCACGCAGCTCCTCAGGAAGAGCATCTAGAAAGGCAGGATCAATTGCCCCTGAACCAGCATCACTGTTCACCTGCTGCTCTGCTGCTGGACCTTCTTGATCTGCATCTCGGCTAGAATTTTCAGAAACTTCAGTAACGCTATGGAGGGAAGCATCTCTCCCACTTACATGAGAAGAATGACCAAAAGCCATATTTGCTCTTCTTGTACGTGCAGCCTGTGAATCACTTGCTAGTACCCTTTCTGCAGAAACCTGCCTTTCTCCACCATCATCATGGCCATCAACACTTCCAATCTCAACATCTAGGCTCCTAAGGCTTTCACCAAAAGTTGCCCCACTGCCACTACTCTCTTGGCTCACAGCTTCAACATCCCGCACAGCGGCATCATTATGCTCAAGCTGCATCTCAATCACCTGTGAGTGAGTACTTGATACATCAGCCTGTGGACATCCAGTTGCTGCAGGTCTCATATCAGCATCGTTAGAGTTATCAATTGCTGCAGGAGTCATTGTACCACCACCTTGACTTGCATTGCTTTCAACTGGGATTTCTGGCCTTGCACCTCCAGATTCTTGTGTTTGTCTGACTTCAACTTTACTCTGAGGACCTGCTTCTGCTATGTCCTGATCAGATGACTTTTCAGGGGTAGGCCGCCTTAATTGAGAGACAAGCAGCTCCTCAAGGCCTGGCGGTATGACACCATTGTTTGATCCACCACTGTGCTGGTTATCAATCCATAAATTCAAACGGTGGCCATGGCGTCCACTCCTCAATGATCGGAATATATTATCCAAACCTGTTGAGCTGTTCTCCGATATATTATCTGACATTATTTTTTAATAGAAGGAAGTCATTAAAATATAAAATCAAAGTGTTGTTTGCAAAAACAAGAGATACCAAATTATTATTTAAAAAAAAAAAGCATAATTGGAGTAATATATCAATAAAAATAAAGTAATATATAAAGAAACCAGCCTGATTCCCCAGTAGATGTGTGGAATGAAGAAGGTCCAGCTAACAGTGGATGGCGGGAAGGATTAGCAGTATCACCAGTTCTGCCCAAAAGACTGTAAATGGATGTGGTCCTCCCCGGACGTCTAGATCCAAAAAGTTCAACTGGCATCACATGGAGAGCTTCATTTGGAAAACTATTTTCTCTACCAAAAACCTCAATATGGTCAAAAACATTTATTCCATTAATGCCCTCCTCAAGCCGTAGGATAACTCCATCTTCATCATCCTCGTCATCCTCGTCATCTTCCTCCATCACCTCATCGAAATCATCATCATCAATCTCACGATCATCTTGATCTGTGTCAGGGTGTGGCAAGTGATGGACTTCATCCTCCAAATCATTATGTTCCTCATCATCCTCATCATCTTCATCTACATCTTCACCATCATCTCCAGACATCTCATCATCCTCCTCATCGTCATCATCTTCGTCAAGATTTTCTTGCTCACGAGGCTGGATTTCAAATCGTATCTCCACATTTTCAATACCATTCTCAAGACCCCTTGCATCCTCAGAAGTTTCATGCATGTAATCATCCTCATTAGCAGGAGCAAAACTCCCATCGAGATCTTGATCATGTTCCATATCATCAGTGACAGCTTCAGACTCACCATAGGCCTGAATTGCATTGTAAGATGCAACATGGTCCGCTTGAAGAGAATCTTGATTGGCTTGAGATGTCATTTCCATGGACTGAGATGCATCATCTATATTCTCCATTCTTCCAGGTTGACTAAGATCCGAAGGCTTTGTCGAACTATCACCCTTCCCAAAATTAGAATCAGCTGAATGGACAAGCTCCTTGGTTACCAACTCAAGCGCTTTAACAATTCCAGTAGCAACTTTAGATGAGTCAGCATGGTCCAGGTCCAAAACCTGGAGAGTACGAGTGAATGATTTAACCAGCCCAGCATCCATAAATGTGGCAGAGGCCTCTGCCGAGATCGATGAACCAGCAGGTGTACGAGCAGCCAAAACATCATTAAGTAGGTCAACAAAAACCTGAATATCATTGCCTGGTGGCTTAACACCATTACAAGAATCAACAAACTCATTTATAATATGACTAATCTCACTGAAAACCCTCCTTCTTGCCTCTGTGGAACGAACACAAGCAGCCACCATAAACTGGTTAGCCCTGGTTGCAAGTTTCTGCCTCCAATCACCATCAAGTTTCTTGTCCTTTTTGGAACTTCGAAAATAAGGAAGAAAATTATGAAGAATATGGTAAAAAATTCCACCCATGCTTAAACCAGCTGGACTCTTTTGATGAGTGAACTTAGTGCTGCTCATTTCAGCATCTCGTCGAAGAAGAACATGTACAGATGATGAATACATCAATAATATCTCTGTCAGAAGCTTCAAAATAAATGCAACTTTGGCAAGTGATGCAGAAGCTTCCTGCATGCTGGTCTCATACTCCTCAGACATGGTAGCAACTGCTTTTCCTTTTCCCTTAACTGCAGAGACATCAATGTCCATGTCACTTGATGTTGGGGTGCTAGGAAGGGCATTTAAGGTCATGTCATCCTTCGCAGGTGGTACAAAAGTGCATATGGATTCAAGAAGAAGTTCTATCACATTTATAAAACTCTGAGTGGGTTTTCTATGACTCTTGCCACTCTTTGAATCATGGCTTTTGCCATGGCCATTTCCAGAAACTGCTGAGTTTGCATTTCCCAAACCAACCCTCCCATCATTAATCTGTGTTTTGTCTTTCTCTAATGATCTATCTTTCTCCTTTTCTTTCTCCTTAGGTTTATCCCGATCTTTCAGCAAGACAATGTAAGGCCTTTCACCTACCATCTCAACTTGGCACACAGATTGAGCAGCCTGCATGAAAATTACTGGATCCCGAGAAATCACAGAAGCTAAATTTGACAGGAAATTGCGAGCACTGAGCCTCCCAATTGGATGCCTGTTAGAAGCAACTAAAAGACAATGTTTTATTTCAGATTCCATTGCTTGCTGGAGGGTTTGCGGATCTTCAAGGACCTGACGTATTATACTGGCAGCAACATTGTCAAACCCAGGGAAGAGGCTACTGGTTGGCAAAGAAAGGAGTAAACTTAAACCCCCAGCATCAAGAAAGCTAAGGGCAACAGAATGGTTCCTTGTAAGATTGGAACATAGTAACAGAACAGCATGCATTGTATCCGATGGAAGTTGGTTCTTCATACAACTACAAGCAATCTCAACAAGTCTCTTCTGCTCATCTATATCTGCATACTTCATAGATAGTCCCAATGCAGACTGCAATTTGTTTTGCCTATTCTCATCAATGGTAATTGATGCCTGCTGGCTATCTACTGCTTCCTGCTTCAGCTGCTCTGCAATTTCAGAGTTCAGTTTTTGATCCACTTGCAACAGCCTGTCTAATGCAAGAAAAGCCGCCATAACCCATTTTGGCACCTGCTGTTTCACCCTCCTATCAAGACTCGAATCCCACTGGTAGAGTAGATCTGAGGCAATTTTGATCAAACCAATCTTTGAAGCAGTTTCCCGTGCCTCGGCATCCTCATTCAAAATTAAAGCAAAAACATGGAAAAGGGCAGCCAGCATGGTATTATTTCCATTACTAAGTACCAAACCACATTCTTTGATCTGGTCAACAATAAAAGAGACAACGTTAGACCTATATTGACCATCATCTTGAGAGCATATCATCACAAGCAAGTCTCGGACAGGAAAAGCAAGAGATTCCTTCTGCAGAAGTTTTGTGCAAGTAGATAATAACTTGTCAACTGGTGGAAGTTGGACAATCTCTTCCTCAATCTGCAGAGCATTATCATTTGCAACAGTATCTTTTGTGTCTGATTCTGAATTCCCAAGGGACATGGCAAGCGCACGGGCAAGTTCATCATCTTCTTGAGTATCCTCTGGATGGGAGAACAACCACTCCATTGCCAACTCCACACTATTTGACCCAACTTGCCTCAGAGCTTCCTCTGCTCTAGACCTGGAAAAACCCATCTCTACGATGGTTGAAATAGCTGTTTCATTTGGAGGAGGCCCTGTAATATGAGCACCATTGCTGCTATTTACATTTTTTACTTCAACCCCATAATAAACATGCTTAATGATAGAAATTACAGTAGAAATAAATTCATAGCTACAATCAACAAACTGGTAATGAGTCCAAACTGGAAGTACAGCCTTCAACACCTTGGATTGGAGGACCTTCACAAAAGTCTCCGCATCCCGCGGGAAGAGAGTATCACCACTTGTAAGGGGCTGTGCAAGCAAGTGCTTTGTAAATGAAGATAAAATAAAAGAGGATGTCACTAGATGGTCCATAAATTTACCATAACTAGCTAAAGGACCGTAAATCCATGAATGATCTGTATCTTCCTTGTCATCTTGCTTCAAATTTCCATCATCAGTTTCCATAGGCGATGCAGGAGCCCGATTAACTGCAAAGAGCAACTGACTGGTAGCTTCAAATGTGGTCAATACAGATTGAACAACCCCATGTCCATACAAGCAATTCAATAAAACAGGATTGCATGAATCTGACTTCTCCATTATAATGCTATCCATAAAACCAATCACTTTACCATAATAACGACACTTTGTTGATATGGATGCCTCTGCTACTGAAATATTTACATGGCCAAAATTCATGTGATCTAGTGAAATGGATGCAAAAGTTGAAGCCACTGATTTTGCTGCAGGACTTACACTCACAATATCATCACGTCGACGAGAAGGTAGCAGCATTACCTTTCCTAACTCTTGAAACAAATGGGTGATGTGAAATGAGAGTGATCTGACCATGTCACAACAAGAGGTATAATACGGCCTCTGCTTCTCATATTCTTTCTTATTATTTGCCCCAGACGCATCAGAAGACCCAGAATGATGCGACTGATCACTGGAAGCTAACCTCATGTTTGAAGGACCAACAGAACTTGATCTATTATGAGAACCAGTGGCACGGCCCAGATCTCGATACAAGTTTATAAGGTCAAAAAACTGAGATTCAATGCTCCATCCTGATGTCCTCCTTCTCAGTAATGGATCAAGAAACTGC
This sequence comes from Erythrophleum fordii, assembly GCA_032878935.1. Taxonomy (NCBI): domain Eukaryota; kingdom Viridiplantae; phylum Streptophyta; class Magnoliopsida; order Fabales; family Fabaceae; genus Erythrophleum; species Erythrophleum fordii. Next base: position 8,148,078 of record JAVQMF010000058.1, read on the forward strand.
CTGAAAGAGTTAAACCTTTGCTCTTCAGGTTCATGAGCATCCACTTCTGCCTGTTGTGAGTCAGCAGATGAACAAGCCCCATCATCCTCAGTATCAGGCTTTGTATCTTCAAGTAGAGCAATTTGCCACAGAACTTCGCGATGGACACGCCCAATGTCCTCCAGAACATCTTTACTGCCATTTCCAAACTCCGTCAGCAACGCAGTCACCCAACGGTTGTCTTTTGAGGCAGCAAGAAACAGAAGGAACTCGACCAGGAAAAGTGAAGAAAATATGCCACTATCAGTTGTCATCCTTGGATCCAGCAATAAATGTCCTGAAGCTGCATCAAACCCAACTAGTGATTTCTTCAAGTGCTCTCTAAGAGAGGAACAGAAGGCCCGTGCCAGAGGAGCAGAGTGATGCTGAGTAAACCCCTTAAAGACCATGGTGCTATGTAAAGCAATAGACATGCCATCTGAGGATTGTGCAATAGTGGGTCGTAATAACAACTTCAACAAAGCTTCAATTCCTGATTTTTCCACAAATAACCGACATGTTTCAGAATTTTCCATTGTCCTGTGAACCAATACCATCAAATGAAAGATGCACAGCTGAACAAACTGGTCATCACTCATCCCTTCTGCAGCTGAATCTGCTGTACTAACAAGGCCATTTTCTTTGTCTTCACAATCTGTTTCCATTGCAGTATCCTCGTTAACTTTTCCTGAAGATCCTGTACTATTACCATCCCCAAAGGATGCAATCTTATGGATGATTTCAATGATAATATCAACGCCAATGCTTCGCAACGAAGATACATGACGTAGAAGTTCCTCCACAGCATTTGCAAGAGGTACAATAGCCTCATTCATTGCTAAGACATACTTTTTGCTTGTGAAGAAGTCAACAAGGAACTGCAGTGATGAATTTTCTCTAACAGCCTCTAAGCCCTTGGCATTAAGACAAATAGCACCAAGACCATTGGGAATACATGTCAAAGCCCTTGACGAAGGAAATATTCTAGATCCAACTGAAGATAGAAATGCATCAGGAAGACCCATGTCATGCAGAGCAGAAAAACATGTAGGATCCTTGTGGATCATTTCACTCATAACAGTAACAGCTGAGTAATAAATATCACCTCCAAACTTATCTACATTCTGAAATATCAACACTAGTGTTGCAGGTAAAGAACTGTCTTGTGAATGTTGAGATCTAGTAGAGTTTGCAGGGGCATATGTTGCAGAACCCAGTGCCTTGAGCGAGACCTTTATGAGCCTCTTCTGGGAGTGCAGCTGATCAGTATTATGTCTTGAGCTTTCACCAGTGAGCATCACAGCATCATTTTCTCTGACCAAACCAATAACTCTGTGCACCTCTATCTGTAATCTCTGAGCTAAAAGCTCGACACCCCCCAATTCTTTAAACAAGGATACAGCTGAGCTACTATAATCCATAAGCTTCTGAAGGGTTTTCACAGCAAAACAGACAAGATGAATGTGTGCCGGATCAGAATCCTCCAGCAAAGGCAAGAATGTGGGTACCATCCCAGAACCCCTAATATTACTCCCAGAAGTCGAGGTTGAAACCACATGGAGCAGATAAAACTGAAGAAGTGCTTCAACAAAGGCAAGGGATGATGGATCATTAGTACCTTTTAATGACAAAATAGCCCTCTGAAGCACATTCAGAAGTATCATGCGGTTCCCTCCAGCAAAACTTACACTAGATCCACTCAATATCCGTGCCCGTTCATGTGATGATGTATATGCTGCTAATTGAGCTCCTAACGCAAGCATTGCTAATGTTCTGATAGATCCAGAAACAGTTTCCTCAGATCTCACAACCCTAATTAACTCATTTGTATATTCTGGTTCATTAGCAAAAAAGGACACAAGTTCATCATGAGCATCACTGGACTGGACTAGCACAATAAAAGCAAGAAGGCAAATCCTGCTGTAAAACCTGCATATTCTAGGTGACCGGAAGGAACGAGCATATCTAATTCTAGTGAGCAATGAAAATCGGAGATCTGAAGGAACACTATACTGCTCAATGCACTGCTTCAACAATAACAAATCATCTTCTTTCCGCGAATGCATGTCTGGCATATGAATAACTCTCAAACTTGGGGAAACCAAATCTACACTATGTTCCTTGCTTTGGGCACTTGGTCCATGCAATTCAAAATAAAGAGTCGAACCAATGCAGTAATTAGATTGGTCACAACCATTCTCTACATCAGAAGGAAATAAGCACAATGCTTCATCTTGGGTTTTCTCATTTGCCATAATACAAGAATACAAACCCAAGCCCTCCTCCTTGCTTCCCCATCCCTGTGCTAGGGAGAGGAGATAGCTGTTAACTGAACCACATCCAACCATCTTTGCACTTCCATGAAGCTTAGATGGATTTATTTTTACAAGCGCAGAAAGAGTTTCCAATGCAGCTATAAGAATCTCAGGATCTGTAGAAGCTAGTAAAAGCTTGAAATGCTGAAAAGAGAGGAACAAATATTAGAAATAAAATTTTTTTTAAAGACTCACTAGGCTAAAATAGAGGAAAGAAGGAATGGTGGCACAGAAATTGAATTAAGACTATACCTAGAAGTCTAGAACAGAAAATGTTTTCAGAACAACTCACCTCTAAGCCATCAAATGAACTCTTGTTAGGACAATTCTCTAAAATTATTTGCATCACCCGTAATATTTGCAGAATTGCATGTTTTGGTAATGGACTTTCATCTTCTAGAATCCTATCAGACAATGTCAAATCATTTCTACACGACAAATACACCTTGAAGTATGTATCAAAATGAAGAAACAATGGCCTCCAGTGATGAAAATTTCCCTGAAAAAAAAAGAAAAAGAAAAATATGTCATGGGAAAAGATAAAATACTTGGTGAGGGAAAATGAGCATGGTATTACCTTACTGTACTCCCACCGAAAACCAGAGAGTGGTATTGCTATATCTTGTAATGGACACTGTATGACCTTCTCAATGAAGGCTTTGATTTTAGGAGGCTGAAATCAATCAATCACCAAATTCAGATTAAGTTGTCTGGGTAAAGAGAGAATAAAAGAATAATAACAAAAACACAAAAACAAAAATTAAAATGATAAAATTTCAAGTTTATATCAGTTCATCTAATCCCCCATCAGAAATTTAAGTGCATGCATACAGATAGAAATACGCATATAACCACAAACATGAACATACATGCTAGTGGATCTAATAATCCAGGCTAGGCACAGTTGAAGCAATCTTCAAAGCATACATTTGAAATTAAGATCACCCAAAGATCAATTTTGACAAAAAATTTAGGGGAAAAAATGGGAATTAAAAGAATTTAATGATACAGAAACAAGCATTTGCAAATGATGGACCCAAAATTTAAAATAACAGCCTAAGGAACTTGGCACCAAAAACAGTGCATGAACAAAAAGAAATAATACCAAAACTTAAAGCCAAAGGCTGCTATACTTTTTCCCTCTGCGTATGAAAACACACTATCAGAACCAAGGATTTACCATACATTGCATAAAGTCTCTAAAGTAACTCCATGAAATTATAATAATCTGGGCTAAACACCAGAGAATGACCAGGAAGTAAAATTATCGTCCCCATACCACTTGCAATGCAATGCTCAGGAAGATAAGGAGGGCAACTAGAACCCCATCGATAATATCAAATCATTCTCCATTCAACAATTATTCAAACTCCTAATCATGTCAATCTCAAGGGAAACTCAAGTAGCTCGATCTGCTAGGTAAGTGGCACTAAAGCCCTTGCTCAAGTGAAGTAAGGTGTTAAAATTTGATAAAAGAGAAAAAGCCTTATATAAATAAAGAATAATTAAAATTTATCCATTGTTATCATATAAATCAACTGCTCAAGAATAAAATTCATATAAAATAGTACATTTTTAAGACTAAGTAAGATAACAAGCCAAAAAGCCGGCCTTGGCTCAAGTGGCACCTCCCTCGACTTAAGGGCTCAGGCTGAGTTCAATCTCTAACCCACCCCTTTGCCCAGTCCCAACCCCCTAGGACTTGTGCCTCCTATGCAACCCAAATAAAAGAAGGGGGGGAGGTGGGCCAAAAAAAGATTCAAGTTCACAGGAAAAAAAAAAAAGGATGTAGCTGATTTAAATTTCATACAAAAAACCTCTTACGCATTCATATTGTGTAGAACTTATTTCGAACCCTCTTTGATTAAACCCTCTATCTACCTTTTATTGCTTTATTTTAGACTCAGTTTGACGATGAAGGACTTTGAAGATAGAATGTCTCATCTAGTTTAGCTGAACAGAGATGAAATAACATTTGACTAGTAAACTAGAAAGCAAAAGGGAGTGGATCAGCTTAAAAAAATAAATAAATAAATACAGAAATTCACCATCAGTTCTTTCTGATGCATTAGCTAAAAAGTGATTGAAAGAAGTGTAAGCAAGCGGGCAGGCCAGCGGGCGTGTCTCGGGCAGCAAAGGCAAGCATCTTGCCTCCCTCAAGAAGGACACTAAATGGCCAGAGGCAAGGACCTTTCTGGCACCTCGCCTCAGCCCTTTAACTCCACTGGACCTTATGTAGTATTTGTTTTCTTGGCTATATAACGAATCTCAAGACAAATTCATGTAGCTCAATTTTATTGATAGTTTTCCAGGCCATTTTATATTCTAAGTGCACATCTAAAGCAACTGATATTCTAATGATGCTAAATTTATTACATGCACAGCTATACTATTAATTTCTCCACTTTAGTTCAAAAAAAGTCAAATCTACATTTTGGAGTGGCGGGTGCCATTTGCATATTGAGCTTGAAAAAAAAATGCAGATAGTAAAACAGCTACACTGATAAAATCACCAAAGGACAGAACATAAAACCTTTGATGGTATGCAATTGCAATAGTTGCGATGCACCCGCTCATTTTCTCAGTACATACGACTAAGATGGAGGGGAAAACGTTAACAGGCTAACCCATTAGTCAGGGATTAATCCATTAAAACACTAATCGCGAATATAATATACCATGCAGTGCAGGTATAAATAGTGCAACAATAAGTGTTAATTTTAAAAAAAAAAACTTACCGGCTCAGAGTCCAGTTTGACAGAGGGGCCAATGGCACCCTCGCTGGACAAAAGTTGCCGCAACCTCGACGGCCAGTTCGATCTCAGGGTTGTCATCTCACCTCAAATTCACAACTGCCCAACAGTAATTACAATAAAAATCAAAAGAACAAAAAAGAAAAAAGAAATAATCCATAAATAAAGTAAACTGATACCAAAAGCACAGAAATTGGAAAAGATGACACCGGAATCAATAAGTTAAATTCGGAAGATATATTGAAAAACAGATTATATTCATCGCATACCTGTATATATTGCTATATGCTTATCTATATCAAGGAGAGAAACGGTTACCTGAGAGATGAGAGAAAAAGAAAGAAAAAGAAATTGGGCGCATACACATCCAAAGAGCGAAGAGAATAGGACGCAGAGAGAGAAGAGAAGCGAAGCGAAACCCCAAAGAAATGTGAGAGAAAGGGGAGAGGGGTGGGGTTGAGAGTCGCTGCCTGTGTGCCCCTTGGTATAAATTTTATTTTCTACACAAATTTTGGCCCTCTTCGAATGGGGAAAGTGGGTTTATATAGTGAGAACTGCGCAGAGTCTATTCTACTTGCAGGGTCTACAAGAATTGAGAAAGGCCGTTTATCCTTCGTTGCCCCTAGGTTTTGTGGTATTCTGCAGTGGGTCTCGTTTGTTAACTTGGAGTCATGGACCTCATTATATGGGTAATTTCATTATTATTATTACAACATGCACAGGCCATCACAGCGCCAATAAATAATATTCAGCTAGAATAAATAAATTTCCCTGCAATTTTACGTTAGATATAAATGAAAATTTTTAATTATAAAAAATTACCCATCATAATTCCAACTAATATCAATATCTTTTTACAACTAATAAATCCAATTTAAATCTAAAACTTATTGATAAAACCCATTAATAAACGCCTAAGTTAAATCACCAAAACTTGCGTAGTCTAATTCATAAATTGATATGTTTTTATAAAAAGTATGTACACTGGTGAAAATGAATCAATCATTTTAATATTGGATTTTTTATATTATTTGTTTATACAATATATGATCAAAATGTATACCTAAGAATATCTATCATTAGTTCCACTTGAGTTAAATTCTCTTAGAAAACACCTTATGAGTGACATTTAAGGAAAATATTTGATCCTATAATACCCCATAAGTAATAATCTCGAGAATTAAAGCTCAGTAAATAAATACAATATTCATAGAGATGAACTGAACATTATATATATATAGTATTATAAAACAATTAGGTAAATGCATCAAAGCTAAAAAGAAAGAAAAATTTGCTTGTATAGTAATAGAAAAGAAACACCTAATAGAAGCAACTCAAAGAAAAATATACTTGTATAGTAATAGAAAAGAAACATATGATAGAAGCAACTCAAATTGAAAGAATATTAAGAATTCTAGTAATCTGTAAAACTTTAATTGAACAAGAAATTCAAAAACTAAAACTAACTATTAATACTAATTTTGTTATATCACGAGCTGAAGCAAATATGAATCGAACATTAGTAATATATCATAAATTACAAGGAATAAAAATACCACCAAAAAGTAGAATAATTAGTATAACAAGAATGATAGAACTTGTATTCTCTAATGAACATAAAATTTATAAAAAGAAACCAAGGAAATATAACCATAAATATTGTATGCCTGTATTAGAAGAATTACCAATAGATCCCTCAAAAATAACTATATCTAGATAATTATAATTAGAATTAGATAATACTTGAGAAATAGGAGAAGAAAATCCTTCTCTTATAACTTATAATAATAGACTTGGAAATAGAAGTATAAGAATTAATACTCCAACTGATATTAATATTAATATAACTCCCCGAAAAAGTATCCAAGAACCTCGACCTATCAGTAGAACTCTCTTAAGATCTAGAAGCCAAAGTAATTATGAAGCCAATAGATTAGCAAAAATTCCAATAAGATCAAATTTAACTGAAATACATAGAGAAATTCCCAAAATAGATTTAATCCAAAGACTAGAAAACTTTATACTCCTTGAAATTACCCAAGAAGGAAAATGGATAGAAATAATAGCTTTACTAAATCCAGAAATAACTAAAAGTACTATTCAATTAGAGTATACAGACAATAATATTGAAATAGATGAAGAAGATACAATAGCTCAAACAACTATTAGATTCAATAAATGCGATATAATTAAAGTCAAATTATATGTTGAACCTAAAATAAATAATAATCAAACACATAAAATAATATTAGGAAAATATTTTTTAGAAAATGTATCACCTTGTAGAATTCAAAATAATAGGATATTAATTAATATCGATCATCAAGTGGTAATCCTAGATAAAATACGATTACTTTAGTTACTATGAAATTCTACTATATCTTAGTCAGATTCAATTATGTTAAATATCAATCAAAAAAATATCATGCAATGATAGACACGGGAGCAAATATTATTACAGCTAAATATAATATATTACCATCAGAATTATGGAAAAAAGAAAAACCAATAAGGATGAGTAGTGCAGGAAAAGAAATATACTTTATAGAATTATCTGCTAAAAATATACCAATACAAAAAAGAGACTATGAATTAAAAATTCCTATCTTATATCAATATAATGAAACCACTCCTGATATCATATTAGAAATTGACTTTTTAGAACAATATATACTTCTACATTTCACTCAGAAAGCCTTAGTATTAACTACACTATGTAATCACCAAGCATGGGCAATTAAAATAAATAACCCTTATAATAGAACAAATACGATACTTAGAAAAAAGAAATCTGATAATGAAATTCAATTTATACCTGACAATAAACCTATAGAAATTGAAGCTAAACAATCAATATCACATATACAGGAAAATAAGACTATTGAACAAAGACTATTAGATAATTATAGTGATAATCCTTTAATTCACTGGAAAAAATTTAAACCTTATGCTAAAATCGAATTATTAGATTATAGCAAAGAAATTACCTGTAAACCTTACTCATGGACAGAAAAAGATAAATAAGAATTTATTATGCACATAAATGAAATGAAACAATATAACTTAATTCGAGAAAGTAGATTTAATTATTGTTCACCAGCAATGACAGTAACAGGACATGCTAAAATTAGACGAAGGAAATCAAGAATGGTTATTAATTATAAAAAATTAAATAATTTAGTTATTCGAAATAAATATCTATCCCAAAAATTGAATTATTATTTAACCTTATAAAAGGAAAACAAATATTTAGTAAATTTGATTGTAAATCAGGATTTTTTCAGATTAAATTAGAAAAAGAAAATAAAAAGTATACAGCTTTCACTATTTCTGAAGGATTATATGAATGGAATGTACTACCTATGAGATTTCATAATAGTCCTAGTATATTTCAAGAACATGTAACCAAATTATTATTACCCATTAGAGATTTTGCAGTAATTTATATTGATGATATATTAATATTTTCAGAAGATAACGAACAACATGAAAAGCATTTAAGTCAATTTATGGATATAATTGAAGAAAAAAGAATCAGTATATCACCAAAAAATGCAGAATTAAGAAAAGAAATAATAGCGTTCTTAGGCCATTATATTAGTTCAAATGAAATAGAATTATAGGAACATATTAGTCAGAAAATAAAGGATTTCCCAAAAATAACTACAAAAAAGGAATTACAATATTTCTTAGGATTAGTAAACCGAGCTAGAAGCTTTATTCCTAATCTAGCCAAGTATATAGCTAAGATATCTGGATTAGCAGACGAAAAAACTAATTGGCAATAAGATGAAAGTAAAGAAAAAATTATACGAAAAATTAAGGATATGTGTGCCACGCTCATCCCAGGCTGTAACAGAAATGGTATCAGAGTATGATTGGAAGATAAGTGAGGAAGTATGAAACTTAATCTCCTTTATTTCATTCTCAGTTTATCTGTGTTTCCTCTTTTCTATATTCACTATTTAATTGCTTGTGTTTACTATTTGCTGATTATTCTGAGATAGTTAATCAGAATAATATGTATTCAATAAGATGAATAGAACCTCGAATATATGAAGTAGACCAGAATAAATTACCCAATAGTAGCTATATCCCAATAAAAAATGAAACCCTAATAGCTTTACCTTTCATACTAGGAGGTGAAGGTGATAATACATGGAATTTGATTAATTGGACTAATATGTATCTAATGAAACAACTAGGATGTTTAATAGATCCAAAAGTTGAAATAATATGAACTTTAGCAGACTCACCTGAAGAAATAAAGAAGATATTAGAAAAGGAATCAGAACATAATAGGATGCATGGATTAATAGAATTAGTTAAACCAATAGAACAAAAAAATATATGAATTAAAAGAAGAATTTCAAGAAATAGGCTCTGAAGTAAATCTTATAAATCAGAAAGTTGACCGAATAAGACAAACATTAGGAATAACCTCACACAGTAGGATAGAACCAATAACAGAACAACCTGAAATAAATATGATAAAACTTTATAACGAAGCAGTATTTGGAGAAGTAACAGAATCTCAAATAAAAGCAAAACCTATGAATGAACAAATATATGAAACCCAAATAATAGCTGAAGAATTAAAACATGGACAAGAAATTATCAATAATAATTTATGGACTATATATGATGAAATCCATAAACCTAAATGTAAAGAAATCCAAATTATTGAAAAAAAAAAAGATTATATCTCACCTGAAGAAAGATAGAAAAATGAAGAAGAAAGGCTAAATCTAATGAGATTAGTAGATAGATTAGATCATGATGAAGAATTCTTATTAAGCTTAATCCCTAAGATAGAACCTAAAAAGGAGGAAGTTAAACAAGTAAATATGATGCAAATATTAGATGAAATAGAGCAAGATGAAATAGAAAAACAAATAGGGCAAAAAGAAGCAAATTTAGCAGCAATTAAAGACGAATTAGGATATCTAAATATACAGGATGAATATGAGTTAAATATGCAAAGTACAATAAAATAAGAACAAGAAGCTTTTAACCCTCCTAATTTATAAGCTCCAGGATATAATCAGACTAATGGTGGAACTAGTGTTCCTGTAATAGACAAAGAAATAGAAATCAGTAATAATGAATTAAGACATAAAGAACTATTAAAAGATATTAAAGATAATGAGTTTATGTTTGAAATAATTTATACACCAACTAACAAAAGTAATTTTCTACCTCTTCCCTTAGAACAATATGAAACAAGACAAATTTCAAATTCAGGAATATGGTTAAATTTAGATTGTAATTTAGATCGAGAAAAACAATTAGAAAAATGGACTAAAGTTCAAATAATAGCCTTGTTACATCAAAGTATAGATACAAATTCAGCCAGTTTAATAGTTGAATCTAGTTTTACAGGAATAGTTTTAGAATGGTGGAAAAATTTAACAGAATAAATTAGAAAAAATGTAAGAAAAGTAACAAGTTATAATTCACGAAGAGAATTTTATGCTTTATTAATTAAAAAATATGAACAAGTATTAAGAAATAAATTTCTAAGAAGAAGTGTTGGAGCTAATGAAGCCACAAAAATAGATAGAGCAATAACACAATTACATCAAATAGAAAATGTACCTTAGAACCTAACGACTTAAACTAATATATCTGTGAATATCAAAAATATTATTATGAAGCAAGATTTCAAAATTATGAACAAAAAATATTTTATTTAGACTTATTTTATCACAAATTACCTAGATTAGTATCAGATACCCTCTTAATTGAATATAGAAAAGCATTTCATGATATAATAGATTTAATACCTCATGTAGATACAATGGGAAGAAGATAAAATTATTTAAGAGAATATTTATCTAATAAATGTAAAGAAGCATGGAGAAATAATAAATATTACAAAATAAATAAATTAATTCTGAGATGTAATGCCTTTGAAACACCACATAAAATGGGGATATAACCCAGATAAAAAATATAGGAAAAAAAAGGCAATACCCAATATATAAGAAATATCAATTACCATATAAAAGATATAGCTATAAATTCAAAAACTATCCTAAATCAAAACTTCAACAAAAATCTAAATTTCAAAAACCATTTAAACCTCGAAAATATTTTAAGAAAGGAAAAAAGAAAATCAATTATAGTAAATATCCTACAAAATGTCAATGTTATAATTGCGGAAAAATAAGACATATAGCTACTGACTGTAAAAAACCAAGAAACCAAAAGAATATAAATATTATAAAATTAGCTAAAGAATATGAATTAGAACCGTTAAAATTCAAGAAATATATAGATGAAGAACTAGATTATTCCGATATAGAAATATACAAATTAACTATAGAATCGGAACCCGAATCTAGATCAAGTAATGAATCGGGCCAAAGTAGTTTAAGTTAAATTGACTATATAATGGAAAACGAAGAAATTAATATAATGCAAGGTGAAAGTAGCAGTAATCAACAACCAAATGAATATGAAGAATTTCAAGAATTGAGAAATCTAACAGAAGGAATAATAGAAAAAAGAATGATGTTTAATCAAAAATAATATAATAAAATTAGAAATAAAGAACTAGACTTAACACCTAATGATCTGACACACAATAGTATTATAAAACAATTAGGTAAATTCATCAAAGCTAAGAAGAAAGAAAAATATGCTTGTATAGTAATAGAAAAGAAACACCCGATAGAAGTAACTTAAACTAAAGAAATATTAAGAATTCCAGTAATCAGTAAAACTTTAATCGAACAAGAAATTCATATAAAAGATGAAGTTACTGAAATATATATTCCAAGAGTACAATTATTAATAAAAGCTTATTTTAAAGTAGAAATAAATACACAAATTGAATTATTAATTACAGATAATAGATTTATTGATAATGTACCAAATAGTATTTTAGGAGTTTTAAATGAAAATTTAATATATCAAAAACTAAAACTAACTATTAATACTAATTTTGCTATATCACGAGCTGAAGCAAATATAAATCAAACATTAGTAATATATCATAAATTACAAGGAATAAATATGTCACCAGGAAGTAGAATAATTAGTATAATAGGAATGGTAGGACTTGTATTCTCTAATGAATATAAAATTTCTAAAAGAAACCAAGGAAATATAACCATCGATAAATATTTTATGCCTGTATTAGAAGAATTACCAATAGATCCCTCAAAAATAACTATACCTAGACAATTACACGAGCACCCAGAGCACTCATCTCTAATCTCTCCACTCTCACCCTTCTGAAATCCTCCTTGTATCCTTCCAACAATTATCAATAAATAATATTTTCGATGAGTAAAGGTATGACTTTCTAATTTCCTCTAAAGGAGATTAAGTGTAGTATTTCTAATCTTATCCTCCAAATATGATTTGATCATCCGATGTGTCTATATTAGGATGAGGATTAAAGATCCATTGAATAATGATTTATATTCTGGAATATTACACCTCCGGTAAGAAATGAAGGAAGGTTGTGCTGAACTAAATTGAAGGAGGAAGGTCTTGGCTCATTATGTTTGAGAAGCCATAGAAAAGACCTCTGCATAAAAGAGGGCAGAGTTCCTTCCATAACCCAGTTTAGTTTCGGTTAAACCTATTTCTAAATATAAATCACTGTTGAATAAATAGTTGATCGCGCTCATCCTAGGTTGTAATAGAAATGGTATATATATATATATATGTATCTTTTTTTTTGTACACACTTCCAACATTTTTTCTGTTGAATGTTTGTTGAAAAGAAAGAGAAAAAATTGTTCACCCAAAAAGGAGAAATAATTAGGTATAATGTATAAATAACAAGAATTATTATTTTGTTAAGTTTTAATCATCAAACAATCATAGTAAATATATTTGTTCTTGTTAGGTGATAATTATGCCGTTTAACCACTCCACATTGTTTTGACATCGTATTATTCACATAGAGGAAAAAAAAGATATCATAATATTCACGATAATGACATAATTATTATATATAAGGAAAACATTTACTCTGCACCATTTTCTGTTTATTAAAAAAGTACTTAATTTTAAAATTTTAAATTTTAAATTACATGCTATGTTGTTTACATCTTTTTTAAGAGTACATTGATTGACTTCATTTGTTATAGTCTATTATATTTTAAAAAATTGGATTATAGTTTATATTAATTTTTAATTAAGTTCTTATGGTTTAATTTTTTTAATATAATCTTTGTAGTTATCCACTAGTTACAATTCTAACCTTATTGTTAGATCCATTCACATTGCCGCTTGCTTTGTGCTTAGATATCCAAGGGCAAGGTTGTGCATAGGTCGGGTTACACTTATTTTATAGGCTTGATTTGTGATTGGATGGATTAAGTTGGTTAGGAGAACTTGAATTCCTTCTAGTACAAATTAAAAGATGGCTCTTTACAAAAAGTGAAGTTTTCATACGAGTTTTTACAAAATTAAATATTACTTTTATAAAAGAAATTATATAAGTCCTTACAAAAAAAATTCATATAAGTCCCTAAAAAACAATTCTTTTTTTTTTTATGTGAATGTGTGTGTATATGTATGTGAACAAAACCAAATTGGCCAAAATACTTGGCTTAAAACTTCACAGGCCCTAACCAAAACTTTGTTTTGTTTTGTTTTGTTTTTTGAGCTAACTCAACTTGATATGACTAAATTAACTAGGTTAATGAATGCAAATCTAGTTAAAAGAGTGATGATTTGGCTCCACTATAGCCTTATTCAAGCCAATTAGCATCCCAATTAACCCTTTTCTGCCATTTTTGAAAGTTATGAAGTATAATTGAATAGTAAAAGTTTTCTATCTAACATGCATTTTTCCTTTTAAGGATGGGATAAAATATGTAAAGAATGATGCTAATGTTTAGAATTGTTAAAATAGGTAACCCAATTCATAAAAGTTAGCTTGTCAAAGGCCATGAGCTAAGTGAGTTAAGTTAAACTAAGAAATGCTCAACTTGGCTTAGTATTAGGTTCCATTTAAAAATGAATTAAAAATTTGATAGTAGCTATTGGGTTTCAAATATTAAGTACAGTGAAATAATTTAAAATTTTTCTCAAAATTGATCAAGGATTATTACCGAAAGAGTATAAACTAGTGATAGAATTATTACCTTTTGCAAAGATTACTTCCTGCAAGCAAGTCTGCATTTATTTAACTCACAAACTCCCAATCTCGTGAATGCACGAATTCCTTCAAACATATATATTCCCAAATGGTTCTATGATCTTTATGTATGTGTGCAGAAAATCATAAACACAATTAACAAATCTGCATCTCTATAGTATCTATACATAAGTAGGCCAAAACTCCAATTCTTGAATAAATAAAGTCTCTCATCTCTCAATCTATGCTAGAAGAATCTCTTACTCAATTTGGCGGCTTACACTTTGTTCCATTGATACATCTTCAAAATCCTTAATTATTTATTTATAAATAAACATTTAAGATTTTGTAATGTCCAACTAATGAGCCTTAGACAAATAAATGATGAGTGAAAAGTTAATCAAGCTTTGGTTATTGACTTAGTCTAATAACAACTACCCAAAAAAGGATACAATATAATTTTAATAAAACCCAAAAAGTATGTAATATTACTTTAATATAAAATAATAGAATATTATGATGTTATGTTATAATATATATCCTAATTATATTACATTAACATTAACTGGGAACTTTGACCTACTCTTTATGTGCAACTTTGTAAGTTTTTATTATATAGGTAGTGATTCAAAAAAGAATTTTATTTTAGTATCACAGACAATGAGTGATATCTAATAATACATCATTGCTACCATAATAATAAGAATATATGTGATTTGATATACTTAATCCATGACTAACATTCCATATAGTTTAATCCTTTTTGTCTAAATATATAGATCAAACTTGAGGTATGGAATGTGTCATTCTCTTTATAATTCAATTTATATATCTTTTGATCCCTGAATAAAATAAATCAAAATAAATAAATTATGGCCATGCATTTCTTAGTCTCACTCAATCAAGGGGCTCACAGATATTACTCTTCATAGATTAGAAGAACAAAATCTCATTTCTATTACTTATATCCTTCTGCATGATTTGTAATATACCTAATCATTGCCTTTTTGGTTATCCCTATTAAAGGTGATAGTTGACAACATCAAAATATATAACTCTTCATATAGGAACTGTAGTGGTTTCAGGTCAAAGGCAACGTATATCATAGTCACTATAAAAATTGCTTATAATATATAATGATCCATGTAGTACTCTCATAACATATCTATCAAGTACATTTGTTTTCTACTGCATACCCATGTAATAATTTGATATTTTATATCTATGATTGTGGTCATCAACCAATATATATACAAGTCTCACTATATTATTACTATCCTAATATATTTATTTATATTATACAGATATAATATGAAATATAACAATTGAAATGCCTTTATTTATCAAAACATAACACAATGTATGCAAGTATGATCATCTTATGATTAGTTTTTAAGGCATACACTAATATTATCAGCATTATAATTAGCAACAACCAATAAATAATGGAGTTAAGTATCCAAAGGATTAAACCAAACAAGTAAAATAAGTAATGGAAACTAAAATTATGAAATTCTTTAAAATTTTTCTTAATTGGATATTGTTACATTGAACATTTCAACTCATTGTAATCATTGCCCATGGTTGCAGCTCACAAGCTAACGTTCATGGAGGTTAGAGGCTTTAGCTCGTAAGCTCATTGTCACATTGAGTTGTTCATGAAGACTTGTTGCAATCATTTCTCATAATCATTGCTTGTACCTCATGTCACAATGACCAATCGATTAGGGTTCAAGAAATGAAATGAGATTTCTAATTTCTTCAATTTAAAGCATAAAGAGAATTGGTTTAGGATTTTTGTAAAATACATTGGGGATTTTTCCCCCTGAAAAAAGGTGGGCTTTTTTTCTTTACCTTTTTTTTTCAAACCAATGCTTACTTTAAATTATATTAGATAGGGTTTAGATTTTAAGTTTTCTTTAATACTTTTAAAAAGAAAAAATAAAATAAAAAGGTTAATTCACAATGTTATATGGGACGAGTTGAGTGAGTTGGCCCATAACAACCTTAGGGTTATAAGGGTTATAAATTCAAACCCAATCCACTAATGTAATACGTAAAATAAACTAGTTTAGTGAATTTAATTTATTTTGAAAACATTATTGATGTCATGTCAATGGTTAAATAGCAATAAGTATTTTGAAGAGATTTATGGAGACTTTTATGATACATGGGTGTAGTTAAGAGATGGTATAAAGTTGACTCTACTAAGTTTTTAACAGAAGTATAATTGTAAAGGATAGACTTATTATTGTTAATGAAGATACTTAAGACATATCTAAAGTTTTAGTAGAGACAAAGAAGAATATTGAAGTTAGAGACTTGCAAACTTAGAATACAATGGTTGAAATGATTATAAAGGGAGATAACATAGATGGAGAAGGAAGATAATATTGTGAAGAATAGATGACCAAGAATACACTTCTAATGATAGTTTAAGTAATATTGTATTTGAAATTGACTTTAAAGATAATGAGAATGGAAAAAAGAAGAATAAGCAAAGTATCATAAATTTAAACTTGCTAATATGTGTGAGACATACCAATAGAGATAGGTTGAAATTCACCTCTATTCAATAGTTTAAGGGTGCATTAAAAGATTAGATATTAATGAATGAAAGGGATGTGAGATTTGTTAAAAATGATAAGTTAAATTGCAAGGTTAAATATAATGCATCCAACTGTAAGTAGATGGCATTTATGAGCAACAGTGGAAGAGAAATTACCTATGGGTTAAAGACACCTATTAAAGAGCACTCATGTAGCAAGAACTTCAAAGATCATTTAGCATATTCAAACTGGGTCACTAAAAAGCTACTAATGGATAATAGGGTGGATCTAAAGATAAGGATGGTTCATATAACTAATTTTGTTAAATAGAAATACATTATGAATATGTCAATGACAAAAGCATACTAAGTTAAAAGGAAAGTAACCAAAAAAATGCAAGGTGTAAACTAGCTAGTACAAGAGAATTTGAGGCTACTATCATAAGGTTAAGAGGGTTAACCTATAAACTTGTGATCGAATGATTTTACTTGGCTTATGAGGCCATGTTTCTTAGGCTATACATATGTATCAATGTTATGGAATAGAACTTCCTTAAAGGTTATAGAACCATAAATGCCATTCAGATCCTCCACTTATTTTGATGTGTTAATTATTCATATAACATTCTAGTCACCCAAATTTAATTTAGACAATTAGGATTTCATAATTTTGTAGGTTTTTATTGTTTTGAATGATGCAAAATAATAAACAAAAATATGCTCTTAATTGGCAATTAGAAAAAAAAGATAAGCAAGACTATAAAAAAAGGGAAAAAAAAAAGAAATCTTAGTTGTCCAAGTGCTATGTGTATCTTGGATGTCCCATGAATAGGGTTAATAGTTATCACTTGAAAGGCCAATATGGTTTAGGAGCTTTTGGTAGTCATTATTAAAAACTTTAGTAAAGAGTCTATTACATATCCTTTTGTATATAAGCTATTTTGGTAGGTAAAGAGACTCCTTAAAGTTTATTAAATAAATGAGAGAGTGAATAGAAATCTTAAAGCCTTATGCATCAAGATAACTTAGCTAGAATTGTCATAGAATTGCTTTATATATATTTTCAATATCTTTTGTATTACTTTTGCAATATATATATATATATATATATATGAGTAGTTAAAATTGATTTATTATTGTTTAATAAAAAATACTATAGTTATTATTATGCTAAAGTAAATTAAAAAAAATTAATAAGCACAATATTACATGTAAAGTCTATTACCAAAAGGAAAAGTAAAGTTGCCATCTTTTTCTTTATTTAATATTAGAGGCTTAAACTTCTAACACTATAAATATTCTCATTTTACCTTTATCATCCAAGCTAGTCCAATACATTTAAAATAGTTTTAAAGTTATTCTTCTAATTTTGAATTTGAAGGTTTAGCATTAGGTTTGTTTTATGTTTGAAAATTTAAGTATATATCAAGTAATCTTTTGAGGTAAAAATGAAGGAATGAAGTTAATTAAATATGTTGATAAGTTAACATACAAAATTGTTTGAAACAATTTATAGAAAATTCTCCACCAAAATTTATCCAAAAAGTATGAAAATCTAAAATGATCGTCAAATTTTTTTTTGGAGAAAAAGGAAGAACTTGAAAATTTTTTTGGTTGGTATTACAAACTTGAAGCAGTCAAATCAATTACAAAATGATTCCATACCAAGTACATTAAACAATTGAGTTCTTAAGTTTTATAAGCTATACTATTTATATATACATTGCATCCACAAAATATAATAAAAATTATTTACATAAAAAAATTGTTACAAGTTATTTCTCAATATCTCTACTTTATATATAATATCTTTTTTAATTTTTTGTAATTATCATTTTCTTAGCCAACCATTATCATATTCTTTAACTTGTATATTTTAAATTATTTGTCATGTACTTCTAGTTTGTCATTAATATAATAATTAACTCATTATGCTCAATTATACAAGAAGTAGAGCTGGAAAGAATAAATATTTGTGATATTTGCAAAAGAACATAGAAAACAATTGAGATTATCCTCACAATGTTCTTAGTTCTTTTTGAAATCCACAAAGTTCCTTATTTCTTACAAAATTCTTAATTAGAAAATGATCAATAATTGATGAAAAATTGTGTCTAAGAGATAACTGTTATTAATTGACGAGCCATATATTTGATTTGTTATAAAATATCATAAAGAATGACAACTTAAAATAAAATTTTATAATAACCTATTTTGTTTTTGGGTGAGATAATGAGTTTGGATTATCTAAGTTTTGTTTTGTTTTAATTTATTAGGCAATTGAAAAGAGATAAATACAAGATGTAAGATTAATATTTTGAAAAAATAATTTTTAATATTAGAAGTTGCTTGCAACATTAAAAGTTTTGTATTTTTTTTTTAACTTTACAAAAAAATTTACATATCTAAACTTTAGAGGATCCAAAATGAAATATGATACTTCATACATAACACAACCCATTAAAGTGTAGGAAAATGCAATTTATTGAAGAGTCAATTCATTTTCATTACCCTTTTCCTTATTACTTTGGAACACCAAACTAATTAAAATAATAATAACAACTTTTATTTAAATAAATACTTCAAAGTCCAAACTACCTATAAAACATTTATTTCCTTAACATATACTTTTTAAAAAATTAATGGGTGAATGATTTTATTATTTAGAAAAGCAAAATAAGAAGGAAACTAAAAGTTGTGCGTTTGAGACTTATAATCCAAGTTCTACGGACCATACAACAAAAGTATCTAAAAGCTATACTTATTTTTGTTCTTACTATCATTATTTTAATAGAAAATAATAATTCATAAAATTTTAAATAGCTATTAGTTGCATGCTAAATGGAATCAATAAAGACATCTTGAGATTATAACAGTGAAATGTAAATTATACTAGTCAAACGTATATAAAGGTGTCATGAAACTGAAATGTGTGTGATACTTTAGTTGGATACAAAATCAAAAATCGTATGCCAATTGGATACACATATAATTTTATAATTAATAAATCATTACATGAAAGAAATATATGCTCCTTTGCATGCAAACTTGTAGCTTAACTCATGGTATCTTAAATTTAACAATACCATGGGAAGATTTTGTTGTAAACAAAAAATAGAAGATATTTAAATTGTTGTAGTTTTAAATTGGTAATGTTATGATGCAAATTCTTAACATTATCAATAATAATCCAACTTTATTGGCATTGGTCAATTTGTATAAATATTTATCTATGTTTTTGAAATAGAAGATTCGAACTTAGGAGGTCTTTACATAATAATAAATGATCCAATCATTGGGAGGTAAATTAATAGAGAAAAGTGAAGCAATCTAACAAATTTTTAGACAAAACAACTTGATCAATGGATCTATCTTAACTTCTTCCATGGAATTCCCTCAATATTTAAAAGGCTAAAAAATAATTGTTAGCCTTATTCTTGCCAAGTTTAAAGATTTCTAAGAAATATGGGAAAATTTAAGAAAATTTTATGGAGAAAAATTGGACACATAAGAAAATATAGTCTAAAAGAGTCTAAAAATGCGTAAATGAGCGAAAATGTAAATGGGTGTGTGTCTCTTTGAAGAATAAGGGGTCTAGTTATAATAAAGCTTGAAATTGTTAGTTAACACCATTGGTGGGCATGAACATAGGGCAATATGTACATGTTTAGTGCATGAAGTAATGGACTAAATTGTGGGCGACTTTAAGATGTAAGATCATGAGTGGTTTATGTATGTAAGGGACATGCATATTGATCATAAATTTGACAATTAAAGATGACAGATTTGGAAAGGCTTGGGTAAGGGATAGTTAACCTTGAGTGTTGGCTCCTCAAGGAGGGTGAGGTTTTACTTACTATCAAGCTTTACTTAACTTTCTAAAGTAATTGTATGTTGTATAAAGTCAACACTACCAACTCACTCCTAAGGACTATTCTTGAGGAAAAAGGGATAAAATCACTCCTTCACAATACTTTCAACCTTGCCTAAGTTGGATGTCATAGGTGGTAGTTAGCCTACATCAAACCTACTTTAAGAGTGTTCCTTATGAAGTCAAAATAACATTAGAGTTATTATTCTCAAGGTAAATGGCGCGAACCCATAAGAATTAGATCCTTCGAGCATACAATCAATGTTAAAGTATATGGATCTCAAGAAAGCTAAATAAAGGTTTGGTGATTCAATTGGAACTCTTGAACATAAATGAATAAGGATTTCAAGTGTTGGAAGATGCCACAAGATTGATCAAGTCTTGACAAGTTTGTTAGTCTTATGAAAAACTCTAAAGGAAATTACTCTCAAATTTGAAATCTTCAGAATTAAAATTTTATTCATTTATTCAATCTAATTACAAATAAAGGCATATTACATGTTTATATAGTATAAGTCAAGTTTGCCTTTTGGAGGAAAATTATGAAATAATTGCATAATCCTAATTGAATGACTTAAGAATCGAGAATATAAAATAATCAAATCTTTTTAAAATCTAAAAGGAAAGAGAATATGTCTAATTAATTCTAATTTTTGTTTTAATAGATAAAGTTTATAGAAGTTAGTATATTAAACCCATAATAACATTATTTAGACCCAATTGAGTAAATCTATATATAGTCATTGGCTTAAACTCTTTATTTTGCAACATTTTAACCCAAAATAACTCCAACACCTCAATCCTTAGCCCAATAATGTTAATGACATCATGATTAGTGCTTGAATCAAATTTGTCAAAATTTTGCTTAATCAAAGTCTATGGAATAAGTCAACTCAATACTTTTTTTAAGTCTTTTAATCCTAATCCTTGTGATAGGTCTAATTAAAAGATATAAATGATCATTTGAAAATTTTGAATTAGGTTATTTTTTTGAGCTAGCTAACTTTGTTCCATAATTCACATCAGTAACACTACCCTAACTTTAAGTTTAAGGGGCAAACCTATCACTCTTTTTCACTTTAACTTCTTAAGAAGGGGAAAGTGGTGTAACTTAGTTTTTTGTCCAAATGATATATTCAATAGGTACTTTGAAGCACTTTGCTCAATAAAAGGGATTGCCACTTGAAGTAGATGTCATAGGTGACAACGTGTCAAGGGAAGTTAAGGTTAATTCATCTACTTGCACCAATCTTAAAGTTAGTGTTGACCTCAGGGCTTGCACACTTGTCTATACCAACTTTAAGATAAGTCACATATGCTTTACCTAAAATTGATAAATTAAGATAACCTAAGGAAGAAAGGGGGCTAAGATTTCAAGATACATATTTAATTAATCAATTCCTATCATCACCTCATATGTTACTTTGTTGGAATTATAGATTGGTATGCATGTTAACAATAATTGCTTAATCTTACCTCATCCCATCCACCAAGTGTAAAGAATGTTGATTACTGACTATCTAATTATCCATAGTTAAAAGAGGCAAAGTTGGCCATCAAAATTTACTATTTAGTTTAATGTTATGACCATCACCTACCTTTTATAATATCTAGCACTTTTAACCTTTCTATATTTGGAGTACATATCTAAAAGACTTGTCAACATAAAACTACCAATAGTGTTGATTTTAACAATTTGTGAATGTATCTTTATACCTTTAACAACATCACACAACTCATAATAAGCTTTCAATTTAACATTTAGTGTACAGAAAAAACTCAAATCCAAATTGACTAAACAAACTTAATTTTAAATAGCTCACCCATTTAGGTTCAAGTAGCATAAATATATATCTACAACTATTTCATGGTAACTTTACAGAAATTTCCTATAAGGTCCTATGTTTCACTTGCATAGCTCAAATTTCCAAACAATTTGAATTCCTTGAAATTAAAAGAAGAATGCTTAGAGTTTGCATTCTTCATAGAATTATCCTTGGTCTCTTTCCTACACTTATTTCTCATTCGAATATGCTCTTTCCACTTCTAGTTCATTGTAATTGTTTCCTTTGCATGTCCTGCTTTAAATTTATTTGGTGCATTGACTATCTTTTCAACATCTACTAGTTTTACTACAAGTTCAAGTGCAACTACACCATTTTTCACTTCTTTAGACTATTCCTTTTCCAGTGCTTTAGCAGTTGCTAAGTCTTCCCTTGTTATTGTCAATAAACATGGAGGTGACTCAGTAAATCGCTACTTCTATTATTAGAATATAAGATGCTCGCTAGCTTGTATTTGGGCATCTACATTCTTGAGTCTTGAATCCAAATAAGAGCTTAGCTACTTGAGGGTAGTGTAAAAGACAAAGAGTTGAGAAAATAAGAGCTAAAAAATGGGTGAATATTAGTAGGAGGATGTAATGAAAGCACCATTTTTACATATTGGGATGGAGAAATAACTTAATGATGGAAGGCAAAAATTTTGTTTTGAAAAAAAGGATAAAATTTCATGAGCAAACACTTCAAAAATTTTCCTTGCCTTTAGCCCTTTAATACACATAATTAATTTACCAAAGAAGGGAAGAGTAGTTAAGGTTTCCCTTTAGGCATAAGTCTTTTAATGGGTCCTACATTGATAGTAGGTTTGGGCCATTTGTAACAATTTTTACTTAAGATTATTTCTTAAACTTAATATGTTATAAAACTTGTTTTGTAAATAAAAATCATATAATAATCCTTATGAAGCATCAATGCGCTAATTTGCTTATATTGGTAGTCATGTAATGATTTTCTAGCCATGTTAGAAAAACCAAACAAAATCAATCGATTTGATTAAAAAATTAGTGAATCGGTCATTGATCTAGTTTGGTTAATTCATAAAATTGGTTAGCTAAAAAACTAATAGAGTTAACAGTTTGGACAATTTTTATTTATTTATTTACCTTTTGGTATAAAACGATGTTGTTGGGTTTTTTTTTTTAAGTTCCCAATATGTCACAAGTTTTTGGATGTGAAGATTGATTTAAGTTTTCTTTTCTCTACATCTTATCTTAGTGTTATTTTTTAGCCCTTTGCAACTCTATTTTTTTCATTTGCATCTTGCCAATGTCTTTTCCCTGCATACTATTCTCTTTGTTGTTTCTCTCCAACTTCTCATACTTCCTATCGAAGCCTTTTCATCAAAGCATCGAGCTTACTCAACTTCTCCTATCAATTCCCTATCCAACAAGGCTTCTCTCTTTCTTGAGTTTTCTTCAATTTAATGCTTCTATATTATGTGGTCGAAAGAGGCTTAAGTGTGTGATAGAAAGGCATTAACTCTCCATTGATCAATCTCTTCACCTCCAAGCTCTGCATACTAAGCATTTGATGTAAGTTTCGAATGAAAATGATAAAATGGTTTGATAATGTATTAGCCTATTTGGAACCTTAGGATGTGTGTATCTTTATATCCTATTTAAAATATAAACTATGTTTATTTTATGTTGTTAATGTTAGTGTGAATTTTTATTAATGTTGTCATAATCTTTCCACTATTGATGTAAGATTTTGTTCATTCAAGTTGTTAATGTCATAACCAATTAAGGCATCTAATAGATTTAATCTTAATGAATATTATAATAATTAATTGTTAGTTGATTACATTAAGTTTAATTTGTAATTGTGGATATTATAATGGATATTGACTTGTTTGGATTTGAATATTAAATTATATGAGGATTTTAATATATATATATATATGTGTGTGTATGTATGTATGTATAATCATTCTTTATTGGATCACAATTCAATCATAATTGAATTAATGAAATGTAAATTTGTATCTTTACTAATTAAATGACCACTTTAGTTTTTTAAAAAAATTACTTTTTAGTTTTAATAAAATATTCCTTTGTTTTTTTCTTTTTAAATTGACTTCACTATGATGTGCACTAAAAGATGCTTTCAAAACTTAGTCTATTGAATTACAATATGGTGAAATTTATCTATCTCTTAGTAAAATAGACAAGTGCGAGAATTGTTGGCAATTTGGCATAAATATAATAATTGATTGCAACTTGTTTAGGAGATTATTTATTATTTGTATGCTATTTTCAACCAAAACAAGTGTTCAGATATGATAAGAATCTGCACACTTAGTATATTTTGATTAATAAAAACTATAAAAATGACATGGTGAATAGTATAAATTTATCTTTTGTCAAGTTGTCCTAAAACGATTGAAACTATTCCAATGCCCCATATTTCACAAAAATTGGCCAATTGATTATATTTTCAAGTCTTAGTAATGACAATGACATAATTGATAATCAACTGAGTAGGCCATAAAGAAAGGTCAATAATTGATATAATTTATCGTGTATTAGAGATTTAAATTGTTCATATCAAGACAATTGTTATTGTCTCTAAAAGAAAAAAAAATGCTACTGTTATAATAATTTTAAATCCAAAATAGAAAAACTCATTGACATTCTTAATACACTATTTTATTGACGATGGTTTTAAATAAAAAACTCCTTTCGCATTCACGTGTTCTTTATGACATCACAAAAGGGGTATTTTATCCCATGTATTGTATTTGAATAAGATTTTCCTTTCATTTTAAAAAGTAGTTTCAGTAAATTGAAAAGTTGAAGAAAATTTGACATTCTTACGGTTAGAGTTGATGAAATTCACACGTTTAGATACATGATACATTCAGTGGTTTGGATGAGCATGATACATAAGATGTTCGGCTCAACCCTTTTTAAAAAATATGTAAGATTTCTTCACATTTATGTTGTACAAATGGATTTTTTAAACAATAAATACTTTTCAGGAACCTATTTCAATTTTCTTAAAGCCATAAATAGTAATATTGGATATTACAATATCAAATAGTTTAGGGAAGAATTGGAGACAAAATGGTTTAGTGACAACTAAATTAGATATTACAATTCCAAGACGTGCCAAGCTTGCACTACAAACCAAAATTAGAGGAACCAAATGTCTCTTCCTCCTCTTGGCCATTTACAAACAAGGCGTCTTGGTCTTCTTGTAATTTGTTCCCAATACACTTTAGATTTTTTTTATAGACTTAATGTGACCTTCATAATCAAATAAAAAGACATAGTCTATATGAAAAGTTATAAAATGTAAAAGATAATAAGATAATTATAGTAACCAATAGTCATTAAGAGTTACTTTACTAAAGTCATGTATCTATATTAAATATTGAGATATTCATTAGGTTAATGTATATTTTGATATTCTTGGGGATTATGTATATGACTAATTTTTCATGACATAAAATAATTGAATTTATAAATATGAAAGAAAAGTGAAGAAATTCTTTGATAGAATTAGTCATAAAAACTATATATAAAACTCTTGATTTCTCTTCTCACTCATCACCTAAGTTGATATGACTCTTTATTATCTTGTGAACATTATAGCAACTTGAGAGAAAAAGAGAGAGGGCTAAGGTATAATTCTATATTTGTTTCATACTTGGTATTAAGGTACTTCTACTTCTTCCATTTAATGGTTTTGTTTTAACTATATTAATTTGCATATGAATTTAATTGTAGTTCAAGAAATAAATCTAAAATATTCTTACATACACAATATATTAGTGAATTATAAGAAATTGACAAACATGTATTGTTGTTTCCTAATAACATTAACAATTATACAGGCTTGGACAATAGATATTTCGAGATGGACATAAGCGGTTGAAAGAAAATTTAATGCATTCATTAGATTGATTCAGTCGTGACTGAAATGAATAATGGCCACCTTCTTCAATGAAAAAACATTTAAAGATTAATTCTAGCTGCAAGACACTGAAGCCTCACTCAAGCCTAATTTAGTTTGTTGCAAGACTAAGGGAATTTTTTTTAATCGTATATAATGTCTATTATTTTTTTTTTGTAATTATTATTTAATAATATGTTTTTTTTCCTACTTATTCAAAAGTAGGTTCATAAAAATCATTCCTTATTTTATTTATTCATTTTTTATATTTTCTTTCTTTTTTAATCATCCAAATAAGCACATACAATTTGAGAAACATTAACATATATATATATATATATATATATATATATATATAACTAAAATACCCACATTTGGATCTAACATTTCATAAGGGTAAATTTAGTAATAAAGAAATTTGTTACTTGAAGCCAAAATTATATTTAAAACTAACAGTAAAAAACTAATTTATTGATAAATTTAAACAAATACAGCAAAAAATAAAGCTGAGTTGGATGTTCTAATTTGTAATAATTAACTATGAACTAATTAATTTGTACAAGAGCAAAAGGAGAAGAATTTTAAAACCAGAATCTTTTCACATAAAAGACATGCACCACACTATGTTCATTGATAAATAACAATTACTTTAAGACTTTGTTATATTTAATCAAGAAAAAATTTAATTTTTTTATTTGTATATAATTCAATAAAAAACAATAATGAAAGTAAGAATATTTAAGTTACATAAAAAATGGTCTCTAATTTTTGAAAAAACACCTAATATATATTTAGATTAATGAAAGATATTCTAATTAAAAAATTTAAAATTAAAGTAAAATATATTTTTTAAAAATAGATAGAAAGTATATATAATTTCAACAAAAAATAAATATAAAAGAGTATAATTTACTCATATTAATTTCCCACTTTCTCTAATATTTTCAAAAAGCTCTACAGCTACACAAGCAACTTTATATGAGCTTCGTCCAGTTAAATTTGGATGTCTTGTTTCTTTTTTCCATTCTTCTTCAATTAGCTTCAAAAAGTTACAATAAGGCAGAAGAAAGATTCTGCACAAGACAATTAAGACATATAGAACACCATACACAGACACCCTACGATTTTCCAACGTTGAAACTAGAAGCACATGAATAATAGGCTTCAAAGAACAAATTCAAACTCCACCAAGCGGCTTCCTTAATTATATTAGAAAAAAGCATTACCATCCACTTGCTCTAAAGCAGTTATTTCTCTAATAAGGAAGAGCCCTGTTGCCCAAGGCAAATATATCCTTGGGGAGAGAATACTTAAAGAGTTAAAAAAAGAAAAAAGGGGAGAGACCAATTATGTGTTTTCGCTTTAGTAGTAAATGTTAAATTCATCTATGGAATGCAAAACTAATACAGGGATAGCATGACTTTGCCATATATCCGCAAATTTAGTACAATTTCAGTAGGAATTTCAGGAAATCTAGTATTTTCCGATTTTAAAATTGAGGTCTTGCCTGAACCACAAATATTGTCCCGTTTTTAACCACTCCTTCAATGTCCTGAGCGCAACCATAAAGGCCCTCTATGATTTTTCCTGCCTCTGCAATTCTCGACAAGAGGGATGTTTGAAAAGGTTTATCAACTATAATTGGATCTCTGGAGTAGTCTAATACAACTTTCTCCACTTTGTCCAGGATTACACTGCATAAAATTTGAGCAGGCATTTAGATGGCATGGCATCCAAGCAATCATAAAATGTAGTTACAAAAGGAAAAGATTTAGCAAAATACGAGAAAATAGTAATCTCCAAAGAATTATTTTTAGGATCAATCATATCATCTAACCCATAAAGAGTGGAAGCATTGCAGCATAAATCCAAGAAATTAGCAATCCCAAATAATTAGTAAGTAGTAACACCTCTGCAAATTTTGGTTTTCTGCAGTTTTCTGTGACTATCCTGAATCTGCCATATCACCTCATTATAAAAATTTGGTATTAAAATGGTATTCTAGATCTTATTGAACCACAGTTCTAATTAGTCTTTACATATTACATAGGCCATGCACAACTGCCCTGATCACTTATAATAACACTGCAGTCTAAATGGCTAGACCCACCAATTCAAATTTTGTATCTCTACAGATTAGAGTATTTGACTTTTTTTGAAAGTAGGTGATATTCAAATGCTTAGTCATCCAGCCACACTTCAAGTATATTACAATGTACCCTAACAATATGTATCTTACTTTAAGAATGAGCCACATATTGTACCTGTCAAAAATGCCAGCACCTGAAAATCCTTCAAGGTCCTCAGCATTAGAGTCTGATCTGAATATAATGGACTTCTTACTGTACAACCCTGTCAGCTTGCTTGGATAACCGGTAACCTACAATAAAATCCATTTCGTCTTTGAATGGCACACAGGAAAGGCTCTGCCACCTTCTAATTTGATGAACATCCATTTTTAAACTCCTAAAGTTCAAAGTAATTGGGCATGATACAACTTAATGGTGCATAATTTAACAGATGGCTCTAAAGAGAAATTGATATTACTATAGGAGACTTTAGATTGGTTTTCTTCACAATGAAAGTCATTGCACGTCCTGGATATGCCCCCACCAAACTCTCTCCCAAGCCCTTCACAATCTGTTTTTGCACCAAGGAAGGAAACAGGAGGAAACATATTTTTCTTGATTTATTAACAAACAAGGAAGCAAGATTTACCTCGGCATATATCTCAGTGGTATCCCGTGATATGGGATTCTTTGTATGAACCACAAAAGCATAGTCGCCACAAATTACTTCTTGAATTAATACAGCCATGCATATATCGTCATGATTCAACTTGGCTTTTTGGCAACTAAGAAAGGCTCTTTCATTCCACTTTGAAGCCCAAACCTAGAAAGAACATAAAGTATAAATTCTTACATGGTTTTGTCTATACATACACAGTCAGTGCTTGCGGAACAGGCTAATGACATATTGTTGACAAGCAGTCAAATTCCCCATATATGAAAACCATTTCATGACCAACTACCCAACCGAAGCAACTAACACAACCCAGCATTTAGGCATTTGTTGTAATTATGTGCATGCAAGCCTGTATCATCAATTCAACATGGAAATTATATAACCAATACAGTCCCAAAAGCAATGAAATGAAATACTGTAACAGAGATTAAAGTGAAAAGAAAACATCAATACAATATAAAGATAAATGAAAGAAAGATAATACCAAGCTCTCACTTTGCAAACAAAATTCATAAAATAATAGATCATATTCATGATGAGAAATGCATACCTTCTTTATTGCTTGCCATGCACAACTCCACCTCTCTTCACCTTCGTCACCAGGCCATGGTAACCTTGAACTTCTCATTTTGTGCTTGACTTCATTTGTCTAGCCAAGGTAGGGGAAGGGGGGGAAGCAAATGTACACTGTCAATATAATAGAAATATACAGTGATCTTGGATGCACATGGCAGAATTTAAAAGATACATATGCAGCAAGGACAGTGTGGTCATGTAATACATTCCAACATCATGGAACAATACCATGTATTATCTGGCTAAAGGCAAGAATGTTACTTGCAGAGAATAATTATGGCATTCACAATAATATCAATCAAAGAATGATAAAAAATAGGAAGATATTAAAGGTGAGTTTTTGACCTGCTTCAAGAAGTTTGTCATAAATGACCCCCCCCCCCAAAAAAAAAAATTTTGTCATAAAACATATTAATAACAGATATACTACAAAATTAAATATCATTAACCAATTTGTCAAATTGGAAAATACAAAGATAAAGATATGATTTTGTAGCACCACCATATGTAAGAATTTTGTAGAGAAAATCACAATGCAAGAAATCGTTGATAATAACTTTATAATGCTTTTAAAATACCATATAAGGTGGAGCGTGCATTTTTAGGATGGCTTCTCGTATTGCTCTAAGTTTTGAATGGTCACCGTGATGTACTAATTGACATAGAGAATGGATCTTATTTGCAATATCCTGCAAGAGAATGAAAAATTTCAAACTCAGGTTTTGGAAAACCTCTTTGGCCAGAATTATTATGAAATTACTAACAAGCACATGCTTGGAGAAGATTTTCATAATCATAATTAGAACAGGGCAAATTTTCCTTGTTCTATTAACTAACAGGGAAAATCTTTACAGGCTGTCTCATAATTATAGACCTAGTATGACACGAAAGAAGTTCCTTCAGTTATACTAGCTATGCATTTCAATTCCCCAGTGCTTGGTAGATCCCCTTGGGGGCCAGTCCTCGCACTAAAGCACGTCATATGTTACTCTCACTAACCACAATCTGGAGTAGCAACTTGGTATTTCAGGACTCACATAAAGCAGACATAACAAATCTAAATCACACTAATGATATCAATAATCAATTACAGTACATCATGTCATAAATTCCTGAAAGGTTAGCATGTTATTTGACAGATGAAGTTCGATCAATATTTCTATAAAAGTTAAGATAATTGCCATCACAAGTTGAAGTCATCTCTTTTCACGTAGATCACAAGATTAGAAGAAAAATACTAGCTTGGGAAAAAGGTGATCATACAAGATAAATGATTAGTCTTTTAGAATGGCAATACTGGCATTTCCAGAATTTCAAACTTACGCCAAAACTAATCCATGAACATGAAGCAAGTTTGTATACATAATCTCAAATCATCTGTTATTGACATTCATTTTGGTGGAAAATACACACAATCTAATACAGTACTGAAGGATTGAAACAATACTCACAATTTCTACAAATCAGTGAACAGCAGTTGGTATACCTTATTAACTTTGTCTTGTAAAGCAGTCTCAAAGGCTCCAAATGATAGGGCAAGTGATATTGGGATCTTAATCCATGATGGTACCCTTGCAGTTAAAAATTTAATATTGCAAGATTTTGCGCCAACCTACATAAGTTCATGAAACTCATTAGTGTATAAGTGATATGTGTAAAAGAAACAATAACAATAGTTAGTAGCTGTAAGAGGGTGTTAGTTAGCTGCTATAAGTCAGTTAGGAAGTGGGTAGGCTGTTAAAGGTAGTTAGACTTCCAACTACTTGATTGGAGTTGGCAACTACTCCTATAAGGTATAAATAAGACTTAGTAGGGATACTTTTGTGTGATTTTGATTCTGAATAACACATTTCTGGTATTGAGAGCAGTTCCTTCTCTTCTCCATATTAAAGTGGTATCAGAGCTCTACAGTCCTTGCTGATCAAGACTCGATCATTGGAGCGTCTTCGAGAGCTTGAGCAGAAGCTGTTGCAGACATGTTTGGATGTGAGTGAGCTCCGTGCTTCTCAATCGCAATCAGATGCTTCCATAGTATGAATAGAGAATTTGTTGGCAGAGATGGCAGCGAAGTTTATGGCAATGACAACAACCAATAGTAACGAGATGAATGGAATGAAGGGAGGCATGAATACGAACGGTGGTGGACGAGCGACAAGCTGCTATGCACAATTTGGATCGTATAATGTGAACCAAATAGGATGCTATTAGTTTCCAGCTAAATTTGCACACATTGAATTTCCTAAATTTGATGGTGCCAATTTCAAAGGTTAGTTGTTTTGTTGCAAAAAATTTTTTGAGATCAATGAAAATTTTATAGATCAGCGAACTCGGTTGATATCTCTGCATCTAGAAGGGAAGGCCTTACAATATGGCATCAGAATTTCATGAGGAAGAAGACATTTGGCGAAGTAAGATTGCTAGAATAAGTTGAAACATTGAGAGAAGGATTTGGTGAGATTCTCAAGGTGGATCCGATGTCAGAGTTAAAAAATTTGAAGCAAGAGGATTTGGTTACTCAATATCAAGAGAGGTTTGAGGAATTATTGGCTAAGATTGAATTACAAGAGGAACATGGTATTAGCTATTTTCTTGAAGGCCTTAAACCTGAAATAGAAGCTCTTGTACGAATGTTCAAGCCTAACTCTCCCTCTAACTATATACCTTGCAAGGCTGCAGGGAGCACCTGTGCATGCTCTTCAAATTCAGAGTCCAGTTTATGCGAAGAGGACTCAATCACCTGTCACAACTTCTACTACTTCTTCGACTCCAAAATTGTACTTCAATTCCACTTCATCCTCATATAGAAACCAATCTACCTCTATTCCTACCAAAACTAACCTACCTAATGACGAAGAATCCACAGCCACTTCCTTACCATCATCAAAACCTAAAGCATTGTCCACTACTGAAAATCCTATGAAGCAGCTGAGCAAAAGAGAGATGGATGAATGGAGAAAAAATGACCTTTGTTACTAGTGTCCAGAGAAGTATAGTTTTAATCATAAGTGTAAGAAGTATAGTTTTGTTTCAACCACCCGGCTTCCATCAAAACTTGCAATCAAGCATGCAGCATTTTTCCTGCCTCAATTGTTTTAAAGAATGGAATTATGTACAGTGCTGGTTACTTGGTTGCATTTCCTTGCTTGTCATTCTATCAAAACAGGCAATAAGTTGTTTAGTAGTAATTCAATTACTTCAAAACAGGAAATATGTCTAGCAGAGGCTGCAATGGCCTAGTGACAATGAAGGGAAGTGTGCAGGGATGCCAGTGCGAATAGAGAAGGTGGAAAAATTGTACAATGTTTAGGTGCAATGTATGGAGAAGGTGGTGGCAGCATCATTGCATATGAAGCAAGGGCACTGTTTACAAGCGTGCTAGACCCAGATGCTACCAAGGCACATACATGTATGTAACACATCTGTAAGTGTCAGAATAAAAATATATATATTTTTGACTTGGACACACGTCAGACACAGCTAGGACATGCATTGGGCATAGCTAGCACCAAAAAAAGAAGGGGGGCCAATAGAAAGCAAGACTAGAAACCCCATCTTGATGAGATCACAAGAGTTATTTCCTAAAATTTTTGTTTGTAAATAAATAGCTTGAAAGGTATAATCTAAAATGATCTTTGTTTGATAGAATATTTGGATAATAATAGTGCAAGGTGCTTAGAATACCAGATGATGCCTGCTGTGTTTTTCTTTAGAAAGGTCTCATTGAATGGGAATCCTAAAAAATTAGGATTAGGGTA
This sequence comes from Erythrophleum fordii, assembly GCA_032878935.1. Lineage (NCBI taxonomy): Eukaryota > Viridiplantae > Streptophyta > Magnoliopsida > Fabales > Fabaceae > Erythrophleum > Erythrophleum fordii. Next base: position 8,181,500 of record JAVQMF010000058.1, read on the forward strand.
TTGGCACATGCTAAGATATGGTAAATCCACAACTTATAATAAATAGTATTATATATCTCCTATTTTAGTAATATTTAATTGTATAAATGTAGTTTTTGTCGAAAGAAATAAAATTTGCAAATAATATTGTAAATAGATTTATTTGGAATCCCTTAGATATAGCAATCTAGTTGTAATATCTTTCTGTTATAGATTATTAGGGATAAGTTAGTTCCTCTTCCCTAGGTCAGTTAGTTTCTATTTTCTCTCTTGATCTCTCTCATGTAAAGGTCTATATCAAGCTGTACTTTACACAGTTTAGAAGATAGAAAAATATCAAAATTTTCTAGTTCTTTGTTTTTTTTTCACATGGTTTCTAAGTGCTTTCTCCCTGTTTTTGAACCATTTTTTGGAGTGAGTCTTGATTGCTACTGTACCCATCCTCTTTTGCTATCAAGAGGAAGTTCTTTTTCAGCCTTAATTGCTGATCTCTCTTTGTGCTCAATTCTCAGCAGAAGAACAGAGCACTTCTTTAACCCCAAAGATTGCCTAGTGGATACCCCAGTGCGTGCATTTTTCGTTTCAGCATTTGTGTGCTAGGTTGTGCCTCTGTTTTACACATCCAAAAACATAGCCTTTTTCCCCTGTTCTACTGGTCTGAAAACAGATTTTTTTTTTCCTTTTTAGCATTTGTGTGACATGTTGTGCCTCTATTTTACACATCTAAAAATAGAGCCTTTTGCCCCTGTTCTACTGGTCTGAAAACAGAGTGTCATTTGTGCCTTTTTTTTCCTTGTTTTTCTTGTCCAAAAAGACAAAGCCTCTTCGATTTGTCCTCCGCTGCCATTTGTGTTATTTCTCATTGTCCATTACCCAACCGTATCACCCATCCGTGCACGCTGCTTTTGTCTCTGTTTTATGCGTTTGAAAACAAAGCCTCTCTTCTCTCCTATTCTATTGGTTCTCATAACTAAGAATCTGTGTTTTGCACACTTCAACATTGCTTTTGGCCTTAATTGCTGTTCCTGAACCTATAGTCTTTAAACTCCAGCCGTTTTTGCTATCCTTTTTCTCTGTTATAATCTATAGCCTTAATTTTTGCCATGTAATCCACCCAAACTACGCTTTCCAATATTCCTCAATCTCTTGAAGACTTCAATTCTACCTAGAAGATTGGAGAGCTACAAAACATCTGAGTCTCTTGCAGACTAAATGGTGGGAATTATCTTAAGTAGTCTCAATTTGTTCGAACATACTTGAAAGGCAAAGGAAGACTTAGTCATCTTTTAGGAGCTGCTCCGGCCAAAATAGACTCAAAGTTTGTTACTTAGGATGAAGAAGACTATGATTATGTCCTGGTTGTGGAACTCCATGGATTCTACAATTTCTGATACTTGCACGTTCTTAGCTTCAACAAGGGAAATCTGGGACTTCATACAGCGTACATATTCAAAGGGTAGAGATGCTGCTTAGTTATATGACACAAAGGTGAAAACTATAGTAACAAAGCAAGGGACAAACAGCGTCACTGAGTATGCTAATACTTTACAAAACATATGGCAAGGACTCAATCATTATCGAGCATTTGAGATGAAGTGCCTAGAAGATGCCATCATTTTAAAAGATTTTATTGAATGTGATCGTGTTTATTACTTTTTGGCAGGTTTGAATGCTGAATGTGATTGTGTTTATAACTTTTTGGCAAGTTAGAGTGCAAATACTTGGCAAATTAGACACTCCATCTCTATAAGAGACTATCTCAATAGTATGAGGCGAAAAAAGTAGGTGGAGTCTCATGCTTGATTCACAACCAGCTAATGGTTCAGCCTTGATAACAAAAGTCAACTACAAAAAGATGAGTAGACATAATTTGAAGGACACCACTCTAGTGCACTTACTACAAAAAACCACAATACACTAAAGAGAAGTGTTGGAAATTGCATGGAGAACCTCCAAACTAAGGATGGGGAAACAATGGAGGAAGCCAGAAGCATCAAGCACACTTGGCAGAATCACCTGCAACTAATGGATTCAAAAGTGAAGAGATTGAACGTATAAAGAATTTGTTGGAGACTCTTGAGAAGCCTTCTGGAGTATGCTCTTTACTCTTTCAAGTAAAATCCCATTCTCTCTTTGTATGAATGCCTCAAAAACAATGAATAGATTGAGTGGTTAATAGATGTTGGTGCCACAAATCACATGATACCTATCTCTCAATCTTTCCATACATAGAATCTGTGCCCAAGTAATAAGAACTATTGCCAATGACACTTAAGCTACTATTGCTAATATTGGTGATATCTATCATCCAATATGATTCTTAAAGATGTTCTTCATGTTCCATTATATTCAACTAGCCTTATCTCCGTTCAAAAGCTAACCTATGATCTCAAATGTTTTGCTTTATTCTTTTCCATTTATTGTGTTTTTCAAGACTAGGAAACGGGGAGGAGGATTGGACTTACTAGGGAAAAGGATGGCCTTTACCACCTTGAGTTACCTCAGGCAAGTAGTAATAGGAGTCATGTTTCCATATCTCTTTTTAATTCCTTCAGTAAAGATATCATTTGGTTGTATCACTTTCATTTTGGGCATCCCTCTTTTAAAATTCTAAAACTTATGTTTCCTCAATTGTTTAAAAGATTAGATATTTCTAAATTTCATTGTGATATTTATGAATTGGCCAAACATACTCGTGTACCTTTTCTTATTAGTAATAAAAGAAGTTCCCAACCTTTTCATTTGATTCATAGTGACATTTGGGGGCCTTCTACTATACCTAATGTTTCAGGGGCTTGATAGGTTGTGTCATTGATTAATGATTGTACTCGAGTTACATGGCTTTTTCTATTCCAAAATAAATTTGATGTGAGCATTGTCATATCTAACTTTCACTCTATGATTCAAAATCAATTTGGGGTAAAAATAAAGAAATTTAGAACAGATAATGCCAGGGACTATTTTAATCAATATTTTTCTTCTTATTTTCAAAAAGAAGGTATTATTCATAATTCTTCATGTGTCAATACCACTCAACAAAATGAGGTGGCTAAAAAGAAAAATGGCCATCTTCTAAACACTACCCAAGCCATGCTTTTTCAAGGAAATGTTCTTAAATCTTTTTTTTTTGGAGGGGGGGGGGAGCTGTACTCACTATCTCATATATGATAAACGGAATCCCCTGCTTGCATTAGCAAACAAGAGTCCTGTAGACCTACTCAACAGTTTCTATCTCTACTTTAGAACATCAAATAGTCTTGTACATAGAATATTTGGATGTATTGCCCTTATCCACATCTATAACCATCTTAAAGGCAAGTCAGATCCAAGAGCCATTAAATGTGTTTTCCTAGGTTACTTCTCTACTAAAAAAGGATACAAGTATTACAACTCTTTAACTAAAAAATACTACATTTCGGCATATGTGACTTTTGCCAAAAGTAAACCTTTCTTCTCCAAGTTGTCTCTCTAGGGGGAGTCTCATGCAAGGGAAGAAAGAACTTGGGAGACCATGGAATCCTTTGAATCTCTTAAAAATCTTTACCCAAATCCCAGCCATTCTCGAACCTGTCTTAATAAATATTACTCGCAATTTTCCTAGTTTTCTTTAGATATACTCAAGGAGAAAAGCTGTCTCAGAACTAAAACAAGTACGAGGCTCTAACTTTGATCCTAACAATGAAATCATGGTAGTCCTAACTTTACTAGGCAAACACAACAAAATGAAAAATATGCTAATCTAACAGACACCATAGACTTACCGATTGCTGTTAGAAAAGGCACTAGAGAATACACCAAACGACCTCTTTACCCTTTATGTTTCTCTTGAACATCTATCACCATCCCATAAAAGGTTCATTGTAAGGTTAAACACCATTGCTATACCTAACAATGTTTCTAAGGCATTATCAAAGCAGGAATGGAGAAATGCTATGAAGGAGGAAATGAGTACTTTGGAGAAAAATAAAACATGTGAGATAGTTGATAAACCAAAAGAAAAAAACATTGTGGCTTGTAAATGGATTTTCACCCTGAAATATAAAGCTCATGGGTCCTTTGAATGAGATAAGACTCAATTGGTAGCAAAAGGATATACCCAAACTTATGAAGTTGACTACCAGGAGACTTTTGCTCCTATGGTAAAAATAAACACTATAAAGATCTTGCTAGCTCTAGCTGCTTACTTCAATTGGCAACTCCTACAATATGATATTAAGAATGCATTTCTCTATAGTGATCATAATGAAGAAATATAAATGAACATCCCACCTGGATTTGAAGAACACTTAGGAAGCAAGGTGTGCAAATTCAAGAAAGCCCCCTACATTATAAAGCAATCTCATAGAGCATGGTTTGGGAGATTCACCAAAGTCATGAAGGACTATGGGTATAAGCAAAGCCAAGGTAATCATACTCTCTTTTTTAAGCATTCTACTATAGGGCCAGTAACAATTCTTCTAATTTATATAGACAACATTATAGTGATAGTGAGTGATAAGAAAGAAAAACATAAGTTGAAGCAAAGATTGATTAAAGAATTTGAGATCAAAGAGTTGGGAAAACTGAGATATTTCTTTGGCATTGAGGTGGCATATTCCTTACAAGGAATTTTCATATCCTAGCAAATCAGATGCAAATTGATGTCTACTCCAATGGATCCAAATTAGAAACCAAGGAAGTTAAAGAAGAACCCATAGTGGATAAGAGAATGTATCAAAGGTTGGTAGGAAGAATTATATATTTGGCACACACTTGTACAGACATAGCATATGCAGTAAGTGTAATCAACCAATTCAAGCATGATCCATGAGAATCTCATCTTCAAGTAGCCTATAAGGTCTTACATTATTTGAAAGGTAGTCCAGGGAAGTGTATTTTATTTAAGAAAAATAATCTTCTCACTCTAGAAGCCTACACTGATGCTGATTATGCAGGTTCCCAAGTAGATAGAAGATGAACTACTGGATATTACACTTTTCTTGGGAGAAATTTAGTGACTTAGAGAAGTAAAAAACAAAATGTGGTGACAAGATCGGCTAAGTTAGAATTCAGAGCTATTGCTCAAGAGTTGGATGAACTTCTTTGGCTCAAAATCATCTTAGATGATTTGAAAATTAAGTCGGAAAGTCCTACGAAGCTTTATTGTGACAATAAATCAGCAATTAATATTGCTCACAATCCTATCCAATATGATAGGACAAAATACATTGAAATTGACAGACATTTTATCAAAGAAAAATTGGAGGAAGGATTGATATGCATGTCTTATGTTCCATCAAAAAAACAATTAGCTAATGTTTTAACAAAGGGACTAAATAGCACAAATTTCCATGAATATGTATCTAAGCTTGAAATGGAAGATATCTATTCCTCATCTTGAGAGGGAGTATCAAAAGAAATAAAATTTGTAAATAATATTGTAAATAAATTTATTTAGAATCCCTGAGATAGAGAAATCTAGTTGCAATATTTCTGTTTATATTTTTCTGTTCTAGATTATTAGGGATAAGTTAATTCCTATTCCCTAGATCAGTTAATTCCTATTTTCTCTCTTGATCCATCTCATATAAATATTTATATAAATCTGTATTCTACACATTCTAAAAGATAGAAAAATATCAAAATTTTCTAGTTCTTTGTTTTTCTTCACAGTTTTGAATGTTATGGTAAAAGTCAGAAAGAGCAATCTTATATGGAGAATTAAAAAACAATTGATACAAAGGTACATTGTTAGATGCATCATTGGCTGGTCACTTGCAAACTTAACTTCAATATCCAGAAGACCTTGGGTATAGAATGAAAGTAGACGAAATAATATCTTTCTGGTAAAGCAATTGAATTGATATACAAAGACATACCTTTTCATCAGTAAACTCTGCAACCGAAGCAGTGTAATTACCAGAAAATGTCTTCTTTTTGAAGGTCAGTCCTTGACGAAAGGAGCAAGAACCAATGGATTTATGTGATAGATTGGAGCTAATGATGTCACTACAAATACAAAAAATGACAGCTCTGTAAAATAATTGAATATCCACAAATAATTCATCAATCAAGTGCCTTTTGGATATTCTACCTGATAACCAAATTGGTTGACTTAAATTTTATTGATATTGCTTTCCCCTCCTTTGACTTAAGATCTTGGAATATATTCGGGTCAAAGCATGTGGCAAAACATACCTGCAAAACACTACTTACATCATGTGCTAGATTTCACTTTTATGTCAAAGAATTCAATTGCATTTTCCTTTCATATCAAATCAAAACAACTGTGTACGATCATAAGACAAATCACCATTTGATACAATATATCATGAAACTATAATACATGCCTTGCTATTTCTTGCTCTGATGGAAATATGGGACAGAACATCTGGTGTATCAGTTGTCAGCACAGCTACCACCCCATCTGGAATTTCTTCCTCTCCCGTTATTCTTGAAGCAGCAATAATGGTTGGCCTTTTATAAACTTTATTTTGAATCGTTGTCAATTCATAGATATAGGTCACAAAGCCAGAAACTTCCACTGGGCTAATAACCTGCCAGCTGCCAGTAAAAAAATTATACATTCATTTGAGCATAAACCCTACAAACCAGAAACAGAAGAGTTTCTAGAAAAAGCCAATTGTATATTTATTCTGTATATAAAAGAAAGAACATAGTATTATGATGGTACTAGTTGAAAAATGAGTCAATCAGCTTAGCTTAGATTAAATCCAATAAATTAAACACACAAAAAACATATACATAACATTCTTACCAGCCTAAATTTGAAACTTTCCGAAGAATAGGGTCAAAACAGTTAATGAGAATTGACAAAATTGCAGAGCATCCCGACCTTATCAGTTCCTCTGTAAAAATATCAATCTAGGGCAGAAAGTTATAAAAAAGAAGAATGAATACATAAGAATTTCAGTAAGACCTAGAACGAGGAAACTATAGTTCTGTACTATTTTCTAAATTCCAACATAATCTGAGTAACATACCACCCATTTCTGAACACGAAGCAATTTACCAAGATATTGCACACTAGGTTGGATATTTTTCTGGTAATGCTGAGACCTTTCAGCGAGCACTAGTTGCAACCGATCAAGTATAGCCTTGGTCTGTAATGCCCACTGACTATCACCGGATTTAAATGATTCACAGATACGATACCAGTCCTTTGGGAGGAATTACATTAAGCAGTCAGTGCACAGAGGATGAGAAGTACAATCATAGGTAAACCTCTTCTCAACATAATGTTCATAAGAGAAAGTTAAACTTCATGTGTCAAACATATACCTTTGTGCAGTAAATGAAATCTTCATTACTGACAGTTGACAAGCATAGATTCTCAAGCATCAGGGAGAAGAAAAACAAAGCTTCCTGTTGGCAATTACAAGAAGCTTAGTTATATTGCTTAAATAAAATATTAGTCCTGACCAAATATATAATCATTTTGAGCACAAAGTGCAATTACCGGTATGTTTGCAAAGTTCAAATTTTTTAGTCCCCTTTCCATAGTTGTTCTAACTGCTGAATCCAAAGAAATATCAAGGAAAAGTAGGTCTTTTAATCTTCCATGGGATGTCAGTAGAATAGGGCGAAGCACAATGCGTGATTCCAGTAACTTCTGGAAAAAACAAAATTTGACCTTTTCAAAGACAATCACTTATAAAAGCTCTACAATTTCACAAATTGTGTGCAAAATTGACCTCCATTAGTGGGGCAATATTGATATCACCAAAATGTGCTTTGACAAAATTCAGACTTTCCTACAATTTCAGCAAGGAAAAAAGAACCTCTGTTATCCCAGTTTGAATAATGAAGACCAAAGACAAGGTCAAGTTATAAATGTGCAAAACAACATATATTGTATCATCTACTGATAATTCTATAGCCACAAAACCGATATTCATATGAAGGAAAACTTTCTATATGTGACCAACAGAAGAGCCAAGAAAATACAACTACCAGCAGTCTCAATGGCAAACCAACAGAAGAGCTATGTTTGATTGCATTTTCAACATTACCATCCTGAAAGGCCAAGAACAAAATCAAGATTGTGCTACAAATATAATGCTAGACATGACATGAAGCAAAACAAGGTGAAAATGACCAGTTTATAAAATTAACATCTGCAATTATCACCTTGAAAGAAGAACCCAAGCAAATATCAATAGCAGATTCAAGGTCGACACCTGCATGAACAGCCTGTGTAACAGAGAGTAAAGTAATAAGTAGTTTAGATAATTGTAAACGTACACAAAATATTTTAGTTATAATTTTGATCAAAATTAGTTTAAGATCAACAACTAATTCAATGGCCTATGACACTATGACAATGGTGATTGAAAAGTCGTTGACTATATTGAATTGAAACACTTAAATGAAACCGAGTGAATACTGTGAAATTAATTGTAAAAAGTGTTTTATATACATATATATATATATACATAGTTGGAGATTACATTATTATGCGTCTATTTTAGTTTAGCTATTTTTTATTTTATTTGTTTTGTTTTAATTAAGGTTTATTTGTCTTTTAGTTATTTTTATATAATGCTTCCATACATTTAGCATTAGTTTGAGTTTTCTATTTTAATTATGATAGAGTTATCTTATTTTGATTCAGATAGAATTATCTTATTTTGAGAGTTATATCTTTTAATTGGAATAGGAGTTTGCTTTCTTTTTTATCTTCAATAAATACACGGTTGTTATTCAATAAAAATATAGGCTTCTAGGTTTGGGCTTATGTTATAATCTCTTACTACTAGTAGAATGCATGTACTTCACTTGTCAGTGTACATATATATATATAAAAGATAGTTCAGAAGATTGACTAATTTAGTCAGTATAAAAATCTTTCTTTGATTACATGGTATTGAAGCCTTCCCCTCTGAAACAAGAACCCTAGCCATCTAGCAATCAACATTTAGAAAAAAGAAAAAAGAAAAAATAGCCAGAGGTGCAACTTAGGCTGGCCAGGCCACCCAAGGTGGTGCTTGGTGAATTCAAAGGTCAGAACTAAGGGAAAATGGTAGATTTTTAGTTTTCACAACGTCTGTCCATGTTATGTTTTTCATTTTAAAACTTACTGTTCAGCCAGAATGATGCTCTTTTCTCACTCCAGGGAGGCCAATCCTCATTTTGTGAACCTATCCAAGATTTCTGAAGTTCGGTTGTGGTCGGCCTTTGCTACTTCTTTGTTCTTTTAGTACTGAATGTGTGTAGCAGTGGTATTCTTGTTTTTTCTGATGATTTGAGTGATTTTTTGGCATTAAGAAGTCATGTTTATGCTTTGGAATACAATCTTAGGAGTCACAGTTGACTGTGAGTGCATGAAGTTGTGAGTTGTTGTTTCTAAGTCTAAATTTGGTCACAAATGTTTGAAGTATGGCAAAAAAATTAGGTGAGGTGTTGGTGACACTGTTAAAGGTTAAGATTGTTTCCATGACAGCCGATGAATATGCTAGATATACTCAATTTCAAGCCTCTCAAGGGTTAATTTATTTAGACAGGTAATCACACTATGTCTTTCTTCTACCTTTTCTCGTTACTAGGTCATATATTCTAGTGCCACTAATCATACGATAGAGGAATTACGTATTCTATCTGCATTTGACTTATCTCATATCTACTCAAATGTTACCTTGGCCGATGGATCTATTGCTAAGGCTTTTGGGGAGTAGTAGTGCATCTCCCATTCCTCCTCTACCATCATCATCTATCCTAGATTTGCCTCAATATCCTTTTAATTTACTTTTTGTGAGTCAACTAACCCGTACTTTCAATAACCTTTCTTCTTGATTCTTGTGTTGTTTAGAATCTTCCAACATAAAAGACAAAGGGAGTGTATCTAATGAGTTGTATTTGTTGGATGAAGCTGCAACCTCCTTTCCTTCTTCCCTTTCATGTTCAAGTAATTCATTTGTCTTTTAGCTTCACTATCAATTAGGTCATCCCTCATTAAGGGTTTGAAGAAAGTTTATCCTAATTTTATAACTATATATAGTTTACTATGAGAGTCTTGTTCATATGCCAAACACCATCGTGCTTCCTATCCCATTAGAGTCGATAAAAGGGCTAAGTCCCTCTTTAAAATTGTTCATTCTAATGTTTGGTATCTTTGTCCTATAACTACCCAATCTAGTTTTAAAAATTTTATCATCTTTGTTGATAATTACTCTAGAATTAGTTGGCTATAGTTAATGAAATCACATTTTGAGTTGCTTTCCATTTTTACTTCTTTTTATGCTGAAATCCACACTCAATTTATTTGTATTATTCATACTATGCAAAGTGTTTTCTACTATTAGAATCCCATATTTTTAGGGCAGAATTATGATAGTTTATTGTAGGTTAAAGTCAAATGTTTTGTTTCCATTTTTATTCCTATTTTATGAGATTCTAAGTTGCATGCTTATTTCTTTTCATGTTAAAATTGATTGGTTGATATTTTGTGGCCTTTATTTATTTTTCTTTATGTTGAGGATTAATTCCAGCGTAAAACTTCGTCGAATCTTTATGACATGCCCCACCTAGTGGGAAAAAGCCTTATTGTTGTTGTTTTTGAGGATTAATTGGTTAATTTTTTGTAGCCCACTTCTTTTATATATTGTAGCTTTTATTTTGAAATAAAATAAGAAATTTTAGAGTGAAATTTTTCATGGTATCAGAGCCCTTGAGGACCTGAAACAATTTTCACAATTACTTTCGGCTTTATGCGAGTCTTTACCACCAATACCTCAGACTCTACATCAGAGTCTTCTACTATTTCTCAGCCATACACCATTGAAAACATGTCATCTTCTTCCATGGGCACCGAAAATTTCCCTCTAATGATTATTGACCATGAGTTTGATGGTCACAATTATTTACCATGGTTACAAAGTGCCTTGATGTTCATCCATGGTCATGGAAAGGAAGACTACATTAATAGAGAAGCTCCTCCACCTCTTGCCATAGATTCTAAATATGAGGTATGGTTTACTGAAAATAATATAATTATGTCATGGTTAGTGAATTCCTTAACTACTGAAATAGGCAAAACCTTTGTCTTCTGCAAGACCATTAAGGAAATTTAGAATGTTATGAAGGGCTATAATTCTTTGATAGAGGATAGAGTAGATTTGTTTCACATTAAGGAGACTCTTTGTGAGTTGAAACAAGGTAGTTTGGATGTTACTCAATATTAAAATAGTCTTGTGAAATTTTGGCAGTAGTTGGACTTGTATGAGATCCATGAATGGACTTGCAGTGTAGATGCTACCTACCATTGAAAGTTAAAGTAGAAAGAGAGAATTTTCTCTTTTCCTTTAGGTCTGAATCCCATCTTTGAAGCTGTTTAAGGAACAATTATGTCTACCAAACCCCTCCCTTCTCTCAGAAAAGTGTTCAAATACTTAACCCATGACTAAAGCTTCTGCCATGGTCATTAGAAGCAATACCACCCCTAATTTCAAACAGAAGAAAGGTGGAAAAGCATGGTGTGACTATTGCAACAAGACTGGTCACACCAAGGAAATATGTTGGACAATTCTTGGCAAACCAACAAACGGGAAATCAAGGCAAAAATATAAAACTAGTGAACCAATGATAATCAATGATAACAAAACTAAATTTAAAACTAACCCTTTACCAAAAGCAATGAGATTTGCTTCAAAAATTACTCAATAATAAAGATTAAAAGGACCATAATAATTCAGAAAAAATTGTTGGTTCTATTTCTTTTGCTTAAGTTGAACTTGGGATTTATGAAGATGATTAGCAATGTTGAGCTCCAAGCTGTGCTTAACTTAAGGGAGAGTGTTGGAATCTCATATTTTTTGGGCAAAATTATGGTAGTTTATTGTAGGCTAAAGTCAAATGTTATATTTTCTTTTTTATTCCTATTTTATGAGATTTCAAGTTACATGGAATGACTTGCACATACACCCAAGTACATTGGAACAAATAAATGACTACTAGAATCAGGGTGTAGTTGCCAAATAAGGGTTAGCTGATCTTATTACTACATAATCAATTTGAACAGTTAGAACTTGACCCGATTTTAGGTGTGGTCTGTCTTTATTTTCTTTTATGTTGAAGTTGATTGGCTAGTATTCTGTGGCCCCTATTTCCTTTTATATTGGCTGATTTTCTGTGACCTACTTCCTCTATATATTGTCACTTTCTGTTTTTAACATGAGGCTGCTGAATGAAAGAATTGTCACCTTATGGAATTTGCTTACGCCTTATTGTTTCAAACGAAAGTGCTAAAAGCTTTTTGGGCTGATGCTATTTATGCTAATGCTTATCTCACTAATCACATGCCATCCTTAATTTTAAATAGAAAAGTTTCTCATTCAATATTGTTTCCTTCTCACTTAGTGTTTCGTTTCCCACCAAAGGTGCGTGGATGTCCTCGTTTTGTTGTGATACTTGACAAACTGTTACTAAACTAAATCCAAAGTCCTTAAAATGTGTATTTTTGGGTTAATTTTGCTTTCAAAAGTAGTATCAATATTTTTCCCCTGAACTTGATCAATATTTGGGTTTCTTCTTATGTAACTTTCTTTGAAACTAGTCTTTTCCTTTCCATTCCTTTATCTTATTCTCCTCACTCTTTTATATGTGAGTTAGATGATGATTTTCTTCTTTATAAGCTCACTTACTCTATCCAATCACCTTCAATCAAGCCTCATATCACATGGGTTTACACTTGGCGAGCGAGGCCTCCTTTCAGCAACTTTCGCTATGGATGCACCCCCTTAAGATTCCTCTACTTTACCTGCTTTTGCACTGGTTAACTCTAACATTATCTTCCTATTGCCTTATGCAAAAGTAAACATACTTGTTCTTATCCTATTTCTTCATTTGTATCTTATAATGCTTTATCACCTTTATCCTATTTCTTTGTTTCTTCATTGGATTTTGTTTCGCTTCCTAGGACAACACCTAAGGCATTAAATCATGATGGGTGGAGAAAGGCCATGAAAGAAGAGATGATGCACCTTGAAAATAATGACACTCAAGAACTTGTGCATCCATCAACCAATAAAAGTGTTATTCGTTGTAAATGGGTGTTGGAGATCATATAATTATCTTTATTCCCTGTTAGTTAGCTTTTATTCTTCCTTATTTGTTTCCTACTTGTTTCCTTTATCTTTTAGTTATTATTATCAGGATTATTAGGAGTAATTTGTATTAGCTAATTTGTTGGGATTGATTAGGAGATTTATTCCCTACTTCCCACTTTAAATATGTGTCTCCAACTTTTAAAAAGTAAGCAATAAGAAAAACCAGAAGCAGCAAATTGCTCTAGTTCTTTGGGTCTCAAAAATCTTCATGGTATATTGCTTCGGTTTTTAGCTCTCAAAAATCTTCATAGTATCAGAGCATTAAACCAAAAGACGCCATGATGAAGTTCGGGTTTGCCCTAACCATAAATGGCCCAAATGGACATGGTTCCATGATTAAGGTACAATTAATTCTTCTATTGAAATTGACTCGCTTTGTCCCCTAAATGCCTAGTGAACCACAAGCCACTATGCTAATCATCTCTGATAGTGACATGTGCCGATTAGCCTTCTTAAGAAGGCTGTAATTGGTTAAACCCATAAGTTTGACCACTATATGATCATCCACATACCAGCATAACAAACTATGCTCTATTACACATGCTAATGCATGAGGCATGTCACACGCCATATTCTATCGTTGTTTGTCTGGACAGACTTAACTCAGCATCCCCAGTTGATCCATAGTGTCAGTGTGTCCCTTCTAAGGCCATAGATAACACCACTCCTTTACTCGTTCATACCTTATATTTTTGCTCTTATATCTGTCAAGTTCGTAAGGCTATTGTTGTTCCCCTATTTCAAGAACCATCTCAAGTAATTCAACCTAGTCTTCTCTTAAATAGTGTGATAGAAATTAAGGTTGTGGCATAATCAAGTAATGCTTCTACAACATTAATTTCTCAGGCTCAACCATCCAAAACCTAGATTATTGATCTCAATGCTACTGATCGCATGACGGGCCATAAGTACCTTCTTGAAAACTTTATTCCCTATACTAGAAGTCTTGTTGTAAAAACTACTAATTACACACTTTTCACAATGAAAGGTACTACTACTAGGTCTGTGACATTATCTAAGAAATTGTCCCTTCAAAATGAGCTTTTTGTACCTAATCTAACGTGCAATTTATGATCTATTACTAAGTTTAACAAGGACCAGTAATGTATGACTAAATTTTTTACTAGTGGTTGCCATTTTAGGACTTAAAATCAAGACAAATTATTGACAATGTTAAGGAACATGCAAAGCTCTACCTTATTCAAATTACTGATCAAAATGCAAAGAGTTTCTTTTTACTAGTTGCACTGCCAATGACTCGATGTTGTGGCACTTCAGGTTAGGTCACCCTAACTTCCAGTACTTAAAGGATGTTATCTCCCTACCTATCAGGTGAAAATTCTAATTCTGTTCCATGTGAAGTTTGTCAACTCTTAAAGGATTTAAAGGCTGTTCCATGTGAAGTTTGTCAACTCTCAAAGCATTTAGAGGCTGTTATCCTTCACACCACCATAAACCTTTTCAATCCTCCACCTTAATCCATAGTAATGTATGAGATCCCTCCAAAATCTCTAATGTTTTGGATGCTAGATGGTTTGCAACTTTTATAAATGATCATATTGTCTTCCTCGGGTCTTCCTCATGAAAGAAAAATCTTAGGTGCCTCATATTTTCAAAAATTTCAACACCATGGTTTAAACTTAATTCCACATTAGGATTCAAACCCTTAAAACTAACAATGGCAAAGAATACATCAACTCTATCCTAAAGGATTATCTAGACAGCCAAGGCATTGTTCATGAAACCTCTTGTGTGGATACACCTCAGCAAAATAGGATTGCTAAAAAAAAAAAAGTAAGCATCTTTTGGAAGTGGCTAAGGCTCTCATGATATCCGCAAATGTATCAAAACATTTCTAGGAAAAAACTATTCTCACTGCTATTTACCTTATCAATAGAATGGCTTCCAAAATTCCAGCTTTTTATACACCTTGTCAACAACTTCTCCAAGCCTACCCTCACACCCACACTCTATCTTCCTTACCTCTCAAAGTTCTCAGTTTTACTTCTTTTATGCACATTTATTATAGAGGTAAACTTAATCCTAAAGCCTTTAAATGCATCTTCCTTGGCTACTCCTTTAACAAAACAAGCTTCAAATGCTACTCACCTATTACTAAACAGTTTTACACTACTTTAGATGTTACCTTCTTTGAAACACAACCTTATCACACCAAAAATCCCATTCAAGGGAAGAGTCAATATCAAGTGGAATGGAATTTTTTAGCACTTGAGCTTCATTCTTACTCTTGAACTTGTGACAATAATCATTCCTCATCACCTAAACCTAATATTCATCCCTCATTGCCTGAACTTACGATCAATAATCCCTTACCATCTACTATTGAGCTCGTAGTTGACTTGCCTACAAATTTTAGTGAACCCGAGAGCAGACTAAAAGGGATACAATAGAAAGAACTTCAAGCCTACACCAGAAGAGAAAAGGTGGATGTTGTAAAGCCTGACATAACTCTAAGGCAAGGCCATGATACCTAATCATGCCCAAGTAAGCCTGCTCATGATAATAATGATCTAGATTTACCTATTACATTAAGGTAAGGAGTAAGAGCTAGCACACAACATCCTATTAGTCACTTTGTTAGCTATGAGAAACTCACACTTAGCTATAAGAACTTTGTGGCTAGTATATCTTTAGAAAGACTACCTTAGAATGTGCGGGAGGCCCTAGGTTACCAGAATGGAAAAGGGCTATTTAAAATGAAAAGTAAGCTTTTGAAAAGAATAATACCTAGCAAGTAATTGATCTCCTAAAAGGGAAAAAAAACTATTGGTTACAAGTGAATTTTCACTATCAAATACAATCCTATGGTAGTATAAACTGTCATAAAGTTAGATTGGTAACTAAAAGGTTTATGCAAACCCATAGAATCGACTTCCAGGAGACATCTGCTCTAATTGCTAAATTTAATACTATTAGGTTACTGTTGTTTTTAATAGCAAATTTAGATTGGCAACTTTATCAATTAGACATCAAAAATACTTTCTTGAATGAGGATCTTAAGGAAGAAGTTTTCATGGACATTCCCCCCTAGTGTTTACAATCTTGATGGCAAAAACAAACTGTGCATATTGAACAATTCCTTGTATAGTTTTAAAAAGTCAGAAAGGCTTGGTTTGACAAGTTTACAAAAGAGCTGTAAAGAGCTATGGCTATGTGTAAGGGCAGGCTAATCATACTTTATTCTTAAAATTTTCTCTTGAAAGAAAGATTGTTATTCTAATTGTTATGTTAATGATATCATTGTTATAGGAGATTTTCATAAAGAAATAAAAAATTTAAAGGGAGCTCTTGCAAAAGACTTTGAGATTAAGAATCTCAATAAAATAGGGTATTTTTTGGGAATAAAAATAGCAAGATGTCATAAGGGAATTACAATTTCTCAATAGAAGTACGCTTTATACCTTCTTGAAGAGATTGGGATGCTTGGCTGCAAACCAATTGACACTCCTATGGAGGTGACCTATAAAGAAGGATTGAAACAAGAAGGTGCTCTAGTTGACACAGGAAAGTATAAGCTCTTGCAAGAGACTTTCAGATTAAGGATCTCGAAAAAATGAGGTATTTTTTAGGAATGAAAGTAGCAAGATCTTAAAAGGGAATTACACTTTCTCAACAGAAGTACACGTTAGACCTTCTTAAAAAGACTAGGATGCTTGTTGCAAGCTAGCTAATACCCCCCTATGGAGGTGACCCATAAAGAAAGATTGAAATAAGAAGGTGCTCCAGCTGACACAGAAAGGTATCAAAGGTTAGCTAGAAAACTTATTTATCTTTCTCACACCAAACTTGATATTAGCTTTCCAATAAGTGTGGTTAGCTAATATATGAACAAGCCAACTTAAGTGCATATGGAAGCTATTTATAGAATCCTGATATACCTGAAGATGACTCCTAGTAAAAGCATTTCTTTCAAGAAAGGTACATCTAAGGGTATAGAAGTTTACACTGATGTAAATTGGACAGGGCTTGTCACCAATAGAAGATCCACATCCAAGTATTGCACCTTTGGTGTGGGAAAATATCGTCACATGGAGAAGTAAGAAACAAGTTGTTGTAGTAAGAAGCAATGCTGAAACAGAATTCACAGCTCTAGCTTATGAGATATGTGAAATTCTATGGCCTAAAAGAATAATGAACGAACTGAGAATCCCTATAATTGAACCTATGAAAATATACTGTGACAATCTAACAACAATTAGTATTGCAAAAAATCCTATGTATCATGATAGAACAAAGCATGATGAGATTGATCAACATCTTATTAAGAAAACACTTAAAGTGAGTATTCTTGAATTGACACACATATCAACCAATGTTACCTGATACACAATTTGGTAAGATACGGGATATGCTAATTTATATAATTCGCACAACAAGGAAATATTCAAATATATTTAATTAGTACACTAATTTAATAAGTACTATAGTATAAAATTATAAATATCCAATTTATATAATATTTTTATATGTTTAATAGATGAATAATTAAAAAAAGTTAATAAATATAATTAAATAAAAAAAAATAATTTAAAACTTAAATTTTAAATTCATAACTTATAAATTTTAATTAAACAAGTTCAAAAAAAAATCAAAATATGAAATTTATATATTTTAAATAAATTATTATATTATATATTAATTTTTTATTTATTATATTACATATTAAAATAATATATTTTAATGCCCTTTATTATACTCCTCATCTTTAAATCTGCTCACGCTTCTTATGATTAAAGGCCGTGAGCAAATGAAGAGTCACATCTTCGCAGGTAAATGAGGGCTGAAGTCAACATTTCTTTGTAATTAATTTTGGATGGTTCACTCGCATCCTTCTTGACTCTTTCAGTCCTGGGGCAGAACAATACAACTCCCTTCTCCCCTGAATGAAGATGCAAGACGGCAAAATGAAATCAAGAAGAAGAAGCGACTTACTTTTATAGATCTGCCCATTGGCTCAATGACAGCGCTTAACTTCAAGTAAATTGAAAATAGGCTTAATTTTGTCTGGAATTCTAGATTCCCTCTTCCTCTTCTTCAATTTCTTGGCTGTGGGTTGTTTGGATTTGTGATGTTTGTTGTGCTTTGGATATGGAAATTCTGATTTTTTAATCCTCCCTTAGTCCCTCTTCCTTTTTCATCAAATTGAAACATTTGGAGTTCCCGTATGATTCACAAACGAATCCCGTTTTGGTGCGAACGAATGCATATGGAGTTTGTAGACATAATGAACAAATTAGGCAACACTAATATCAACCCAAAGTCAAGTAACTGATCCTTTGACTAAGGCCTTGCCTCAGATCAAGTTTGAAGGACTAATTAACAAGTTGGGCATGTTAGATATCTACAACATAACTTGAGGGAAAGTGTTGGAGATTATATAATTATCTATATTCCCTATTAATTAGCCTTTATCCTTCCTCATTTGTTTCCTATTTTTTTCCTTATCTTTTAGTTATTGTTATCAATATTATTGGGAGTAATTTGTATTAGCTGATTTGTTGGGATTGATTAGGAGATTTGTTCCCTGTTCTCCACTTTAAATGTGTCTCTAACTCTTGAAAAGTGAGAATAAGAAAAACAAGAAGTAGTGAATTGCTCTGGTTTTTTAGGTCTAAAATATCTTGATGGTATATTGCTTTGGGTCTCAAAAATCTTCAATGGGCATATGCAATAAAGATGAATTCTAATGGCTCCGTTGCCCAGTCGAAGAACCAGTTAATGGCTAAGCAATATACCCAAACTTATGATATTGATTATACAGATACCTTCTCATTGGTAGGGAAATTTACCTTGGTTCACCCTTTCATCTCCCTTGATGCCTTCTATCATTGGCCTTCTCATTAGCTTGACGTAAAAATGCATTTTTTCCATGGTAACTTAGTAGAAGTGTATATAGAACACCTACTAAGGTTTGTTGCTCAAGAGGAGTTTAGGAAGGATTATATATTGAAGAAATTCTTGTATGGGTTGAAACAATCCTCCAAAGCCTGGTTTGATCACTTTAGTAATGCAAACATAGAATTTTGATTGGAGAGTGGTTATAATCACATAGTATTTTTTAGACATACAAATGCAAGTTGCATTTTACTAAGGGTATATGTTAATGATATTGTTCTCATAGGTAGTGGTGAACAAGGTATTCATAATTTGAAGGGCTTCCTTCAAAACCAGTTCCAAACAAAAGATCTAGGTGACTTGAGATATTTCCTAGTTATTGAAGTAACGTGGTCAAAGAGAGGTATTCTCCTTTCACAAAGAAAGTATGTACGAGATTTACTTGATGAAATGGGGTTATTGGAATCTAAACCGTGTGAGACATTTATGGAACGAGATCTGAAGTTGTCTACTACTAATGGTGATGCACTTAGTGACCCAAAGAAATATAGACAATTGGTTGGAAAATTGAATTATTAACCAGTGACATGTCCAAATATTCCTTTCCCAGTGAATGCAGTGAGCCAATTCATGTCCCCATTTAACACCAGTCATTGGAATGCATTAGTTTGAATCATAAAATATTTCAAGCAAGCTCCTAGCAAGGGTGTAATGTATACTAATCATGGGCATATGCAGGTGCAAGCCTTCAATGATGCTGATTCAGCAGGATCACCTACCAATCAAAGATTTACTACAAGATATTGTGTTTTTGTAGGAGGAAATCTAGTCTCATGGAGAAGCAAAAAAAGCAAAATGTTGTAGTGCAATCAAGTGCAGTGGCTGAATATTGCACTAGGACCCAACAACACGTTAACTTATGTAGGTCAAACATTTGCTATTTGAAATTTGGTTTAACAGATCTCTTCCAATGCAGTTATAGTGTGACAATCAAGCTGCTATGCATCTCATCCAACCCTATGTTACATGAGAGAAAAAAACACATTGATATAGATTGTCATTTTGTTCGTGAGAAGATACATTGAAATCCAATTTCCACATCATATGTTTGCACAGGACAAGTTGATGCCTAATGTGTTCACTAAAGCCAATAATGGGACGAGAATTGATTTTATTTTTGACAAGCTAGGCATGATTAACATCCATGTTGCAGAGCTTGAAAGGGAGTGATATAAATATATGGACTTTAAGGTTTGGGCTTATGTTATATTCTCCTAGTACTAGTAGAATGTACTACATGTATTTATCAGTTATATATATGTATATATATAAATAAGATAGTTAAGGAGATTGACTAATTTAGTCAGTTCCTCATCAAATATCTTTCTCTGATTACAAAAAGAAAACAAGAAATATTTAAAAGAGGTTAAACAGAAACAAATGATGCAGCCCAGCAGCAAAATTTGAATGAGGATATCCATGTCTTTGACTCAAACCTCTAATACCTCAAAATGCTAACTGGATAGATGAATAGAATTTTAATGCTTCTATTATATTATTTTAACTATCTATTCTATTTGCTTCCTTTAAATGGGAGAAGACAAATAAAAATAAATCTGCAGCATAGATTCCAAACGTTAATATCAACATTTATATATTATATGATAATAATATGCCCCCAAAGCATTAGGGCTTGAACTCAATATATGCTTACACTTGTGTCTGGACAAATAACTTCTCCAAAAAATATATTTAAAAAAATTTAGCACTATGTCTTCTGTTACTCAAATGTCTTAAAAATTTAGCACCATATCTAAAATTATTGTTTGCAGAAAAGAATATCTGACGGTACTAATGCTCAATAAGTAAAATCATTTTTAGTTCCAGTTCTGATATAAAATTCCAGTCATACCAAAAAATTAAAAAAAAAAATTGTAAAAAGCAGTTCACAGGCAAAGGAGGGTCACTGAAAGAGATTATGGTTACAAAATGTCGGGTGAAACTTATATAGATAGATACCCAAGTTAAAAAATATATAGCATCTGTCCCAAGTCTAGTGCATACCTTTAACGTCTTCAAGTATGCAGTGAGGTCACGGATAAGTCCATCCCTCAGATCAGTTCTAAAATGTGGTTCTGAAACAATTGGGCGATCATAGCTTGCAAGTTTCTCTCTTGTGAGACCATTTGCATTTAATGTTTCCCAATAAACATTAATTCTGAAACCACACCTTACATAATTTATTAGTGCCTATTACAACAATAAATATGAATTTTGGTAAGTATTCTCATATACTTATCAGTATAGGTCGCTATTGTCAGTATAGCAGTACCATGCTACGCAATAAGAATTTGATCTTTGGTAGGAGTACTGATTATCACTTCAGGGTCAACTACACTAAATACAACAAGTTTGTAACAAATTGACATGGGGTGGTTAAAGTGAAAATTAGGAAAATGATAGCTTAAGATTAATAAGAAAAATAACATTAATAATAATGTAGGACAGACAAAAACAGAAGAGGGTGGAGAGAAGAGGAAATAGGGGAGGGAGAGAGAGAGAGAAATGAAGCAGAAGGGAAAAGAGGGAGGACAAACAATTCAATAGATGTCTTAATTCCAAGACATAGGCTAAGAACTCAAAGTACCAAGCAATTCTTTAATAGTCAAACACCTTATATTCATTATAGACAACCAATCTGATGGTCAAGTAACCTTCTTTTTTTTAAAAAAAAGAAACCAAGATACTATTCATCATAAATCTCCTATTTACTAAAAGTTCTCAACATATATATCTACACTCATAACAATTATCATAAATATTAAAATCCTATTTTCCATTATGCCTTTCTCATACTATCAAATACCCTGAAAATTTTCAGAAAAAAGAATGTGCAGATACCATGAAAAATGATCTATTTCAATTCAAAGAAAGTACATAACCAGCTAGCTTGACTTCAATTAGACATAAACCTGAAAACACAGGATCAATAATGGAGCAAAATGTCCTGCTTACTTAGTTACCTCACATATTATTACATCATCAGGGCTACTATTGTTGTGCAACTTTTGATGCCACTCCTCCATCATGCCTGTCCTGCAGTCATTATTTCTCTGAAAAGACCAAAAAGAGAGGGGGGGGGGGGGCATAGAGTGGCTTTATTAGGCAAAGGATAATTGAAGTCTGCGGACAATTGTATTTGCACATACCTGAATCATAAGTATTTCATCGCGGATTTGCTGACCAACATCACCCTGACCTCCATGACCGATACATGTCATTATCAGTCTCACTATCTCCCTATCACTTGGCTGGTTTAGGTATATTTTTTGCAGCGAATAAGTAAACCTGTCTTGAGCTTCACTTATTTCACTGCATATGACATGCAATTCATTATTTTAACAGGCAATACAAAGACTCGTGGTACCAAAACTATGACTATTCATGCACTCCAATAGCTGCATGAAAGGTATACTGGAACAAGTTTGATGGAAATTCAAATATATTAAGGAATTAGGCTGTAACCTAAGTCATATGGATAAACTCAGTTTTGTCAATATGTAGTTAGATTCAAGTGCATTATTAATTTGGTATAGTTTTTTTCAAGGCCCCTGTAGCCAGGTTTATATCATCTGAAAAAAAGAAATCAGAAGATTCTATCAACTATAGTCTTACTATATAGACAAATTTTCTTTGAAATTAAAGTTTGCATGATTATTATATTTTACCGTGGTTTCACATTATAATTCTTGTTCCATGTGAGATGCCTGCATGCCATGAATCTTAACCAGACTAATATTCCAATCAGGCCCAGCCCCCCTTCAGATTTACAGTGCTCTGTCAGCTCTGTGGCAATATTGAACCTGAGTAAAATTAAACACATAAAAGAGTATAATTTAGAATAAAAGCACTGTAGATAATGAAAGACAATTTTCACTTCCTTTCTTGCAGAACTTTATCACATCACAATGTTCTTCTGCCTTTAAGTGTCACTGAACAATGAACTAGCTAAAGAGAACTACAACCAGAATAATCATGTCTCACAAACAAAAAAATTAAACATATTAAAGAGAATAATTTAGTATAAAAACACAGTAGATAATGAAAGACTATTTTCACTTTCTTTTTTGCAGAATTTGTCATATTACGATGTTCTCCTGCCTTTATGGGTCACTGAACAAAGAACTAGCTAAAGGGAACTACAATGAGAATAATCATATTTCATAAAAAATCTGAAATAAGTATCAGAGTCTCACCTGTGCATCAAAGATCTCTCAGCCTCTCTCTCTTTGAGAAATTTCATCTAGCAACCATATGACAAACTCTTTCACATCATGACTAAACTGCATGTAAGGTGTTTCAGATTAAAATAAGCAAACAAGATTAATTTACATAATTGACTCAACTGCTAAAATCAAAATATAAGGGTTTCGCAAGAATAGTAAGAATAAAAATAATCATAGAACCAATATGTACAGTCTAGGCATTTACAGCAAAAGAGAAAAAATTATATTAATAGTTTCCACTATTACTGCATTAAAAAATAATGACCATGTATATATATCCTTGGCTTGTTATAGCAACATCATATATTTTGTGATTTTCATATGTGATACATCCAGTAGACGCAAGTTATTGATCACATTCTAGATCTTGTAGTTTCAAGAAAATACAAAGCCCACAGGTTAGATAAAATGAGTCACACTCTAAAGATCGACTTCGAATTATCAACATTTTTGTCATATTCCATAGATGTATTCACATGACAAGATGAATTTTTTTTCCCAATATGATAGAATTCAATGAAGCCACGCAGTAATCATTGTAATATAAATGAGATGCAGATAAGCAGCATTACAATGTTAATAACATGATTGATGACATTAAGTACTTGTGTGATGTTCCAAATTCAAATTATTTGAAAAATCCTAGTTTTTCAGGCAGATACACAATTGATATCAGCAAGTAGCTACATAGAAAATTTAAGGAATTATGGCCCTGCATATTGATGCATAAATTCAACAGAAATATGTAATACAGGAAAAAAACAGGAAAGGAAATTTACCCTTTCAGTCGGATTATTTTTAAGTCCAGCAAAGAAGTTTGCCCCATTATTTTTTATCCAAAATCCACCTGTCCAGATGACAAACTGAATACCAACAAAATTCCTTTTCTGCAAATTAACATCTATAACCTTCTTTATGAAAGGGGGAAATCAAAGGAAAAAAGGGTTAAGGTCAGTATGTACTCTAATCTGAATAATAAGTACAAGCAAGTGCAGATTAGACCATGAAACAATGCCATAGCATAAATTACCTGAAAGGATCCATTTCCTGTAAACTTATCTATAAAATAACTTTGACATGCACCAGAAGCCAGTTTTGAGTTTTCTGGCCAAATGTCTATTGGCGGGACCTTCATTTGGCAGCAAAACCAGACAAGGGGATGAATATACGTAACCACAGCAGTGGAAAATTAACATGCACATCCATATTTTGAACCTTTGGGAATCTGAAATCATATTACTCACCAACCATTCACAAGGAGAGAACTTAGATACACCCCAGTGAAGAATTGTAGCACCTTTTGTGTTTGCAGCAACAAAAATATGATAGTCACCACTAATGATCTTTGAAAATACCTGTACAAGCACAGAAGTTTCAGAAACAGTTAAGAAATAAATATTGTCCCTTTGAAAGTCATTGGAATTGTTCAACCAACTAATGCCAGGTCAGTAATATAATGAAAGTCAAAACAGTAATCACATAGTTAAGTCATTTTCGGAAATAAAATCTTATTATTCAGCAATTAAATTTACTTCAAAATCCACTCCTGTGGGACATTTTAAAAGAAGTCATTCCTTAGAATTTTGAGTCTCAGTATTAATCTCTGATAAACAGATTTTTACACCTCTAGACACAAACAACAGAAACTTTCCTCTGTAATGAAATTAGATATTTTTTGAAGTGTTAAACTATAAAAACTTGATAGATTAAGTAATTCCATCCTGATAGACAAAAGGTCCTTTTAAAAAGCGGAGTAACATATAGCCACTGTTTTTTTAAGTATATCAAGATGCTAACTGAAGCTATATTAAAAATTAAATCCATAAAAATGGGGTATGAAATACTATACGTGTTTATCAATCATATACTCAAGAACCAACCAATGAGAGGCATACTTAGAAAGAAACAAGACTAAAGTAGACACAAGACTCACGAGTTTAATGAGTCCATTAAAATTCTTTCAACATATCAAGAACAAATACTAGAAAACTGACCACAATTTCATAGTTGTGAACACAATATCTTTGCCATGACACTAAATCTGTTCCTCCGATAAATCTCTCTATAAGATCCACTAGAGCTGATGTTGACACATGGGATCTTTTGGCATGCTCTTCAGAATGCTTTTGCAGCCACTCTCCAACATTATATTTCCTTTTGTACGGGTATAGCATACCACTCCTGACTTGATCTCCTTTACCATTTACAGTTTTCATACTTCCAGTCAGATAACTATTATGGGACTCATTCAGGGATATTCCTTTTGACAAATGGTTTAGGAGCTCTCTCAATGTATTATTGTTACCTTGCTGCATCAAGATTTAAACAAAAAAGATCCAATAAGACTGAAATTTCTTTGAAAAAATATATAAAAATTTAATTGATTACTCTATCAACAAATATTGCATAATCAGTTATACCAAGTAATGCTTTGTCTGATATAGAACACAGTGACCACACTTATTGAAACATGAACAGATGATCACTCCATCAGGATAATGAGATAAAAGACTCCCTGAAAACATGATAGAGATGCATAAAACTAAGGGATACATGGCATTTAAACCTTAACTCTTTTGTCTCTATATTTAGTTTTCCTTCAAGTTCAGTTAAATATACAGTGGTAATGCAATGACAAGAAGGTAATAACTTCTGAATTATATAGGATGAGAACATGATTTCGGCTTAAATAGACTAAATGTGAACAGAAAATGGTGAAGAGTGCATCATGAGTTAATGAGAGAAATAGGCTGTAAACTACCTATCTACAAAGCCCAATTTATTGTGCGGGCTGTGATTTGGGATTGCAGGAAGTGTTGGCTTACTCAGTAGAAATGGTGGAGAATGAATGCTACAAATGCACAGACAATATTCATGCCAACAAAATTTCCAATCACTTTGACCATAGTTAGGGTTTGTCAACTTGGTTTTAAGGCTAGTTGTATAGGTTATACCTAAAGTCAAGGTTTAGCATAATTATAGTTTTCAAATAATATGAAATTTTTTATCATAGAAACTAATATGGGTATTCCAATTGGAATTAGGGTTGGCACTTTATTCCTGGAAAATATGAGGGTTAGTTTGGAGTAACCTTTACAAAGAGGATATTATATACTTAGGATCTTAGTTTCCAGAATTAATTAACTTATTGAACACTAGTGCTATCTTGCCCTTTCTTTCTCATTGCTCTTTACTTTCTTTCTCTGCTCTCTATCTTCCTATTCTTTCTCTAATCCCCTTGACATGTGACATAGAGAGTAAGGGATCCGTCCAAGTATGGAAAGTATTACAAGTATGTTTAGCTAGACAAGTAATTACTTCACTGTTCCTGTTATTCCTATAATATGCCACATCTAGGCAGCACCAGAACTCTCACCAGAAGTCAGACTCAACATCACTAATTATGACACACCAAAAAAAAAAATGGAAAAGAATAAGTAACTTATAGATGATTTGCTTCATCACAACTGTCTCAATGCAATTGCATAACAAGTATCAAAAAATTCAGTGGATGACAAGGAGAAACAGATAACATTTTGTAACAATAAACAGGCACATGTTTCCAACTGCAATACTCTAAACTACCTTCTGCTGTTGAGGTGAGATAATAGGCCTGCCCTTACTCTCCCATGGTGAATAAGCCTTGTGTTCCGCTAGATCCTTTGGTATGCTAGAATGATGTATAGGAACATCACTTGCAGGTACCTCTATTCTAAAATTTCCATGGTTCAATTTCAACCTAGGAAAAAAAAGAAAAGCAAAAAGGACAGGAGAAGCTCAATGCAGTGGTGCCAGAAATTGAAAGCCACCAGAAAAAAAAAATGAAAAAATTTGAAGCAAACCATTTGTCATGATGACCATCTTTCAGAACAAATTCAATGGCTTGTATGTTAGGATCCCGCAACTCAATAATCAAGAGATATATATGTCCATGCTGCAATTATATGTGAAATTTTTTTGCAAGCTAACAATATGAGAAGGATCAATTATACCCAGCTTAGTTAAGAAATAGAATTTTAGAAAGACAAAACCTTCATAAATTGTGATTGAATAGCACCATGCTTATAAAACTTCCCTCCTGAAGAATTATCAGCAGCAATGAACCAGTTCCTGTAGAGGACACATTATTAAGTAAATATATATATATATATATGTGTGTGTGTGTGTGTGTGTGTGTGTTTGTGCATTCAAATTAGAGTAAATTAACTTCCTGGTCTTCAAAAAAACATCTGTCGCATCCACTCGATATTGATAGATTATTTTTACATCAATCTACAAATTGGACGCAATCAAGTCCTTATATGGACTAAATTGATGTAAACAAAATCGTTGAAGGATTACTTCTATTTATCAAGTCATATTCGAAAATTAATGCAGTTTATAGAAGTAAATAAACCTTTAGATGACTGAATCAATGTAATTCTAATCCTTCTCGGACCAGAAAATTTATTTACTCGTTCTGAGGGACAAAAAAAAAAAATTGTGCTGTGATTTTTGCCATACTTATTCCCGCGGAAGACAAAACCCCAGTGAAGGATCCAAGTCCTTGTACAATTTTTTAGCTTAAATTCAATTCTCGCATTGTGCCTCTCCGAAGATCCAGATATATTAATCTAGAGAAACGAACAAACGAAAATTAATCTTTCAATTTATTTTTAGATGCCGCCGAAACAATCATTCAGAAATCAACGGAAACCTTTACCTCGAGTTGCATTCCGTCTATTAGTTCAAAATGATGAACTCTAGGGACCTGGGTATTGTTGCCAGCGCTAGACGACGCCATTGCAACCCTTTTTGCGACAAAATGAACCAACTCGGTTCCTAAGTGTCAAAGACCAACGATGCCATTTATATGAAACAAATGGCTTATCGAAGTTATTCACCAAGAGAAGCATCTTCACAAAAGTAAAATCCAGCAACCGATTCTCTCCTGATTACGATTTGCAAGAAGAAGTTCTCGTCATAAAACCCTAGACCCGAAACACCTCACATAGAAAAAGCAGAATGTACATTTCTGTAACTTGAACTGCTATCGCTAGATTGAAAATTAGTGAAATCATGGAAAAGAATTGGATGCTTCAAATTCAACTATCGAACGTCTTTTTCTTATAAGAATCTTAAAGTTACGAGGGCAACAGGAAAATCGAGTGTCCCAGAGAAAGTTTTCGATTCTGCAATAGCCACCAACGGTAGGCAAGTCCCACTGGATTCTGAGTGTGTGTGTGTGTGTACCAGAAGCCTTGCAAGTTGCAACATTCATTTCTGCCCGCCCTTTTCATTGGCTTTTTCCTCAAGTCACGTTTTTCAACGAGCATCCTATCCCCACTCGGTGTGGAAAGTAGGGTATTCTCTTATCCAAGTAAAAGAAAGTAAGCTTTCAATTCATTCTCATTCTTTCTTTTTTTTGTTGGGCTCAATTTCTTTACGTTGAAAAAGAAAAATTCAAATTGGAGTTTCATTAATAACTCTTTTAATTTTTAGGAGGATCTAAACTTTTTCTTTGCATGTATACTGCTGCATTTTTATTTTCAATAGCGGTGTTTGTAGGTTGGATTGGTGGGTGATGTTTCTAATCCAAGCCGGTATTATTTTGCAGCTGAGGTGATTTGTATTGAAATAAAATATATATTAAAAAATGAATTATTTGATTTTTATAATTTATTTTAATTTTTAAATTAGTTTTACATTTTTGGAATATTTAAGAGTTAGTTATGATACGTAACACCGATAGTAATCATTTGACAAGACCAATAGACTATGCACACATGTGCTGAGGGAAGCCTGGCGGGAATTAGAGTGGCCACATATGCATCAATGGGAATATCAATGTCTCTGGGACTTTAACCCCTAGTTTTTCCGAAAAAGAGCATTTCGTGCTCCAAACGTGACTTGCTCTGTTTCAGAACAAGCCTCCTTCATGTTCGCGATTTAGACACAATCCCTCCGTGCAGGCACGTTTCGTCGCCTAGACCATCCTAAGTCAAAGAAACTGGTATACTCCTATCTTTACCCGGTGGTACCCCGCGTCTGGATCCCCTGCTCATCGGTTCCCTGCGCAACGCTTGCTTCTTGGTAAAACGACATCGTTTGCATTAATGGAAACGGCGCCGTTTGGATAAGTTACTTCTTGTGCGATCCTGAGCGTCTACCTCACGCATTCCTGGCCGTTGATTCAATCCCATGAAACTATAAGGCTTCGTTTGGTTCAACGGATGGGAGGTTAATGGAGGGGGGAGGGAAGGAGAGGGAATTTAATGAGTTATGTTTGGTTGGAAGGGAGGGGAGGGGAGGGGAAAAGAGATTATTGTTTGGTTCAGGAAGTGAGGGGAGGGAGGGAAGGGAAGGTAATTATATTTAGACAAATTTACCCTTTATATTATTTTAATTTTATTTTTTATAAAAAAATTATTTATATCAATAATTTTTTAAAAAAATTATAAATTTCAATCTTTTTTATTTTTAATTTCTGATAAAAAAATTTATCTTAATTTTTATTAAATATTAATATATTAAAATATTAAAAAACTAAAAAGGATAAAAAAGTAAATTAACATTTAAAAATACCCCTCCCTTCCCCTCCCCTCCAAAACCCCCCAATTTGGAGGGGAGCCAAAATTGGCCTCATTTCCCTCCCCTCCCCTCCCCTCCCTCCCAATTTTATCCAACCAAACACCTTATCCCCCTCCTCTCCCCTCCCTCCCCTCCCCTCCAAAAACCCCCAACCAAACACTCCCTAAGAGAACGAGGCTCTGTAACGTTGCATCTGCGGAAAATCTTCTTCAATGTTTTTTCCTATTTCATTGGCGGGAAGCTGAGCTCTTGGTTCATTGTGAATGCTTCATTTTCTCCAGAGTTTCTTCTTCGTTCATTGCAGAAGCTTCATCTTCTCCAACTCTGTATCTTTCGGCTCTTCAATCGTCTCTTCAGCATTGTTTACTGTTCACAGCCAACTCTTCAATGATCTCTTCATCTTCTCCAACTCTGTTTACTGTTATATCAGAATTTGGCCAAACAGCAAAAACTTAAATGTACCCGAACTAATTGATCATCTAAGTTCAACTAAAAGCAGTTCAAAGCTTCAAAGTTAAAAAGAGTCTCAAATCCAAAATTCAGCGTGATTATAAAGTGTATTCAAATTCCATTCCAAATTTGCAAATTGAAACTTGGAAGGACCATCGAGTGGGCATCTTCTCCAACTCTGTTACTGTTCACATCTTTGAGTATAGTTATGCAGATTATATGTCCAAGCCAATGAGAAAAAACGAGTCAAACAAATTGTACCTCAACAAACCTAATTTTCTTTGACTTTCCCACTCTCCATTTTTTTTGTTTTGAATCCGTCATCAAAATTTGATCATTTAGTATCTAATTTTAAGGCAAAATCAAACAAAACGGTCCCTTTCTGCTACCTATCTGTAAATTAAGAATTATAACTTGATTTCATTTAATTATGATCGTATGAGTCAATAAATTAACTGGCTTTTTTCCTTTATTTGTTTCTTTCGCTTATGTGATTCATGTATCATAAAACTTTCTATCCATAACATAACCTTTTCTCAAACAAAAATGTGTATTATTTTATTTTCTATCTACCATTTATGTGACATGCAGGTTACCCCCAAAAGAAAAAAAACTGTGCGCTGTTAATCAAATATTTAATGGCCTCCTATTTGTCACATAATTAAGCATCAATGCACTGAACAGCTTTTTATCCATTTTGTGAAATCACATGTTCTGAAACTATTTAACCATTTCTAAAGTTTGATATAGATTTCCCATATATATATATATATATATGTATATGTATATATGTGTGTATATATATATATATATTGTAACGCTCGATATGTTGTAAAAACACAGAAATAGGCCGGTTTGAAAAGTAAGTCCCCTAAGATGAGTAATTCAAGGCCAAAGAAAATTTGCATAAAACGTTAAATAACAGAAAATGAGGATTTGAGCCTTGAGTTGCCCAAAAACTGGGCCCGGAGTAATTCAAAAAATTTGCCGAAAGGCCAGTGGTATTTTTGTAAATAAGTGCACTTTTGGAAAAAACACCTAGGAGGGCTTTTTAAATGAAAATTTTGAGTTACCCAGGGTTCTCAGAGGCCCCAAAAACCATGGGAAGCCCTGGGACTGGTAAAGCCCCTCCGATGTACTCTTTTCGACGTCGGTTGACCCAAATTTAAAAATGTATGGTGTTACATATATACTGGGTGCACATGCAGAATAGCATTAAGGTAGACAAAAGGCAGGAGTAGGGGTTCCTGTGTCACTGAATTTTGGACCTCTTTCTCTCTGATTCGATATCTATTATTGGTGGAGAAAAGATGATGATATGATCAATTAGCAAATCAGACGGTCGGCATCACGAGGAGGCAACAGTATTGTTTACCTTCATTTAAGCATAACAAAATAAACGTGTCAAGGGGTTCAGACTTATTCTAATGAATTTTTATACACTTTGCACCATTTTTATTGCAAGGAGTGTACCTGTTAAAAATCTCTCAAGTAAGGCAGCAACATTTTAGTTTTAAGAAATGAGACGATTATTATTATTATTACTATTTATTAAATAATATAATCAAGTAGTCCAAATTAATTGTGTGTATCTAAATTAATTAGCTTTTCAATTTGATAAAAGCAAGCTATTTACATTGAATTGTAGCTCTGATAAATAGTTCTTACCTTTTCTTATATGATTACTTTCTCTAGTAATTTGGATTTTGTTTTCCTAAGATATATTGTACTACATTTATTATATTAATTAGGAACTGATTAAAAAATTCATTAGGAATTTTTTTAAGAGAACCAACTTTAGTGGCTAGCACATCTTTAAAAATAATAAAAATAGGAAAACATAAGTGACTGACACATCATAAATTAATAGGGTTCACTACAATTTATGGCCAAGATATATATATATATATATATATAGACAGAGAGAGAGAGAGAGAGAGAGAGAGAGAGAGAGAGAGAGAGAGAGAGAGGCTTTTTACAGATTTTGAAATCGAGGATTCTAGTTTCAAATTGAA
This sequence comes from Erythrophleum fordii, assembly GCA_032878935.1. Classification (NCBI taxonomy): domain Eukaryota; kingdom Viridiplantae; phylum Streptophyta; class Magnoliopsida; order Fabales; family Fabaceae; genus Erythrophleum; species Erythrophleum fordii. The sequence goes on from JAVQMF010000058.1 coordinate 8,213,759, forward strand.
GGAATGGAAAACGTTTCCATCCAACAGATGAAGAAATTATAAGTCACTAGCTCTCTCATAAAGTTCTTCATACTCGCTTGTGTGCAAGGGGGATTGGCGAGGTCGATTAATTCTGTCTCGATTCTTGTTATCAGAAAAAGGCCACTTAGAATGAGATGTAGACGTTGAAGGCTGAGGGGTTATGTATGAATCTTTTTATGTCTGTGATTACTTACGTTAAATAATGCTGTGAACAGAGTTGGAGAAGATGAAGAGACGATTGAAGAGTTGGTTGTGAACAGTAAACAATGCTGAAGAGACGATTGAAGAGCCGAAAGATACAGAGTTGGAGAAGATGAAGCTTCTGCAATGAACGAAGAAGAAACTCTAGAGAAAATGAAGCATTCACAATGAACCAAGAGCTCAGCTTCCCACCAATGAAATAGGAAAAAACATTGAAGAAGATTTTCCACAGATACAACGTTATAGAGTTTCTGTTCTCTTATAGTTTCATGGGATTGAATCAACAGCCAGGAATGCGCGAGGTAGACGCTCAAGATCGCGCAAGAAGTAACTTATCTAGACGGCGCCGTTTCCATTAATGTAAACGTTTTACCGAGAAGCAGGCGCTGCGCAGGGAGCCGATGAGCAAGGGATCCGGACGCATGGTACCCCCAGCCGCAAATGACAAATTTCTTAGAAGAACGTTAACCCGTTTGGTTTAGTCATATTGCATCAATGTCTGCAATTTGATTCTTTTACACACACACACACACATAACTAAAACAAAAAAACAAAAAAAATTAAATAAATAATTGCCAAGACTATTTCCTAAAACACATAATTAATTATTATTATTTAAATAGAATGCAAAACTAACACTTAGTTAACTCATAACAAATCATCACATTCATTTTAATCTTAATTAGTAGTTAACTCATAACAAATCAACACATTCATTTTAATCTTAATTAGTACTTTTTAAAATAATTGCAAATATTTAATGTGTCATCAGAATTAATCATATATGGCTTATTATACTAACTTTATCTTTAAAGTATTTAACATCTTCTTTAAAGTCTAAAACCTTAAGGTAATAATATTAATTTAAATTTCATCACTTTCCATTGTTTTACTAACTTACTTCCACATTTGGTTTCTGTTACTCCATGTTACATTTTCTTTATATGTTTTGAGAGTTCCTTTAGTTCATATTTTCTGAACCTAAATCTTAAGTATATACTTATAGGTGAAAATCATTTAAATTTTGGTACCTAATCTTTATTAGGTCCTACAACGTTAGCTTCTTCTTCCTTATATGTATAAGTATCTTTAGGTATTCATAAATCTTTTAGATAAGCATACTGATTTTTTTTTTTAACACAATTGTATGATACATAGAAGATATTGATAATAAGCATCACAAGTGACTTATTCAAACTATTAATATAAGGGCATGAATTATAATCAAACATGTATTATTAATGACAATATATTTATAATTAATGCAATGCTTATATATAAGGTCATAAATAATATACCTTGGTGAATATAAAATAATAATAATATAGGAGGTTTTATAGTTCGATACCTTGACCTTGGTGTGTGAAAGATGTATTTTTCTTACTCTTTGCTTCTCATTATAATGTTTAGACTTTGCATATCCCACTTTGTGTACTTTTAAAATTCTCTTTGGTGATTTCTCATTCTTTAGATTAATTTGTTTATTCTTTTGCAAAATATTCTACACATTTGAAGTGCTGGAAGGACGTTTTAGTATTAATCTTAACCTAGATCCTTAAATATTAGTACCTAAACTTTGAAAGTCTTTAGTAACCCAAATATATTTCTTTTTCACACAAGAGTTTCTTTTAATGAGGCATAAGTAAGAAATATGTCCTTGATGATCATAATAATTACAAACAATATATGTACAAGCATTTTAAAAATTATTAGAAAATTTTTGCATTTTGTTTTGAAAAGTTTTTAAATTATTTCTTTCAAAACCCTTCCTCAACTTTCCAAAAGACACATTTTTATTTTAGTATCAATCTTAACTTAGGTCCTTAAATGTTAGTACCTAGACTTTTAAAGTTTTTAGTAACCCAAACATATTTCTTATTCACATGAAAGTTTCTTCTAATGGGGCATAGGTGAGAAATATGTCCTTAATGACGTACAAACATTATATGTGCAAGCATTTTAAAAATGATTAGAAAAATTTTACATTTTGCTTTGAAAATTATTCAAATTATTTCTTTTAAAACTCTTCCTCAACTTTCCAAAATATATATTTTATTTTCTTTAACATGTCTTAAAGTAGTTGAAGTTTCAACAATTACAATATTCTTTGTATTTGAATGACAAGAACTTGAGTATTTAGAATTGAAAGATATTGCATCATACTCATTAAATGCATCTAGCAACTTTTATAAGCATAACTAATGGCATGTTTAGAATTATATACCTCTAAGTCTTTGTGAGTTATAAATTATAAATTTTTAAATTCTTACTTAGTAAGCTCCCTTTATGAATCATCTTCTTTTTCATTGTCAATAATGAGTTTATGGAAGTGTTTATTCTCAATTAGGCTTCCAATAACTTGTTCATTGATTCAATGTTAATCATATTCAAAAGTTAAATATGTTTCATTTTCTTACATAATTTCTTGAAAACTATTAATATTCTCATTTTCAACAACATGATTAAAAGCTCAAAAGAATTGAATAGTATTCCATATATCTATAATAACAGGGCAAACTTTTATTTTAGCCTAATCAAAACAATTTAAAACACTATAAATTATATTATATCTCTAATATTTAAAATAAATATCTTTTTATCATTTTCATTTCAATATTTTCTTGGTTTATGCACAAAATCACTTTCCACTACATCCCATAAATCTATATCAAGAGATTTTAGAATGGTTTTATTCTAACTTTCTAAAATCTGAAGCTAATTGTAGCAAGGAAAGGGTGTTTAGTAATATCAAAACCTTCCATCAATGTATAATATCTTTCAAGTGGTTGATACATTATCTTTTTACAAAAATAACAAATGACCTTTTCTCTTGGCTAATAAGCACAAAAACAAATGAGATTAGCTCTGATACCAATTAATAATCATATATAGAGAGGGTGAATAAGTGTAATATGTAAAAAAAAAAGATAAATAATTAAAATTATCACGTATGAAAAAATGAAGTTAAGTTAAAGCAAACTAATTGAAAGTGAACCAACCTCCAAGAGACAAAGTGAAGTTTTCTCTAAAAGATAGATGAGTTAGCTTGATAATAGTAAATAAAAAAAAAGTGTTCAAAAGAGAGAAATACTACTAAATTTAGTGTAGTTTAGCTATTGGCTTATATTTAGTCCCTTTAAATTTTAAGAAAATTTTTTCAATCAATCTTCAAATTACAATTAAGATAGTTTTACATATCTTCTAATTATTGTAATTAAGGTTAAGTACATGATTAACAATCATAAATATGGATTAATAGCCATTTTAACTAATGATATTCTGAAAATTCGGGAAAAATTTAAACTTTAATATTATTAGAGCCATCAATCATATAATTACCAACACTCATGTACATAAGGGAAACTAACACTCATTTATGAGCCTTTGATTCTATTACCCATTAATTCCAACTCACAAGAATCTTCTACCAATATTTCTAAATCATCCCGTAAGGTCACCATATGAAGAACCAAGATTTCTAGATTAATATAAGGATTTCAGGATGTTTGCTGTGGCTAATTGCTCTCGAGTTCACTCCTTACTTCGTCGCCGCGGCGAGTTGGACCTTTGCAGCGGCCAGCCTACATGGCGCCACGGCGAGGAAGCCTCTTGGAGCCTATCTCCCTCGCCTTTTGCTATTGGCCAAGGCTAATTCCCCCTTTCGCCAGAGCTAATTCCTCTCTGGAATGCTTGTCACATTTTAACAAAAGTTCGTCACAGCCAATTCCCATTTAGTTACGGCGAATTACCCTTTGGACGACTCCCAATTTTGCCTTTTAGATTTTCCCGCGGCTAATTCCATAATTCGCCACGCGCAAATTACTTTCTAGACCTCCCCCTGGGCAACTTTACCTCTATTGGCCGCAGGTAATCATATTTTGGCCACTGCTAAATGCCTTCTGATCCTACAACTCTTAAAATCTTATCTCATACTCTCCACTCTCTACTTAGGGACTCTCTAAGGCCACTCTTCCACTTGTTATGAGATTCTAATAGCATTTATCTAGCTGATTTACCCCATCCATTGTATCATTACCTAACTAACATTTAAATGTGGGTTTTCCTACTCATCCATTGGTCTTATATTAGCAAATTTATAAATTTTTCATAATGGTCATTCAATCATATTTTCATTAGATATTTCATGCATCACTAGTTCAAGTCTATAATCAATATATCATATGATTTCAATACTCAAATAGTCAATTATATCATAGGTTCACAAGCCATAAATAATGCCAAAGCTCATACATCTATCAATAACTAATATGAAGCCTATTTCTTAATTTCTCTATGGTTACAATCTATGTTATCAAAATACAACTCTTATACTTGGTAATACAAATACATAATGATGCTATACAAAGGTTAACAAAATTAGCATCTACTCTATTCCACTCGAACCAAGTGCAGCTCCCCACACTAGGCTTTAGCTCATGGATATTCATCCACTTGCTTGCCCTTATCCTTACCCAAAGAACCTTCACTTGAAATGTTTAATCCCATGAAACGGGGTGAGATACAAATTTCAGTAACCAAGGCAATTCTATCATATATTCCAGTTTAATTAACATATATGCATAATTTCACATAAGCATCAGAAAATATCCAGTCATACCAGTAAATGAAACAATTAGGCTATCATGATTACTATCTCACACTAGTAATCATATTTCCATATGTTAAAGGCCAATAATATCGGGAGAGGCCCGTACACGGCACCTACTCCCCATTGAGTACAACTAGAGCTCAGTGCATCTGAGGTTTGATCATAATCCAATGCCCGATCAAAGCACATGTACGGGTGGTAGCCGCACCACACTTCTACCATAGACTCACAAGGTTTAAACATAATACAATAGATAGCTAACTAATTCATTTAGCATTTCAAATCATTTATGTACAGCAAATATGAAATTAAAGTAGATATAAGCATGTAATTAATATAGTCCCGGTTACCTCACTTGTAGATAAGTTGAGAAGCTACAGCAATACCAAAATCCTCCTAAAATCATAATATCAGAAAATGTTCATTTTTATCAGTCCATTACTATCTCATTCATCATTTGTGGCAATAACCCAATGCTAAAAAAAATTAAGTTACTAATAGTTATCTAAGAGATACCTACACAATCATTAAAAGCTTCAAATTTCGGATTTTACCTTCCCTATATCATAAACATCAATATATCATTCCAAATCACAGGAAAATTCGCACAAAATTAAGGCCCATACTATAAGCCTACTATAGGGGTCTCAAACTAGCAAAGAAAGCATCAAAATAGAGAATTTATACTTACCTAACAACACCCTCAGCCCCAACCTAAGAAATTTCACCAAGAAAAATCCAAACAAACACATTTTAGATTTTGGGTATGGTGAAAATATTCCAAATGAAAAACTAATCAGGGCAAAATGAAGAGAAAGAGAAGGGGATTAAATTATATAACTTTACCTTAGTTGAATCTTGCTCTAGAAGTGAAAAATAGTAGATTTATTGCCCTAAACCCTATTCTCCCTTCAAACCTCCAAATTTCTCTTTATGTTTCAGCAAAATGGGAAAAGGGCTGAAGTCTTTAGGGTTTTAGTTGGGTTAAGTTGGGTCTAATATGGGTCATGAGCTGACCCAAAGGTCTAATAACAAGTGGGTTCTGATTTAAACCTTATTGAGCTAACTTTAATGTGTTAGGCTGCAAAAATTCAATTGGGCCAGACCAAGTTTAAATGATTCAATTGATTTGGGTTGCTCAAGGGTTATTGGGCCAATTACAAAGGCTTATGCAAGTTGGGTATTGGATTTTTAATTCATTAAATTGAATTGGGCCATCCCTAGGTGCTATCTCTTAGGCCAAGCCTCACTATAAGGGTTAGATTTGCACCTAAAATCCTTAAGCCCCTAATAGTCTCTAATCATGGCCCATTTGATTTAATTTAATCTAGATAAGGTTTTTAACTCAATTAAATCTCAAACTCATATTAATAATTTATCTCTCTAAAATTCTCATTTACCTAACTTGCCCAATTATTCTATGTTAATTATTCTTTATTAGCTCAAATTTATGATTAACACCTTAATTAATTTTAGGGTGTTACAAGCTTGCTACTAACACATGATTGTTTAATTTATCTCAATCTAATATAACAATTGGGTTTTATCCAAGCTTATCAAAAAGTATTTTTTTTTTCATATTTTTCACTAAACTAACCTAAACTTACTTTATAGAATGATATAAGTCTTATGGGACCATTAGGTGAAACTTCTGTAGGGACAGAATACAGCTTATATTTAACATTTGTCTCAGGGTTAGTTTTTTTTTCCATAGTAGGGAATTTAGATTCATAATTTTTCGATGCAAAAGAAAACATCATACAAGGAATAGGTTAAGGTTATGCTTGTATAGTGGGTATGATAGGTTCAGGTTCAGAAGATTTTTAGTCCCGATACTAGATCGGAGCACATTCGTTTCCATCTCTCTTCTTTCAGATCATTCCATTTCTAGAGATCCTCTTTTGAGAGCCATATTTCAGGAGATCTTAGACAACTCCAATACTCCTGAACATACTCTAGAGTGAGAGGAAGACAAATTTCATTTAATGCTTCCTTTCCTCAGGAGTTAGCCAACCAATACAGTTTGGACAAGAATAATTAAGAGTGTGATTAACACACTTATCACTTAAACACCTTGGGATAGGTTTAATACCTTGTCGTCTTAATGAAAAATATTTAAGTTGAGTATTCTAATTAGAGTCACCTGAATCCTTTTCTAAATATGCGTATGCTAATAGCCACTCTTTCTCTTCTGGGCTTTCATGCGTTGTCCTCTTAGGACCAAGGATTCTATTGATCTTCTTAGATACTTTTTTTAACAAAGAACTCATAAACAAGGTGATTATTCTTTATCCAGATAGTATGGTAGTCTTAACACTCTCTGATACACAGGATCCTCAAGAGAGGCAAGTGTAGAGCATACTGATGTATAGATAAGATAATTGTAAGAGATCTATTGATAAAAGATTTCAGAAGATAAAGAAACTTAGAACAAAGACATAGAAAAACTAGAGTTTATTTCAAACTGTGTTTACAAGGGGAAGAGAGGCTTAGAGGAGTTCTGCCTTCTTCAAACTTAGTGATCCTTCTTATAGCGAAGGTCAGATGATACAAGACAAACAACTTTTATAAAAGAAAGACATACTAGCCAACATACTTTTCCTAAAGTGGCCTTGACAGACGGAATAGTAAAGTAGTTCACATGCGGAACAGTAGACACACATAATTATACAATAAAATGTATCCTTTCTTAATTAGTTCATGGGATGGAGACAAGTTAGGGTCCTCATTAATGTCAGTGGAGTCAGGGTCTTTTGGTGACTTCTTGAATAGGTAACAAACCATTCTTCAAACTCTCTTTAAGCAATAGGTTCGTAAGGGTCCTGTGAGTCTCGCATTATTGTGTTAGAAGATGGCTGAGTTGAGGAAGAAGAGGCTCTTAGGTCCTGTGGACTGGTTCCAGTGAGGAATTTAATCATCTGTCATGGAGTCTATTATTCTGTATTAGGCAGATTTAGTTATGGAAACTGAGGTTCTCCAAGGATGAATTCTCCAGGATATGGTCCCAAAGAAGTGCAGAATATGAACATATTAGACTGATAATTATTAATTTCACATAAAAATAATTTTAAAGCCTTTAAAGCACCAAATGATTGTTTTGGCTAGTCTAAAAATATATTTCATTCATATGCATGGTTTCGGGTGAGGAGCATGTTTTGTCTGTTGACTCAGTAAGGATGGTGGAGGATGAAAATGCTAGACACCTGTTTGTTAGCTGTGGGAATTTTTCAAAAGTTATGGCATTGGATAAGACGGTCAAGTTCAAAGTGCTGCCAATGTAATGGAGAAAACCATTCTAATAGGGTCTACAAATTGGATTCCCTATTTTTCAAAGTGGTGAGGTGCTGAAAAATCATGAGTGGAGAAAATGTTATGACACCAGAGTAAAGGGCAGTGAGTGCCTAAAAATACCAAAGGGCATCATTATTCACATGAGCTGTAAGTTGAAACAGAAGTAGAAATAGTGTTTGGACAAGGTTGAAGGCAGGAGGGATGATATTATAAGGAGAATCTTTGAGGTACCTGTGAAGGTAGTAAAACAGGGTTTTCTGGGCAAGGTTTTAGACCTCTGTAGGAGTAGTTGGTCGTGGTTCTCCAAGAGAAAAATCCTTTTTTAGTTGAGGCTGAGGGTAGTGAATAGTGCATCAAGGGATTGAATGAGCTATGTGGATGAGAGGAATAGGTTTAGCTGAGGTGATGAGAGTAAGAGTCTTTGGAGGTCTGGAAAGGAAATCAGTTAGGATATTGTGGCGTCCTTTGATATGTTCAACATTGAATTTATAGTGGGAAAATCAGTCTTTCCAGCGCATCAATTGCTTATTCGGAAGAAATTTTTTGTTAGACTCTAAAATTTTAGGGAATGAGGAGTTATCCATCTACACAGTGAAATCATATGAGCATAGATAGAAATTGAACTTCTCTATCCCTCTTTTGACACCAATAATCTCTTTGTAGATTGCATGATAATATTTTTCGGAGTCTTTGAATTGTCCACTAGCATGGCCACAGTAATATTTCTTTCTGTCAATCTCTTCAAGGAGGACAGTACCCTAAAAATCTTCACTAGCGTCTGTCTAGAGGATCCTTTTACCCTTATCAAGAATCTTTAAAGGTAAAGGCATTTGAGAGACTCTTTTGAGATATCGCACTCTGCAGTCTAGGTAGGTCTCCAAGGAGGGGGTCCTTTCTAAGGAGTTTGGACAACTGGCTTGTATGATTAGACACTTTTGAAATAAAGTCTCTGATAAAGTTGATTACACCGAGAAATTGTTGAATTTCTTTAATGGAGATATCCTTATCCATAAAAATGAGTAACTCTTGGGCTATGTGTGGACCTGGCTGGTAATGTCCATAAAAAATATGCATCCTGAGAAATTCTATTTGGGCTTGGCCCAATTGACTCTTTTTGGAGGAAAGAATTATCTTATATTTTTATACAAAACCCAAAAATTATTGGAGAAGTTGCTTGTAGTCTACTTCATTTTTTGAGAAGAGCAGGATGTCATCAATGTAGACTAGGACACTATGGATAATGGGCTCAAAGATCTTTGTCATGGCTTTTTGGAAAAGAGACAGGGCAACCTTCAATGCAAATAGCATAACAGTCCATTGATATTGAGTATTGGGTATACAGAAGGCTATCTTGTACCTCTCAGTTGAATCAATTCTAAGTTGCCAGAAGCCTGCTTTAAGATCAAACTTAGAAAACACTTTTGCTTCTTTAAACTAAGTTGAGAGCTGATCTTCGGTAATAGGAACTTATCATCTTATAAGAACATGTTGAGAGGCTTGTGGTCAATGACTAATCTCTTTTTGCCACGTTTCTGTTCTGCATGTTTATTCACATAGAATGCTTGGCACGTCTAATCAGATTTAGTAAGTTCAATGAGACCTTGCTGTAGAAGGGCTGCACATTTTTCTCTGGCAAGTTTTAAATCATCTGGATTCATGTCAGGATGAGTTGTCTTAGTTGGATTGATGTCCTCATTTCTTTTAAAAGGAAGCTAGATGAAGAAATATTTATTCTTCCAGAGAATAGAAGGATGAGAAAATTGCTCATAGGACTCTGAACAGTAGGGCATAAATTGATCACGAATTTCTTCATAACCAGTAGGAACATTTAAAAGCTCAAACACTTTAGAAATTGTAGTGTAAGGCTTGAACTGTTATTTGAATTGGATTCCTTCAGGAAGGATTTGAAGCTTTTTGGCCTGACAGTATATGTCCATTCCAATAAAGATATCATTGTCTGGAAGACTACTCCCAAGTACTTTGGTCCAGACTATACAATTAGGAAATATCCTAATACCAATTCTTTTCCTGGTAATAAGATCAATTTTAAAGATTTTTCCATCAGCTGTACTAAAATACTCAGAATGAGTGGTCCATGCCTGTGGAGGAAGAACTGTAGGATTCATAAGACTTTTTGAGGCACCAGTATCCATATAAGCTATGACAGGGATTGGCTTATGATACTTGCTCTGAAGAATACATAAGGCATTGTAGGTTCTTTCTGTTCAGTGAGATTGTATGGTTGGACAGAGTAACTGGGATGAATGTAAAGGTCAGAATAATTTGAGTGGTCAGAATCAGAAAAATTTGAGTATGAGAAGTGAAGTCCAAGAAGGGTAAAAATAGTGTTTGCATTAACATTTTCTTATTTTGAGAAATAGTCTTCAATGTCATCATCAGCAGATAGAGAAATGCTGGCTTAAACTTATTGAAGGAGCTTAACATCCTTCTTTGTTTTATTAGGAATTTTTTTTTGCGAAATGTCCCTTTTTTCCACAAATGTAACAACGATCTCTTTTTGCATGTTGCGTGAGTGGTTGTCTAAAAAAATGAATTAGTTTTTTAAGTCACCTTTTCTTATAATACTTGTGAGACTTGAAAGACTTGGCATAAGTATGCTTGTAATAGGATTTCTTCTTTGTCGGGCAAGAGCACTTTGACTTGTCTTTGCATTTGATCTATAGATAGGGTTTTTTGCATACCTTTTGCAAAGCAAGTTCACCATCAATCATAGAATCAAACATTTTATGCTATTTACATAATTTCTCAGTAATAGCCAAAGTTAGTTGGTAAATCTCCTTAAGAGAGATGTCAGTCATATCTCGTCTAAGGGATTGAATGACTTTTAAGAGTTCTGGCTGTAATTCTTCAGGTAAAGAGGCAATAAATGTATGTCTGAGGTTGACATTATTGAAACCATTGAAAAGGTAATACCTTTCTGCCATTCTTTTGTAATGGAAGTCGAGATCTTTTTTCTTTAAAGAGCAACATTTCATCTGAAAATATTCTTGCCGCTTTTGCTTATCAACAAGATGGAAATCACCAAAGAATTCTTTGTGAATGAGACTAATGAGGTTATTAGCACTGCCTGCTGTGGTGTCTCTGTCTATACTCCTTTAGGCTTTGGAACTATTCTCGGAGAGTACCAGTGAGTCTAGTGGTGAATTTAGTGAGAGTCACTTAAAGATTAACATTTGGTTCAGTCATCTGAAGATTGATCCATACTGAGAATTTATGCAACTTGTCTCTTCATTTATCAAGAGGGGTTCATCAAAGGTAAACCATGGTCCAGTGGTTGGATGAGTTTGAGTTTGTAGAGGATTTGGGAAAGTTGTATGATATGATTGTTCAGCATATTCATCATGTTCAATGTTTGACTCATCATATTTTTTAACATAAGTAGGATTCACCATATAGGAAGTTGGGTATTGAATAGGTTCATCATCTTCAGAACTCAAAGGTTCATGACCAATAATCCGAGATTGGTCTGAATCAAAATCAAATGGATAAGGGATGATGGTGGACAATAAGGAGATTGTCCTAAAAGGTTTAGTTGGTTTTGTTTGAGGTTGTTTGTTTTTCTGAGTTAGATTAGGATAAGGAATAGGTGTAGTATGCTTTGGTGAGGAAGGTGCAGTATAAATCTGTAAAGGTTTTACAAGTGGTTGTTCCTAGGGTTTTGTCCAGGAAGGTGAAGCTTCTTGGTGTGAGAGGAAATGAGGTGGCCTTTGAAGAAGACGAATATTGCGAGTTTGCAGAGGCTGAGGCTGAGATGGTAGTTGTCTGGCTTAAAGCTGTCTTAGTTGTGTTAGACTAAGATAGTCTTCTTTCTTCCTGAAAACTTCATAGTTCATTTTAAAACATTTGGAATAGTTAGCTTCTTGTGGGTAAGGTGAGTATGGAGGTGATGGATATGGATTATATGAAGACACAAAGGGAAAAGGAAAGGATTCATAAATACTCTAAGAGTGGTCCTTGGCTAGATCTTTTTCAATCTAATCAATATGAGACTTTACTTATCGAAACTCTTGTTCCTTCTATGTCTGAACCCATATAACCATGGGCGATAAATCCTTTAAGTTCTGCATCCAGAGAAGTAACCTGCTGTTGAAGGCAATCATACAATTCTTAGACGTGGGAAGACAGTCCATCAAGTCTAGAATTAGTATGAGCTGTTTGACTGGAAAGATTCTCAAGACAATAATCAATCATTTGAAGAACTTTGTTTTGAGTCGTAGTATTATGGGTATGCCAGTTGAGAACTTCTTCAGCTTATAAGACAGGTCCCATAGCATCATTAGGTGAAACTTATATAGGTACAGAATACGGCTTATATGTAACATTTGTCTCAGGGTTAGTTCTTCTTTCCATAGCAATAATGGTATAAGAGCCATCACATTCGTAAGATAATCGGATTAGATCTACTAGTAAAAGAGAATAAGAAGATATACTAAACACCATGTCTACTATTTCCTCTATAAACGATATAGAAGAACCCGTCCGTCTTTCCTCTTCTCTTTCTATGCCTAAATCTATTCCTTCTTCTTGTATATTTCATGCCTCTAATAGGATAAATAACCTTGTAGAAATTACTCATATCTCAGAAGAATCTAGACTAGAAGAATCTATCACCCCTCTTCTCAACCTTTACTAACTCTATCACCAAAATAGATTTCACTCGTTCTATCCCGAGACTCCTTTCTCTTAAAAACTCTCCAGTAAAAGAAATTGTCTAAGGTACTAAATTGGATCAGTGTGGGTTTCAGTCAACCCAAGTTGAACAATATGTTACTCTGGAAATTTCCTCCAGTTTCATTTCTCACTGGATCCACCAAGGCTATTCTTACCTCCATCTTGGAGCCATAAGACTAGTCCTTACTCTGCATGAAATAAAAGGGATTGCGGCTACAGCTCGTGTCTCCCTTCTTGATATATCTTATAACTCCTTTTCAAAATACTTTGATTGGAACCGCCCTTGTCACTTTGAATGGTGGAAGCGTGATCTTGACCATTATTCCCAATTTCAACATAAAGTTGTCAGTCCCACTCTTCCAACCAGGCTACAGGTGCAAGTCCAGATCATTGGTGCTGAACAAGTTTTCGATGCTATCCCAACAACTCTTCATCACCAAATGATCTACCATCTGCAGAACCATTCAGTCGATCTTTACTTTCATACTACCACTGATTATGTTCTTTACATGGTTTCTGACAGACCCGATAACACCACTATCATCCAGATCCCGAAGTAGATTCCCAGAGAAGATCTACTCCAATTAATGCCTCTTGAATGGGTTACCAACTATGAAAAGAGTTTCATGATGAGCAAAAGACTTTCCATACCTCTGCTCCTTCTGTTTTAGAAAAACTCTCTGACGGAACTGTCAAATCTACCTTTAAGAGACCTGGATCTGAAGAAGCTATCACCTCAGCCCTAAGGCTAATGAATCACTCCGTGATGATCACTCCTATGGTCACCCAAGAACAAAAGAAACGCCTTATTCCCATTCACTAGTTTCATCCAAACGGCTCTTATGCTTATGTTGGAAAAATCAATGGACATTTCCTTTGGAATTGTGATCCGTCTATGTGCGACCCTGATTGTGGATGCGACCACCTTGAAAACTAGGAAGGACCAGAAGATAATGCATGGAGGCCTCGCAAGTCTTGTGCTTCTCCTTGGAAGAAACAATTACTCAAACCATCCTGGAAATCTGGCCATTGCTCTCATTGCAAGCCCAATAGTAATTCAGATGATGATGACCACCCACCAAAGCCCAAATGAGTTGGTAATATTACAATAAATTCATTTTTTCTTCAAAGCTCTATTAAATTAGACAAAATCAGAAACCAAGCTCAAAATAAGATGAAAAAAATAAAGAAAAACCATAATGTAATTTTGGTTTTTATTTCTCTACTTCAATCCATCATGTTCTTTTGATCATCTTCTTCCATTAATATAAAAGCTTCAAAACGTATTTGTAAGAAAGGTAGCTTTTTCAAATAACTACTAAGAAAATTTTTATCAAGAAACTTGCATATTATAAAGATAGTGCTTTTTAGTTACTCAAACTTAACTCTTTTTCTCTTTCACATTTAAGAGATATAGGTGTAGAAGGAAGACCTTTTTCTTAAATCTTTATTATCTTTATTAAATATTTCAAATAAAGTGGGTGAAAATAATATAAAATAATATTACTTTTTCATGTCCCTATAAAACTATTGAAAACTTTTTATATTCTCATATTTCTCAACTATTCTCAAATTCCCAAACTATTTTTTTTAATTTCTTCTTCTAAGCTTTCTTTAGAACTACTTATTCTTTTATTTGATGCCATTTTCGTAGGGTCAATAATCTTTAGTTCTTGCTCCTCTATACTTTGATCATCATGTTCCTATAACTTCTAAAAGGAGGGTTTTAAAGCATATAATTATTTTTTGATTTGGTTTTGTAAGTGCCTTCTGCCTCTTTTATTTTTGTGATCAACATCAATCATATCACGATCCACGGTTACTGTTTTTGAGTTCTTTTCCTACTATTTTTCTTAAAAGCATTTGACAATAAGTAAACCACAAGTGGCGAGACCTTGAGACATCATCCAAAGATGTTGCTTTCAAGCTTATTTTATTTTAATATCCTTCTAATACTGCACATATTTAAACAAAAATTTTTCTTGCTTTAGCTTTCTTTAGTCTCTTATGTTAAGTGCCTTAGTGTAGATAAGATAAAGAGATGTGAATATTAGTTTTTGAAAAGTTCTACACACTTAATGAGAAGTATTAGAATATGATATTATAAAAAATATATTTTGTTTCATGATAGTTATAATACTTTCTTAATAATTTAATAACCATTATAATAAAATATTATATTAAAAGTACTTTGTTATTTCAATTGAGTATATCACGTTTCTTGAAAATAAGTATTATATAAATTTTTCTTTTAAAGCTCATTCAATGCAATTAATATATATGTACATTTTGACTTTTAAAACAAAAATATTATAATCATTTTATTACTTTCTTTTAGTATTTTATGCTTTTTTTAAAAATTATTTTATAAATTTTTCTTTTGCATTAAAGTATGCAGATAAACAAAACTCAACAAGATAGAATGAAGCCTACTAATTATTTCAGATATTATAGTTCAAACAAATTATAAGTATCATCAAATTAAAAAAATCCAGTCAGAATAAAGTTATATTTTAATACAATTTAATTTGATTCTTTTGAATAATTATAATTGCCTATTAAACATAAATTTAACGACTTTTAAAACAATAAGGCAACACGTAATATATAATTATATTTAATTTAATACTTTTATAAATTTGTCCTACAAGTTTTATTATCATCAAAATAGCATACCAAAATACATAATTGAATAATTGAAACTATCCAAGTTAATTTATTCTGCGTTTGAATATTTATTTCAGCAATAAAGATTAGACAATGAAACCAAGCTTAAGAAAAATTTCTCTCGTTTGTTCTATTATGTATTTTCTCAACTCCAATGCTTATATAGCTATATATATAAAATATTATTTTATTATTAAGCACATATCATGTCCAATAAACTAGGAAGCAATTGGAAGATAAAGCGCAACTATTCAATTTGGTAAGCTTCGGTACTGCATTTCGTAAATTTCAACATTTGAAATTCTCTTTTATTTTCGATTCTAAGGATTTCTTCAATAACTATCTCATATATTATTTATATTCCTAGTGCTACTAAAGAATATAATAATATTATATTTGGATTAAAATTTATTTATTTGATTCAATCAAATTCTTTAATTTAATTATAAAATAATAAATTAAATAATATTTTAATAAATATTAGAACACTCATTAATGTGTGACTCTATATATTAAATATTAAATGGATAATAAATTAATCAAACTAATTTATTAATAAAAGTTGATGTCTAGCAACACTTCTCAATGTACGAATAACATGAAGTAATATCTTTTACTCTAAAAATGTTCTTTAAAATAATAATGTAATATTTCTTTCTATCATGCTAGCATTAGGTTAATCTTGGAGTATGGTATACCTATCAAATTCTAATTGATCATCATCTATGTTTTAAATTAATTAATTAGAATTAACTAATGAATGATTCAAGAAACTTATTTCCTCCTTCATTCAATTGCTCTGGCCAAAGTCTTAATTTTGTTGTTATAATCATAGAGTTCAAACTTATTACTAAGAGTTGATGGATTCTTTCTTAATGAATCATTAATTCTACAAATATTTAGTCATAACTAATATCCATTTAACTAGTACCCAAGACATTAAGTGTATAAAACCAAATAACAATAAAATGACTTTTTTAATTACTATGATAATCTCAAGTCAAAAGGAATTTTTACACCATATTTTTTTTTTATAAGAGTGTAATATGTGTAATTGAGTTAGTTCAATAACCATATCTACATATATAATTTAATAAAGAGATCGATTAATTTTCATCTAATAAAGATCATCTCATATACATTAATCCATCTAAATCACTAATATCATATTCTTAACCATCCTATGATTAAAAAAATATAGATTAAATTGTGAAAGACTTTCATTTCTTTGTTGTATCTTTATCATGATGATGAGTCTCTAAATGTAATCAATGATCGTATCATATCAATTAAATAATCAAATAATACATATAACAATAAAACAATAGATGCCATGCTATTTATCAAAATAAGTCAATCATAATTCATTTTAATTATTACGTGATGAATTCGACCTTGAACATATATGTTTATCCCCAACAAGAATAATGTGAACTTGGGCAGGCTAATGAATAAGGACAATAGGTTGGGCCCTATTGGTTTCGTAGTAGAAATGGAAAATGAAAAACAATCAATCGTATTTTTTGTTTAATAAGAAGAAAATATGGCAAAACGAGAATCAGCTGTGAAAAAAAGTGTGAAAAATTTTATTTGGTACTATAGCATAACAAGAGAAAAAACATTAAGAGCCAAAAATTCATAATGCTCTTATATTACAAACAAGTTGAAACAGTGATTGTAGTAGCTAGGTGTATATCAAGATGAAATAGATACTAAATTTTTTTCAAAATTTTTAATTTAGATATTTTTTAAGCAAATAATTTTTAGATATTACTTTTAATTAGTATATAATATTTTTACTTGTTGAGACCACAAGGCTAAAAAAAGAAATTTAATATTTGTAATTAATTATTTTGTAATCTAAAAAATAATTAATACTACCTCAAAAAATATAAAAAAATTATTTAATATTAAAATTAATGAAGCATATAAATAATAATTAACATTTAAAAAAATTACTAACTAAAAATCAATTAAAATTAATTTAACCAATTGTCAGTCGAACAATTTTAACTAACAATCAATTGGTTATGGTGCAGTAATGCGTTAGCTCCCCACCCCCCCCCCCCCACAACACACACGCGCGCGCGATCATATATATATATTAATTAAAATGTATTTATTATATATTATTATATATAATATTAAAATAATAATTTATAAATATTTTTTTAAAAAATAAATAATAATTAATACAAATTTAAAAAATATTTTTTAAAAAGTAAAGTTGTATTAATGTATAAATTTAATTAAAATTATTTTATTATAAAAAATAGTCATATAATATAGATTATTGAATTATAAAAATATTTTATTTAATATTTTCTTAAAAGACTTAATTTGGCCCCAAAAATACTTGATTTTATATTGACAATACAAATTTCTTTTTAATACTAAATACAGAAAGAAGAGCAAAATAAAAAACATTACTTTAAAAAAATAAGAAAAAATAAAAGAAAATATTAAAAAAATTAATTATAAAACTAATTAATAGCGGTTATATTCAAAAATAATAATAAGATTTTTATAAGACATTTTCTCACGTGGAAATAAAAAAATTATATATATCTTGATAGATTATATATATAATAAATATATATGAACAAATATTAATAAATTAAATTAATATATATTAAAATAATATATGTAAAATATTAAATTGAATCTCTTTTTATTGTATTAAAATAATAATGTTTAAATATAAATATTTATAATTATATATTAAATAAAATAAGTACTTTAGTTAATTATAATTATATATCAAAATTATTATTTTTTAATTTAAGAATATTCTGGTTATTTGTTATTATTTACTTTCTATTTCATCATTATTTTTATCTTGCCAAACAGATAAACAATATATATATATATATTATATCTATATATATATATATATATATAATATATATATATATATATATATATATATTTATCCCACTAAATAATTACATTCAATTTAAATTTTTTAATTTCTATTAAACAAATTCTGATTATCTAATAAGGCTTTGTACCTTCCCATCCCACCATCAAAACAAGGAAATGAAAAACCATATACGTTTTTTGATTAATATGCAATGAAAAAAATGATTAAAACGTAATAATACAAAAAGTATTATATCTAGAAATTCAATCACTTTTTATCAAGAACTCATTCTGTGAATTCGAATTTAAGGCTGACACGTACCACAGAATCCGAGTTCCAGAGACAAAACCACTAATCTCGCTGAGTTGTGTTGAATATATGTGGTAGACTAGAGACTTTGTTGCGGTCAAGAGCCTGCCTGAGGGTTTTCGTGCATAAATGTTACAGGCGAGACTTTATTCTTTTTTGTTTTGATGAAAGGAAAAGACCAAACAAAGAACAACACGGCTAACTCAAACAAATAGACTACATCTCCATTCGAAGTTGCGTGCGTTTGAATACCCTGAGGCGGATGCTCAAACCTATAAATACCCGGCATCTCATAAATGCTATTCCTTGCTACAGTGATGAACAGAAGCCCTCCAATCCCTGTTCAGAAGATCCCGAATATGCTGCACTAAGCTGTATTCTATTCCGGATGATCATCTCCAGGCGAGACTTTATTCTTTTCACCCATGAATGTCCGATAAGTTTTGTGGCTTTTTCTTAAATGCATTTTCTTCATATAGATTAAATATCAAGTATATCATATAAAATTAAATCAACTTACCAATATAAATATATATATATATATATATATATTGGAGGAAGCCAACACTGTTTATCAACTTTAAAATAGTGCAGGCTCATTTTTTCTCTTGAGTTCCATGCCTATCTCTTTTTTTTTAGTTCCTGTGTACTTTTTTTAAAAAATTGTACAAACCTATTGGTAAGCCCCCTACTCGTATATCTGTACAGGCAGGCGCATCTACTTAAAGTAAAATTTAACATATATTAAGTTAATTTAATTTATAGCAAATGTGTATTAAGTTATATTAAATATAATTTAAATGTGAATTAAATGTAATATAAATTAAATTTATATTACGTCATATAAAGTGACATGTAGAAATAAATGAAAAAATTATATTATATTTACTAATATTACATTAACATAAAAAAAATGATTGAACCAAAAGAATCAACTAATGTGTATGTCAAAAATTCTAATTGCAATGATTTTTTAAACTCAAAAAAGTTACTGTCATATGCAGTACTAAATGTGGATGGATATAAAAAGTAGTTGTCAAAATAATCCAAAGGTTTTAAGAGATTCGAATTATGACATTGGCAAAGGTTTCAAAGTGATCAAACTAACTAGTTGGCATAAAAGAAGATAAACCAATTATATCAAAGTCTTATTGTGCTGGTGTTGGAATATAAAAAGAGAAAGCACTAATTATACCAATGTCATGATACTGTTAACCCCTTCTTTCAATATTAGGGTACTGACTTGATAGATAACCTTGATGCCTAATGCTTAGTAAACCCAGTGAAATTTGAGGTCTTAGTAGATGAAGTGCTGGTTAGCAAACTAAGAGACCATTGTAAGTTATTGCTCTTTGAGAGCGAAGAATATGTTCCAATTGCAGCATGGTATAATTGGTGAGATGCTATGATTTAGTCAAACATATTCAAGTACATGCATTGGTATTGGATATGTATACAACGGTAGATCAATTTAGTGAGTGTTGTTATTGAATATGAGATAAATATTTAAATAGTTGTGGTGATTGTTATCTTTATTTTCTTTGTATATATTATATCAACATTTAACATTTTATTTATTTTTCTTTAGACTAATCTAGCAGAAGGCCTATATAAGCTATACATAATTTACCAAAACTTTAAATTTTGATGGGTCACCCAGGTAAGAGGTGTCAAGTTTACTTGTCAGGCTAGCACCTTGATGTTAAAGAAGGGGATCAACAACGTCACAATATTGGTGTAGGTGGTGCTTCCTTTTCTTATATTCCAGCACTAGTATAACAATTCTTTGGCATGACCAGTTCATCTTTTTTTATGCTAGCCAACTAATTTAATGAATTTGAAGGTACTAGTTCTTTTTCTTATATTCTCTTTCATAGTTTGTTATTATGTTTATATAGAAATTATTTTGTACTTGTTGTTTGTTATTTTTATATTTTAAAGAAATTGTTTTTGCATTTGTTGTTTGTCTTTTTTTTTTTTAAATTTTATTTGTCATATTTATTTTTTAAAGTAATTATTTTCTCTTTAATTTGTCATTTTAGATAAGTGAGGTAAATTTTAGTTTTTTTTTATATATTGTATTATAGAAATCTTTAGTATGTTTTTTTACATATTGTATAAAAGAAAGAATATATTTAAAATACTTTAGGCTCAAATTTATATTATTTAAAAAAAATTTCCAAATAATTTTATTATTTTTACATTTTAAATATTTATATTATTTAAAAAATAAAAATAGCCTCAAATAATTTTGTAAACAAAAAGTAGCCTAAAGGTAATATTTAAATAATAAAAATTTGGTTAAAAATTGCATGTAAATAGAAATTTGTAAACAATATAGTTCAAAATTTTAGTTTAAAATTTATAAATACAATAGTAATTATTGGTGAAAATAAATATAAAAGGATTTTGTAATGATCAATTTAAAATTTTTAAAATCTTATAAATAGAAAATAAAAATTAAGAGAAATTTTGGGTGAAGATAAAAATAAAATTTTTTTTTGTAATGGTTAAATTAAAACTGGTAAATTATAAGAAAAACTAAAAATAATAAACAATTCTAGTGAAAATAAAAAAATAAAAGTTTTTTTAATGATTAATTAAAAATTTGTAGAATCTTAGAAAAAGAAAATAAATATAAAGAAAAATTCTCGATGAAAATGAAAATAAAATTAATTTGTAATGATTAATTTAAAATTTGTAAAATATCAAAAGCAAAAAATAAAAATAATAGAAAATCCTAGTAAAAAAAATATTTTGTAATGATTAATTTAAACTTTTGAAATCTTAGGAACAGAGAAAAAATTAGTAACAATGCACTATTGTAGAAAAAAAAAACAAATGGAATGAACTCGTTTGTACGTATGCAAATTAAAAAATTTATATAAATATTTAAAACGCGACATTTCAATGCATCATGCATGTCCAAAATAATAATGATTAACACTAATATTACTTTGGAAGAGTTGAAATAGAAAATTGAACAAAAGTTATGGCATTAATTTATTTTAAAGTAAACGTAATATAACTTAATATAAATTAATTGTAATTTAATATACATTTAATATAAATTAAATTAACTAAATATAATTTAATATAAATTAACTTTAATTTAATTTATATGGAGAAAAATGCATTTAACAAAAAGCATTTACTATACATGCAATGCTGTACAAGCAAATTCAATATTGTACATCTAACAAAAAGTAACAAAGAATTCACCCATTATGCATGTCCCCATTTATTGCATCTGTAACATTCCAAAATTTATTAAGGTGTTAATCATGGATTTAGAATAATTAGAAATAATTAATATGGGATAATTGGATAAATTAAGTGAATAGAGATTTTAGAGAGATAAATTATTAATATGTGTTTGAGATTTAATTGGGATAGAAATTTCATCTAGGCCCAAATTAATGAATCATGATAAGAAGCTAATGGAGGCCCAATGAATTTGGTGCAGACCCAATCCAATTTAATGTGATAGAGGCCCAAGATCCACTTTGTATAAGCTCTTATAAGTAGCCCAATAAACCTTGTGCAGACCCAAGACTATGGAGTTCTTAAAACTAAGTCTGGCCCAATAAAATTCTGCAGCCCAACACTTTAAAATTGACCCAACAAGCTAAAATCTGAAACCCATTTGGAGTTGGACCTTGGAGCAACCCATGACCCATCTTTGACCCAACTTAAACCTACCTAAAACCCTAATGCTTCAGCCACTTTCTGATTTTGCTGAAACTCAAAAAGAAAATTCGGAGGTGAGAAAGGAGGCTAGGGTTTTGGGCAAGAATTTCATATTTTCTCACATTTAAAGTAAGATTCAGCCAAGGTAATAGTTATACAACTTAATCCCCTCATCTTTCTCTTTAATTTGGCCCGATTAGTTTTTCATTTGAAGTGTTTTCACCATACCCAAAATCTAAAATATGGTTGCTTGGTGTTTCTATGGTGGAAATTCGTAGATTGAGGTTAGGACTGGCATTGGGTAAGTGTAAACTATCTATTCTAGTGTATTTTCTACTGGTTTAAGACCCCTATGGTTGATTTATAGTGGGTGTTAATTATGTACGAATTTGCTTAGGAATTTGGGTGATATATTGAAGTTTCTGGTAGAGGACATACTCAATCTGAATTTGGAGATTTGTGGTGACTGGATAAGTGTTATTTAGGTAGTTATTAGCTTGTAAATTCTTTGGGTGCTTGTTGCTACTGTTAATGATGAATTAGAGTGGCAATTCTCTGATGCTATGATTATAGGGATTTTTGTGCCATTGGTGGCTGTTGCAAATTGTCTACAAGTGAGATAATCGGGGTTTACATTAATTCTATGCATGTATCTGTTTTAATTTCATAGTTGCTGTATATGAATGATTTGAAATGTTGAATGAATTAGTTGACTATCTATTGTATTATGATTGGACCTTGTAAGTCCATGGTGGAGCTGTGGTGCGGCTGCCACCCGTGCATGTACTTCGATCGAGCATCGGGTTATGATCAAACCCCAGATGCACTGAGCCCTAATTGTGCTCAATGGGGGAATAGGTGCCGTGGACAGGCCTCTCCCGGTGTTAATGGCCTTTAACATGTGAAAGTATGATTGCTAGTATGAGATAGTAATTATGATAGCCTAATTATTTCATTTACTAATATGACTGATACAATTCTGATATTGATTTTGATTCATGCATATATGTTGATTAAACTGGATTACATGATGGAATTTCCTCGGTTACTGAGATTTATATCTCATCCCGTTTTATGGGATTACAATTTCAGGTGAAAGTTCATCGGGTAAGGATAAGGGGAAGCAAGTGGATGAAAATCTATGAGCTCCGACATGTGGGGAGAAGGCTACACTTAGGCTGATTTAGTTAGTATAAATGCTAATTTTGTGTTCCTTATTGTATAGCATCATCTTGTATTCATGTTGCCAAGTGTAAGCGTCTATATTTTGATTAGTCGGAATGTATTTGTTAAGGAGGCAAGTCTTAATATGGCTTGGTTTAGGTTGTATGAACCCATAGTACCCGTCGTATGAATTTTACTAAAATTATGGTATGGTATACTATTGGAAATATAATTATGTGATGTATTAGAAATTAATATGGATCATTGCTGTATGAAACCTCCAACGGAATGCGTATGTGATGTTAATTGTTGATATTATATAAATCCTTGCTGTCATTAACCCATGAAAAGGCTGACATGTGGTGGTTGGGTGACTGAGAATTAGTACTTGAGTGTTGAGTAGGTAATGGTGGGATAGTTAGGTAAATATGGTAGATAAATACCATTAGAGTCTTATAAAATGGGAAGAAGTAGTCCTAGGGAGTTCCTAAGTAAAGAATTAGAGAACATGGGACGAAATGTAGAAGATATAGCTACAGGAGGGAGTTACGCCGCGGCTAGGAAGGCCTCGCCACGGCCTGAAGAGTGACAGTGGCGAGGGCGGCGGCTTGAGAAATCTCGCTGCGATGCAGAGTGAAAAAAATGCCCAGGAGAGTGACAGAATGAAACCTCACTGTGATGTAATACGTCCTGCCGCAGCGCAAGTCGAGGAAATTAATTAAGAAGGGTACAGTAGCGAAACTCGCCGCGGCAAATTTCGAGCATGTTACCTAGTGATTCCCAAGAGCAACTTAGCCGCGGCGCAAAGTTAAAAATTTAGTTTTCGAGTTCCAAGACTTAACTTAGCCGCGACGGGAAGGTTCCAGGTCGCGGCGCAGGTCCTCAAACTCCCACCTTTGACCTAGAAACCCTAATTTCTTTAATGCTAATGATAGGAAATGATATAAGAACCCTTGTGGGAGGTTTTTGTGTGTTTAAATCGATGGATAGATGAATCACAAACCCTTAATGATGGTACAAACTCTTTTCTACATTTTCCCATTTATGGTTATTTAGCTGATGGCCCTAATAACATGCTGGATCAAATTTTCTTATATTTGATTACAGTAATTAATTGTAACGACTCCAAACCTTAATCATTAATTAATAATCATGTATTTAACCATAATTACCGGGATTAGAAGTTAGGGTCGTCACAGCATCCAAATGTAATATTTTTTGTACTATTGCATCTAGCTCAATATTTATCATGTTGCATTTTGATCAGTGAGCCAAACAATATACATATTTTTTAGTAACTAGTAGCAATACATATTTCATGTTGACTTATATGAATAACGATGATATTGAAATAGACATAGCAAGATTAGGGTCTAATAAGTTCTTGAAAGTAAATAAACCACTTACAAGCTGATGCGATGGAAGAAATCTATATTGAGTATGGGTTAAATGATGTTTCAAATTACTAACTCACTTTAGCAAAAGGAAAATATTTTAAATAGTTTTATAGAGATCCGTCAATTAAGGTAGTCCATGAGTACACGAAGAATATAGTTAAAGAGGATGAATAGGTGCTTTTGCAAAAACGTATAAAATTAAAGACAATTAAACCAATGAGATATTAATGTAAAAATAAATGCAAAAATATTTAATAAAGAATGCTCGTGCGAAAATCTTGTAGATACAAAAAGATCTTATCGACAAAATGTTATAAAAGGTAGTTTATATTTCGAAAATCAAGTAAATTTTTGAAAATCTTATCGACAAAATATTCTACCAAAGTGTAATGACAAAAAAAAGAGAAGAAAAAAAAAATACACCATATATTATCTTAGTTTGAACCTCTTTATTCTACATCTAATCCCTTTGAATTTCAAATAATTTTCTTTAGCTCAATCCAAGCTAAAATTACAATGAAGATGGTTTTATACGTACTTATTATTAACACAAGGTTTAAATTCATTTCGAACTTTATAACACGAGTTTTACATAAGTTTATCTAAAACTTTTCTTACAAAAGATTTTTCACTAAACTCACCTTAAATTCACTTTTCTCATACTTTAAAAAGATTTATAGAATGATACAAAGATATATTTAATTCGACTTGGTATCGTTGAGGCTAAGGCTTACAAAGTCTAACATTACTTGTTAAACCTTTGAGAACGCAATTAAAACTCCTTTAGTCACCTCATATAATATGTAAGGAATGTGAACAGAATGCATATATCCTTTGACTCTTATTCCTCGCCTGTTCCATCTTTACTCACGTCAAGTGATTTGTCCTTTTGGGTTAAAAAGATAACAAGTCTGTTCTTATTTGTGGCGTTTCGGAATTCATGGCAGTATTCGGTAACTTCTAGTCTGAAGATAACATAGCCCCTCAACAACAAAGTCCCCGAGATAAATGGATTCATGTACTGATGCCCATAGAACAAAAAGTACAGTGAAAAGTAGATTTATCTAATACCCATGGAGCATTCTCGTTGTAACATTAAATACCTCAGGATGTCAAGATTGATGGCTATAAAATCTAAAACATTCCACAGTTGCTAGTTTCTGATACAATTTAGACCATCCGGCACTTGGGTCTTCCCACCATTCCCATAAATAGCACCAGCGGGTGACAGCAAATCCTCCTGGTTGATAATGAAGCGGACGTCGGACATATTACTGCGATAGCAACTTTGAGTCACATGCCACTATTTTAACTCGTCCCACGTTCTCTTGGCAGTCGTCACCCTTGAACAAAGCATTATGTAGGATGAAGGTCCAAACATTGTCGCAGAATCTGTACGTATGTAGATGACCCTGCGTTTGAAAATTAAAAAGAAAGAGAATCCAGCTCAGATTTCATTATGCCTATAGGCAACAATAATATCAGAGTTACTTACTCACAGTCATTACCTTCAGATGACCACATTAATGAATTGCAAAATAGAATCATATGTGCAGACTTTCTGCTATAGCCACCAATATCATTATTATTATTTTTTTTATTGAACACAAAATGAAAGAAAAGGGAGATGTTAAGAAGGAGGTATCAATATCTTGACTTCCCATTAATTGTTTGCAAAACTGTTGCTAAATACACCAGAAATATAAATAAGCAGCCAACAGTCAAATGACCATTAAAAATTGCATCATAGAACCTTGTTATTATAACATGCATTCAACAACTCCCAAGCTCGTATTGAAAGCAAAGCTGCCAAATTATTTTTTAAAATGAATATATTACATAATAATCCCATGACATATCCAAGAGCAAAGAAACAGTATAGGCGTTCCTCTCCATTCATAATTTCTTATACACCAGAGAACTGCGTAAATCACACTCAAAATTATAGCCTCCTTGTACCTGCCAAAACCTTTAAAACATATCACAGGAAATAGCTCCAAGGTGAAAGGACACGCCCATTGTTTACAAAGAACCCAAGCATACTATTCAACAAGAAAGCAACTATTGACATGATAATCCACTACCAACTACTTTTATACTAGAAATCAAAAGGTTGAATTTAACATGATCAGCCTCTCTGAGAACTGCTGTAGAGCTGGCATGTGAAGCCAAGGCACACTATTCTTCCATTTACTATTTTTTTTTCAAAAAAGGTTAAAAAAGGAATAGTAGAGAAGGACCCTCAATCAACTAGAGTAAAATGGACATGTTATAAATTACTTTATTAGACTCACTATACTAAAAAAGAAAAAGAAAATTAAAGAGGAAAAAACTCAATATGCAAACCATAATAAAGAAATGGGTCCTGTGGCTCATAAATCCTATCTTCAGATTTCTGCAACAAGCAGACCGTACATAAACACAAGTACTAGACTACAAATATAACCAAAAAAAACTCATGTCAAGTCCAAAAATTAGACCCTTGAACAGGTAGCTTATGGGTAGATAAATGTCAACATACAGAATTTTCCTGATTGCATTTCACTTATTTTGTCATTATAACTTCTTGAAGGCTACCCCTTTTTGAACGTTTTGCAAATAGGAACCCTATTGTCTAATTATCTAGTTCAAAAAACAATTGCATACATAATTCGGCCATATGCCAACTTTTGAAACCATATAAGGCTACACTCAAAAACGAAATAGACATTCATGAGGAGAAAAATTTACACAGAAAACAAAAAGAAATATAAGTCCATTCCGAAAGCATATGAACCCCCCTCCCCCCCCAAAAAAAAAAAAAACCTTTAATAGAACTTGTACAAATCAAGTGCTGACACTTCTATTATCAACATCGTAAATATTTTGTGTTTCCATGCATACTAGATACCCCAAAAAAATGCAGGGAAAAGGCATCTGACAATAGAGCATAAAACTTATAATGTTATTGGATGATTATCATAAACTTTTAAAAGGAAAAAAAACCAGCCACCAGAAAAAAAATTGAGTGGATTAGTGGACCAAGCAAAGAATCCCAAAGAAAAAAAATGAAGGAGAAAAATAAGAAATAAAAAGAAGAAGGAATTTCAAACATTAATATCAAAGTAAACTAATTCTTTCTTGGAGTTGAATATAATAATCAAACTTTCCTGCAATCTTGGACTCTGATAATTAAAATTAAACTAAATTTTAATAGTAATTATCAACAAATGGTGCCACTGCAATCCAACTCTATCAAAGTACTTTCAATTTTAATTGGGACTGATGCTGTTGATTATCATGATTTTTATGTATTCAATAATTTCAATTCTTAACAATTCTAAATGAAATGATACTCTCTGTGCTAATGTTCACAGGCCTTCATAGTCATTCCGACATTCCCTTTAGTCAAGAGTGCCTACTCAAAGCTAGAAAAAATTCACTTTTTAAGACACTTATGAAATTTCTAAGCAGATCGATCGATTGGCACCATTGAACAAAGAGTTTCTTATCAAAAGATAAGAGGATTAGAAGTGTGGTTAGCTTATTGCCTCATCTCCACTAATAATCCGCGCGTAAATTCCAGAATACGTCAACAAATTTGTTCCATAGTGGCTACAAGTATACAACAGGAATCTATTCCAGAAAGTGAAAATTGTAATAAGATATATGAAATTCATGAACAAATTGCATAAACCTATGACGGCAAGTAATATGCCAGTAGCAAATTTCTAGAAACGAGTATCGACTTCTTTGCCCCTCTATCTTGTCTAACCCAAAGTTTAACTTCTTACATGGAATTAAAAGCTTCAAAAAGAGAATGGAGGAAAAACACTGTTACCTTAATTGAGACCTTGCTCTTAACATTAGTTTCCAGAGCTTCTGTCATAGACTACAATCCACATGACATAAGAATAAATGTCAAAACAAACCCACAAAATTAAAATTCACGTTACTCATACGCTAAAAAGTGGAAGATAGATCATTAAACTGGGCTCTGTCTGAAAGTACCTTATCGAACTGGACAAGAACCTGAATAGCAATCTCAGGGCTAAGAGTACCATTCTGAACCATCTCATCCAAAGTCTCCGTGAGGCACATTCCGATCGTCGATCTCCGGTACAGTTCGAACGTCGCCATTCTTGCTTGCGAAACACGATCTGCGTCAATAGTAAATACCGCATAAACCAGATTACAAAGTATATGTAGATAATATAAAACAAAATACGAATAAACTCGTGTCCAATAATCGATAAAAATGCAGTGAAGCATGAAGAAGCAAAAGGATCAATAAGAAATGAAAAAAAATGAAGATGTAGGATTGAAATTCATATTACGAATCGGGTGGCGACGTTGCGAGTAGGTCTTTCCTCTCTTTTGCTGCTGCTCTTCTCGTTAACGTTTGGCTCGATAACGTTTCGGAGGAAAGTCAGCGAACTAATTTGGGGCTATTTATACCCTAGAATTTGGAGCTGAGGTATATATAGTGCGAGGTTGGAGAATGAGATGCAATGACGTTTATCTCCTCGCATATGGGTTTTCTTTTTTTCTTTTTCATCCCGCATCACGTGACAGCCCAGGACAAACCCATTGTGTTGTGATCAAGTATGAAAGAAATAAAGTGGGAATATATGGAATTTATATCTTTTTGGGAGGGGGAACGTATGAAGCCAAGGTCTTTATGCCTGTCTCTCTTCAATATAAGATCGGGTTGTCTAATGCGCATGCTTCTTGCTGCTGAAGTAATCTCCACCATCCGCGCAATCTAACGCACAAGGGAAGGCCACATCTACTCAATGCTCAAAACGCAAATATTCTCATTCCCCCTTAACGTGCCACCATCCATTTTCCTCAGTGCGTTTTGTCCTCCTCCCTCAAACAAAATTTCCTATTTCATTAATGTGGGAACTGTGGCATTCAAAGCATGTGAGGAATTTTTTTTTGCTGAGGGTGAGTTTTGCAGATTGATGCCGTTGATGGAAACCTTTTTTTTTTTTGGTTCAAATTCCATTTATTCATCAATGGAAGGCTTTTTTTGTGTGTGCATGTGGGGGGGGGGGGGGGTGTGTGTGTTTTTTTTTTAAATTCCATTTATATACCTATTGAGCTAAGCGCAATGTATACTAAAAGCAAACCAAAAACGATCACAAAAGGTAATTTCATACACGATGATTTTCAAACACACGGCAAACGATGCCGACCAACATAAGAAACAAATTCAGCTAAAATATTTCAAGTTCAAGCCAAATCAAATTTAGTTAACAAATTCAGCTAACGCAAGTTCAAGTCAAATCAAATTTGGACAATTTTGGAAACAACACTCTAACTCAAAAAATTTCAGAACAACTCCAAGCACCAAACACAATGCAAACAAATTTCAAAAACATCAGAAACAAATTCAGCTAACGAAAACAATGCCAAATGAAATTTCAAGAATTTTGAAAATCACATTTCTGGGAGTTCAAATCAAATGAAATTTCAAAAATTTTGGAAATGCATGTCTGGGTTCGACAGCATCTTCAACGTCAAATCGGGGTTTGACGGAATTGGGAACACATTAGGATGATGAATGGTAGATCTGGGTTTGACGAATCAGATGTTGGTGATCATGGACGAGGATTTAGAGAGAGCTCGCACGGAGGAGAGACGGTTTGCGTTTCAGGGATGAAGACTTCAACGCTGAGGGGGGAGGACGAAACGCATGGTTTAACGGCTGAGGAAAATGGACGGTAGAGATCGCTTGAAATGAAGGGCTGGGACGACGAGGGCTACTGGATTGAACGGTTGAGATGGAGCCAGCAGCAAGGAGCAGCACGTTTTTGGGGCGCTAGATAAATCGCACACCTCTAATATTAGCACATATTTTGACCCCGAAAAACATAGACAAATCCAATGTGGATGATTTTGGATTCCCGCACCGTAGGCTGGCACATCACAGAGTGTGCTGCCCCTTTACGGACAATCTTGGAGCTTTATTTTCGGGGGTTTTTCTTTAGCTGGTTATTTTTTATTTTAAAAAAAATAAAGAGTAAAAAGAGATAACCTTTTAATTTGCATAAAACAGTTGAAAATTTATTTTTATCTTACTTTTTGTTTAATAAAAAAATAAATGATTTGATTTTTTAAAAAAATGAAAGGCGGGATGCTAGGTAAAATGCCAAACATCGCCTGGCGGTAAACAATCAAAATTGCTTGTAGATATTAGCCTACAATACAAACTAATGAGCATGAATTTTTGTTGAAAAACAAACAAATAATAACACAAATATCATATTTTTATTATAAAGATAAAAATAATTTTTTTATTACATGACATTTTGTTAATTAATCAATTTTTTTTAATTTTCATTTCAACCTGTCATTACAAATTGAGCACTTTTTTTAATATGCCATAAAACATTGTGTATTATCTGCTACTAAAAAAAAAATGCTTTTTAAGTCAATAACATATTCTTATTGAAAAATCATTCAGTCATCTTTGAGTAATTTCAATAGTTTAGAAGAGTTTGTTAAGATAAGAGCGATAATTATATAAATGCAAATCAAGCCTAATCTTTAGTAATGACACAATAATTGCTAAAACAATTATGTCTTCCACAAAATATTTAATAATTAACAATTGTTATTAAGATTTATTTAACTTTTGTATGATTAATTAATATGATTATAAAAATGCATCTTATAAAATATAAATAAAATATTATTTTATATTTAATAATTATTCTGTCTTCTTCATGTCTGAAACATTGGTTTTGAGGAAAGATTTGCAAAGGACTCTTGATCTTAATATCGACAAGGTTGTATTTGCATCTGACTGTAAATATTAATTATTTGAAAAGAAGTTTTTCTTCTTTCTCTCTCTTTTGGATTTCCAAGTCTGCTAACAATATTGTTGATTGGCTAGCCAAACTTTTTGTAAAAGGAATGTCTTCAGTTGGTTAGGGTATTAATCCCCCATCCTCCCTTTTTTTTCTATCATTCTTTTTTTTTAAATTGAGATCTAGTATTGTAGGGAGAGTATTTATTGCTTATGGTTTGTTATATATTGCTTTTATACTTATGAACTGGCTGTATTTATTAATGTATCTCCAATTTTAATTACCAAAAAAAAAAAATTATGTCATTAGAGAACATCACGACTCAAATTTTTTAAGATCATCCTTGTTAATTAATGATTTTACAAAACTCATTGTATTTGGCTATGAATTTGCTGTTGGTGTACACTTTCATGCTCGGGCGTCTCTGAGGAATGTTTCGGGTTGCGCCTTTACTCTCTGTTCTGCCTATTGCTTCCTTCATATGCCTTCCTCTTTACTTACATGGGTTTAAAAATCAGGTAGGTTCGGGTTAGCAAGGGTTTTAAAAAATCAACTTGAATTTTTGTTAATATCTCCACATCAATCCGCCCGTTTAAACTGAACTCAACTACCTGAATCACATCATTCTAGTTAGGTTCGGTCAGTTTCATTCAGTCCGTTGGATTATGCTCATCGCACATGTGATGCAATATATATAACTGGTTTTGGTAAGTTAATTTAAATTATGTATATTTAAAGTATTAAAATAATATATAACTAATTATATCAACAATATTTAATAAACATACAAGATTTTAAAAACTTAATTACAGTTTTTAAATTATAAAATATCAAATTAAAAGTTGAGTAAAATTATAAAAAGTAAAAAATAATAAATTCTCAAAAATTAATAAAGCACTACCCTTCACAAATAGGAAGTGTGGTTTTTCTTTTATGTGATACTTATTTAAAATGTTCAAGAATTATAGATTGTTTTTTTAATATATGTTAAGGAGGAAAAAAAAAACCTCATATAGTACGGATCAAAATACGTGTACGTATTTTTTTTATCACTTAAAGAGAGAAAATAGATTAAACTTGTCAATTTTGTTTGGTTTAAAATATTTATCATATGTTTTGAGTGATTGAATTTGATTATAGTTTTAACAAAAATGCAATTGTGTCGTACTTTGGAGTTCAATTTTAATATCTCATAGACCTTTTATAATCATTTTTTTTTAATGATCAATTACAGCTTGTTTGGGTTTGCCAATAAAAAAAAATTAAAAATTTGATAAAATTTTACTTTTACTTTTATAATTATTATTCAATCATTAAAAGTAAAAATATTATAAGTAATTTTTTATTTATAAAATTATATATTTTTTAATTTTATTTCTATTTTTATCCTCAACTTTTTGCATATCAAATTGGTTGTTAGATCTTTAATTTATTTTTTTCAATAGACGTTGAAAAAATAAATACTTGTTATCAAATATGGATAGTGGGTAAATGGGATATTAAAATTAGTTTAAATTTTTTTATATTTTAGAGGCCGTTATATAAAAAAAAGAAAATAAGACAATACGTCGAATTTAATAGAACTTATTTGTATAAGACTTCATTATTCTTTCAAGTTTTGTTAAGTATTATTTATACATTATATATGATAATTAAAATTTAATAATTCTGTATAAAATAAAACCTATGTATCATAAATTGTATTAATTTTTTTTTTATTTTTTCAGGTTATATTAATGTTATCACACATCAAATTTAAAATCACAAAATAATTTATATTAAAAATATTTTGTAAATTTAATTTTTAAAATTAATTTGGGTGTAAAGTATTTCGAATATTATTATCTAATATTTAGTACTTACTATCCAATACTTAAATCCTTCCCTCTTATATAAGTTTTTGAATACTTCAAACATCGAATATTTTGAATACATTTATTAAAGATGTAACATTTGTTATATTACGTATATCTCGTTGGGGTCGAAAATATAAATAAATAAATAAATAAATAAAATCCATCTTAAAATAGAGCCGTAGCTGAACTAGATCTTTGGCAATAGGAAAATCTATTGTAGAGGGTGCAATAATGAATTTATATGTGTTTTTAATTCTTTAAAAATATAAAATATAAAAATTATAATTATAAAAATAAAATTTTAATTATGAAGACAAATTATATTTAAAAATTTTAACTGTTCTTTATATTTATAATTTTTATTTTTATATTAAATTTTATATTTGAGAAAACAAATAAAAATAAAAATATAGAAAAAAATTCGTTACTGAACATGGTGTAATAGGATGGTAGGATTTTCTTTGCAAATCCAAAAAGGGACGATTCGCAGTGTTTGCGTAACGATAGAACAACATCATTTTATCCATCTTGAGTGAATCGTGACCGTTCATTGTAAGTGAATTGTGACCATTCACTGAAATAACTCAAAATGTACCATTTTATTAAATGATATGGTGTGTCTCAAGTCATTTAATTTAACAAAATTGCAGACAATCCAAACCGTTTATTTCACGCAATCTTAGCTGTCCGTTCATAATATCATAAAAGTAGATTTTCAGTCACTTCATATTGCATGTTCCCATTTTGCTTTCATCCTCCTCGCGTTGTTCATTAGTGGCGGAAAAAAAAATCTAGTTTTGTAGACAAAAAACCTCAATTCTGAAGTAAGATTTTTATGAACTAAACAATCATATTTTTTTCTTTTAGAGTTATCATTGTTTTGTTTTCATTAGCATCTTAGTTAACACATGATTTTTCTTTTGAGTTGTTATTGGATATTATCAATAATTTTTTTTCTTTCAAATTGTCATTCATATGATATTTGATTGCCATTCATAAGAGCAGCAAGAAAACAATCAGGCCTCACCCAAAATTTGAGGAAAATATCATCGAAAGCATTACAGTAAGCAACAACAATCCTAAATTTCAATTAGAAATTACAAAGAACAATTTTAACAGAATTTTCAAATTTTTCTTCATTTCTCAATTGCTACTTCTCTCTCTGTTCACTCTCTTTTTTTCATCTTTGCAGAACCAACGCTGCCAGAAGAAAAAAGAAGAAAGGAAAATCGAAGCAAGGATGATGGAAACAAAGTAGAGGAGAGACGGAAATGGCATCATGAACGGATGACTGAGATTGCGTAAAATGAACGGTCTGGATTGTTTGCAATTTTATCAAATTAAATGACTCAACACGCATCGTTTCACTTAATGAAGTAATGCATTTTGAGTTACTTCAATGGACAGTCACGATTTGCTCATAATGAATTATCACAATTTGTTCAAGATAAACAGAACGATGCCGTGCAGGCGCTGCCAATCGTCGTGTGCGCCAATCGGGACGCCAAGCAGCGTCGCAGCCTGAACCATGTGTGAACATTAATTAACAATCAAATTCTCAATTGAGAAAGACAATCGAATAACCGCCTATCGCCTCAAGGAACAAATACTACGGTCACGTCCGCGAAGAGAATAAATTGTTTGGTTAAATAAAATTAGAAGAGAAAAGAAAGAGAGGTGGCAAATTTTTTTCTCTTCTAAGTGAAAAAATTTTGAAAGAAAAGAGAAGAAAAGGAAGGAGTATTTTTTAAATTATAATTTATTTTATTTTTTTAATTTTTTAATATTTTAATATATTAATATTTAATAAAATTAAGATAATTTTTTATTAAAAATTAAAAATAAAAAAATAAAATTTATAATTTTTTTAAAAAATATTAATATAAATAATTTTTTTATAAAAAATAAAATTAAAATAATATAAAAATAAATTTATTTAAATATAATTACTTTTTTTATATTTTTTATTTATAAATTAAATATTTTTTTTTTCTTTTTCTAATCAAACAAACTCAAAGGATGAAAAAGAAAAAGAAAACGAAAAAATTAAATGACGTGGATAGAATGTATAGCTGCCACGTAATGAAACAGCCTAGAAACGAGTCAGCCGAACCTTTCTCTGAAGTTGCCTCAGTTTCTATGCAGTACTTATCCGTTCTAGAGCTTCAAGCAAGGGAACTTCAACAGCAACAGTCACCAGTCCATGAAAGAGATCGGTTCTTTACCCGCAGCGTCGACGATGGACTCAGAGCGAAAACACAAGACGACGTCGTTCGTGTGTTGTCTGAAGAAAAGCTGCTTATTTTTCGCGGCTTCGTTACAAGAGGGCCTTGGATATGTAAAAGCCTTCTTCATCGGTCAGGTCGGAAAGCCTCTTCCATTCGGATGTAATTTCATTCTTTATTTTTTTGTGCGTTTCACACTTCCAAAGGGGAAAAAAACAATCCTTTTGGAGTAACAAAGTTGCCGTCTTTGTGTTCAAAAAAGCAGACAAAGAGGATAATGGCGAGAAATGAGAAGGAAGCAACGGCAGCTGAGCTTGAGACTGCCAAGATGCAGGTAGAGGCTGCTGACGCTGCCGAAGAGACCAAAACCAGGCTGAAAAAATCCGCGTAATTTTTCGTATGACAAAATCTCTGTCCTTTTTTTCTTTGTCGTTATTAAAAAACACTAAATGTCTTTTTTTTTTTTGTTGGGTTGGTTTCGAGTATTAAATATAGCGAGTTAATTTCAAGTGTGAAATAATCTTATTTAAAATTAGTCTTTCAAGTTTTTTTTTTTTTTTGGGGCAGCTTTCTGAATTTCCTAGGATATAGGGCGTCGAGCACTAGAAGAAGAGAAGAGAGAGAGAGAGAGAGAGGGGGGGCGGGGAGGAACCATGGAATAGCACAAAATGAAACATTGTGAGCAATTCGTAATCTCCAATACTCAAGTTCTTTTGAATTTGATCTTACTGCTCAAATAACACTCTAGTTAAATTTTGATATTTTCTTATGAAATGGAGCTAGAGGATTGGGGGCTTTCAAAAACATGATCCCTTGAAAAGGACCAGTAGCTATAGTCTGTGTGAGATACGAAGTATTGTCGCCTTCTATTAGCAGAAGACCTGATACATCAATGTTGTATAGCCAGTAGAGTCCATGGATTCCATGCCTAGCAATCGTGTTGTCCTTTCCAATCACCCCACTTGTGAATAGAGGAGGGTCTTGCTTTGGATGATTCACTCTAACCTTTTGAGTTACAAAAGGAGAAAACACCCCCACAAGTGAGAGTAATAGAAGCTGAAATCACACATTAAATTCAGGTAAATTTGAAAACTAATGAACATTTTCTGTTGAGGTTTGTAATTCAGCTACATTTGCAGTTGCTAGTGCCAATCGTAGTTTATCGGTTCCACTTCCCACCACGTTATCAAGCTTGAACTTAATTTGCCATGTAGTTCCTTGGTAAGTTCCATCATCTTTTTTTCCTGTATTTCATTTATTAATACCAATTTTTGTTTGGGTATTTTCTGAGCTATCTATGTTTCATAGGCATTTCTAAAGAAAGCAACTCTATGTAGTCTTAAGGAATTAGACCTGATGACTTGTGCAAAGAACTAATCTTTCCCATAGTCACTAACACCAACTGTGGAAACCAAATCTTTGTTTAGATATAGATTTGTATATCTTTCCCACAAGTCATACTGTCTAAACCTGCAAATGTTGTTAATAAAAAGCTTAGAGAATGTCGAACCCTTAAGATTGAATTTATCTGAGGAGGGACTGACTTGTTTGGATGGTTGACATAAAGCTTGTTTATGGACATTGGATTAGGATCAGGAATATAGAATTCAACAGCAAAGTGATCAGGAATGCCTATCTCTCACGCTGTTGGATCATCTCTTGGAGGCTCATAAATAATGTCACCAACATTTATCTCGCCACCTGTATTATGCTTATAGTACATAGTATTAACAGATCACGTAGACATATATAAATGACTCACCCAAGAAAAAATAAATTGAAGAATCTGGGATGATGGTGAGGACAACATTGTTCCAGGATTCTCCAGTGAAACCAGCAACCCACGCATGGAGATTATAATCCCCACTACGTCTGTTGTTAATAGAGAAGTAGCCTTCCTCGGTTACTCTAGTCCATATGGTATCCCTGATCACAAAAATCGCAACTTGATCACTACTTGTATTTGTAATTGAAGTGTTTGATTATAAGACCAAAAACCGTAAACTCAAACTTTGGGTTGGTTTGTTTAACTAATACTATTAATATGCTCCACTGTTTAAAACCTGGTCTTGATATAATTATGAACCAATGGGAATGATCTTTGGTCACCTTGCATTCTCTTTGCCATGATCCGGCGTCTTCCGGTGATGCAAGTCCTACATATGCACCTTGCGTTTGATTATAAGACCAAAAACCGTAAAACTCAAACTTTGGGTTGGTTTGTTTGACTAATACTATTAATATGCTTCACTGTTTAAAACCTCGTCTTGATAAAATTATGAACCAATGGGAATGATCTTTGGTCACCTTGCATTCTCTTTGCCATGATCCGGCGTCTCCCGATGATGCAAGTCCTACATATGCACCTTGTGCCAATATGTGATTGTCACTGAAAATGGTTATTTTTAGCAGCTTCATAAAGTATGTTTTTAACTAATGAATTTTGGTTCAGTAGCTTATCTTGAGAGCTAAGGATTTGAGTTCAAATTTTAGTTGGAGTTAAATTTTTCTTTTTTAAGAAGAAACTAGATTTTCATCGTGACTGATAATCTGGCAGTTTGATATAATATTACCTGTCTTGGACATGTAGTGTGCCATAAACACTGCCTCGTTGGTCAGACTTCTGAGAATCCTCTGAAGCTGGAAAATCATAAGGCCAACTTTGAACTTGCTTCGTCATCTAAAAGGTCATATTGGGGTGTCTCAGTTAGTGGGATTTCTTTGTTATAATTATTTACCTGAAAGAAACTAAAAAGCGCCACAAAGTTAATTTGCTGAAGAAACCTGATTTTTGGCATTCTCCCAGAGCCTAGTGTCTTGATCATCCAACAGTGTTCAGATGCACAAAGATTGGCCCGAATACTTTGCTTCATGGCTCATTTGGTTTGAGTTTTAGAACTAGATCCTCGCCTGCGTAATGAGTACTTAGAAAAATCTGACACATTTAATTTAAGAAAAAAAAAAAGGAGTAAGGCATTTTGTTTCACTTCAACATGAAATCTTAATAATAAATAATAGTTGTGCAGAAATTAAATGCTCCTTAAGTGATGTATTACGTAGACTTGCTGCGAGGCTAATAGGGCCCACATGGGGAGTTCAGTTTCGTCTACAGGGCTTATCCACGCATAAACCTTCAAATCTTTGTTGTTACTTAAGAGTATTGGTGCTTGTCAATCCACCTTAATAACTCAATTAACAAATTCTATTAATCACAGAGAAATAGAACTGGTTAAT
This sequence comes from Erythrophleum fordii, assembly GCA_032878935.1. Lineage (NCBI taxonomy): Eukaryota > Viridiplantae > Streptophyta > Magnoliopsida > Fabales > Fabaceae > Erythrophleum > Erythrophleum fordii. The sequence goes on from JAVQMF010000058.1 coordinate 8,252,775, forward strand.
AACTCTTTCAGGTAGTCTATCGTCTGGAAGGGACATGAATTTTTGCCTATTATCCGCTGCGGCCATGTAATGATACCTACATAATGAAAATTACGCTTCTCTCTTGCACTAGGATATATTTAACGTGTTGGCAATGAAGGGAATGCTGAAGTTGGATAATAGTGAAAAAGATTAAGGTAAATGCAAAAGGTTACCAGGCAAATAAAATACCTGTCTTTTCGCAGCTGGAACACGATCTTGATCTGGGGTATGTTGAAAGCTGGTCACTCTTGTAGGTGTTCAAAAGTGGCGTATGAGTAGAAGCCTGAGGAATTACGAAGCATCACATCCCTGCAGTGAAGCAGAGTCGTTAATGTAATTCTCACGTCCCTATATTCACTATTACTAAGTAACCAATTTAATTAGGTATATACCTTTTGTCTATATTCAGCGGTGAAAAGCGTTCCTTCCAGTGATGAATCCCCCATTCTCGTAAATGAGATCACCTGTTCTTCATTCTCCGCTGTCACGGTAAAACTGGTACCAACAAACCTGCAAGGGTGGCCATATTCGACAGTGCTTAATGTAAACTAGCTCATAACAACAGGAAGTAATTAAAAATATATGCATCCACATTTGGAGCAAAGGGGGAAAAAAAAGAAACTTAATTATTAATTTTCCTATTTTCACCCTAGCTTCTACTTTCTTTATGATTTTACGGGGGTTGGGAGTGTGGAAATTCTTACATGCTGCTCGGATATCTCAGTTGTTCCTGTACTGCCTGCTTCACTCCAAACAACGTCCCAATATCTAAAAATTCATTATTTCGAGTAAAAATAGTATTCGGTTGCGTAATAATTGAGGGAAAAAAGAAAAAAAGAAAAGCAGGTCTTGAGCTCCGTGTGCGCTGTGTACCGTCTCTTATCTTCTTCGTTAAGAACTCCAAGCAGATTATCAGTGTCATTACATTGTATTCTAGTGACAAATCCTCCCCGTTTGGATAAATACACTTGCACTATGCCATTGTCCATAACCACCTGCAATTCATATAACACATCAACGTCTCAAGTAATCTGATTCGCCATAAAATATCAGAAAATTGAAAGAAGCAATTTCTTACATGACTGTCTCCTATATGCAGACTCATAGCTAATGGATATACAAAACATATGTAAATTATATCCAAGTTATTTAGAAAGCAAAAATGAACATATCTCCTACCATTGCTCAAAAAACCGAAAGCTATCACACTGTAGGATGCTCTTTGCTCACAGAGAAGCTTCCAAACTCTAATATTTTATTAAATGATGGTGTGTGGTAGCATAAAAAACTAGCTTGGGGACCTTATATTTATAGGCAATAAACCAACGGAACTATCCATCAAAAACCCGATTATTTTGCAATGTTCATCTATGATGCCATAATATTTGGACCACTATATGGAGCCTGTTGCTTGTTTGTTGGCAACGTTCAGAAGCCAACTAGCATTTTTTTCACTTGGTCTGAATGACTTAATGATTTCCTAAATTCATGAATATGTATTTTGAAGAAGAGAAAACTCAATGCATAAATTATAGTAGTAAGTCCTTTGTATGCGAATATTATCTGCCATATATTACAATGCATTTTGTTTTTTCAACCTATCACAACTTATTGAATAAGCCTTATATTTATTCTGATTCCTCTTAATGCTGTTTTTCTCTAAACATAAATGTATATATTAAAATGAGAAAAATAACTTAAACTAAATAAGAATTTTATTACATATGATATATGTACATATGCATAAAAAATTCAATATAGTACCAAGTCTCATCCTAAATATATGATCCTTAAACACTGATGGTGGTATGCCATTCATTAAAGGATCAGCTATTATCAACTCAATGCTAACATGTTTAATAGTAACTTTATTCTCTCTAACACATTCTTAAATGGCTAAGTACTCAGTGTTAATGTACTTATTTTGACTTTCACTTTTGTTATTTTTAGTCAAAAAAGCTACAGCTAAGTTGTCACAATAAATCTTCAATGGCTTAGAAATCAAATCCACACTTCTAAGCCCAAAAATAAAAATTTTAGCCATATATCATATGAAATTGACTTAAAACAAGATACGAACTCAGCCTCTATGATAGAAGTAACAGTCAGTCTGCTTTGCACACCTCTAAGACAAGGGTTCTGTCAGCAAACATGAAAATATAACTTGATGTTGATTTCCGTGAATTAACATATCCAACGAAATTTAAATTGGAGCAGCCAATTACTTCAAGATTCTCAACTCATTTGTATATCAACATGCAGTCTTTAATATCTTTAAGGTACTTCATCACCTTCTTTGTAACTCTCTAATAATCCATACCTAGATTATTTTAATATCTCTCTACCATTTTAACCATGAATGCAATGTCAATTCTTATTCAAATCTGAGCATACATAAGGCTTTTGACAGTAAAAGCATATAGAATGTTACGCATATGTTCCTTCTCAAAATTGTTCTTTGGGCACTGATTCAAATTAAACCTGTCACCCTTCATAAATAAGTGTTACACTTGGTGAATAATCCTTTATCCAAAATCTCTTTAACACCTTATTTATATAGGTTTCTTGTGATAAACCTAAAATACATTAAGTTCTATCCTTATAAATTTTAATGTCAATGACATAAAATGCCTCACCCATATCCTTCACATCATAATTTTTAAAGAGAAACTATTTTGCCTCATATAAAAATCCCTTATCATTTGTTGTAAGTAATATGTCGTCCATATATAACATAAAAAAATAGATTTTACTCCCATTAACCTTTTGGTATATACATTAATCCATAATATTCTCCATGAATCCAAACGAGATGACATCATAAAATTTAAGATACCATTGGCAAGATGTTTGTTTCAATCCATATATAAATTTTTTAAGCTTGCATACCAAGTGCTTACTATTACTAGAGGAGAATCTTTTAAATTGTTTCATATAAATCTCTTCCTCCTTTGGATCTCTATTGAGGAATACCATCTTCACATCTATTTGACATTGTTCTAGATCAAAATGAATAATCAATAGAGGAAAATCTTTTAAATTGTTTCATATTGTTATAGGCCATTATCTCTTAATGTTATCTAATGAGTCACTTTTCACATATAAACCCATTTACAACCAATGGCCCTAGAACCATTAAGCAACTTGACAGGATTCAAGGCTCCATTAGATGTCATGGAATCTATTTCTTCTTTTATGGCATTGTGCTATAGTTCAGACTCTTTTCAATTGATGGCTTGTGTAATACCATGAATTCTAGCTCATTCTAACTCATCAAGTGCCTTTACATAACTTAATATCATGAATCATGTAAGTTTTGCATGAAAAAGGCAAAGAAATAATGCTCATTTTAGCATTGCACTGGGTCTCAAAATTTCATTCGGTGTCACGTGGACCGTGTGAGCTCATACTATATTTTTTCATATTTAATTTCATCATTATAACTCATTCGCATCACAAAAACATGCTTACAACCCATGGAAACAGAAATGGGGTATGGAAACTTAAAGATCATTCTCGGCCATAATTGGTCCTTTTTCTAGGTAAAGTTTGGAAAATCATAACTAAATCTAGAAAAATAAAAAATATGCAATCGTGGTCATTTTGGAAAGCTTGGGATGTCTATTTCACACTAAAAATATGTCTAGGTCACAATATTTATCACGTAGGACATTTGACATCCAAAAAGCTACAGAGGTCTGACTGAAATCTAGAACTGTCACAGAATTCTGTAGAAAACTTTAAAAATGTCCAATTAATTCCACAACAATCTAATCCATACAAATTATACCAATATGGAAAGTTGTGAATGTTAAATAGAGAGAAAAAATATTTCTAGATCAGTTTATTAAGCCCAAACTCCAAAATTCAATAGAACAGTACTTCTGGTCGGGCAATTTCACTAATACTAGATAGAAACTTCAAAAATTCATATCTACCTCTTTAGACCTCCAAATGAGGTGCTTCTAGTTGACATGAGTCACTGTGATTGCCTAGTTTCTGTATATAAAATTTTGTGGCAATTGGACATCATTTGGGCCTCGTGTGACAGAAAATAATTTCGGACCAAATGAATAGTGCAGCAGACCAAATCCATAAAATTTGCCAATTTGAAAAATCATCAAATATTCTGTAGACCTCCAAAAATTATTATCTTTAGCTTCCTAAAAAACTCTCAATGAGACCTAATTGCATGCAAAATTTCAAAGTAAGACTAACTCATTTGGTCAAAAAGTGACATAGGGTTCCATTATAGTCAATTTTAGCTCCATATTTGGAACCAAAGTTGCCAAATGGATTTCTCTTGATCTTGACACCCTTTGGGCAAGTTTAAAAGCTTATTTGAGACTTGTGTGAGTTGCCCAAATGGTTCCAAATCTCATGCATCTCATTTTAGCCATTCAACCTACATTTATACACATATTCATCAAATTTTAAACTTGCATATTATAACATTACATACTCAAAACATGTGCTAGTAGTCATATATCATTTTCATACATTTAAACATCACATGATAGTATCTTTACATATGTGTCAACGTTCATAGTACATATACTACATCATATACATGATAAACTATCATTATGGTTCCAAAATGGCTAAAACCAAGGCATAAGTTTTCAATCTCCTTCCTCTAGTGTTGTTGGCTCCCATTAGCATATCCACTTGATTCACCTATCATGTTAGATCATTGGAGACGAAGGGATGAGATTCAAAGAATCCCAATAACTCATCTCTCATTCAATTATACATAATATGTGCAAAACAAGCTTTTCAAATGCATGCATAGTGAAAGTGGAAGACATGCATATGTTAAAACAATCTTGGCATGTGAATCAATCATACAAAACATCCAAGAGCTTACCAAGTGCTTAGATTGGCCTCACACTTCTTCTCATAGATTTTGGACTTGTCTCACCCATTCTTTAAGAGCTTTGGACTCAACTATACTCTTGGGAGCCCACTTTGCTTTTGGGAGACTCTTTACTTTGTCTCAACTAAGCTCAAGGGTTCTTGGCTTATCCTCACCAAAGGAAAGAGTTCTTGGTCTTTCCACACTCAAACAAACTCATACAAATATCATGTAATCATTTGAAAACATAACATGGCATCAAGCATCATGACATATAAAGGCATGCTAGCATACTTTTTAAAACTTGAAAATACACATACACACATTCTAGAACAAGCTAAACATACATCTATGCATAAGAGAAGGTGAAGAGAGCTGTGAAAATATCTTAGGATCATTTTTAGCTCTAATATTATAGTTAAATTCTTATAAATATATAGCATAATCATTAGAAATTGTTGACCTTCTTATGTTAGTTGATCTTCTTAATGTAGGGTTAGCATTTTCTTGAGAAGTATGTTCCTCAACTAGTTACTCAATAGTTTCTGGTAAATGTTCAACAACTAGATCAATTGAGTCATTATTAACAAGTTGTGAATCCTCAATGATTAGTTGTCCAATGCCTATTTATACTTGAGCGGTATGAATTATAATCAATCTATCATTTGATATGAAAACGTAAGTACTTAATTGATCATTCTTAGAATCTAAGTTCTGAGTTTGATCACTTTCATTAATTAAGTCATTCTCAAAAAAAATTTCATTTATTGATCTACAATCTTAGTACTATTAGATGGATAATAAAATCTATATCTTTTAAGCCTTTCAGCATACCTAATAAAATAGACACTAATGGTTCTAGGGTTTAACTTTTTCTCTTATGAATTGTAAGCTCTAAACTCAGAGGGGCATCCCTAAATGTGCATATGTCTTAAACTTAGCTTTTAACTTTAAACATCTCAAGCGGTGTCTTTTCAATAACCTTGGTTGGAACTCGGATAAGAATATGCATAGTTATTTTAAGGGCTTCAATCCATAAGAATTTAGAAAGGCTAGAGCTACTAAACATGTTCCGTACCATGTCCAACAGTATTCGATTTCTTTTTTCAGCTACACCATTTTAGTCTGGAGACTTAGGCATGGTATATTGGGCAACAATCTTATACTCTTGAAGAAACCTTGTAAATGGACTCGATGTTTGCCTATCTTTAATGTATTTATCATAATACTCACTACATCTATTTGATTTCACTATTTTAATTTATTTATCACATTGTTTTTCCATTTCTACCTTAAAAACCTTAAAGGCATCAAGTGTCTCATTTGTATTATTTAGCAACTAGAAATACATATATTGTGAGTAATAATTAATAAAGGCGATAAAGTATTTCTAACCATTAAAGTCTAAATCTAGACTATAGATATCTATATGTATGATTTCTAATGTAGTAGAACTTCTCTTGACATTTTTCTTGATTTTATCAGTCTGCTTTCTTTCAATGCAATTTATATAGTTATTAAAGTCAATAAAGTTAAGTGTACTAAATATTTCATCTTTTACTAACCTTTTAACTTTCTCTATTGATATATGACCTAACCTATGGTGCTAACATAAAGGAATCTTCATTAGTAATATATCTTTTATTGCTTATACTACTAGCAACATGCATTGAATCATTAATTATGCTATCTTGCAATTGAATTTGAAAAAGACTATAAAAAATTATACCATTACCATTAAGACAAGATTTATAAAATAACTTAAACATGTTATTTGAAAATTTAAAAAAGTATCCAAAAGGTATAAGTTTTAAAATAGAAATCAAGCTTTTAGAGAAACTTAATACATAAACAGTCCTTTCCAATATCAAACTAAAGCTAGCATCTATAACTAGTCTACAAGTTCCTATAGCTTCTACTAATGAGCCTATCTTGTTGCCTGAATAGATGTACTGCCCATTATCCATTGGCTTCCTTTAGTTTAGAAAGCCTTACAAGGTTGACGGGTCGTGTCGCACAACCCTCAAAATAAAATTAGGTTAGATTAAATTTTATAGTTAGTGGTACAACCTAGGTTATCTCCCTTGAAAATGAAATTTAATGTTTAATTGAGTTTTTTAAGTGTTAAAAGACTTTAAAAATTTCTTAACTAAGGGGGGTTTAATTGACTTAAATTAATTAAAATAAAACCGAATTAAAATTCCTAATTACTACCTAATAGATGAATTATGGTTGATAATGGGCTTGTAACTAGCTTTGGATTCGTCTCTTGGTATTCACTATCCATATCCTAATCTAATTGTGATTAATTCTGACCTAAGAGTCCCTATTCGTGTCCATAACAAGTTATCTTGGGTTATCACTCAAGAATTAAGAGATTAACAAAGTAATGTTGTATTGAAACTTCAATCCCGCATTAAATCGTCAATTCGTGTCCTTAAGATCAATGAACACTCAATTTGATTGATTAACCGATTAATTAGCCTATGAATCATTACTCTAAAATATTTAATTAACCAACCAAACACCAAGAAATCCTTAAATCAAACGATCAAGCACACAACTTCACTCATGCATTTCATCAAACACCTTGATGATATACATGAAAAATTAGAGAATAATAAAAATCCAACACTAAATCAATCAAATAATTAGTGAAACAATATCCTAATTAGTGTTTAACCAGCTACTAATTGTAAACAATATAAATTCCTAATCAAATATAACTTTAACCAAGATAATACAAGAAAAGGGAAAATGCAAGAAAAAGAGAAAATTTTAGCCAAAATTCCTTTGCTATTCCATGGACTCAAGCTTCAACCAAGGTTGTCTGCCAAGCTAATCACAAGATAGAGATTAGTGCTTTATGGTGGTGAGATAGAGATGGAGAATGGATGAGACGAATGGAATGGCATGGTGGATGGAGTGTGTTCTGGATATGAATGGAATGACGATGAAAAAAATGTGTTCCCTTATAATGTGAATGAATGGATGATATAACATGAATCCTCCTCTGCCTCCAGACCTTTTCACGTGCTTCATTAATCATTTCACGTGCTTTGCACTTTTAACTCCTCAACCCTTGGATGAATAGATATGACTGAATGGAATGGCGTGGATGTGACTGCTGGACAAAAGATGGAGTGAATATGACGATGAATAACGTGGAATAAGTGAATGGTGATGGAGTGTAGCCTTTTTTTTTATTCAATGCTTCATTGTATTTTGCCAACAGCTTCCTCATTAAAAATCACGTGCATGGGATGATGTCTTCTCCTTTTTTTTTTTTTTAATAAATTCAGATCCTACGTGCTTGATTTTCTTTTGCCCGTAGCAATCCACATTTATGTGTAATCCTTGATTTCTTATGTGTAGCTCACATGACCTGGCATGCATATTTTGTTTCCGTAGCTCTTGCAATCATACACTCCTTCATGTGCATTCAATTGACGCTGCTCACATGATTCATTTTTGCTCTTCACGTGCTCAGAAAAATCAACCCACAGCTTCTTCTCTCATCGTTTTTTACGTTGTTGTCTAGCCCTCAGCTCCAGCGTCTTCTTCTTGATGTTCTCCACCACTCGAGCTGCATCTTCTTTATTTCTCAGCCAAAGCTTCCTTCACTCATTGCTTCTCTTTCGTTCTTGTGTGTTTAACGTGATTGTTGTTCTTTTTTTTTTTTCGTGTTGCTTCTCTTCTTAAATCCAACCCACGTTCTTGTTGAAGCTGCTTCAACGTGTTATTGCTCCCTGCATTCTCACCAAAACAAGGCATCATCCATGCGAGTTGATGTGTGTATGACGTGGAAGCTTGTGTGACATGTTTAATGTGAGCTGGACCCGTGGAATGAATGCTACGTATGTATGTGTTATGCTGGACGTGCTCTACATTTCCCTCGAGCAAAAACCAATTGTATGGATGCATGTGTGTGTTAAGATGAAGCTGAAAGTGTGAGTGGGTGATGTGGAGAAGAGTGTAATGGTTGAAACTCGTGAAGATGTGGCTACATATGTGTGTAAATATGAAAATGAAGCTTGGTGTCTTCATGTGTATTATGTGTAACAATTGCATGTAGCTACGTGTAAATGTGTGAATGAAGAAGCAATAAGAAATCTGATGCCTTGATGTGTTACGTGGCATATGCATGAAAAAGAACCCATGAATGATGCATCCTCTTCCATCCAAAAATCCCTCTTTCTAGTTGCAAAGTGTCACTTCTTTCATGTAGTTTAGCTCTTGATTCAATCTTAAAGCTTCAATCATTTTTCAAATTAATTTTTATCCTTAAAATTCTCATTGCCCTACAAAAAAAATCTACACAAATAGTAAGAACAATTCAATAGAAAAATTCACAAAATCATTTAAAGAAATTTATGCATTAAAATTCCAAGATTTTGTGAATTATTTTCTAAAGTGCAAAGAATGGCTAATAAAATCAAATTTCAATTAATTAAACCTCTAAAGCCTTATTCCATCATCAAAATGCCTAAGTTAAAGAGAATAAAATATATAAAAATCATACTTATCAAAGATATTAGAGATATAGATTTTTTACATGAGAAGCACTTGAACTCCTTCTTATTCTCTTATTCTTTCCTTGTGTTGCCATATGTGCATTTTCTCCCATCTTTACCATAAGCCTTCCCTCTTCTTGTACACATATGATTAGAAACTCATTGATTGACCATTTGTCCTTATATATGTTGTAAGAGATTTGGAAGGCCTATATTGATATGGTAAAGAATTTAAGATGTAGTGCATGAGGAAAGATTCAGACATCTTAACCTCGAGTGTTTTCAATTGAGTCGCTATATCTCTTATTTGGATGATATATTCTTATACACCCCTTATGCCAATGAGCCTTATAAGTGATAACCTTGTCATCAGGGTGTTTGCCAAAGCCTTGTTCAATGATTCGAATTGTTAATCAATAACCTTGAGCAAGCTTCAAACATTTTGACACTTTCTAATAGATCCACAAATACTAATAGATATTTTAGTTTTGATATACATCATGCTAAGGCAATTTGATCACTCCCAACATTCATAAAAAGTTACAACATATACACTATTAGTGTTTATGGGTTTTAAAGATTCATTTTTTCTAATTGCATTATCAACGTCCATCCACCTTAATTAAAAAAACATCTTATCCTTCCATATCTTATAGTTATTACTAGTTAATTTAGGAACTTGAAAGTCAGAAATATTCAAAGGTTAAAAAGTTATACAAATTTACATACTATGATAGTGATTTAAGGTAATTAAATATTCCATATGATATATTTTACCAATGCAAATCATGTCTACCAAACCATGAGCCTAAGAACAAAGAAAATTACCTGTAAGCTAAATTTAATTTAATTAGGTTCATGTACATAATGGTGAAATTAGCAAATTGTATCTCTTATCTTAATTCTTGCGCGTAAATTAAGGTAAAGGAAAATTCATTATCTCACCCTAATCAATCATAGAAAATATAATAATATTCCTGTGGGATAATGGTTATCATACTAAATTCATTTAATTATAATTTGATGCCAATTTTTCTTTATATTGTTATAGCACTTAATGTATGATTTTAGAGTAATTAGAGATGTATGGCTAAACTCTAATTAAGCTAAAATTATACTAATCATATGGCATCTTAATCTTAACTAAATGCTTATATATGACCAAACATTAATGTATAAACAAGCTTGGCATAATGAGAATTTATTTAATTAATTAATCAACTAAACTAAATGTGACTAACTAATTAATCAAAATTCTCCTGATTAATGTAATCTAAATGTGCCATAAATATTGCATAAAAATGAATTAATCAAAATTAGGCATAATTTAAATGACATCATAAATTAATTTTTATTTTAAAATGTGCCAAAATTATCTCAAATAAATAAATTTTCAAAATTTAGACAAAATTGAAAGGCATAAAAATTAATTTCATAATAATTTTTGATAAAAGAATAACTAAATATTGTCAAAAATTAATTTAAGTTTGTTCAAAAAAATTTTGCCAAAATTTAGATAAATTAAAAAATACTTAATAATTATGAACAAAATAAATGGCCAAAAAAAATTATTTTCAAATTTAAATTAAATATTAGCCAATGGAAATTTTTTATCCAAAATTTTTAAATTTAACTCGAAATAAATAATTTTGGCTTAGTAAATAAATTGTCCAAAAATTACCCAAAAGTTAGGCCCAATGAATTATTAATTTGAAAATGCCAAAAAGTTTCAAAATTTGGGCTTAAATAGCCTAAAGATCCTTTTTTTTTTTAAATTGAAGTATTTAAAAGAAAATCTAAAATAATAAAATCCATGCCCAGAATTGAAGGCCCAAAATCAGTTTAAAAAATACAACAAAAATGACCCAACATTGAAAAGCCCATAATGTATTAATGAAATATATGTTAAATGATGCGAACATTAACACCAACAAAAATGTGGCACACTTGGCAAGGTTTCATCTTGCAAAACTACACGTCCTTTCAACGAGGCAAAACGCATCAATGTATCAATTATCAAAGCCCTAACTTTGTTTTGAACTTGAACAAAACCAAATCATTTCTTGCATTTTTTAACACTTCTTTGGATGCTTCTAAAGGCTAAATTCATTAGAATTTCATTAGCTATTGTTTTATACCATCAAAATCATGAAAATAGGCTCATAATACATAACTTGAATTATAATAGAAAATTATCAAAACCCTAACTCAGTTTTAGACTTGAACAAAACTAGACCATTTCTTGCATTTTTTTAACATCTCTTTGGATGCTTTTAAAGGCTAAATTCATCATAATTTTATTAACAATTGTTTTATACCATCACAATCATGAAAGAACGCTCACAATACATAACCTGAATTATAATCAAAAGTTTCAAAAATGCAGCAACACACAGAAAAGTCCGACACAGCAAGACAGAAGATCTAGCAGCTCTGATACCAACTGATAGCTAATAGATATACAAAATATATGTAAATTATATCCAGGTTATCTAAAAAACAAAAAAAAAATACCTTCTGTCATTGCTTGAAAAACTGAAAACTATCACATCGTATGATGCTTTTTTACTTACAAGGAAACTTTTAAGCTCTAGTATTTTACTGTTCATATTTTATGGTTTCCTTTAGTGTTTCCTTGTTTCATGGTCAAGATAAAATTTGAGTGTTTGTTATTTGTTCCTAGTTTAAATTCTACAAATGTCACAATTGCATTTTGACAAATACATTTGCTTGAGTTTTTTTGGTCAACATACATTTACTTGAGTTTTAATTAATAAAACTTACATTTAATTTTTAAGTATTTGTTATTAAGTTTTTTATAAGAAAAATCTAATACTAGGGCTTTTTTTGTGTGTCCAACTTAGCATCATATTTTTAACTCTTTTATCTTTTGGCTGAAATATGAAACTTCATTAAAAAACAAACACATGAATTAACAAGGTATAAGAAACCAAATCAACTCCTTACATGTAATTGATAATAATTTAATTGAAGAACACCTTAAAAGTCAAGTTTTAAATTCTCTCTCTCTTTTAAACTTAGAAGTCAAAACTTCATCTTAAATTATAGGCAAGAGTAAAGATATGAAACAATATACAAAGGAAAATAGAAACTAGACAAGAAAAGTAGGTAGAACGTGAATATAACTTTTCAAATAGAGGAGATAATAAGCGAAACTTTTAGAGGTTGATGGACTTACAAGTTAATCTTAATTTATTTTTATAAAAAATAAATTGTACAAATTTCTCATGATTTTTATAGAAATTATAACCTATATTCTATTTTAAAAATATATACAAACTTCAGCACATGGCATTTGTGATGTCTTCAACAAAGGAAGAGGGGATATAGCATATTTGATGTCCTCAACAAATGACATCAAATATATGCATGATGACAGTTAATCACAAAACAAAAGAAGAAATGAAATATAAAATCTATTAAAGTCAAGATCAAATTTATGTGTTGGTTATGTATTTCTAGTTTAAATTCTACAAATATCACAATTGCATTTTAACAAATACATGTGCTTAGTTTTTTTTAATACACAACATATATTTGCTTGAGTTTTAATTAACAAAACTTACTTGTAATTTTTAAGTGTTAAAGAGTATGAGTCGTATGCTTTACAATACATGCTTTTCATGTTTAAATCATAGTTAACTTTCTTGATTTATATTAGTCTTAATTAGTTTGTACTTAGAGTTAATGTAATTTTTAATTTTGTTAATTTGTTAGGATTGATTAGGAGACTTTTTCTTTACGTTTCTCTATTTATACGCTGCATCTTTGCTAAATGAAAGTATGAATTTAGAGGATAGAAACTTTAATTTTCTCATATGGTATTAGATATTGAAATGGCTTCCATGATTAGATTTAAGTAAGTGATGGTATTGAACACCCAAAAAGGTAAATCTGCCATCACAATTGTCCTAAACGATTGCTTTGGTATGTCCAACATTGGTTTGTCAATCATAAGGCCTCATTTAAGAGAGAAATCTAAAGTGAAGACTACCTTCTCCTTAAAAAAATATAGACATGCACCCTTTCATCGTGTTTAAAAGATAATGATTGGTTAGAACCCAAATTCTGATAGCCATCTACCTTCCAACATGCATCCATGCATCATTGCACCACTCTGTTTATCGTCTTATGTGTGGCATGTGAGGGCACATAAGCCACCATCTTCTATTACTACTTGCTTAAAGCTGATTGTCTCAATGTTCTTTGTATGCTTACTAGTGAGTTAATCCAAAGTTCAAGCTCATAGTGAGTGTTTTAGCACAATACAAGAATGTACGGCATACCTACTTTTATTTGCCCTTTCTTTTATTTGTTTTTATGCACAATTACAAGGAAAGGGGACTAAAACCCATGAATGGAATGTTATAGGAAGGTATGATTGGATAGAATCACAGATTATGCCTAAGAGTTACTTTCTTATAAGCCTTATTACCCAATCAGATAACACATCCATGGCCTTAAGCACCATAAGTTAGAATGTTAATATATGGATTATAGATTCAGGTGCTACTAACCATATGACAGAAGATGTTACTATTCTTGGTGATTTCATTCCTTGCCATGAGGAAATGGTTGTTAGAATTGTAGATAGATCTTTGTTGGAAGTCACAAAAACTGGTTTAGTGAAACTCTTTGATGAATTAATTTTAAAAAATGTGTTGTTAGTCCCAAAGCTTATTTGCAATTTGCTATCCATTAGCAAACTTGTAAAGGATCTTAATTGCATGGCTAAGTTTTATTATGGTGAATGTCAATTTTAGAACTTGAAGCTGGGAAAGAAAATTGGTAATGATATAGTGTGCATGCCTATATCACCTCCATGCTTAGGAGAAGATAAAGATCGCTTTGTCTACAAGTTTTATCCATGATGAAGTTATGACGTGGCATTATTGTTTAGGTTATCCAAATATTTACTATCTTAAACACAATATCCCCATTTGATAATCAAAGATATCTTTCAATTTTAATATGAGATTTGTCAACTATTTAAACATGTCAAAAGTTCTTATCTTTCTCAAACTTACAAACTAACTTAACCTTTCACTTTTACACAAAGTGACATATGGGACTTCTTTAAGATAAAAATATCAATGGAATTAGATGGCTTACCACCTTTGTAGATGATCATACTCGTTTGACATAAGTGTATCTCCTAAAAGAAAAGTCAAAAGTTGCCATTATATTTCAAAACTTTCACGCCTTCATTTAAAACCAATTTCATACCAAAATGAAGGTTTTAAAAATTGACAATGCTAAGGACTACTTTAATTTTGTCTTTGGAAACTATTTTACCAATCATGGGATCATTCATTAAAGCCCCTGTGCCAATACCCTTTAACAAGATGAGACATTCGAAAGAAAAAAATAGACATCTCCTAGAAGTAGTTAGATCCCTTATGATCACTTCAAATGTTCTTAAAATCTTTTAAGGGAAAGCTAATCTTACTACTATATACATCATAAACCAAATGCCATCCAAAATCCTGAATTTATATACATCTCTTCAAAAACTCCTCGAGACTTATCCAAATACACATATAATATCCATATTACCTCAAAAAAGCCTTTGCTTGTACATCTTTTATTCATTAATAATGGGAGTAAACTTGATCCTCAAGCTTTTAAGTGTATTTTTTAAAGATACTCTCTTACAAAAAAAAAGTGCAAATGTTACTTATCTGTTGCTAAAAAATACTACACCACTATGAATGTTACCTTCTTTAAAACTTAATCTTTTTATCCAAAAACACCTAGTTAAAGGGAGACTCAACATCTTAACACATAAAAACATTTGTTTTGGGACGACATTAAACCTTTTCATCCACTTGAACTCCAGACTAGATTACCTATTGTCCTATCTTACTTTTAACCTTTTTTCTTCCTTGACCATGTCCTTGAAAATAGATCATCCACTGTCAATGAACTTGAGGCTTATCCTAATTCTATTAACTAATTTTGACCTTTGGTTTACTCAAGAAAAGAATAGAACATGCAATTTGAACATCCATGTATAGAGGAGTAACAATGCACACCCTATGAGCAAGGCTATTTATCTCCCTCAATTTCAAGTCTTAAACTCAAGGAGATCCTAAGTCCTAAACTTGAGGAAGACTTGGCACATTTAAACATTCCTATTGATTTATAGAAAGGGGGCAAGATCTTGTGCCAAATACACTATGAATAACTATATTTCTTATAATAAATTATTCCTTACTTTGTAAAACTTTGTGGCAAATGTTACAACTAAGAAGTTACCCAAGAATGTTTATGAAGTGGTTCAAATTCCATAATATAAAGTTGCCATAGAAGAAGAGATGAGTGCATTGGAGAAAAATAAGACTTGAGAAGTTATTGAACTATCTAAAGGGAAAATCATAGTGGGTTATAAGTATATTTTTATGATTAAATGCAACCTAGATGAAAGTATCAATTGGTACAAAGTAAGGCTTATTGCCAAAGGATTTACACAAACCCATGTCATTGACTTTCAAGAGACATTTATTCTAGTAGCCAAATTCAATACCATTAACATACTACTCCTTCTTACCTCTAATCTTGATTGGCCTGTTATCAATTTGATGTGGAAAATGCCTTTCTGAATGAGAACTTAGAAGATGAGGTTTACATGGAAATACCCGTTGGATTTGAATTGAGTAGTAACCACAACAATGTATGCAAACTTCACAAGTCAATTATATAGCTTAAAGTAGTCACCTTGAGCATGATTTGAAAATTTACAAAAGTCATCAACAGTATAAGTATAATCAATGCCAAACAAATCATGCCTTGTTCACTAAGATTACTTTTAATGGGAAATGTTCAATACTAATTGTTTATGTGGATGACATAGAATTACAGGGTACTACTTGGATGAAATAAAGAGTTGGAAGAAGTCTCTTGCAATTGAATTTGAAATGAAGGACCTTGGTAGCCTAAGGTATTTCTTAGATATGAAAGTTGCAACATCAAAAAAAGGGCATAATTGTATCCTAAAGGAAATATACCCTAGATTTGTTAGAAGAAACCGATATATTGGGATGTAAACCAGTTGACACCCCAAGTAAGATTGTGCTTCAGTGGATACTAAAATGTATCAAAGACTTATGGAAAAGTTGATTTACTTATCTCACATTAAGCCTGATATCAACTTTCCTATAAGTGTTGTGAGCCCACTCATGAATAAGCTTAATAGGTAATTGGAGGCTGTCTACAAAATTTGAAGATATCTAAAGTTAACACTAGGAAAGGACTTATTCTTAAAAAAAGGAATACATAAAGGAGTAGAAGTTTACTCAATGCAAATTAGATAAGGTCTATGATAGACAACAGGTTAACTATAGTATACTATACATTTGTATAGGATAATCTAGTCACTTGAAAAAGCAAGAAGCAACTTGTTGTAGCCAAGAACAGTATGGATGTTAAATTTAGTGCTCTTGCACTTAGAATATGTAAGGGTATTTGACTTAATAGGTTTCTTAAAGAACTTAAAGTGTATATTGAAGGCCCTATAAAAGTCTTATGTGATAATATGGCTACTATTGACATAGTAAAAAATCTCATACACTGTGATAAGACTAAACATGTTAAGGTTAACTATCATTTCATTTAGGAGAAAATTGATGCAGAAATGATGGACTTAATCTACACTCCAACTAATGCTTAACTGGCTGACTTACTCACTAAGGCTGTTGCAAGAGCAAAGTTGGAAGAGTTGAGCTCCAAGTTGGGTATGATAAATATTTATGGCCCCATTTAAGGGAGAGTTTAAAGAGCATGAATTTTATTGCCTTACAGCACATGCTTTTCATGTTCGAATTATAGTCAACTTTGTTAATTTATCTTGGTCTTAATTAGTTTTTATTTAGAGTTAATGCAATTTTTAATTTTGCTAATTTGTTGGTATTGATGGCAAGACTTGTTGCCAACATTCCTCTATTTGTATGCTGCATCTTTATTGAGTAAAAGTATGAATTTAGAGGATAGAAACTCTGATTTTCTCACCTGAAGTATTTATTATTAGGCTTTTTTAAGAAAAAAAATCTAATACTAGGCTTGTTTTTGTCCAACTTAGCATCATATTTCGCACACAAAGAAGTAGAGAAAGAAGATAATGGCGAGAAATGAGAAGGAAGCTGCCACAATTGAGCTTGAGACTGCCAAGATGCAACTAGAGGCTATTGACGCTGCCAAAGAAACCAAAACTAGACTGAATAAATCGGTGTAATTTTTCATACGGCAAATTCTTGGTTCCTTATTTTTTTGGTTGTTATTAAAAAAACACTAAATGTCTTTGTTTTTTTGGCATCAAGTATTAAATATAGCGGGTTAATTTTAAGTATGAAATAATCTGATTTAATATTACTCTTTCAAGGATTTTTTTTTTTTTTTCTGGCAACTTTCTGAATTACCCAATGAAATAGCACAAAATGGAACATTGTGAGCCATTCGTAGTCTCCAATACTCAAGTTTTTTTTTAATTTGATCTTACTGCTCAAATAACACACTAGTTAAATTTTGATATTCTCTTATGAAGTGGAACTAGAGGATTGGGGGCTTTCAAAGCGTATGTAGTCATACATGATCCCTTGAAAGGGACCAGTAGCTATAGTCTGTATGAGATACAAAGTATTGTCGCCTTCTATTAGCAGAAGACCTGATACGTCAATGTTGTATAGCCTGTAGAGTCCATGGATTCCATGCCTAGCAATCGTGTTGTCCTTTCCAATCACCCCACTTGTGAATAGAGGAGGGTCTTGCCTTGGATCATTCACTCTAACCTTTTGAGTTACAAAAGGAGAAAACACCCCCACAAGTGAGAGTAACAGAAGCTGAAATCACTCATTAAATTCAGGTAAATTTGAAAACTAATGAACATTTTCTGGTGAGGTTACAAACCTGTAATTCAGCTACATTTGCAGTTGCAAGTGCCAATCGTACTTTATAGGTTCCACTTCTCACCACTTTATCAAGCTTGAACTTAATTTGCCATGTAGTTCCTTGGTAAGTTCCATCATCTTTCTTCCTGTATTTCACTCATTGATATCAATTCTTATGTAAAAAATGAGGTAATTTTGAAAAATTTTGAAATGTTTATATGAGTTTGATTAGGTATTTTTTGAGCTATCTATGTTTCACAGGCATTTCTAAAGAAAGCAACTCTATGTAGTCTTAAGTAATTAGACCTGGTGACTTGTGCAAAGAACCAATCTTTCCTATAGTCACTAACACCAATTGTGTAAACCAAATCTTCATTTGGGTATAGATCTGTATAACTTTCCCACAAGCCATATTGTCTAAACCTGCAAATATTGTTAATCAAAAGCTCAGAGAATGTTAAACCTTTAAGATTAGATTTATGTGAAGAGGGACTGACTTGTCTGGATGATCGATGTAAAGCTTGTTTATATACATTGGATTAGGATCAGGAATATAAAATTCAGCAGCAGTACGATCAGGAATGCCTATCTCCCATAATGTTGGACCATCTCTTGGAGGCTCATAAACAATGTCACCAACATTTATTTTACCACCTGCATTGTGCTTATAGTACATAGTATTAACAGATCACGCAGATAAATATAAATGACTCACCCAAGAAAAAATAAATTGCAGAACCTGGGGTGATAGTGAGGACAACATTGTTCCAATATTCCCCAATAAAACCAGGAACCCATGCATAGAGATTATAATCCCCACTTCGTATGTTGTCAATAAAGAAGTAGCCTTCCTCGTTTGCTCTTGTCCAGAATTGGTATCCCTGATCACAAAAATTGCTGCTTGATCACTATTTATCTTTGTAATCGAAGCGTTTGATTATAGACCAAAAACCATAGAACTCAAACTTTGGGTTGGGTTATTTAACTAATACTATTAATATGCTCCACTGTTTAAAACCTGGCCTTGACAGAATTATGAACCAATTGAAATGATCTATGGTCACCTTGCATTCTCTTTGCCATGATCCGGCGTCTCCAGGTGATGCAAGTCCTACATATGCACCTTGTGCCAATGTGTCATTGTCACTGGAAATGGTTATTTTAGCAGCTTCAGAAACTGTTTTTAACCAATGAATTTTGCCTCAGCAGCTCATCTTGAGAGCTAAAGATTTGAGTTCAGATTTGAGTTAGAGTTTTTTTTTTTTTTTTTTAAGAAAAAACTAGAGTTTCAACGTGATAATGATAATCTGGCAGTTTGATATAATATTACCTGTCTCGGACTCGTAGTGTGCCATAAACACTGCCTCGTTGGTCAGACTTTTGACAGTCCTCTGATGCTGGAAAATCATAAGGCCAACTTTGCACTTGTTTCGTCATCTAAAAGGCCATTTTGGGGTGTCTCAGTTAGTGGGATTTCTTTGTTATAATTATCTGCCTGAAAAAAACTAGAAAGCGTCACAAAGTTCATGTGCTGAAGAAACCTGATCCTTGGCATCCTCCCAGAGCCATAGCTTGTCTTGATCATCCAACAAAGTGTTCAGATACACGAAGATTGGCCCGAATACTTTCTTCCATGGCTCATTTGGTTTGAGTTTTAGAACTAGATCCTCGCCTGCGTAATGAGCGCTTAGAAACATCTGACACAACCAAAAAAAAAAAAAAAGCAAGGCATTATGTTTCAATTCAACGTGAAATCTCAATGATAAATAATAACTGTGCAGAAATTAAGTATTCATTAACTGTTATCTATTATGTAGACTTACTGCGAGGCTGATGGGGCCCACATGGGAGGTCAGGTTCTGTTTAACGGGTCCTCCTGATCGGAATTCATTGCTGGGTATGATTACCCAAAACCCCATGGGTGGTTCAGTTTCGTGTTCGGAGCTTATCCACCCATGCACCTTTAGATCTTTGTTATCACTCGAGTATTGGTACTTGTCGTCCACCTTAATCACTCAATTAACAAATTCTATTAATCACAGAGAAATATAATTGCTATTTTATTAATTATCAGTCAATAAATAAAGAAACATATTGGAATGAGTACTACCTCCCCCTTGAACTCTGGCTCTACGGGATTGACAAGTAAAACTGCTTCTGGGGTGGCTAGTTCTTTTCCTCTTCCAGGTAATCTATCGTCTGGAAGGGGCATGAATCTTTGCCTATTATCCGCTACGGCCATGTAATGATACCTACATAAGGAAAATTATGCTTCCCTCTTGCACTGAGATATATTTAACGTGTTGGCAACGAAGGGAATGTTGAAGTAGGATAATAGTAAAGGTAAATGCAAAAGGTTACAAGACAAATAAAACACCTGTCTTTTCGCAGCTTGAATACGATCCTGATCTGGGGTATGTTGAAAGCGGGCCACTCTTGTAGGTGTTCAAAAATGGCGTATGAGTAGAAACCTGAGGAATTACGAAGCATCACATACCTGCAGTGCAGCGGAGTCGTTAATGTAATTATCATATCGCTATCTTCACAACTATTAAGCAGTCAATTTAATTAAGTATATAAAAACCTTTTGTCTATGTTCAGCGGCGAAAGCTTTCCCTTCCGAGATGAATCCCACATTCTCGTAAATGAGATCTCCACCTGCTCCTCATTTTCCACTATCACTCTAAAACTTGTTCCAACAACCCTGCAAGCGTAGCCATGTTCGTCAGTGCTCAATGTAAGCTGGCTCATAACAACAGGAAATAATTAAAAAGGTATATATCTACATTTGGAGCAAAGGAGGGAAAAAAAAGGAACTTAGTTATTATATTTCCTATTTTCACTTCAGCTTCCACTTTCTTTCTGATTTTATAGGGGTTGGGGGGTGTGGAAAAGGGAAGATGCAGAATCGAAGAGACAATTTTTACTTACCGCTCGAATGTCCCAGTTGTTCCTGTACTGCCTGCTTCACTCCAAACAACGTCCCAATATCTGAAAATTCATTATTTCGAGTAAAAATAGTATTCAGTTGCGTAATTATTGAGGAAAAAAGAAAAGAAAAGCAGGTCTAAAGCTCGGTGTGTACTGTGTACCCTCTATTATCTCTTTGGTTAAGAACTTCAAGCAGATTATCAATGCCATTATATTGTATTCTAGTGACAAATCCTCCCGGTTTGGATAAATACACCTGCACTATGCCATTGTCCATAACCACCTGCAATTCACATAATACACCAATCTCTCATGTAATTTGATTTGCCATAAAATATCATAAAATTGAAGAAGAAAGCAATTTCTTACTCGACTGTCCTCTACGTGCAGCTGCACTGCTTGTGTTGACATGGTGAAGGATCGACCTTTGCTTATGCAAACAATCTTCAGTTTCTATGAGATCTCCTTATCAACATGGTCTCATTTTAAGGTTTCCTTCTATTTAAACATCTGTTTGGTTGGTTTTCTTCAACTAAAGGCCAAGTATTGTTTCTTCCCTCGGGGTTTCATGGTCAAATCTTTACTCTGTCGCCACTGTGATGTCCTCAACAAACGGCATTAAATATATGCAAATCGCAAAACAAAAGAATTGAGTACCATCTTCATCGGTGTCCACAAGTGAAATCGCCCTAGATTGTAAATATTATTTTAGACAAAACATAGACATGCTTTTTTATATTTTTGTTATTAAAATTTTTGATAAAAATATAATGTGTAAATTTTTTTTTTTAAAATAATCGATCATATAATGATAAATTATAAAATTAATATATTTATTTGTAAGATTTATATATTTATCATATTATTATTAAAAAATTAATTAGTTGTTCTTACAAATACACAGATAATTTAAAATGTCTGTAAATATCACAAAACAATAATAACAGTTTTAAAAAAATGTACACTAAAAAAAAAAGATAAAAATGACACGCAAGCCAATAAAAAAACAGGTACGTGTGTGTATTGTACATAATTTTTATTTTTAAAAAATTTTCCAATCAAATACTACTATATATTAATCAAGTTGATGTAAATTATGTGCATATTATTTTATCTGGCGGAGCTTAGCTTATTATGAGCCTAATTTTGAAATGTGGACATGAAGCATGGTTAACATGAAAAACATAAGGAGGAGAATACTATCCAAACGCCGTAAATTTCTTTACCTCTGACCGGAAAAAAAAAACCATCTATTAATCAAACAATTAAACAACAATTGAAACATCAAAAGAAATGGGGAGAAGAAGAGTAGAACTCACGTGTTCCCTGTTTGAATTCCACAAATGTCACAATGGCATTTTGACAAACATATTTGTTTGAGTTTTAATTAACAAGATTTACATGTAATTTTCAAGTATTTACTATTACGTTTTTTTAAAAGAAAAATCTAATACTATTTTTTGTCCCACTTAGCATCAAATTTTTAACTCCTTTTTTTGGGCCAAAATATGAAACTTCATTAGAAAGCAAACAATCGAATTAACAAGGGGAGGGTACAGGAAACCAAATTAACTCCTTAATTGAAGAACACCTTAGAAGCGAAGTTTTAAGTTCTCTCTCTTTTAAACTCAGAAAACAAAACTTCATCTTTGGTTAAGGGCAAGAGTGAAGATTTGAAACAATAAAGCAAGGGAAAAAAAAAAATTAGACAAGAAAGGCAGGTAAAGCGTGAACATAACTTTACAAATAGAAGATAGACCAAGCTAAACTTGACGGGCTTACAAGTAAATTTTGATTCATTTTTATAAGGAATATAAATTTTTTCTTTAATTTTAAAATATACATAGACTTCTTTTAAAATAAAAAGTAATCATATATTTTAGTTTAATTTTAAATTTTTTCAACCAAAATCCCTTTTAATTAAATTTCTAGTAGTTAAAAAAAATATCTATGATGACATATATTTTAATCAAAAAATTTAAAATTTGATTAAAATGTAAGATAAATTTTTTGTTCTAAAAAAATGTATATAATTTCAATAAAATTCAAAGAAAATAAACATAGTTTACCCTTTTACAAATTACGAGGTTCATATATACATTTATATGTGCTTTTGAGTACCATTTAGCAAACACTATTGAAACTTTATTTAGCTTAGAAAAATTAATCGACTAAATGGGCAAAGCCTCAAGTGGATAAAGCGAGTGATACAAATTAAGCATACAGTAATAAAGCTGGACCGTGCTTGAAAAAATGTTTGAGTTTGACAAGACGCCAAAGGAATTTCGGTGCGATATAAGACTTGTTTCCCTAAACATTTAGTACACCTGTTTGGCATGTGATTTTCTGTTGAAACCGGTTTAGTACACCTGTTTGGCATGTGATTTTCTGTTGAAACCGGTTAGTCTCATAGGCTCTAGAAGACGAAGCAATAAAAGAAACAAGATACCATTGAAAAGAAAAATTTTACGTTTGTCAGAAAAATGAAAAAAAACAAAAAAGAGGCAGGACTTGAAATTCTCACGGACTTTCAAACATAGGATCAATGAATTACCTTTTATTTTTTTATTTGATTTGAATAAATGTACGATCTATTGAATATTCTTGACCAAAATCATTAGTTATGATCTTTACTAGTTATAGAAGAGGGCCCTTCTAAGCGAATATAATCATACAAAATCCCTTGAAAAGGACTCGTGCTTCTTGCTTGCTTTAGAAAGAAGGTATTATTCCCCGGCACAAGAAGAGTGCCTTGGACATCAACGTTGAATAGCCAGTATAGCCCATGAATTCCATGTCTAGCTATTGTGTTCTCTTTTCCAATCACTCCACTTGAGAACAAAGGTGGGATTTTTTCTGAGTTATTTATCCGAACCTGGCAAAGGAAAATTGAAACAAAAAAGAAGAAGAAGAAGAATTGTGACTTTGTGAGCATGAAGAGATGTGCACAGAGCACTGTGTTCTGTCTAAAGGAAAAAGTTAGCGCAAAGTAATATACTTCTAGCTCAGCAGAATGCACAGATGCCAGGGCCAATCGCAATTTGTAGGTCCCATTCGTATTTACATTATCAAGTTTGAAATTAATTCGCCAAGTGGTTCCTTGGTATGTGTTGTTATCTTTCTTCCTGCACAGTAACAACAACTTTGTGGTATACTACCAAAGGGCAATATTTGTGCTTCACCTTAAAAATTAAAGCCCAACCAAAAAAAAAAAAGAAGCACAGACATAGACAAAAGTAATCAGACACTAGGCACTAAGTACAGTATAATCTAATGGGCAACACCGGATTTTCCTCCAGGCAAAATGTGTCTTTAGTCGCCTTTTACAATTATTCCTTATGAAAATGGAAGGTGGACTGGAAAGGAATTACCTGTTAACTTGAGCAAAAAACCAATCTCTTCTGTAGTCACTGACGTCTACTGTGTAGACCAAGTCTTCATTTGGATACAACTCTGCATACCTCTCCCACAGTCCATATTGCCTAAACCTGCCAACTTTAGGGACTGACACATTTTTCTTTTTTTATCAATGTCAAGTGAAGGTTCAAGTGATAACCATAGACCGAAAGTTCATAACCTTAAGAGAAAGAGAGAGCATACTGTGGTAAAATAGGGGAGATATGCTTTCTCTTTATTATAACTATTATTTGAAAGGAAGCTAACCTATCTGGAGGATTGACATAAAGTTTGTTAATGTATTTCGGATTTGGATCTGGGATATAAAATTCAGCTGCAGAGCGATCAGGGATGCCTACTTCCCACAATGTAGGGCCATCTCTCGGAGGCTCATAAATAAGTTCTCCCACGTCAACTTCACAACCTACTTCACATATTTGTGCCCTTCAATGATTTTAGTATATCAATACGGTATACTTGGGAATCGTAAGGTCTATTTGAGACAAGGGAAAAGAGAGAGCAATAGAGAGTTCACTTTTCCCTTCTCCCAAACAGACTCCTCAAGGCTCCATGAGTCATGACAAAGGGAAAAATATATAAGACCTGAGGTTATGTTAATGACATTGTCATATCGGTAATCGCCAATAAATCCAGTGACCCATGAGTAAAGATTATAGTGCCCACCCCGTATGTCAGTGATTGAGAAATAGCCTTTATCATCAGTAATGGTCCAAAATTGATAACCCTGCCAATAGATACTAAGTCGTATCAGTTTCCTTGTGTGTGGCTCAAGATTTCCGTTCTTCATTTTAGAACGGAAAAACGAAGCAACTGAAAGATAACCTTGGATTCTCTCTGCCAAGATCCTGCATGTCCTGTGGCAGCTAATCCCACATAAGCACCACTTGCTGGGATGCACCCATCATTGATATACCTATGCAAGTTTGAAGTTTATTCATTAAGATGAAAATTCTACACATATACATACATATATAGATGTAACTGATGGAACAAAGACAATAAAGCATATGTCAATACTGAGAACTAGAAGAGATCCAGAAAAAAGAAAAAAATTGTATTATGAAGAGAGCCATTTTATGCTTACGCAGTCACCCTTTTCTATTTTCTTTTCTTTATTTTCTTAATAAAAAATTTGGTATATAAGAAGGAGCTTAGATTATGTGTCTGCTTAAGCTAGAAGGCAAAGGTAAGCTAAGAAAGGGATTAGAAACATACCAGTCTCGGATGAGTAATCTACCTTCAACCTTGCCCCGTTGGTCAGATGAGGGAAAGTCTTCTGAAGCTGGAAATGCATAAGGCCAGCTTTCAATTTCATTGACCATCTGCAGTTCCATTTTTTCTTTTTATTTCGAAATTTATTGGAGTTGGTACATGACAAAAAGTGTTGAATCTACTGTGTGGAGAGGAAAATGGAAATGAAGGAATAGGTGAACCTGTTGTTTGGCGTCTTCCCAGAGCATAAGCGGGCTTTCTCCATTTGACAAAGAATTAAGGTATATAAAAATGGGCCCAAAGACTTTCTTCCAGGGCTCATTTGGCCCAAATTTCATCACCAGATCTTCTCCGGAGTAATGCGTGCTATGAAATACCTAATGGAGAAAGATCCAGAATAAACAATATAAAAAGTAAATTTAATATATTTTTCTTCAACAAAGTCGAAGGTAATTATTAATTTATTTGAATGAGAGAATTTTTTTTAAAGAAAAAAAATGACTTACAGAGAGGGTGGTGGGACCCACGTGAGAAGTAAGGTATTGCTTGAGGGGCCCAGCAGATCGGAACTCAAAGCTGGGTGTAATTTGCCAGAACCCTATGGATGGATTGATGGATATCCAGCCATGAACCCTGTTGTTGCGACTCTCGCATGAGTATTGATACTTGTCATCCACCTAGACACGCAATTGCAATTCCACTAAGTCTAGCATCACCCAAAACAACTTTGCTTGTAGTTTAGTCTTGAGCTCATAGGCGTTGCCCGCATAGCCCACTTGTTTTACCAGGAATCAAACTACGCCCGGAACATATCCAAGATAAATTGAATGACTTGAAAAACAATTTAATAATGTACTTTTTGTTATTGAAAGATATTTGCTTAAATTATTTTGTTATTAAATCATAGAAATATATTATCTATTCTTCGAAAATTTTTTACTTATTATTTATTAATTTATTATTAAATTCAAGAATAAATTATATAATTTTTTAATTTTGTTAAAATTACACAAATATCTTATCTATTTTTAAAATATACACAAGTTTTTTATTAAAAAAATGCATCTTACATTTTAATCTAATTTTAAAATTTTTGATCAAAATACTCTTCATTAATTTAAATATATTTTTAAAAAAAATTAAATAGAAGATATTTTAGCTAAAATATTTAAAATTAAACTAAAGTATAAGATAATTTTTTGTTTCAAATGAAATTTATGTGTAATTTAAAAATAGAAAAAAAAATCTATAATTTCAATAAAAGTTTTTAAAAAATATAATTTATTTTAAATTAAAACAAGATAAATATATATATTTTACAATTCTAAAAAATACCGAGTAGTGAGTGAAAAAAATTTAGAAACTAAATCGTGCATTTCCAGATCTAGAGACCAAATAATTTAGACATGCATTTAAAGAAAAAAAATTCCTCCAAATAAAATATAAAAAAAACTTATTTATGGTTTACCCATTATAAACCATTTTCATGAACGTACCTCTCCTTTGAACTCGGGCTCCACAGGATTGACAAGGAGAACAGCCTCTGGGTAGGCAAGAACTTGCCCTCTTCCTTCTGATCGGTCATCAGGCAGAGGCATGAATCTTTGCCTATTGTCCGCTATAACCATGTAATGGAACCTTAACAATTTATATACACCAAACACATCAGAATCATTGATTAAGCTAATGTTTTGCTTTTCAAAGTCTGAGGATCCAAAAATGAATTTTTTTTTTTTTTTAAGTTAGCTACTTGTCTTTCCGAAGCTTGAATACAATCCTAGTATTGTCAAGATTGAAGGCAGGCCATTCCTTCAAATGCTCGTAGATGGCATAGGTGTAGAAGCCCGATGAACCACGAAGCATTATAAATCTACCAAAAACAATTTATTTGGCTCTTAAAACACAACAAAAAATTACAAATGCAGAGTGTGTGAAAGATCTTTGGAAGCTCAAGTACCTTTTATCAATATTGAGGGGAGGAAGCTTTCCCTCGAGGGAAGGCTGCCACGTTCTGGTGAATGATAGCTCTAATTGTTCTTCATTTTCAACTATTACTGTAAAATTTGTGGCTTCTATCCTGAATAACTCTCGCCATTAATTGGGTTAAGTTCGAACATAAAATTGGAATGGTATGACAAGGTTTAAGAATTTTACCTGTCAAATGTACCCTTTGTTCCTTTCTTACCAGCCTCGTCCCATACAACATCCCAGTACCTATACTCATTAGCTCACACCAAAGAAGAATTTAAAGTAAGAAAAAAGGGTTGAGATTTTAGATCTGGCATGTTATTAGGTAGCTGTTTCATGCATGTTTAGTGTTTGTGAAATTGCTTAGGAGAGAGCTTCCTAAGGTTATGATTTCTAAGTGACTGTAGAAATTATATATAAATTAAAACTTGGTATACCCTCTGTCAGATTCCTGGTTTAGAACTTCGAGCAAATTGTCAATGCCATTGTATTGGATGCCGGTGACTAATCCTCCAGGATTTGATAAGGTGACTTGGACTATGCCATTATCCATTACCACCTGGGAAGAATAAATATACATATAAAACTGGTATAACCTGCTAAGCAAAAGGGTAATCGTAGTTCAAAGTACAAATTGAGTGTAAGTTTGCCATCCTTAGACAAGAAGCAATTGCAGAGGTGGTTTTACATGCTTATCTTGAATATCCAATCGCACTCCTGGGGATGACATGTTACAAATTAGTCTCTTGAAATGTCCCACATCTTCTTCATCCAATATTCTCATAAATTGGATTCTACTGCGGCTTTGTTATTTTGGACGGAGTAAAAGCATGCAGAAATTCATAGAACAGAGAATCTCTGAACAGATAATTATAGAAGACGAAGTTAAGAAACCTGGATAAGGAACATAACACTGAACCAAAACGAACAGCAGCACCAAGAACAGGAAATGGTTGGTGAGGATCATCGTCATCGTCCTCTGCTTAGGCCTCACTTTCTGTGGATTTTGCTTGATGACAAAGAATATTCAGTTTCCTAGTCCTTGTCAATTTCCCACGCAAATCCCATATATCTTCATCAGCAGACTTGACAAGAATGTCTTACAATTAGAAGTCTTTATTGGGAGCACAAGATTTAGGTGGAAGATAAACAAACCAACATTTTATTTGACTTGACTTTGTCATTGGGAGGGTGGCATCTAGATAGGATAACGATGTGAGTTGAAAAACAGGAGCATAAAAAAAGTATTTATTGGGTAGGAAGAAATTAAAGGTTTAATTAAGACAATTAGGTAATAGGAAAGGAACTAGGGTCATGTGAAAGACTTTTTGTGAGAATGTGGGTGAACTAGTTCTCTTCAACTACAGAGAAAACATCTATTTCTTTACCAACTATTTCTCTGTCCAATTCTTTTTGGCCTTTTCTTCGTCGCCGTAACTACCAGGCACAGTTGGTCACGGGTGTGTAAGCTTGCAATCATAATGTATAAACCCTGTAATAACAGACATAAAGGGCATGTGTACCAGGCACAATTGGTCACGGGTGCGTAAGCTCGCAATCATATGCATAAATCCTGTAATAACAGATATGAAGGGCTTGTGTATTTGTTTAACTGTATTGGTTGTAGTTATGTTTAACGATCTGTGTGGGATCTTGAAGAAAACCACTAGTTGCGTTTGCAAAGCAGAGTCTAATATCTAGCTCGTATATAGTGAAGTTAAGCTTCTACATACGGGACAATTAAGGAGGGCTTGATGCCCAATAGTGTGGGCATCAAACTATCAGTCTACGTTTTCATTTTATTTTTATTTCCTTTAAAAAAATGTAGATACTGAAATAATTACTCATTAATGGCACTTTTTTAACTATATAGAGTAAACTAATTTTAACAATTCAAGTAATTATCTATTAATTAACAATAACTTTTTTAAGAATAATAAGGATCTATCTTTTTTCTTTTTCTCTTTTGGCGAATAGATTAATGACCTCTTGTGTTTAGATAAATGGATTGTCTGTCCATTTACAAGGCTAACACTAAACAAAGTATCACTTACAGTTCAAATACTTCATATGACCAAATGATCACATATTCAAAAATAAATATAATCAAAAGCGATATTTATTACAACTTGTTTAACTTATTCTTCTTAATTTTAAAAGTTTATCATAAACTTCTCAAATTCTTAATTTTGTATAACATATTTTCTAGTTAACATTTTTTTGAAAACCTTAATGACATTGACAACAAAAAGAGGCTAAATTGAAAGTTTGAGAGTTGTGTCATTTAACTCTTGACATTAAAAACTGATCATAGCTCTCCTAAACTTTTAATTTTATATAACATAACCCTTGTTAACATTTTGTGGACAAATGTCATTAAAATTTTGAAAAAATTATTTACATATAGGTATATTACGCAAAATTGAGAAGTTGATGAGTTTATGGTCAACTTTTAAAATTATAAAATATAAATTGCAGAATTCTTTAAATCATGAGGAATCCTTTGTATTTTGACCATATTAATTTGACAACATGTGAAAGCGAGGATCATTTGTAAGGAGTTTTAATTACGTCCATATTTACTTTAAAAATTTAACAGTAGGTCAGCTACATGAAGTATAGCCGTAAAGCTGAGAAAGTTTAGGTCGGAGAAAGTTGTAAGGCATCAGGTTAACTCATGCCTAAACTTAGGTCATCTATCACAAAGAGGATGAACACCTTCCGATAAAAGGCGCGCGAGCGTTTTTTATTTTTTATTTTAAGTCTTTATCTGAAACTAAATTATCATTTCATGTAATTTTAACGGCATATTCTTTTAGAAATTCAATCTATGTAGAATTTTTTATATTTTTATTATTAAATTCTTTAATAAAAACATGAGATATGTAAAATATATTTTTTAAAAAATATTTATTTTTTATATTTTTGTTGTAAAATCTGATAATAAAGGCTTAAAATTTATGTACAACAAATTTGTAATTACTTCTTTTTATTAAATATGTTTTTATGTTTTACTAATTTCCACAGTAAATACATGAGAAGTTGACTCATACTTGAAGAGCAAACATAAATGGAATAATTATATATTTGGCCCCTGTAATTTACTTGTGTTTTTAGTTTAAGACTAATTTTAAAAAACTATAAAGACCAAACTAAAAAAAAAAATTCAAGCAAACTATAGACAAGGACGGATCTAGAATGCAAGCAGTGGAGGGCAAAATTTTTTAAAAGAAATTACATATTTATGTATATAAAAACTTTGTTACTTTAAGTATTTTTTTAACATTTGTCACTCAATAATTTTTTTTAAACAGCTTTACTACGTGTGAGAGAGAAGTTCTTGGACAAGTCATATATAATCTTATAGAAAAAAATTAAATTTTTTTCTAAAACATGCAAAAGGGAATGTATATAGCCAATATATTAACCTTACAAAGAATTTCGGCCAAGAAAAACAAACTACAAAGAATGCATAAAAGGTGCAGATTTTCAGAGATAATATGAAAAAGAAGTCAAGTCAAATTCTTCAAATTTTACAAAAGATAAATCAACCTAAACATAATATGCGTGTGTGTGTGTGACATAAATTCTGAAAAAGAAAAAAAAATATATATATATATATATATATATATATATGTAGACATACTTATATCAATTTTAGTTAAGATTATCTACAAACTAAATAATAAGAAACAAAATCATATTCACACAATTGTCCAATTTTTTGAGTCATTCATAACCTTGTATTAATATGTTTGGAAGTCCGATAAAAAATTATGTTGATATAAAAGTATTGAATTGAAGTTTCGTGAAAAACGTGATTTGGGGAAGAGAAAACGTGTTTCCAAACACACTATATGAATGTTGTCCCGACAGTTTATCAAGAAAAGTTGAATTAGCATATGCAATATAAATATTAGACCTCACACTTTATAAATGTTAGGCACCATTTTTTTCCCATTGAGCAAGATATGTACTTTAATGGATTGATGAAGCATGCATACCACCTCCCCATTTGGCCATGTAAAATATTATATATATATATAATATATATATATATATATATATATTATGGCGGGGGCCAGAACCCCGCTTGGCTCCCCCTGCATCCGTTCCTGACTATAGAGATTAAATATATAATTATCCCTGGACAAATTATTGTAGTGGTTAATTTTGTGGTGGATGGTATCACCGGCATTAAGTCACTCTGCTCATTGTGAATTAATTGATGGAGAAAACTAGGAAGCTAGACACAAAAATTGCCTACTGAGTACTGAGTTCCGTTTTTTGAAAGCTGGTTGGAAGTGAACTTTCAATAATGTACACGTCGCACTTCATCATTGCAAACACATTCCTAATGGAAAGGTAGTGGTTCTGTTTTTCTCCTCTGGTGCTAAATTAACGGTAGCTCTCTTCAGTCTATACTAGTTTCCTCAAAATCATCATTTCTATAATGAAAACACGCTGTCCAATTATGACTATAACTCGGGATGCTCCTAAAAGTATTGCGCATAAATGTAGTGTATGCTTAGCACCTAGCAATTAGATAAAGGTAATCAATGATCGTAGTTAAGTATAAGCTACTAATAATGACAAATACGCAAATTATCAATAAGATAATGATTATAAATTTTTCCACACTTCACCTTCCTAAACTTTATCATTCCTGTGTGCTTGTTTTATAGCTTACAGCGTTATACATACAAATGATACATGTAAAGATAATATAGAACAACGCGTAATTTTTCAAGTTACCATATCACAGTTAATAAAATAAAGGGAGAAAGAGAGTCAATTTTCCAATTTGGAAGCTTTGCTCTTTATTCTTGCTTATTTTCAATTCAATCTTTCAGTAAAACAACTCAAATCTCAAATCTTCTTATTGGAACTAGACGAGGGGGGACCTTCTAAGCGAACATAATCATACATAATGCCCTGAAATGGGCTGTTGCCTCTTGACTGTGTCAAAAAGATGGTATTATCTCCTTCCACAAGTCGAGCACCCAATATGTCTACACTGTAAAGCCAATACAGCCCATGAATTCCATGCCTGGCAATGGAGTTATCCTTCCCTATCAACCCACTTGAAAATAGAGGACGAGTTGCCTTTGAATCATTAACTCGAACCTAAAATTATGACATAAACCATGTATTTACCAATTGAAGTATAAGAGAATTTAGTATTACTAACACATGAAATTTATTAAAAAAATGTACCTGCAGTTCAGAAAATGTTGCTGATGCCAGAGCTACTCGCAGTTTATAGGCACTTCTCTTGTCCACATTGTCCAGTTTAAATTTGATTTGCCATGTGGTTCCTTGATATGTATTATCATCTTTCTTCCTGAATAAAAGCCAGGAAATTAAAATCCGTGACGCCAGTGTTTACGTGTGGCTAATAACAAATTTGTAATGCATAATAATAAGTTGGTTAAATAATATTTTTCATCCTTACAATGTCACTTAATTTTCACTTTAGTTTTAATAATTTAAAAGTTTATAACTGGATTCCTATAGTTTTAAAAAAAATTTCTTTGTTGTTAAACTTGTGGTAATATACTGTTAAATTTTATTATGTGTAATTTTAAGATTCCAAATATGCATAATTCATATCAACTCACTCAAACCATGTAATACAAACGGTATCATATGCCATATATGTGAGTGAACTTCACTTCATCTATTTTTAACTCTTTTGTTGATATAAATCTTTTATATTCAGATTGTCAAAATAACACATAATTAACAATATCA
This sequence comes from Erythrophleum fordii, assembly GCA_032878935.1. Lineage (NCBI taxonomy): Eukaryota > Viridiplantae > Streptophyta > Magnoliopsida > Fabales > Fabaceae > Erythrophleum > Erythrophleum fordii. Next base: position 8,286,350 of record JAVQMF010000058.1, read on the forward strand.
ACAGAATCTAATAACAAATTAGTAAAAGTTTAATGATAGAGATTAAATTAAAATTTTTTAAAACGATAGATACTCAGTTACAAATTTTTAGATTGTAAAAACTAAATTGAAAATTGAGTAAAATTATAGGAATTAGTTGAGTAATTTAATCTAACCAGTTTTAAAATACTAACTGCACCTGGTAACTTGAGCAAAAAACCAATCTTTGGTGTAGTCACTAACACCGACTGTGTAAATCAAGTCTTTGTCAGGGTATAACTCTGCATATCTCTCCCATAACCCATACTGCCTAAACCTGCCAAGTATAATTAAGTCTTAAAGAATAAATTACATGGTCGTTCTACAAAATAGTTTGAGTTGTATATATCAAAATTGAAATACATTAAATGAGAAAAAAAAAAACAGAAGGGACTAACTTCTCAGGATGATTAACATAGAGCTTGTTAATATATTTGGGATTAGGATCAGGAACATAGAACTCGGCAGCTGTGCGATCAGGGATGCCTATTTCCCACAATGTTGGACCATCTCTTGGAGGTTCATATACAAGATCACCTACATCTATGTCACAACCTGTTTTAACATATTTCAATATTTATTGAGTCAGAATATAAAACAAATATAGAAGAATAAGATGAAAATGTCCGAAATTGGAAAATGAAAAAGAGGAAAATGGGTTTATTAGTACCTTCAGTTATGTTCATAACCACATCATATCTATAGTCACCAATAAAACCAGGGACCCATGCGTAAAGATTATAGTCACCAGGGCGTATATTGCTGATGGAGAAATATCCATCATCGTCTGCTTTAGCCCAAAACTGATAATTCTGGTCACAAGTAAAATGCCATATTTGAGTTATGGGTAGACAGATGGTGATTTACATATAGATTAATAAAAAGGGTGCATTATAATGAAAACGAAAACACTGGAGGAGGAAAATTTTCCTTTTTCAATCACCTTGCATTCTCTTTGCCATGATCCAGCGTCTCCTGGTGGAGCCAAGCCAACATAAGCTCCTTTTGCTGAGATATAGTCATCTCTAATATACCTATCCGTTGTTATTTCCAAAAGGGAAACAAATGAGGATTAGACTAAGTAAAATTCATTATATACTTGCCATCAAATTTTTTAATAAATGCATGCCATGTAGAGAAACTTTTTTGAAACACTCCATTATGGGAGACTGATATATAAAAATATCTAATTATCACATTTTTATTGAAAAACTTGATAACAAAAATTATAAAACAAACGAAATTTATAGTAAAGCATATCAGATGGCAGCAACATCCATTTGGTTCAGTCAAATTCGACAAACAGGTTTAGGCCATCATCATCGTTGATTCATTTCAAGGTCCCAATGTACAAGCAACTAAATAATATGCCAAAAGCACACACCTGTCTCGGACGAGTAGCCTGCCATTGACATTGCCACGTTCGTCCCACTTTGGGTAATCTTGTGAGGCAGGAAAATTGTAGGGCCAGCTTTGAACTTCTATCTGCATCTGCAAGTTTGTTATGTGTTAGTGTTACTAAGCTATGTCAGAAAATGTAGCCATATGTTATATTGGGAAAGCGTGATTGGAAACCTGAAGTTTAGCGTCCTCCCATAGCTTATTAAAAGGGTCGTCTCCATCATAGGAAGAATTCAAATAGATGAAAACTGGACCAAAAACTTTCTTCCATGCCTCACCAGCTTTGAATTTTGGCACCAGATCTTCTCCGCTATAATGGGCGCTTAGAAACACCTGATTTCCTCATTTTAGGAGGCACCCATTTATTTACAGCCACGTTTATAATGAATGGGCAAAGACAAAGGCCCACATCAATATTAATCATAGAAAATTGTAGTAAAAAGCAGAGGTGGCTTTTTTAATTCTCTCTTGTGGGTAGAAGTTAAGAACATGAGTGTAATAGGTGGTTTTTTTTTTTTGCTTTTGTGAACGAGTGTAACAGGAAGGTTAATGCTTCATGTTTTTGGTTTTCTCTTTGCTACGTATGATTGTATTTGTATGAATTTCAAAATGATTGAATATTTGTACATAATAATTGAGACATTGGTGAAATAGTTACCGCAAGAGTGGTAGGTCCCACATGAGAAGTTAAGTTCTGTTTGAGGGGTCCACCAGATCGGAACTCGTTGCTAGGTGTTATTAGCCAGAATCCCACCGCTGGCTCTGGGCAGATCCACCCGTGCACCTTGCTATCTTTGTTGTCACATGAGTATTGGTACTTGTCGTCCACCTATTAGTGTGTATATATATTGGGTCACTCAATATGCATACATCATATGCATTTCTTAATTTAATAATATGAACTACTTACATCATAGTCTGAGGCACATATCGTGATCTTGTTTGTTTAAAAATTATCTTTATCATTTTTAAGTAAAAAGAATAGAAATAAAAAATATATAATTACGTAAAATCAATAATTTCATTCATAATATAGTGATTATTGGGTGCAAATTAATGTTCTATGTGTATTGATATAATTGCTAGTAATGTTTTCTTAATGTATTGATAATAAATGAATTTCACATAATTAACACATTGAAGTGCTTGTAACTTTCTTTTAATATACTACTAATGAAATAAAGGATTAGTAGGACGTTGGTTAAAAGGGCAACAACTAATTAGTAGCACGTTGAAAAAAAAATGTTACCAACACTTTGAGAGAATGTTATAAGCAAAAACAAGCATTGCAATACTTTAAGAAAATATTACTAGTAATTGCATCAATGTATATAAAACATAAATTTGCACAATAGACCTAGTAATATTTCCGTTACACCAAATATTTTATTGAACTGACTATGTTTTATTATAAAATAAAATAATCATCAATATTTTAGGTCTATTATCATTTGTTATTGCTATAAGTAAGTACTTATATATTAGTTCTTAACCTAAGCAAATCATTTTCTATCAATTTCTGATCATTTTAACATATATATATATATATATATATGTACCTCTCCTTTCAATTCTGGCTCAATAGGATTAACAAGTAGAACAGCCTCAGGATAGGCAAGGGCTTGGCCTCTAGGTGGTAATCGGTCATCTGGAAGAGGCATGTTTCTTTGTCTATTATCTGCCATTGTCATATAATGAAACCTGCCCAAGTGTCATTATTAATAATTGATTTAGTTTAACTAGTGAGTTGTCCGTGCATTTGGATGGACAATTTTTAAAATCCCAATTAGTCTTACGAAAACACCAAAAAAAAGAAAAATACACCCCAAAAAAATATAGATTAACACAAAACCTATATATATTGAACTTTATTGATCTTTGCCATTGTATCAACATGATGGCAATAAAACAAAGGCAATTGAAAAACCAAAAATGTGAAGTAAAACAGGAAACATCTGCATATATACTTTTCTTTTCTGAGCTTGAAAGCAATTCTGGTTTCGTCAAGATTGAAAGCGGGCCATTCCTCTAAGTGCTCGTAAATAGCATAGGAGTAGAAGCCAGACGAACCACGACACACTATGAACCTACACATAAAAATGATAATAGCTTGTTAGATTCTAATACCACTGCATCTTAATTTACATATTAATTTACGATGTAATAGACAACGCTGATGCAGTTAATGACCTTTTATCGATGTTCAAGGGAACCAGCTTGTCTTCAAGGGAGGCATCCCACGTTCTTGTGAAGGATAACTCAACTTGTTCCTCAGTTTCCACTATCACTCTGAAACTAGTTCCTTTTATCCTGCAAATGAACCACATGTCACTTTCTTTATAGATATATGGTAATAGGGGAAACAAGAAAACTGAAACTCTATAAATAAAAGGGAAAGAGAAAACTTTGACATACACATCAAATCTACCAGTGGTTCCGGGACCTGCCGGTGAGCTCCACACAAGATCCCAGTACCTACGTCAAGAAACAGAGGTCAACTCCTCTTATTGAGAACCAAAGGAAGTTCCTTATCATTTTTTTTTTAATTATCATTAAACAAATATGACTTAGCAAAGTATTTATACCCTCTATTAGATTCCTCATTCAGAACTTCGAGCAAGTTGTCGATGCCATTATATTCTATTCCTGTGACTATTCCCTCAGGATTTGACAAGGTGACTCTTAGTATGCCATTGTCAATCACCACCTGCACCATCAATTTAATTCTGATTGAAGAATGTATCTCAACGAGAAACCTACTTAAAATGAAGTTTAATGTGACCCCTCAATTCATAACAAGAATATGATACATTGAACAATAACTTCTACTTAAGAATAGTATGAAGATGAAAAGAACATCTGTCTAGCTAGAAATAAGATTCTAAATACATGACTATCTTCAATAAGCAGTTGCACTCCTATTAGCGCCATGGTGGTACTCTCAGTCAGAGATAAAAAGCTTCAGGAATTAATACTCTGAGAATGGCTTAGAATTTTTTGTCGATGGGAATTAAATAGTGAGTGGCCTTTGCTAGAATGAGAAGCTTGTTCAAAGACGGCGTTTCGAGAAAACAGCTTGTGCTTAATGCTTATGTGTTACTACACAGCAATCTACCAATAGATTTTGGGTAAGTCTTTGAGGACTCTAGATGGATTGGTTTAGTTTACTTGAACTAGCAAGAAAGCATTCTTTATTCCACTCTCTTTTAATCTCTTTACTTAGTCGCCAAAGTTGTTTGGTGTATTTAGATTTAGGCGTGCAAGTGAAGCGGCAGATAAAAATGTGAGACGGCTTTACTTTTCTTTCTTGTTTTGGTTTTCCCTTCTTTAGTTTATTGAGAGAATTAAACCGTAACCTTGCTTGGTCGCAGAATTGGTGGGAATTGACTTTTTATTCAAATCCAAGAAAATTATAATCGTCGACAAAAGGTGGATTAGAATTTTAAAGTTCATGAAGTCGCTCCTTAATTCCCGAGTTTGTTGAGCACGCAAGTTTTCTTTTATGAAACAGAGGTATATGGAAACTAAGCTGCACTAATATATTTGTAGATTTTGGTTGGGCCTGATTTAATAGGGAGGGTGAACTGACATAAACAGAGGTTTTATTTATTTATTTGGATAACATTACATTAACAGAATTCAATAATTGTTAATATCATTAGCTTAATCACATGGCCTGTGGAACGGTAACTGATAATGACGTTAAGTCAACCAAAATAGCCTTATTTTTTTTAGAACCGATGTTTATATAGCCGTTAGCCTTACCCCAGAGCAGTCGTAACAGATCAGATTGCTCTGGTTCGTAAGAGAGAGATTGCTTACATATTCCTTTTATCAGAATTGCAATCAATCATTTGTATTTATCCGTAACTAACTAAAGTATAGCTAAGCATATGACAGCTGAGCCATAACTGTATTTGCCACAAATCACTACATGGAAGTATACCTTAAGCAAAGCAACTATGTGTGGTCCCTTTTTAAAAAACAAAAAAAATTTTGGGCCATAACTAAGATGTGATCTAGTCGTGAAAAATTCAAGTTCAAATCTATCACCTTGTACCCAAAAACAAATCTGTAACTTCAGCAACCTTCTGCTATTTAAGTCATTTCAGAAATGTAACACCAACAGTCTCACATCCCTCTTTACACCCAGATAAGCATTTTCTGATTTTGTAAATAAAAATAAAAAATAAAAAAAGAACTTCTACATTACGAAGCTAAAACTGAAGATGTGTACAAAAGTATGGTTACATATAAATTATCTGTTTATAATGTATAATACCGTTCCTAGATTTAAAATTCAAGCCACAAGACTAAGTACAAAAAAATGTTAAAAAATAATAACAATACAAGACAGCATTGGTTTATCAGTAACTGACATTCCAAGGTGATGAATACCCACCACAATTTTGTACCAAATGTATCTGTCCTAATGTTCAACTTAAAAGGAGATTAAAGTTCTTCTCTAAAAACAAGGAGGACATTCCAAACGAATATAATCATACATGAATCCCTGAAAAGGGCTGGTGCATCTTGGTTGCGTTAAAAATATAGTGTTTAGGCCATCAAAAAGAAGAGCACCTGGTACATTCACATTGTACAGCCAATACAGTCCATGAATTCCATGTCTTGCAATTGAGTTGTCCCTTCCTATTAATCCACTGGTAAATAGGGGGCGCTTCACATTTGGATCATTTATTCGAATCTTCACAGAACGTTATGTATAGTTTAGCATAAAATTTTAGTAGTACTTGCACCAGAACCAGACAAGCAAACCCAATATGTGTGTCTAGGTGTGATAGAGAGAAGGAGATGATTACCTGCAGTTCAGCTAATGTTGCAGATGCAATTGCAACTCTTAGTTTATATGTACTTCCCTTAACAACATTATTGAGTTCGAACTTAATTTGCCAAGTTGTTCCTTGAAGAGTCTTATCCTCTTTTATTCTGGCAGTTGTAAAAGCTTGAAAATTAGTCCATGGTATGTAATTGTCTAGACAGAAATTCAACTAGATAGTAGAAAATAGGTACTATATAATCTTCAGCCCTGTTATGCAAAAAATCAATGTTTGAAGACTCAAACCTGGGAACCTGAGCGAAAAACCAATCCTTGGAATAATCACTAGCACCAACTGTGTAAATCAAATCAACATCAGGATACAATTCTGTATACCTTTCCCACAATCCATACTGCCTGAACCTACAAGTTGAAGAAAAGAAATAAGACCAAGCAGCATATGACACCAAAGCATTTTTCATTGGTCTATGAAAAAAAAAATGCTCAGTTGGTGGAAGAAAGATTAAAAATTTTCATGTTACATGTAGCAAAGATTCAAGAGTGTGCAAAAATATTTTAGCTACAAAAGAACAAACAGAAGAGAAGATAGATCACCCAACTACAATAGGGAGCTAACCTGTCTGGATGGTTGACAAAAAGCTTATTAATGAGTTGTGGATTTGGATCAGGAACATAAAATTCTGCAGCAGATCTATCAGGAATGCCTATTTCCCACAACGTGGGTCCATCCCTTGGGGGCTCATACACAAGTTCACCCAATTCTATATAAGAACCTGCATTACAAGTTACAATAAGCACATGTGGTTCATAAGACGATAAATGATCTCAACTTCAACCAAGTTGAGGATGCAACACCTGAAGTTATCTTCATAAAATCATCAAGCCGGTAGTCCCCAACAAAACCAGGGACCCAAGCATAAAGGTTGTAGTCGCCTGCACGTATATTCCTAATGGTAAAAAATCCATTCTCATCTGCTCTGGTCCAGAATTGATAGTCCTGACAGGATGCAAAAGTTAAATTATCATCTGAAAAAGGGTTTTTTAGGGCACTCCAAAATAGTATTCTTGTGATCCACTTTCCCTTGAATCCTGGATAAAGGCAACACCAAAATAACTGTCTTCCTCTTAGAACTTTGATTTATATAAATATATTTTTCCCGAAAGAAATGTCTCACTTGGTTTGCAGGATTGCCATGATCTCTTTAACATCACTGCAGTATTAACTTCAAAATAATATTTCTTTTCAGCAGCTTATCCAAAGAACAAATAATATGCTCTATGAGAGACTGTAAGGGATTGTTCTCTAATTCAATTTAGTCTTTAATCTAACAAAACTCACGCTCTAAGTTAAAGTAAGTAACCTAGTCTCAAAGAATCTCTTCTTTTTTTTAGAAAAAAAAAAAGAGTGTGATACCTCCACCCTCACCCCAAAAGAATAATATGGCAGTTGACCTACATACTGTTCATGTAACTAAACTAATAGGTTTCAGTAAATGAGAGAGGGAAAGAAAACCTTGCACTCTCTTTGCCATGAACCTGCATCTCCTGGTGGGGCCAGACCAACATAAGCACCATTTGCTGGCATCAAGTCTGTGCTGATGTACCTAGAGATAAAATTAGAATAGCTTCAATCAAATTACCCATACAAGGATAAAAGAACAATCATAGCCTTGCTGTAGCTCATCTATTGATTTAGATTCATCATTCAATTTAGTGAACTTAAAAAAAAAAAATACTCAATCCTCACTGGTTTTTCATTGCAAATAAAAAAATAATGAATGTTGTGAATAGATAATAATTGTAGCTATAAGTGTTATAACTTTAAAAAATTGCAAGGACATCAGGAAAACGAAGCCCGTATGCCAACCATACAACCTCCCCAAACAAAAAAAAAAGTATTGCAATGGCAAACTAGGACCATACTGAATGCTTACCTGTCTAAGACAAGTAGTCTACCACTAATGTTACCCCGTTGGTCTGACTTCAAGAAATCCTCTGAAGCTGGGAAAAAATATGGCCAACTTTGGACTTCAGTCATCACCTGAATATTAATTCACATAAGTCTATCTCAAAACTTCACAATTCAACCATGCTATCTACATCATAACAATAGTAGTACAAGAGTTCCATGGCAAACCTGTATTTTTGCATCCTCCCACAGCCAAAGTGGGTCATCACCAGTTGATCCAGAATTAAGATAAATAAACACAGGACCAAAGACCTTCTTCCATGGTTCACCACCTCTAAATTTGGGAACTAAATCTTGTCCAGCATAGTGTGAACTAAGAAACATCTGATGATGCCAATTTAATTGATGTTATTAGATTATAATCAGATCAGATCAGATAATCTTAACTTCTGGTGACACTCATAGTTTGCAAGTCATGTGAGCAAACTCTCATTATGGTCTAAGATCATTCACTTACTGCAAGTGTGGTAGGGCCAACATGTGAAGTCAAATTCTGTTTAACTGGTCCACCAGAACGAAACTCATCACTAGGTGTGATCTGCCAGAATCCCACTGGTGGGTTGAAAGACATCCACCCATGGACTCGATTATCTATGTTATTACATGAATACTGATACTTGTCATCCACCTGTGCATCAAGGAATCATGTCAAAACGCAATGGATCACATCATAAACACCCAATCTATGCAAAGGAAACTATCTCTATCTCTTTTTAAAATAACCACATGAAAACCCATCAGAACTCAAAACTTGCTAGGTCCACCAACTGCTACATGCATATAAAGCCTTAAAATTTACTATCGCAAGCTTTAAGATGACAAAAGATGTGCTAGAGGAAATCATTGCAACAAGTACCTCGCCTTTGAGTTGTGGATCTTTGGGATTGACCAGTAGGACAGCTTCTGGGTAGGCCAAGGATTGGCATCTTCCTGGTAACCGATCATCCGGGAAAGGCATAATCCTTTGCCTATTGTCTTCTACAGCCATGTAATTAAACCTAAATACTCAATTGTTAAATTGGTTGAACATCTAAAATTTATAATAAAGACAGATTGCCTGTTGCCTTTTGTGACCATCTCTGCTCATCTTTGAAATGTCATCATCATGAACAGAAGTTACAGAGAAAAAGTGCTTACATAAATTTTGCTCCTAGATTTGCATAATAAAATTGTAGTTGTTCTTGCAAACTATCTCTATTTGTTATAGGCTTATAGCATTATTTAGCAGTTACATTTTAACCAACAAAAGACTTATAAAGTCTAGTTAAGTATACGAAATAGCAAAAACAAATCAAGAATAAGAGACATGATGTTTTCTATAAACTGTATTCTCCGCTATAATCCACATTTTTAATTACACAGTATGATAGGTAAAGCATATAAAGGCAAATGTTATTTTACTTGTCTTTTCTTAGCTTGAAAGTAATCCTCGTTTCACCAATATCAAAATCTGGCCATCCAGTTAAGTGCTCATATATTGCATAGGAGTAGAAGCCTGACGAACCACGTAGCATTATAAATCTGAAATTCACCGCTTACAAATATTAACCCTGCAGTTAGCATTTCAAAAAAAAATGAAACGATACACATAATCTGAGCAAGGACCTTTTGTCAATATTTAAGGGAACAAACTTTCCCTCAAGAGAAGGATCCCACATTCTTGTGAATGAAAGCTCCACCTGCTCCTCATTTTGAACTATAACATTAAAACATGTTCCTTTTATCCTGGATCATAAATGAAAGCTTCACATTTACTTTACATATTATCGTTTGAGCAAAAATGAAATTAATAAGATTTTTGAAAGCACGCATATCTAAAATAGAGGAGTTTGAGAACAAGTTTTTAATTCTAATCTGGTGTGACATTAAAAAAAAAAATCCCATTTAATCAGGCGCATTTACATATATCTTTTTGGAGAATTTGACTTGATGAAAAATTTTCAAAGACTTCCTTGCAGTTGCAAGAGAAAGTAGCATTGCCATACACATCAAAGATTCCTTTGCTTCCTGGTGCACTCCAAACAAGGTCCCAGTACCTAGATATTAAATTGAAAGCAAGATCAGCTTCCAGCTTAACATATGACAACTGCCCTTGATTTTAACACAATCATTAAAAAATAATAATAATAAATAATAAAAATCCTTCTATAATGATAAAGGTTAAAACTCATTGTTCTAGACACGGAAAACAAAATTTCGTATATCAACCAAATTCTCCATATCTAGTGTTTTCTTTTACTTTTGTATCGTAAAATAAGAGAGATGAGAGAGAGGGAACAAAATGAATTATGCATCTTTCAGACCACATACCCTCTATTAGTCTCATTGTTAAGAACCTCAAGCAAATTGTCAACGCCATGATATCGTATCCCAGTGACAATTCCATCAGGGTTTGATAAGGTAACTTGGAGTATGCCATTATCCATCACCACCTGCACGTGTCAAGAAGTCAATATACGCCCATGAAACAAAAATATAACCAACAAGGCGTTGCCCAAGAGAAGTTTTCATTTTGTTTGAAGTGATATTTAGTGAGATCAAATCTTTAAAAGCGTCTGTTCAGTAGAAAGGTAGAATAATTTAGCTTTGATTAGCTAGATATTTTGAAGTTGCACACAATCAAATAAAAAGTCTTTTATATTTCAAACCTAGATTGTATAATGAAAAATCAGAATAAGAAATAAAAGAAAATGTACAAATCAACTTACATGACGACCTTGAATGTGCAACCGTACCCCTGGGGTCGACATGTTGAGTCGTTGTTTGTCTTTACTAACTTGCTGGGATCAGTAAAAATCTCAGGTCTAGGTCTAGAGTTCCTGCAGAATTTAAAGGAAACAAAATTTCATAAGAAAATAGAATCGATCAATCACTTCTCTTCCACGTGGATTTTGAATATACGTCAGTGTAATGTCATAACAATTTCCCATATCCCATATAGAAGGCAGGAAAACGAATTTCAATATATTTTAAAGCTTCATCTTCTAGTTATATCAGTATCTTTGATAAAGCTCAGTTTCCTCTCTCAACAAAAACATGAAACTAAGGAAGGTGGTCGATAATCCTGTCCTTGTCACATGAAATAAATAATTGGTATCCCCATTTAATTTCTTTGACAATGATTAAATTATAATTAAATTAGGTGATTTCAATAACCAACTACGAAAGAAATGGCCAGAAATTACTGGGAGAGAGAGATGTTTTACATCAAAATAATTCGCCAAGAAATCAATACCTTTCATGAATTGTTATAGACAAGGAAAGATGGCGGAAACGGAGCCAGAAACACAGCCCAGAGTGGGGTAATGGGTTTGCAGTAGCAGCAGTAATGGCTAAACAGAAAATTGAGGCAGGGAACAGTATATACTTGCCGCATAATGGGAGTTTCCCCCAGCGTTGATGCCTACGTGGCACATCGTTCTACGAAAATTAATATTTTCAATTCAATCTTCAGCCTTGGAAAGCCTAATTTATTCTATTAAGAAAAATGGCAATATCTTTCATATCCTGTTTTTCATATTTTACCTATATTTTATTAAAACTCGTTTTGCAAAAATTACAACCTTCTTTGATTTCTGTTTCTAAAAATAATTTTTTTTCCAGAAATAAAATAAAACAGAATAATTTATCTGACACAACTGATTTTATAATTTAAGGATGTATCAACTATTTCTAGGCAAAGAATGCCCAGTTAAAATGGTACAGCAACCCCCAAAAGATAATAATATCCCATTATAAAAAGATTGTAAAACACCATTACGTGGCAATAAACAACAGCGCTCGAGTTCGCTGTTTCCGTTTGAATGAAGGGCCAATTTTTTTATTAAAAAAAAGGTTAAATTATTTTTTTATCTTTATATTTTTACTCAATTTTTACTTTAATCCCCCTAATTTAAAAGTTTATAATTAGATCTTTATAATTTAAAAATATTTTAATTTAATCCATACTATTGAACTTTATCAATTTTCTATTAAATTTTATTAATATAATTAATTATATGCTATTTTAATATTCTAAATATATATAATTTATACTAATAAAAGAGAACAATAAATAATAAAATAAAATTAACTTATATATAATGCAACTTAGGCTTAGTGATTTAAGAAGACTAATTTAAATCTTACATATTCAAAATGACAAAATAATATATAGTTTGTCACACTAATGAAATTTAACAAAAGTATAATATCATAAATTAAATTAATTTTTTTTTAAATTATAAGGACCTAATTACATATTTTTAGACTATAGGGATCAAATTGAAAATTAAGTAAAATTATAAAACCAAAAGTATAATTTTTTCCAAGAAAATACTATACAATAATCACTAAATTCATGTCACGAGTGAAATTGTCAAATTGGTTAGACTCGTGCAACGAGGGAACAAAAGGAAGGGCTATTCTACTAGATCAGTTGATGCTTGACTTGATCGACAGATATTCCGCTGTAAAGTACGGTAAAGTCTAACTACAAAACCAAAGATCCTTTCAGAGAATGAATAAATAAATCAGTGGCTCAGATAACAGAAGAATTAACAATTAACAGCAACCTTAATCTCTGGAATCTAGAAAGAAAAGGATTAATTTTATATCTTGAATAAAAGTTCTCTCCAACAAATGCAGAACGGTGATCATTTTCAGGAAAGCGGATAAACTACTTGATATATAATGACAATGCCGAGTTATTGCAATGGAATAGCAAAGTATACATCTCATATGACTTCTTCTGCATACGAATCGATTATACAGATTTGAAGCAGATTTACACGACCCTAGCAAATATGCTCAAACTCTGCTCCTAATGCAAATCACTGTGCTCCGTCTTCCTCTGGAAGAAAATAGATCCAACTAAAACAGCAATGCCAGTAACCGCTATTGTGAATAGAAGATGTCTTTTTGAAAAGTCATTCTGCCGCCTTCCTCTAGCACCTTCCTCTCTTTCAGCCGCCCTCACATCCCTTCAGACGACATAACAAGCAAATGGTTCAATCACAAGGAAGTAAGAAACACCTTTTGTCAATATCACAACAGGATGCATGTGTAAATTATCACAGCCCTAGGATGCTAAGAGGAAGTAACTTTCTTCACTAGTTATAAATTTCCGACATAAGAAATTCACTTACTTTGTAAGAGTTTATAACAAGCCTTTTCTGACTCACTTACTTGGTCGAGAAATCAATTCACAGAATTGGCTAAATATTCTCACATATAATGAACTTATGGTACAGATATATCAAATGTCAAATAGATGGTAATTCACCGTTCATATAGCATGTCTGTGCCATCGATATTATGTATATTACTATTTCGTCCATCTCCATCCATATAAACTTAGATTCTCACAATACCTTTCTCTTGAGTCTTGCCCCAATAAGATTTAGAATTTTCGTCTTACTTTCTTTGGGGGCTGTGCTTTGTCTAGAACAGTATACATCAGTCCTAAATGATTTAGCTTTTTGCTCCTCTTATACATATATATCTCAGCACTGGTCTAAAATAACGTAGTTACTGCAGCAGCAACAGATGCTCATACTATTAAAAAGGAAATGGCTCTCAACTAAAAGGTTAAACTTATTGCACTTTATGTAGTTCAAACTTGTAATTAAGCCCCAACTGCTTAAAGAGTTCAAAGGATTCATGCGCATAATGAGATTATTTAACATAAACCCCAACAAATAACCTTACTGAGCCTATAAGCTACACAAAAAAATGTAAATGAGATTTTTTTACTGATATGCAATAGAACGCTTGTAGATGATACATAGCTGTAATATTATAATCATCAAAACATAACGGATTTAATTTTGGAAATCCTGGTGATTTTCCAGAAGCACTAAAATCAATTAAAAAGAAAATTTGACCATTCACCTTACAAGATTCTATTTTTAGTTATAAAAAATTAAAAAGAAAATTTGATAATTCACCCTATAGAAATGGAATTAAATGATGATATTTCCTACCTTGAAGATCCCACAATATTATCTGGGATGCCATTGCACCTGGCTTCATGGTTGTATCTTTCACATAGTCTAACATATCTATTACAAAGGTGACAAAGTTCTGTTCGGTTCCCGCATATATCCTAAGCAATATAAAGATCACACTAAAATTAGTGCCAAAGTGCATAGCCATAGATAAATACAATCTCCAAATTTAAATGTTATTGATGAACATTACCTGATGCTCAGCCAGATCAATTGCTGGCAATGGGAACTCACAGAACTCACAAGTGACAATCCTCTGTGGGCAGCTTTCATCTTTATGGATATCTAATATATTGCGCTCCATCATCTTACGGCACATTGAACAGGCAACCTGCACAACGAACACCTCTTGTGGAAAAACTAAAATGTAAAAGTGGAATGTATATCTAACATCAATAACTGCTTTAGCATAACAGGGATCAAAGGGGCGCCTGCATTGGAGATGGAGGGATGACATGCAGCCGGCTTCTCCATCTCTTCTATTGTTAAAAGGAATGGCTTAAGCACTAATATATCTAGTGAGCCTCCTTCCAAGTTCTTTATTTCATTTTTTCCCCCTTTGATGGTAGGTGTCTTCATTCAAAGCGCTTATCATAAAATATAAATAAAGCAAATTTACAGAAAATCTAGTAAATATCCAAGAGCCGAAGCCACAACGTATACTTTTTGAAGATGACATAGTCCTAGTTGAAAATCTAAGAGAAGAAATGAATGAGAAGTTAAAAATAAGGAGACTAGCTTTGGAAGCATATAGATTTCATTTAAGTATAAGTAAAATGGAGGATATGGAATATAAATTTAGTAAGAGACGCACTAGTTCTAATGCAAAAGTGAAAATTGGAGAGCATACCATATCTCACACGGTTTAAGTATCTTGGGTTCATCATACAATATAACAAGGAAATAGAAAGGGATGTAAAACATAAGATTCAAGCGGGGTGGATGAAATGAAAGAATGTTTCTGGCGTTATTTGTGATAGAAGAGTATCATTCAAACTTAAAGGCAAATTCTACAACACAACTATAAGGCCTACACTATTATATAGAACTAAGTGTTAGACAATAGGAAGTCAATAAGAGAATAAGTTCAATGTTGAAAAAATGAGAATGTTGCGTTGAATGAGTAAACACACCAGACAAGATAGAGTTAGAAATAAATGCATTAGAGAGAAAATGGAGGTTGAACCTATTCTGGAAAAGATTGTAAAATCACGACTTAGATAGTTTAAACATATGTAAAAAAGACCTATAGAAACTTAAATCAGATGGAGAGTAATCTAATGGTCAGAAGTAGAGAAAGAGTAAGAAAAATTATAGGAGAAACTATTAAAAAAATTTTAGACTTAAATAGTTTGTCTAAAAATATAATTTATGAGAGAACTTTATAGCGTCTATTGATCTATGTAAGCAACCCCACACCCCACTCAGTGGAAAAAGGCTTTTTTGTTATTGTTGTTGTACAAAAATCTAGTCTTAGGCATCCACAACCACATATCATTTTACACGATATTATCACAAAGGGCTGGCCCAATAAGGCAACAACTATGCATATACTTTTGCAGTTTTGCATGTGTTACTGCAAATGATCAAGTTCTGAAAATTAGGGCACAATAACTTACGAACGATGCAAAATAAGAGGAAATAGGGAAAATAGAAACCCATGATAAACCTGCCTAGAGAAGTCAATTTTATTTTGACACACCAAACTTTCACCACCCTGTTTTACCAACTGCATACAGACAAGTCCAATAGAAAATAATCCTTTCGAGCAACTACACTCCTGTGGACCCACATATATTTGTCCGTTGAGCACAATTACCAATTAAACATCATAAGACTATCACCAATATGTGGAATACAAATGTGTGAACTGAAGCACCAATTAATAAACCAAACAACTGAACAACTACAAGGAACTCGCTCACAAAACTGTCCAACAATTTACATGTTTTATAAAGCTGCCTCATCAACAAAAAATGTATTTTAGAAAATCACAACATTTAACACTTTTTAAAGCTTATGCACCATTATACCCAGTGCATTTAATGGCTAATTGCATCCGAATTTCAAAGTGTTGAGCCTAATTAATTAATTTTGGTCATGTTCCAGATCAGCTACTAACTGCCACCAAGACATCAATTTTAGAAGTGCTAGCAACCAAATCACAAGAATCAGATAATTTACCCTACAAATCTCAGCCTTACATGAAAGACTTCCATGTATTTCTTCTTTCTTTCTTTCCTTCTTTCTTTCTGCTCGTGGTAAAACCTTCTTTAACATACTCGCAAATTCTTTCCTTACTTTTTTTTTTTCTAATATTTAACTCCAAGTAACATGACCTTCATCGATTTTTCCACCACTTCCTTTAAATTTGAATCAGGAAAGAAAAGAAAAAGGAAGACGAAACTTCATATACCTGTGCATGGGTGTTCATAAAGTGATCCTCAGCGTTTCTTTTTGGAATCATATCACCACAAATTGTGCATTTTTCAAGGTTTCGGGAGCAATGGGCATAATGCAAAGCAATATTTGCAGCAGGGATAGCACGATCACTGAAAACATTAACATATAATTAATCAACAGTTTCTGGAGAAAGGCCATCAGAACACAAATAACTACACTTCGATGCAATCAACCACTTATAGGTCAAGAAAATCTTAAAATATCTTCCAGGAATCATACAATGATATCGCACAAATGGACGAATAAACACACATCAGCAAAGTTTATCACCATGAAGCGGTCCCACAAGTCAAATTGCAGTCTTGCAACCGTCTTAATAGGTATGCAAAACCACTCTAAAGGCCACTACAAATTCAGGAGCACCCAAGTGCTTCTATCTACGAAACAAATAATCCCAATTTTCCATCAAATTAAGTAACTTTAGCTCAAAATTCAGACGGAAGCAAATCACAAATTCGTCTACAATTTTCAGGAAGGTAAATAATGAAAAATTATTCGTAAATTCTAGTGTTTACCAGTGACTACATATACTAGTGGCTTCATCGGACACAGCTGCCATGGCGGAAGAGAGAAATCCAAAGGTCGTTCTACGATCAAATCTTCAGAAAGAAGGCCCAAAAAAAAAAAAAAAAAAGATTCGAGGGGCAATCAAGCACTTACGAACGCAAACAAAATTAGAGATTTCATCAAAACTGGAGATCCAGATTATACCAGAAATTAAACTTTCGGATTTGGACGATTTTGGATTTTTTTGCAATATAAAGATAAAAAAACAGAGCCCGAAAGAGTTTGATTGCTTTGGTTAAATGACTCACATTCGGAAAGAATTTTAGAGACTCTAAGCCCTGGCGGTCTAACTGCCGGTTTTGCCGTGTTGTCAATAAGAAAGTGTTGTTTTAAATAAAAAAAATTGTTCATTTTTAAATTGTTTTTAAAATAAAAAAATTATTTTTATATCTCGAGAGATAAGTAATGAAAAAAAATTTAAAGTATAAAACAGAAATCAATATTTGTTATTGGATTACTCAGAATTTATTTCGAATTGTTCTAATTTTTATTTTTTGTACTTTTTTATAGCAATAATCATAAATTTATATTTATAATATCCCCGCTGGGGTTGGATGTAACCTCAAGCAACCTGTTATCATTTAAAAATATTTCTATCAGTCGATGATTACCTAAACCATTAATTTTATATAATTAATCAGTTTGCAGTGAAAAGAAAAATTATGATGCAAACAATATATATTAAATATTTGTAATATATAATCTAAACATTTATATTATTAACTTCCTATAGAATGTACAGCATTATAGCTAGTAAATGGCAAGAATATACAACGGGGTATGGAATTTTAAGAATTCAATCTTTTATGAGAGATTTAGTTATCGTGTTAGGATCTTGATGTATTTCAAGATTTTTATATTAATTTTTAGTATAATTTAATTAATAAGTTATTAATAGAAAAAATTTCAGATGTATTTGACAAAAGAGAGCTTATCAAGTACTTAGCCTCTTACATTTATAATAAAAATGAGTTTTACTACCCAGTTGACTTCTAGAATGTACTGAGGCCTATTATATTTTAGTTAGTTTTGGATGCAAGGAACGTTTCTTATGAGAAAGTTCGGATTGAGTCAACTCTAAATTTGTTAAAAGATTGACTTTTAGTGTTGTAGTACACAAAATTAGAGGTGTGTCACACTCGAATATAATGGGTCTCATCATTTCGGGGAAAAAAAAAATCACATCGGTTATAATTAAAAATAATACCTAAAAATTTTACTTTTATAAATATAATAATTAAGTTTTTAATGATATTTTTTTAAAGTAGCATTTTAGAAGCGTCTTAAAAATATTTTTAAAGTATTTGTAATTATTATTATAAATTTTCGATATATATTTATTATAATCCTATGACAATGGAAATATAAATTTTTTATCAAACTGAAATATAAATTCTAATCTAATTAAAATATTAAAATAAAAAGCTTAACAACATAATACGGTTAACAATTTATTGGATTAAATGCCAAGATTGATAATGCTGAATTGATCATAAATTACCAAAAATATAAATAATTACAAATTCAAAATTATCTCAAATAATAAAATATATTTAAATAACAAATCAATTCAAACATTTATCTTCTCACCCTTCGTCATATTACAATTAGGTTTATATATTATTATTTATATATCTTCTTATCTTTTTATTAATCTCACCACATTCACAATAACTTTAAAAATTATTATTAAACACTCCATCAATTAATTTTTCTTTTAAAAACAATTTTTATAAAATTTTTATCAAACAG
The DNA here is from genome assembly GCA_032878935.1 of Erythrophleum fordii. Taxonomy (NCBI): domain Eukaryota; kingdom Viridiplantae; phylum Streptophyta; class Magnoliopsida; order Fabales; family Fabaceae; genus Erythrophleum; species Erythrophleum fordii. The sequence continues at coordinate 8,305,305 of JAVQMF010000058.1, forward strand.
CTTTTCTAACCCTTCTAAACAGAATCCCAATCACATCCTAGGTAACGATGTTTCCTCTCCAATAGATATAGAATATAAATAAAAAAAATCAATCATATAATGCATAATTATCTATATTTTTTATTAAACAATCCGATAGTAAACATTTAAATATTATACTTAAATTTTGTTATAAAATATTCTTATTTAAATAAAAAAATATAATATTGTTTAAGAAGTTAGTAAAAATTAAAAAAACATTTCACTAGTCACTACTAAATTGTTTTTCGTTTTTTACTTGACTAATTTTTGCCTCAATGTTAAATTGTTTTTATTATACTACTGAGAAAACAATGGTTTTGTAGCAACAAAAACGAGGGAGCCACTACTGTTATCAAGTTGGGCCGGAGACTTGAGGGTTGTCTTGCAGTTTATTTGGGCTTATTAGACCCACTTCAATTAGGTCCATGGGTTTCCTAGCCTGTGTTGTGCAAATGTGAGAGTAACCCTAAAAAAGTACGTGAAGAAAAAAAACTAACCAAAGAAAAAGAAAATTGATGAAGAAAAACAATAACAAAAGGGTACATGTGTATCCTGCGAAAAGAAATTGTATATGTGTGATATTTTAGTTGTCAAAATGTTGGAGTTAAGTATTAATGAAAATAGGAAAAGGTTTTATATTCGATAAAACTATATTATAAACTGGGTATAAGTGAAAAAAAAAAAAAAAATCTATGAACTAGATGCTTTAAGATTTTTGGTCAAATATGGAGACCGTGAATCAAGTGAATGAAAGCTTCCACTTACACCCATTTGGAGCAGAAAGTTTAGAGGTTGGACGTAATCATATAAAAATTTGGAAATACAAGTGAAATATTGACAATGTCAAAATGAAGAAAAATTTTGTTACCACAAAAATGTGGAGAAATTTGAACACGGAAACTTTTTCTCTTAAATATAAAGAGAACATGAAGCTACTAAAAATGGATTAAGGTTATTTTTGATTTACTGTATTGTGAATATAATCTTTTTATATAATTTTATAATGTCTATTATACCTTTATATTTATTATTTTATTTATTAAATTATTTTTTAAAAAAATGAGATAAAATATTTATTTTTTATCTTACCTACCTTTACTTACTCATATTTTATATTCTCTTTATTATTATATCATCTAACCAAACAAGACATTGTGAGATATAACTTATAAGGAGCATTAGCTTAAAGAAAGAAAAAGTGAAAAAGTAAATTACAAACATAAGCTTAAAAGAAAGCAAAAGTTTAAAAAGTAAATCACAAATTCAATCTATTTTGTCTGCTACAAACATTTAATTTATTTTTATATTATATAATTATATTTCCTTAAACATTATTTCAATTAAAGATCGTGATTGAATTTGTAATCTCATCTCTTATTCACATTCATTTCATCTCACTCTTTTTTTTTTCCCCTAAATTAAAAATTTTACCCACTATTAACTTTTACGTGCGAGGGGATTATCTTTCGTCAAATTAAATCAAGTCTAAACTTCATACCGTTTAACCGCTTTTTCATCACATTAGTACGACAGAAAATGCCAAACTAATTTTTTAATAAAAAAGACGCAAACGAATTTTGATATCCCCTTAGTTTAAGTAGTGATAGTCTTAATGGTCAATACCTCTTGAAAAATCTCTTGATGTTCATAAGCTAATTAAGTGAACTTTTTAAGAATTAAAGGTAGTCGAAAATTACTATTTAGGCCTCTGCCTGCTCTTACAAAATCATATGCATCCATTAACACTTTGATGTATATTAGAATAATTTATTTATACTATCAATGTAACCAAAAAAACAAAGTCGAAATAAATTTAGTTTAACGGAAACATGCCAGTTACAATTGTTTTCCCTCTTTTGTTTTATCAAACAATAAAATAATTGTATTTCTTTATATTAGATTATTAATTGCAACATGAATCCCACGTATAGGTGAGATACACATAGCATGTATATTTTATTTGAACTGTCCAAATTTAATTTAGCCAATCCAAATTATATATATATATATATATATAGATATATATTTTAACTTAAAGAATGCAAAATACACAATGAAGATAATTTTATAATTGTCAACTGAAAAAATAATATTCCATTAAAAAAATTTGAACTATATAAATTTAATTTAAACAACTCATATTAGAATGTGCACCCTAAATTCGCAAAGAACCGATTTTTTATTAACTATTGCTTGTCTTGGCTCTTAAAAATTACTTTTAACAGTTCTACCAAACAATTCAACAATCAAACTCAAACTTTATCAACAGAAAAGACGAGAGCATTACTATCCAAGGGAAACATTCCCTGCAAGGACATTTTTTGCAAGCTATGCAACAATCAAACATATTCTTCTACTTACCCATTTGAAAAAGAATGATATAAAACTTATTCCAATCATTCAAATATAGTCAAACGCAAACTTCATTCGGAGCAAGACTTACTAAGAAATATTATTTTGAAGAAACAAATTTCGTAGCAGATTTAAAAAAAAAAATCACAATCAAAGCATTGTCAAAGAGTAAATTTGAAAAGACTCAAACAAAAATCATTGTAGAAGGGTGAGAATCTCTCCAAATGATAAATAAATAAATAAGTCATGGTTAAAAACTCTGAATTAAATATATTTATATTAAAAGACTTAAAATTTAAAATTATTTTTAAGAATTCTAAAATCAAATATTTAAATTATGCAAAAAATTATAGTTAATGGCTCCATATTAACTTTTTTTTATCTTAAAGTCTTTTAAAATTAAAAATTTTTTAATAGAGATATCTTTAATTTAATATCTTTAACTATAATTTTTCCTAAACTAATTATCCTCACAAATGGAGAGCATATTGGAATTTCTGTGGGGGGAAAGCAACTGTCGTTCATTAGGAGTATAGATCATTTGCTGATATATTCTTTTACTGTTGTACTATTAGTAGAGGGATAGATGAGTGAGCAAGTATATTTTAAAATAGAAAAAGAAAAAAAAATTAAAACACATTCTTTTTTTATACTAACAACACAACAGCAGAAAAAATATAGCAATAGAGGATCCGTACTCGTTAATTAGTGATCTTGTCATTATCACAAAGAGATTTCTACTATCTGTTTAGGAAAAAAAAAAAAAGAGAGTAACGGAAATTAAAAGGAACAAAAGTTGTAAATGAATCTAAATATAATATATTTACTAATTCATCTTTTTTAAAATTTATTTCCCTCCTTATTGTATTCTAAAAGTAGAGACTTTATGCTCGATAATGATAGGAATCTACCAATAACCCCAAGGAATTGGTTTAATTGTCCAGGATAAGAAGGTGTACCTATTACCTTAAAATTTTAGGTTTAAATCTGTGGGTAGTATTTTGGAAATTTTATTCCCCTAAATATATTCGATTGATGTGAGGATGCACCTTCAAACGTTTTAAGAGAAATTTAGTATTAATTAATGTGCAAACAATATCCATATGAGATTAAAAAAAAAGACACAATCTATTAATGAATGACAATTTTCCAATAATATTTTGTTAATGTTTTCGTTCTATCTACCAGTGGAAGCTTAAGGTCCCAAGTTTTAGTTCTTAAAAAAATAATTGTAAAAATAAGTTAATTCAAGATTTATTGATTAAAGCACTAATAAGTCTAAATTTTTAAAAGGTGGTCACGAAGATCTATCCCAAAATAGTATCACTAAAGATCCCTTGAAAGAAATTGCTCAACTGACCAATGTTAAGAGATATTTTTCAAAAAAGCTAATCACCCAATGGAACTATTAGTTCAAAGAAAAATTTCAACTTTTACATCCCAAGCTATATTCTAGATGAGCATATCGCCTAATACACATAACATTGAGTCTAGGTCATCTTCTACTCAATGCAACCAGCATATTATGTTATTAGAAAAGGATACAGAAAAAAGAGGAAGTGGGTTGAAAAAGAAGAAGTGAGCCTCATACACATGCTACCTTTATTGTTTTGGATATCATGAGAATTTTGATGATAACAAATAATTTAAATAATCACATTAGAGTGTTTACAAAGTCAAGGGTTGCAAATGCTAATCATTGGAAGACCATATTAACCTTAAGACTTAAAAATTTATCTATAAAAAGATTAAAGGTATTTCAAGCTCACTAATATTACTCCTAAAATTTTATCTTGAAAAAAATCTAAGTTCATTATGCTCAAAAAGCTCATTCAAGACTTTTGGAGGGTTTCTAGTCAACTAATGTCTTAAAACTACCTAATTAGCCTTATCCAAGATGCAAAAATGCATCTTGAACTAGATTAGTTGACTATTTACTAAGGAAGAGTCAATTAGGCTGTTATTGATCTAAATTGATTATTTTGGTAATGACTAGTTAATTGGTCCTTACAAAAAAGGTTGATTATCAAGGCAGTCTTAAAGGAGTAGTCATCTGCTCATTTCTAGACTTACAATCTCTAGCTTATATGACCACCAGTCGATTGGAACAATGCATAAAAAGTTGCAAGACCTTTTAAGTGGCTATTTTTGTACAATTTTACTTCTCTTTTATCTCTAATAACTCTATTGGGATTTGTACTATATATAAAAGGTCACATGAAATCAAATGTAACAAGAAAACTTGCTAAAAGTCTAAGTAATCTTATTTAAGCTCTAAACCATTCTCTTCTCCTTATAAGTTCAATGATAAATCTACTCTTTTTGAGAAATTGTTTTTGGTATACCTCTTTTTCTTCTTTGTGAAAAGTTTGAAATTTCAAAGATAGGAGTCCTTTGAATGGGTATTAAGAGAAATTTTTTTATAAGAGAAGTGATCCTCCTAGGAGTTACTCATTTGAGTTATCCTTTTTATAATGGCTTGTAAGTACTTATTTAAACCTTATTGATATAATAAAAAATCTTAAGATTATTATTGGGAGCTAGATGTAGGCTTGTGATAAAGTTAAACTAAAATAAATCTAATGTGTTTGATCTATTTTCCCTTGCTTAAATTTACTTTACTGCGCTTTAGTTACTAATTTTAGTTTGTGCTACACATTGTTCATCTTGGACTTTATTTAATATTGTTTTGGTTTTATAAAATCTGTCATTTAGTTCCTTTTCTTTTTTGTAAAACCTAATTCAACCCCTCTTGGGTTCTAACCATTACTAACAATACACTATTACTTGTTTATGTCACTCCATCTCTTTCTCTCTCTAACAAAATGATACATTAAGCAGAAAATGATCCAAATTACATAACATCATAGATTTGCAAATAAAATGTTTTCTAGTTGGATGTACATGCACACACACTTGGATGTACACACACATATATGTATTAGAAAAAAAAAGTATTATTTTCCAAATCAATATTCAAAGGTGTTCACCAATGACGTTTTAATACTCAATTTAAAGGTACTTAAAGTAAAACAAATAATACATACTTACTTTTTAAGTCTTAATTATTAATTATTTAATTTTTTAGCAAACAACACTTACACTTAACTAAAAATGAGCTGTTAGTTAAATTATAACATAAAATACATTTTAATGCCTTGTAATTGATTTGAAGTCACTTTAGCATCTTGCAATTTTAAAGTTGATAGTTGAATGCTTTAAAATTTAAACTATTAGTATATTAGTACTTTGTAGTATCATTTAATTAACTTTTTAATAGAATCCATTAAATTTTGTTCTAAATTTTTAATTTTCTTACGAGATTCTTAATCTAGAATGTATTGAAAATTAAAATCCTAAATTTAACACGCATGCACAATATCCTCTGAATTTTACTTTTAAACGAAATTCTTAAATTTGCCTCCAATTTTACTCTAAATTTCTTAATTTTTTTAATGAAATCTCTAATTTATTATGCATGGAAGACCAAAATTCCTACCTTAGCCAATTGAAATCCCAAATTTGATAAACACAACCTAATGTCTCTCAAACGTTGCCCCTAAAATGAAATCCCTAATTGTATATCCAATTGTGTCATAAATTCTTAATTTTTTAAATATCTCTAATTTCCTATGTAATAAAAACAAAATTCCTCCCATGGCTGATCAATATCCACAATTTAATACATTCAACACAATATCCTCCACAAATTTTGTCCTTTAACAAAATTCTAATTTTGCTTTCATATGAAGTTCTAATTTTGTTCCAAGAGTTTGGAATTTAGGTTTTTTTTTTAGATCAAATTCAACCAAATTAAAACATTTTAAGAAAGAATTTGAGTAAATTAGGAGAATTTCTAAGTTACGTATTATACATGTACTATTTTTTATTGAAAAATAAACATAATGATACTTATTAACAATTAAAACCTTAAACCATTGATTGTTAGTTTTTTATCACAAACTACTAGAGTGAAGTTGAACTAAGTCATAAGATATCAAATTATATTATATTTTATATTATATATAAGTTAAAAATAAAAATTTCAAAATGTGATAAAAAATTAACTTAAATAAAATTAATTTTTTCTTAAAATTAACTATTTTAAGCTGATGTTAGAAGTTAAAACAGAGTAGTTATTTACCCAAATGAAAAAATACTGGTTGGAGCCTATCAAGGGCAAAGTCCGCACTTTCCAAAAGAGGGGTCTCCAATTTTAATTTAAGAAATTAAAATTGATTTACTTCTCATGGGAATTAAAACCTCAAATCCCTCAACGAACATGATTTGGCTGATGATTGACACTTGTCCATGTCTTTCCCTTTGCAAGGCATGGAAAGCCCATATTTTATTCGTCGGCGTGGTCCCATGCCCATGAATTTCGCCTAGTTAGTCTCCGAGGATACACATTGCTCGATTCTCTCGTACAATTGAATATCTCATTGTCCCCGGTCCCCACCCAAATTCATTCGCGTGGGTTCACCCAATCAAAAGCCAAGCACAGAACCCTAGATATCGATAAGTTCCACATCATGTTAATTTATTACATCACAAATCATTTAAGATATTAATAGGATAAATTACTTTTTAAGATATTCAAATTATATGAATTTTTATTTTTAAAAATTATATTTGTAAAACTAATATATATAAAAAAGTTATAATTATATTTATTTTGATTAAAATATTTTTATATTTATTATTTATATAATATAGTAAATATTAAGTACTCTCTCCGATCTCCAATATAAGTTATTAATACTTACTTCACGAATATTAAAAAAATTAGTTAAAATTTAACTAATTGAATTTATATCAAAGTACTATTTTTTTTCATATTTGCCCCTAATTAAAAAATCTACTTCAATCCTTAATAAATTACATTAGTTTTAATAAATCTCTATTTAATTAGGGGCATTTAAGAAAAAAGTCATTTAATAATAAAAAATATGAAAAAGTGACTTATATTTTAGACTAAAACAACTCTCTAATAAATGATTTACATTAGAGACTGGAGGGAGTATTAATTTAATCCATGTAGAATAATTATTTTTTAAAATTTATAATAAACTAAAATTATGATTTTTAACACAAAATAAATAATTGAAATAAAAATTTTAAAAATAGTTCGTGATAAGCATATTTTTATCTTGAGATTATTTTTATTATCTTTTAGCTTTAAGAGATGTTTGAACATATTTTTATAATACATGAGAGAATTATATTATTTGGACATCTTTTAGATAAGGAAATAATAATTTACCCATATTAAAAAGAATAGAAGTATTATAGCTTAAATGCCCTTTTGGTCTATTCAGTTTCACAGAAGTTTCTCTGGTCCTTCTAGATTAAAAGCAGACGTTGTCCTTTTATTTTTAAAAATGATCCAATTTTGTCTCTATTTTATAATTCATCCAATTTTTAATACAAAATTTAGCAATATATCGATTTGGATGTTAAATATGAGTATACTTTTTCAAGTTAATAAATTAAGTTTGCCATTAAATTTTATATATATAAGGGAAAAAATATTTTATTTTGAAAAATAGAAGGACAATGTTGTTTGATTTTAAACTAGGAGGAACAAACAAATATTTTTATAAAATCAGTGAAACTAAAAGTGTATTTAAACTCATATTTAATTAACAGATATGAAGAAACATTTTATATTGAGGAGTTTATTAGAATGAAGAATTTATAACTTCTGAAATCTAAAACTTTTTTTGTTTTTATTCTTTTAAATTTTTGAGCAAAAATTTTAGAGAACAACTTAACCATTAAATGTTATATTTTTTAGTCTTATATATGCTTTCTCTTTTTGGTTCCCAAGTTCAAAAATAAATAATATATATAGTCTTTTTTTTAATAATGATTCAATTTTGCTCTCTACCACATATTTATTCAAAATTTAGTATCAAATCTAATAGTATGTAGACTTATATGCCAAATTTACTTGTGATTAATGGTGTTAGGTTAATAACTACTGTCCAAATTAATAAATTATTTGATGTTAAATCTTAGATGGATAAATAGAGGGATAAAATTCGATAATAAAAAAAATAAGAAGAATGTTTCTGAATTTAAATTTTTATAAAATTATAAAGACTAAAAGTATAATTAAGTTTATTATTTATTTTATTTTAAAAATTGCATAAATGGGCCAATTATTATAATTAATGTTGTTTTTTGACTTTATTATCCTAGTAATTCTCAATATCAAAGAGGGGAAGGATTTATGACTCTTAACCCTATATTAGACGCTAATTAAGTAATTTCACATCATTATTTCTTTGGGCTTTAATTCCATTGTTAAATATATTGAATATACTGAATATAAAAATTTTAGATATCATGATTTTTAAAATTTATCATTTTAAATAATAAGAATATTAAATAACAACAAAACACAAAGGGCTCTGATGTACAGTATAATACTATAACAAATAAAAGACACTTATATTGACAAACTTTGCAAACATAACAGAGACAAGGAGAAGTAATCAACAAGAAATAACATGCAAAATCACATGAATAATTTAAATTATCATTAGTAGAATATTTGCTCAACAGACCCTTCCAATTATGGAAAATTTCGCAAAAGCGAGGCCCCTGTCCAAAGCTGTTTGCCACTGGGATATTGGATTTCACAACTATACTTTACTACCCACTAGGAAATGGGTGCGCTTATGAGATGGCATGTCTGGATTGGCCAATGTTCACGTGGGCTTCACGTGGTAGCAGCCAATCATAGTATAGTTTAGCATCTGTCATTTGCTTCACAAGCGTTTACAAATAGAAATATATATGTGCCTAGCCATAAATTAAAGTACTGCACCAAAAGTTACAGAGACATCGACAACGAGCAATTACTTGTGTTTTAAAATTTAAATGAATTATTGAATTGGGATAATAGATGGCTGATAATTTAAGAATTTGATTTCAGATTAAATTAGAGTCAAATTATTTTTTATAAAATTTATAAAAAGTATAAATATATATAATAATTTACACATTAAATTAATATATACGTTGTATGATAATATTTAAAATAAATATAAATAATTAAAAGTATAAAATTAGTTAAAATATTTTACATATGACAATAAATTTATATGAAATAGAATGAATAAAGTTTAATAAATATCATAATTTTTATTATAAAATATTAAAATTTTGACTTAAAAAATTAAAAATTAATATTAATTTAATGCTAAACCAACTAGTACTTACTAATTTTTTATTAATTCAATTAGTTTTTCACCTCATCAATTCCAAAGTTGATTGAACTAGAACCGTAGTTTATTTACATGTTCATTGAATGATTGGACAAATTATTTACCTATTTATCTTTTCATGAAAAATGTCTAAATTGCACATCTTTTTTTTTTTTTGAATATATATATATATATATATTGCTCAAGTTTAAATATGATTAAAAAAATATTTAAAAAATATTAATTTCTTTTATTAAGATACAAGTTATCAAAAATATTTTTTTAAATTTTTATTTTAATGTTATTTATTTTATTTTAAAATCATAAATTAAATTTATTTTAAATGTAAAATTAGCTATTTTATATTACTCAAATATGTATTTAATATTTAACGTATTATATAATAATATATATATGAAGATATTTTAGTTAAAATATGTATAATTACAACTTAACTTTTGTTGCATGAGATGGTAGTGTAACATAATTTTTATTTTAAAAGAAAATAATTTACTTTAAATAATTTAATCTCTAGTTACATTATTTTATTTATTTATTTATTCTGCATAAACTACTCGAACACTATAAAATTTTAATGATATCACAACAATCATAGGTACTTGGTATCTCCTTAAAACATACATTTTTTCATAGTCACAATAAAATAAATCACACATTTAAATTCACTACAAAATTCATAAAAAAGCAGTGCCTGGAACTATGTTTGGTACTAAATAGAAAACATTCCCATGTATGGCATTATTCCAAAAAAATAAAAAAAAATATCTATTATATCTTTATCATTATTATTCAATAATATTTGTTCTTTTTTTTAAATAAGAATATAGGCATCATTTTTCATTTTATCTACTCGTTTTTTTTTTCAATTTCCTTTCTCATATGCCAAACGTAATTTTAATAGATTTACCTTCCCTACGCAAATTGCATGTTACAAAGCAATGTTGGGGTATAAATAATTCTCTCATTTTATACGAAAAATAATTAAATAAACTGACAATATCTTTCGAAAGCAAGAACCAGGGCGAGATTTATACTTGGCATTGCCAAAAGTGAGAAAAAAAACCACTATTGTCAGGAAAAGATACAAAGAGGAAATGAAACGAATAGTTCATAGTTTCATACCAGAAAGGAAGAGAATCAGGCGCTTTGACAACAATTATCCTGATTGGGAAACCTTAAAAAACAGAAAAAAGGAAATCGCTTTTGAACTTTCATTTCCCATTTCCCACGAAAAACAGTGACACGTGCCCCTTCCTTTCATCGTACTTCGGATTGCGAGCACTCGCCGAGTTTTTGCGCACTGCTATATATGTATTGGAATCATTTGACGCGCATGCCCTTCTTCATACATACCGTATCAAATACACAGAGTTCGAGGTTCTCATGATAATTGTGGAGGGCTAAAATTTAATGTTATCCACCATGCAATCAATAATGACTGTCCGTAGTCTAAAATAAAATATACTAACAAAAAGAGCACTTTTCGCGTATGATTTGGATTAAATTATGAAGCCACTTGCATCACTGTCACTACAAATTAGTATGGGCCTCCGTGCGCCTCAAATTCTTATCCCGGATGCAAGGACAGTGCCCCTTGGAGTAGGAAGAGCTTCTCGTGTACTACGGACGTTTATGAATTTAAATCATCTCAATTGATATGTTGTATCGTTAAAATTAATTTGGAGAATTTAAGTTTTATAATTTTCAATTTTATTTAAATGAGGAAGATCGTAGAATAAAATAAAATTTTTAATTGTCAATATTAAAATAATTAATATTAAAAAAAACAAATTTAAAATTTGACTAAATAACCGAAATCAAGTGAGGATTGCTTCAAAAGTTAAGTTCGCCTCAAATCATTTCAATTGAAGTGATTCAAATTCATGTTGTATTCAAATTTATATTTTATTGTACGTGAAATTTGTAGATGTAAGAGGTAGTTAGAACTTCATGAATTGTGACAATATATTTAGAGTAAATTAATGATATAATTTTTTTCAAAATTATTCACTTTTTAATTTAATTTTTTAAAAATAACAATCTCAATTTAATCTTTAAAAAAAATTCAATAGAAAATATTTTACTATTAAACAAAGTCACAAACACTTAATAAATTTATTAATACTAAACATTCTTACATTTTTAGAATAGAAGAAATGAAAAAAAAAAGTGAAAGCAAAAATGTCAAACACTTAAAAAATATTATATATATTAAAAAACTTGAACTTAGACTTGAGACTTGAGTCTTGAGCCTCTAAAGGAAATAAAGTTTGAGTCTTAAGTTAATTATTTTGAAATTTGAATTTAAAATTAAATAAACGGTATGTTTGTCAAACTAAACACTTGTTAATAGAAAATAAGCATGTTTATTAATATATATATATATATATATATATCTATTAAAAGACAACTGCTAAAAAAGAATAAATATATTTGTTAATAGATAATAAACATATCTATTAACTCTATATTAACGAACTAAATAGACATAATTATTGAAGAATGGCTATTCAAAGTTTATAAATAACTTATTTTTAAACTAAAAGTGCTAAATTCTTTTGGGTGTTTTTTTTTTAAGGTTTTGTCGTATCTTAGAAAAGCATTATCTATGAATTTCCCAATGTATAGTCAATACTCTTTAAAGATTGTGATTTTTCACACCTCAAAACTTATTTCTAATTTCTTATTCCTAAGTATATATTTTTTTCTAATAATTTCAAAGAGTGATCATCATAGAAAATCCAAAAGAGTTCATCAAACTTGACTAGTTCGATGACATTAATTTCACTTGCAAGAAAAAGAAGATGGTGTTTCTTTTGACTGCCATAAAGATTCATTACGTTCTAAATCCTCTATTGCCTACACTACTAGACCTCATTGAGAACAATTATGACGAAATCAAAATGCAAGGAAAGAAGCATGAAGAAGAAGAGTTGATGTGTTGTGGACATATTATGAACACATTAACTAATTGTTTGTATAATTTGTATTCAAACTTAAAGACTCTAAAGGAAATCTAGACTACCTTAGAGATTACTTATTAAACTAAAAAAGAGGTACAAACAAATTTTTGACACTACAATGCTTTGAATTCAAAATGTCTAATTTAAATCTATTATGGACCAAGTTCATAAATTACAAGTTATAGTTTTAAAACTAAGATATTGATGTGAAAATTTCTCATGCATTGCAAATTAGTGCAATCTTTTTTAAATTGCTTATTTCCTAGAATTGTTACAAAAAGAGAGTATTACATTATACTAAAAAATTAATCCTGGTATAATTTCAAACACATTTTCAAATTGAGATTGAAACTCATGTTTGTGATGTACAATTTTTAATATCAAATTCTATGATTAATTTTGTTAATAAAGAGAAATTTAGGAAAAGATTTAGTAGAGGAAATAGTGGTCTAAAAGTGAAGAAGAAATCGCTTAATATGAAGAAAGAATTTACATTGTTTTCATTGTGGAAAATAAGGCAATTTGATTTGTGAATGCAAATTTAGAAAGGCAAGAATTAATTTTAAAATTAGAAATTTTGAGAAAACAAAAGTGGTGGAGAATTCTGTCCAATATATGATAGCAATGATTTCTTTACTTCAAGTTGGAATGGTCTTAGTATTGAACATGGCTAGTTCAATAACAAAAGATCCGAACTGGTGGCTAGATTTTGGAGCCATTGTCCATATTTGCAATAACAGAAATTCCTTGAAGACCTATATAGAAGTGAAAGAACTTGAGAAAGTTCTAATAGGCAACCATGTCATAGCTAAAGTGTTAGGAAAAGGGTTAATGGAGATTAACTTCACGTTTGGATAGAAATTGATTTTGCTAAAGGTGTTCCATGTGCCACAAATTCCAAAGAACTTCGTGTCTGCCTATTTGCTATCTAAAAAAATATTGATTATTTTGATACTATACACTTGTGGCAGGAGTAACATTCATTATAGTACTTTTATCTTTAATCTTAATATATAATTTGTATATACGTCAAATAGATATTAAAACAACTTTTTTAAATGGAGACCAAAGTGAAGAAATCTATATATACCAGAAGGTTTTTGTTCTCCTTGGCAATGAAAATAAAGTTTTTAAATTAATAAAGTCTCTTTATAGACTGAAACAAGTATCAAGACAATAGCATGAGAAATTTGATAATACTATTTTGTCAAATGGATTTATTCATAATTATGCAAATAAATGTATTAACTCTAAATCCATAAAAGAGTACAGTTTTATTATTTATTTATATGTTGATGTTATGTTGATTTTTGGTATGAATATATTTGGTATCTCAAAAACTAATAAGTATCTAACTTCAATCTTTAAGATAAAAGATTTGAACGAAGTGGATACAATCTTAGATATAAAAGTGAAAAGATAAAATAAAAGAGTGATTTTAACACAGTCGCATTATATAAGCAAAATGTTCAAAAATTTAACTATTTATGAATAAAAGAGTTTAATACTCTTTATGATTATATTGTCAAGTTATTTGAAAATTTTGGAAGAGCAATAGCATAATTAGAGTATGCGAGTGCAATAGATAGATGATATATGCAATGCATTGTACTATACCTAATATAGCATTAGTTGTTTGTAAACTTTTAAGGTTTACTAGTAATCCAACCAATGATCATTGAAAAATAATTGTTAGAATGCTTGGATATTTGAAAAAAACAAAACATTTGAAATTTTATTATAGTGATTTTCTTGCAATGTTAGAAAGTTAATCAAATGCATGTTGGATAACAAGTGTATGTGATAATAAATCTATAATAGGGTGGATATTCAACTTGAGTGGGGATACTATTCATTGGGCTTCTAAAAAACAAACTCCTATTTTTCATTCTACTATGAAATTTGAACTTATAGCATTAGCAGCTTCTAAAAAAGAAGCAGAATGGCTAAGAAACCTATTATTAGATATAAAGTTGTGGTCACAATTTATGGTAACCAATTTCATATCTTGTTATAGTGAGAATATAATATGTATAATCCACAATAAGGTGTATAATGAGAAATCAAGACATATAAGCTTACGATATACTTACATATGAGAGTTAATAATAAGTAAGATTATAATGGTAGTCTATGTATGATCGAGCAAGAATTTGGTTAATATTTTTACCAAAGTATTATCAAGAGATATAGTACAACAAACTTGTGAGGAAATATAGCTTAAACCCTTAAAACAAAACACTAATAATGGGAACTTAACTTTAAGTTAGTATCACATTAACAATATAAATTTAATGGGTAACAATAAGTTATTATGTGTTGATTAAGCACTAGATTTCCTAGTGAAGTTTCATAGTAGAGTATGTTGTGTAAACTATTACAAGAGGAGTTAATGGAGTTAAAAATATCTAGAGTAATAAGGACATAAAAAAAAACTTTATAATGTATGCTCTTACGAGAGGAGGTTGACAAAGGTCTTAATGGAGTTGTTAGATGTCTAAAGTAACAAGGACATAATGACAAGTTCCACCTATATAAATATTGAAATTGTGTTACTTTAAACAAGATTTAAAGGATTCGTTTTGTAAATATTCATGAGACTATGATTAGCACATGATTATAACAATGCTAAATCAAAATGCTAAAAGTTCTTAGCATTTAATAATGTATTGTGTATGATTCTTTCGGTTCTAGTACAAAAAGTTATGGTTTAAATTTTAAGATATCAATAATTTCGTCAAAACTTTAAAGAATTTACACTAACAAAAAGTTCAAATCATTATAAGATACTTTCTAACATGCATGATATTATGAAGGAATATTATAAACTAGTGAGAGTTTGTTATATTGTTTGTAATATAGAATGGAATTTAAAGTCCCATGTTATGTAGAAAATATATTATTTAGAGGTATATAAGGGTAAGCCCATTTAGTATATTAAAAATAATTAATATATAAATATATATTAATCATGTATATATATGTTAAAAATATCTGGATTTGGGCTTCTAAAGGAAATAAAGATTAATAGTCTTAATTTAATTATTTTAAATTTTAAATTTAATATTAAATAAATGGGTATATTTGTTAAACTATATGCTTGTTAATAGGAAATAGGTATATTTATTAATCAATAACATACATGCCTATTAAAAGACAATCATTAAAAAGAAATAAAGTATGTTTGTTAATAGAGAGTAGATATATCTTAACAAAATAAATAGACATGATTATTAAAAAGATGATTATTTAGAGTATATAAATAACTTTTTTATCCAAATCAGAAGTGTTAAGTTCTTTTGATTATTTTTTTAAATGTTTTATTGCATTTTGAAAGAGTATTGTCTATAAATCCTAGTGTAAGACAATCATTCTTTAAATATAATGATTTTTCCATGTCTCATAATCTATTTTTAATTTCTTATTTCCATATATATATATATATATATATATAGCATTTTGTTGACAAATTTTGTATGTCAACCCTAGAGAAAATCATAACTTTTTGGGAGAAATTTGTTTAAACAACGTGATTTTCAATGAAATTCAAGTCATAAATTTACAAACATATGAACTCTTGTTTAAGCCATATGGACATTAAATTTTTGTAACTTTAAAAAAGATTATTTTGATTAAAAAAATTTTAAGGGGCTAAACTGGATGATTTTAGGAAAAAGATCCTCTCCCATGCCTCTCTCTCCCTTACTTCTCCCATGAGATCTAGACTGTTCAGATTTTAATTTGAACGGTTCAAAATTTTTTTTAACTTTTTTAAGTTTAAACAATATTTTTTTAAAAGTTTAAAGTTAAAAAAATAATTTTATTTTGTATTTTACTTTTTTTAAAAGAATTATTTTTTTAAAAACATAAAAAAAAAATAATTAGATCTGGACCATCCAAATTAATTTGAACGGTCCAGATCTGACACTGGAGAGAACAAGGGAGAGAGCATGGGAGAGGATCCAAATCCATGATTTTATCTTTGAATAATCAAATTTTTGAGATAAAAGTGATCATTTAAAGACTAAATCATTAATTTTCTTTAATATTTAATACACTCTTGTTTCTTATGAAGCTCTAAATATTTATATATTAAATATAAATATCTTGAATACTATATAACCTTAAGAAATTAATATCTAGATAAGAGTATACTAAACATCTTTTGGTAAAAATATTTATTTATTTGTGCAAAATGTATTATATTTTAAAAGTTTTAACTAATATGTAACACTTGTTATTTTATATTAATATATATTGACATATAATTTATTTAAATTTTAACAATAATTTCTGAAAGTTTTAGAATAGTATAAAATTTAAAATTTTGAATAGATTGTTGTTTTTGTCTTTGAAAAATGACTATTTTTTTATTTGGTTCTCCAAAATTTAATACTCTCAATTTAGTTTTTTAATAATATTTGTTCACTCATTTTTGTCCATTAATTTGTTAAGATCATGGGTCTAACTTTTCAATTTAGTCTACTCAAGGATCACAATGATTGAAAACATTTAAAAATAAATAAATTAAGAGAATTGCACTTTGAAGAATAAGCAGATCTTTCCAAGACAAAAAATAATTTACTCTAAATTTCTTTTACTTGCGATAATCTGAATTTGAAATTTTAATGTAAATATTTAATTTTAAATTCATATTAAAATATTAACTCCATAATTAACAACTCTATTTTCGGCATTTAGATCACTCACTTGTTGTTTAACATCCAAGCTCTTGACTCTCTCTCTCTTTTTTCCAATGATAGTCATCTATTTTTTTAAATCTTTTTTTTAAAGGAGTAGATAAAAATAATCTTTTAACTTTTATTAGATAAATATTACTTTACATTTTCATTGTTTTAATTTTAAATATTCTATTTTAAAGATTGTTTTTATTTTGTATTTTATAAAATAAAAAATAAACAACTAGGATTAAAAAAAATTCAAGAGCTGGGATGCAATCCAAATTGGTTAAATTTTCTTAAATTTTTGTTCTCATAAGATATATACTATGAAAAAAAACATATATATATATATATTATTTATATTTATATTATTAAATTCTTCAATTAAAATTTAATAAATGTATAATTATCTAATAATAATATAATAAATATATAATTTTTAAATAACTATATAATTTTTTAATTGAATTGTACATATATTATTTTATTATTAAAGATCTATAGAATTATTATATTCTAATTGAGAAATTTAATATTAAAAATATTTAGCCGCTTTGCCTTTCAGCGACATATTAAGCGCTCCATACCTTGCAAGGCCAATTTCGCCACTGGGACCCCGATTAATTGAAAAAAGCGGCATTTCCAAAAAAGGAATTACGGCATGCGTATTCGTAATTCCACGCGTCAATGGCAGATACGGGGGACGGCACGACTTTCGGAAGGAATAAAATAACCTATCATGTCACAAGAATCAGAACCTGATTGGGCCACGTACCACCATCCCCAAAACCAGTTATGGATTTCACGAGACCATTAGCGGTTTCTATTTACCAACAAAAGCGGTTTTATACACTTTCCTTATATAGATCTTTGCCGCTGATTGCTGATGTGAATTCACTCATCAGTACGGTTGCGCAACCTCGGTTTGTCTCTTCTAATCCAAGCATTCTTGCCAGTAAGAGCGCTCTCTCTCTTACATCCTTTTTTTTTTTTTTAATTCTCTCTGTCTTTCTCGGAAAATCAATTCGACAAACTTGCGTCATTTTCTTTTCCATCTGAGCATAAGCTTGCGAAAAAATTTCTAAGCAATCAATGAATAATTTTTTCCTCCATCTTTTGATTTGCTCAGTTGTCTTGAAAATTTTGTTCCGTAGTCTGCTTCCTTTTTGACAAAGAGTAACAATTTTGGTTGGAAAATATTCATTTAGGGTTCATTGGTATGGGGAGAGGGAAGATCGTGATAAGGAGAATCGACAATTCGACGAGCAGGCAGGTGACGTTCTCGAAGCGAAGGAACGGTTTACTGAAGAAGGCGAAGGAGCTGGCAATCCTGTGCGACGCTGAGGTTGGAGTAATCATCTTCTCCAGCACTGACAAGCTCTACGATTTCGCCAGCAACAGGTGCTCTCTAAGCTCTAAGATCTCCTTTTTTGCTTCGATCTGTTCCTTCTGTTTCTTGCAAAATGCATCGCGTGCTGTTTGTGTTGTTGATATGTCACAAAATCATTGCTGAAGGTGAGCATGCTGGATTTCTGATTTTGTTCTTTGGTGTGGCGAATGCGATAATTAATAATAAGGTTAAAGCCAACTACAGAAAACTTTGATCTGTTATGGATGTTGAGAACTTTGTTCTTCCTTAATCTGCACTTAGTTTTAGTGAGTTTTAGAGTCAATTTAAAGACGCAGAAGAGAAGCTTTAGAAATTTTGAATTGGTTGAAAACTTGAAGAGCGTTCAAAGTGTAGTTTTGTCCGGTCCCATGGAAGAGGGTTGGAGTTTGTGAAATCTCTCCCAATTTTTTTAAAAGAAACAGAATATAGCAGTGTGTCAGAATTCGAGAGAAATGTTCGTGATCGGAAACGCACAGAGCTATGCCAATGTATATAAGACCATGACTATAGGATGTTTGCCAATTGGCGTCACAGCATGATATGGAACTTGCCGTTTGAAGTTATGTGACTTCATGATAGTGTAGTACTGGTGTTGTAGGTTTGAGTTTCCTAGCATTATCTCTGTCATGTTGACATGGAAGGATAACTTCTAATCAGAGTTATAATTTGCTTTGATGTGAATATTTATGTGTTTGTTAGTTATGAAAGAATTATCAATGATTCTGGTAACTATTGATTTAAGTTAACTATAGTTATCATTCAATATGGATTGTAACATAATATGTTACTTTAGTCTCAATCCTTGATGAACTAGAATATAATAAATTTTGTAAAACATTTGTTAGTTTAAATTTATTTTGGTTATTAGTCGAAGGCATTTTAGCATTGCAGAGTTGTAGTTCCAAAATGGCTAATATGGATGAGCAAAATTATGAACAAATTTAAAACGTATTTATTATTTTTAATTTGCATTGGTTGTCAATAAAATAGGAAATCCCTTCTCTTCTTTTTCAAGAAGATTTTGTCAAGGCTTTATTATATCTTGTTCACATGCATAGAGATTTAAATTTAATTACTAAAACATTTTTCCCTTTTATGATTAATTAATAATAGTTTCCTTCTTTTTATTTAAAAAATATCTTAATTAAAAACGGATTCTTTCAATTGAGAAAATTTGTCAATTGCTCAAGGGAGTAATTTGGATTGTCCAAGTTTGATTTGGATTATCCAAATTTTAATTTTAATTTTTAAAATTTTTAACTATAATTATCATTTTTTAATTCATAATTAAAAGATAGTTTTCATTATGCATTTTGTTTCTTTCAAAAAAATGTCAAAACAAATTAAACAAAGGAAATTTGAACAATCTAAATTGCTTAATTGAGTAATTAATGAATGCTTTCAATTGAGAGTTTTCATTTTCGTATTAATTTCAACTATAGTTAAAGCGCATGTTTGCATTTTGTTGCATGAAGACATAAAATATTAGATTTGTATACAGTAAGTGCTTAGATTTTTATATAACTTTTTGACAGTATACATATTTTATTAGAGTTTTATTTACTTATTTATTTTGACATGATATAGCAAAAAGTTGAATTTAAGATTTCTTATTATAACTATTTAAACCTTTCACTATTGAACTATACATAATCACTTGATATAATTGACTCTTATGTAAATTTAGACCCCATTTAAACATTAAGAGTGAATATAGGCCGATACCCGATCTAATTTGAAATAGATTTTAAAATTGAAATTAGTTGTCCAAGCCTAGCCTCAGGCTTGACATAATTATTAGGCTGCTCGATTTTTATTATTTTATTTTTTATACTTTTGATATTTATTATAAAAATTATAAAATGACCTTAAAATTTTTTTTATATAAATCCTTATAAAAATTACATTTTATTCCTATAAAATTATATTTTATCCATACAAAAATAAAATTTTTACATAAATTTTTATAAAATTTTTTTATATAAGAATTGGGCTGGGTCAAGTCAATATGACTCTTAGGGTCAGCTCAGTGTTTGGCCTAATCTAATTTAAAGGCTTGCCCAATCTTTTTATTTTTTTTCAACTAAACCCACCCTAGTTTGATTTAACTGAGCAAGATCGAGCACAATGGCCCAATGTTCACCCCAATTAAATACAAAGTCATACTTATCAAAGTCTTTCACTTTGCATGCAAACTCGTGAGCATATACGCACCAGTTCTATTTGAGTCAAGTTTGGATCCACTGCAGTATTATATTCCATGCAATTAAAAGTTCATGACTTTTTTCATTTCAACCTCATTCAGTCTTTTTCACTCGAACAATGATCAGACTGATTTAAATCATTTGATCAAAGGCCATTTAAAGGATGAATGATGCTAGTTGCCAAAACTCATGATGCTATCACTTTAGCTTAATTAGTACAGGACATTAAATATGAAATTAGATTGAAAGAAGAAGAGATACATAAACGGATATTACTGCTATTCAAATGTTTTAAAATGAAATTGCATATAAAATATTTGTCTAAAGTTTTTTATATAGAGTAGTTCATTCACCAAAAAAAAAGTTTTTATATAGAGTTATGGCGTTTTTGGTTAACAATGAACCTGGGTATGCTGAGTGAATTTACGGATAAGGGGGGAAGAGCAGTAGAAAACTAAGACTAAGAGGGTTAAGAGGTGGGGAGAAAAGCGAGTCTTTTTTAAGGATCTCACCGAGGAAAACACTATTTAAACTCTCATCCTGAATTGTCATAAAAGATAGGGTCAGGAATCATACCCAAAAGGAAAAAAAAAAAGGAAAAAAATGACGCTCTTGCTTGGGAGTGCTCATTATCTCCCCTTAGTGAAACTAGGCTCTCCAAGTACACCGGAGCCTGTAAGGAACCTTCCTCACCATCAAATCCAATATGTCTGATTTCTTCTGTTTGGAGATCAAACAACACTAGCCTTTCATCGTTTGTCTTCCACAAGAAACAATGGGTCCAATAATGAAGTGCTTGGCCCAAAAACTTTCATTGCCATAAACATATAAATATATAAAAAATGTATTGTATTTAAAGATATCTTTGACATGTTTATTTATTTATTAATAATTTATTTTATCTTAGTTTCTATGTTACAATTTTTTATTTACATATGTGAATATTTTAATTTTTTTTTTTCTAATTTTTATCCTCCAATAATTTAATTATAAATCGTCTGAGATTTCAGTGGTGAGATTAGCACCATGTTGCTTAACTTCACTGGTGGCAATTGTAACTATATATATACATATATGTATATTCTATTTGTTAAAATATTTAAATCTTATTTATAAAATATATAACATTTTTTGAGTAAATTAATTATTTAATCCTTAAAATATCAATTTTTCTCAATTTGGTCATTAAACAAAATAAACCCTTCTTTCACCAATCCTATGGGGATGGTCATTTAATTTAGTTCCCCAATCAAAATAATTCTTTTCATTAAACAAAGTCATAATTGCTTAACAAATTAATTGACTTGGCATTAATGGGAGGTTACACACTATTAATTAATGATCTAAACTTGTCTAAATCCCAATTTTTTTTTAAAAAAATAATGTTGTTTTGCCTGATTTCTTAGGGCTTATCTGGTCAAAGATAATAAAAATCAAACAAAATGTGTTTACAAAAAATATACCTAAAATAGATCTAAACAAGTCTAGCTCATCAATCAACAATCATTGAGACTATTGTTTGTGCCATTCTAACTAATTTGTTAATTTATCGTGACTTTTCATATTTTTCTAACACAAATAACTATTTTGATTGGGGGACTAGATTGAAAAATATAGTATCTTTGAAAGATTTAATAGAACAAAAATATTTTTAATGACCAAATCATTAATTTACTTTGAAATTCAAAGATCGTTATATTAGTGATAACATATGGAGTATAAATTAAATTGTTATATAAATTTCATTTCTAAATATGTACATTTCCACTTTCCAATAATTTAAAATTTTAAATAATCACTTCTTTTTAAAACCAAAGCTTACCTTGAAAGATAGCTACTAAAAGCTAATAGTTGACGACTTCTCAGGAGGCTGACATATATAATACTGCAGAAAGGGAGGGAAGATGAAGTGAAACACTAAGAATACGGGAAATACTTATATAATAACAAAAATAAAAACTTTGGTGAAAATTATAAATATTAAAATTTTGTTTTGCATATTTGCTGGTACAAAATTAATTTTCCGCAAACGAGAGATTAGATTTACATATCCTTATGACTCAATGTAACTACTTAATCTATGATATATAGATTGTGACGTCGAATTTTCTTTGGAGGTAATTATAATAGTTTGGTTCCTTTTTTTTTTTTTTTGAAAAAAAAAAAGATCAAGTGATTGAATCGAGTTTTGTACAATTCATGTCATGCTTTAGAATACTCTCCTCATGCTACTAAATAACTCTTAGGTGTTGGCTTATTGGTGTAATGGAATATTTGACATGTGATTTGTATTGTTATGAAACTGAAATCTAACTATGTCAATTTCTTACATTAGAATGTACAAAAATTCTTTAGTTCCCACAAATGACTTGGTTTTGACTTTAGATTAAAAAAAGTAATTAATCAAATACATGTAAATTGATTCAAACATCACCGTTTTATTGGAAGAAAAAATAGTGTTGTTCACAAGTGCTCAACTCGTTTTATTAGTTGGTATGAACACCTTTTAGGACTATAAGATAGGTCATAAAGGTTGAAGTCTAAAAATATTGCCTACATGAATAGAAGCAAAGTGAAGCCAAGTCGACCCAAACCAATTAGGTCGCAAAGCTACATATTAGAAGAAGAGAAAATTTAGAGAATATCATGAAAATTGCCACGAGAAGGATCATGTTATAAAGCATTATAAGAAATTCAATGTTCAAGACCCATGTAAGAGGATTTAAGTTTCTAATTACATTAATTAAAAAAATACACAAATAGGTAAAAATATCTTATCAAGAACATCCCAATTTCCAACAGCTGTGTTTGGTTATTTTCTATCACAAGTGCGGTCTTGATTTATTGAAATCCAAACGTTAGATAGGAAGATTCAGAGTATCCGGTAGTTGCTTTTTCGAATTCTCCATAAAATTACACTATATGAAAACTCCACCATTCCCTTCTCAATGAAAGAGAACCGACTAACTCGTTCATCCTGCAGATGATATAGATAAAACAGTGAAACAAGGGCAAAACGTAATTTGCTTCATGATAATTCGACAAACCTTTCTTTTTGTTAGAAAATTTCTGTTCAAGAATATTCTGCATTAGCTGCATAAAGCTAAATGACCATCATATTCCTTCTTTAGTTCAAATTTGGACAAAGTTTTTAAGTGTTTGTTATCAAATTTTTTGATAAAAAAAGATAAGTGAATAATTTTTATAATGTAACAGCATATGATTAAATGCATTAAAAAAAAAACTTTCTTGCATGTTATATGCTTATTAGAGAACCTCATAGTTAATGTCTATAATTATTTACCTAAATTTACATTTTTAAAAAATAATTAAAGGTTGTAGATTCTTTATGTTTTCCAAACGATGTAATTGACTCTTTACCATGTAGTTAAAAAAGGCCTACCCAACCCTAAATACAGGGGGAGATGTGCCAAAGATTTAGCAATTCACATGAACTGAGGTTGTTAGCCATTAATCGTAGCCCTGAAGGTACAGGTGGGCCAAACTAGAGGTTTTTTTTAACAACTCACCTCTCATTTTTTAAATTTACCACACACAATATTGGGCAATGATCTCAACCTAACCCATTAGCCCTAACTTATTCGCACATGATAAAAAATAACCTCCATCCTTTTGTCTTAAAGTAAAACACTAATCTTGATCTATGACACAATTACAGACATAACTCATCATCTTGCTTAACTCTTCTTAGTGCAAATGGAACAGAGAAGAGAAAAATGGCTAAGGAATTTTTATTCAAAATATTCAACAACCCATATAATGAAGAAATAACTCCTATAAGTATCAGTAAGAGACTCACATGAATCACAACCCACATGTTTATTAACAAACTTCTCATGCTTCTCATTCTTTTAACTAACTATATTGTGTACTTACTACTTATTACCCCTTTTGTCACCTATTACATCCTTTTCCTATTTTTGCCACAAAACAATATCCCCCCTGCACCCCCCCAACAAAAAAAAAAAAGATTTAAAAAATCCTTGACCTCAATGATTCAAGTGTAGGCCTATTGTAGTGAACTAAAGAAACGGTTGGTGTATGATAGACATATCTTACAATGTGGCATTCTTGATGTTGTTCTTGCAACAAACAAGAGGTTGAGTGATTGAAAAATTACCATACTTGACCACCTTTCATGCAAGGATTTCCTCTAGTTTTAAGCAAAAATGATCTTGATGATCCACCTGACACAACGTGGAGGTAATTGGAGTCATTATTTTCCATACATTTCTTTAACAAAAAAACATGAAAAATTGGATGAACCTTTGTGTTATAGGAAGTTGCCACTTATAAGCCACCTTCCCAATTTTGTAAGTTTCAAAGTAGCTTGTGAGGAGCATAATGATCTAGTAAATCCTTTAAAAAAAGATGGAGTTTAATATGAACCACGTCACTAATGGTAAATTCACGGTCAAATCAATGTCTATTGGCTTGTTGCATTACCATGTTATAAGTCTTATGCAAGTGGTGTTTCAAGAGTAGCACAATAACTTCTCTTTCTTGGTAGCTCCAATCAACCACATTATTAGCAAAATCACCACCTAAATATGGCATATGCACTAGTGGAGGGACATCATATACGGCTTGGAAAGGGGACATGTTAATGGCTAAATGAAAAGAGGTGATATACCATAGTTTAGCTATCAGTAACCAATTCAACCATTGTTTAGGCCGTTCACTAGTCATGCAATGGAGGTAGCATTCCAAACACCAATTTAAAACCTCTATTTGAAGGTAATAGGTAGAAGAATACAAAAGTTTGACCTTCTTAAGGTAAAAAAGCTTCTTCCAAAATTTTCAACGAAAAATTGAATCCCGATTTATCACTATAGTTCTTATAGAACCTATGGAGTTCAACTACATTATCAAAGAACACCTATACTACATTAATAACAAAGAAAAAGAGTTGAACATGAAGTGGGCTACCTTGGATAATCTATCCATAACCACTAGATTAACATATTTGTTATAAGATTTTGATAAGCCAATGATGAAATCCATGGACAAATTTGTCCTAATGGTTTATGGTATGGACAAACACTAAAAGGCTCACTATATGCTTAAGTTTATACCTTTGGCATACAACACATTCCTTGACAAAATTGCACACACCTTTTTCTAAAACTTTTTAGTAAAAGAATGTAAAAGATCCTTTTGTAAGTAAGGGTAATGCCTAAATGGCCACCCATGACATCTTCATGAAAAAATTGAAGCAATTATGTCTATAACTCTTAGTATGTCGCCACAACCAATTTTCCTTTTCTCTTGAGTAAACTATTAGCCCATGAGTATTTAAGATGGGTGGTAGTGTCTCATACAAGGTTTTCAATGATGTTAGCTACTAACCCATCATTCTATTAGGAATTTTTTACTTTTAAAAGTTATTGTCAAAGTTATAGCGTTGATGGCAAGACAAGAACCAAGTTCCAAACTACGAGTTTTCTTGGAAAGGGCATCTAAAGCCATATTTTCTTTGCCCTTTTGTTACAAAATCTCATAACTCAAATTTCATAATTTATACACCCATTTTTATTAATCATAACTAAAAAAATAATGTAACGCAAGCATTGGTGAAGCTATCATCATAGCTTTAAGGTGCTAAAATGCTTGGTTCACTTTCTCAGTCCACTAGAATGCTTAATTCTTTTTAATAGCTCAATCAAAGGCTTACATAATGAACCATAATCTTTTATAAATTGTATGTAATAATTGAGTTAAGTCAAGGAAATCCCTCAAAGATTTAAGTGTTGTTAACCAATAAAAGATTACGGCCTTAATCTTTTTTAGATCAACTTGAACTCCCTTTTTAGAAATAACATGTCCTAAGTAATCAAGTTATGTTGCACTAAAAATACACTTATTTTTCTTAGCAAATAGGATGTTATCTCGTAAAATTTGAAGACTGACTTTTGGTTGTTCAAACAAGACTCCTAATACTTGTTATAAACCAAGATATTACTTAAAATAAAAAAACTAAAAATAAGTTTTCAATCCTTGAAATGTTGTTGGTGCATTAATAAGCCCAAAAGGTATCATAAGGAGTTCATAAAGACCCTTGTGAGTTTGAAAGCAATCTTATGGATATCTTGACGATTCATCCTATTTTAATGATACCCCTTATGAAAGTCCAACTTGGAAAAAGAATCTAGCACCATGCAACTTGTTAAGTAACTCTTTTATAGTGGGTATAAAAAATTTGTTTTTAAGTGTCTGATCATTTAACTTTCTATGGTCAACACAAAATCATCAAGACCTGTCTTTTTTCTTGAACAAGACTACTAGAATAGCAAATGAACTATAAAGCTAGATCACCTCATTTTGAGGCATCTTATAAACCAATTTCTCCATTGTGAATTTTTGAATGGGCTTATATTAATAAGGTCTAATTTCATTGGAACAAAATGATCAAAAGACCAATATGGAGGAAAGGACTTTTGTCCTTGAAATACATAAGAAAAACCTCTAAAACTTCCTTTAGTGTCATTGATTCAAATTGTTAAAGCTTAGCCCCTCTTGTTTTAGGTTTAATCTAGATTCAATCTTATGGTTACAAACTTGGATAAGGTAAACTTGTTATGCTTGTCACATTTGCTCATCCAACACAAGTTGTTCACCTACTTTATTGTGTCATCCCTTGAATTTGATAAGATTTACAAGTAAGGTAAAACACATAAGTTTTTGCTTCAAGTCTAAACCAATTTGGCCTATGGTAACCACTTAACTCCTAGCACTATATCATAACTCTCAAGCTCTATAGCTAAGAAATTAGCTATGAAAAAGTCCTTTTACATAATCCACTTAAGTTGAGCACACTTAGTGTTAATTTCCACGTGTGCTCCATTGGCCATTGTCACCCATATACCCTTGGTCAATTGTAATGTTAACTTAAGTTTCTTTGCTAAAGCAACATTCAGAAAATTATGAGTATTCCCTGTGTCCATCAAAATCAACAATATGTCTTTTTAACTAAGCTTTAGGCTTTCATAGTGGAATGACCCTTGGTTCCTTCAATGGTGTGGGAAGAAATTACTGAACTCACTTACTTTGTATTTGTTGGACTCTACTGAGCATCATGGAACTCTTCATACTCCCTTTCATGAACCATAATCATATGAACTTGGGAATTCTTACAACAATGTTTAGTAGTGTATTTCTCTGGACACTAGCAACACAAGCTCTTCTTCATTCTATCATCCATTTCCTTTTTGTGGGTTGCTTCTTTGGCTTGTCGACAAAACTCTTAGTTTCAAATGATATAGTTTGAGATATTGCTGTGAAAGGAAAAAAATTATTTTTGCTTGAGGTTAGTAGGGAAGGATGTGGTCTTAAGGGATAATGGAAGAACCTAGTTTTTGGGAAATGATTGAAGCATGACTATGAACAGCTTGAATAAAGGTTTCCAGAGGATGTGCCAAGTACATTGTATTGGAGAGACTATTAAGCTTAAACAATCTTATTGAAGCCTTAATATTAGAACATAAGCCATGAAGGAAGCAGTTAATGACTAATTCTCCTAGTAACTCAATTTTTAGTAAGAGTTCCTCAAACTTTTCTTGATAGTAAGCGATCATACTTTTTTGTTTTAGATTTTTGAGCTTAAACATGGCATCGACTCTCAACACCTCACCAAATCTCGCATTCATATTTTTCAAATACTTATCCCAACTGACCTTTGAAAGCTTCTTCTTCTTCTTCTTTAAGAAATTCTAATGTGAGTTAAGTGTGCTACCTTAAAGATGCACACTCACTAATCAAACACACTTATCCATAGGCATTTCATCCACATTAAAGTTTACATCTATAAAACCATCAACGAAAATTAGTATCATCAAATTTCAAGATTCGATCTAAGAGAGCTTCGTAGGGAAGCAATAAATGTTATAGTTATTGTTAATATAGGAACCAAACTACAAACAAACAGCAAGTGGTTGCCTTTCGTTCATGCTCAAAGCTCTAACATTCTAATTGCCAAAACCATTCAAAGCCGGTTATACCAATTTCAAAGCCATATTAGCTAAGAGAGCTTCCATGTGCGACATTGATTGTTTGAGATCATTCATCTCAACCTAATTATACTTGAGATTGTGTTTGAGATCCTAGAAATGAAAGCCCAAAAAAAACCCAAAAAGTGCTCTGATACCAAACATGGTGCAAAGTGCACTTGATAAAACAAAGAAGAGAGAAACAATGAAGGAATTTCCATTCAAAATATTCAACAACCCATACAATGAAGAAATAACTCCTACAAGCATTTGTAAGAAACTCATTCACATAAACAACAAAACCCACAGGCCTACTAATAAACTTCTCATGCTTCTCAGTCTTCCAGTAACCATATTGTTTACTTAATACTTACTACCCCTTTAGCCACCTATTACATCTGTTTCCTATTTTTGCCATGTAACACTTTTCTTTCAACTTTTCTAAAATTTTTATACCATATGACCATACTTGAATTCGAGGCAACCAGGTAGATCATATCTTGCAACCACTAACAATAATACAACCATGCACCATCAACACTCAAGTCCATTGTCTACCATTTCCTTCCTTCAAGAAGATCAAAAGCAAAAGCACCACCCTTAGTCTCTATCCAAATTCTTGACAGTTTTTAAAATTGCAACTTCTCTCTAGTTCTTAGAAAACTTATGCATACATAATTTATGCTTGCATTGATCAAATTAGTTTCACATGTGAAGTTGTACTTAAGCAATCATGTATTACATTATGAATGAGCATAATTTTCATTTAATCATAAAGCTATTACTTCAACCTTTTTATTGAAATTTTACTCACATATCTCTAGTACATAATTGGCATACTCTTCTAGCATAATGTGCATATCAAGGAGTTATATGGTTTTAGAGTGTAACCTATGGAATATTGATTGAGAAAGCACACTATAAAACACGCAAACACACACAAAAGTTGGCCCAGGCTTACCCATAACCCTTAAAGGCTAGGCTAGCAAATACATGGCCAAAATTGAAGTAGGTCAGCCTAACCTACCCTTACATCCATTAAAGCCCTCAAGGGTTGAGGTACAAGAGGCTGGACTAGCCCATTTTGACTACCTTAGTTCATGCAACGATATTTCTTTAAATCCACCCTATATTACTTACCAATGAGCAATGAAGACTAACGTTTGCATGGTCATCAAATTATAGAGCTTTCCTCCAATTTCTTCATCAGTGACTAAAGGTGGAATAGCTTTGAGATAAAGGATGCGAGCATTGGCTTATTGAAGAGCATTGGTGAAGAAGGGCATCACCCCCTCCCCATAATTGTTGTCTATGTAAATGATTACTGCTACTTTCCACCCAAAAGCTTCCATTATTGCCCTGATAGCATCTACTTGAGCTGCATTGCTTTGTGTGAATTGAAAAAAATATGTACTCTTAGCCCAAACAAGAGAAGCAACAAATTGGTATAATAATTAAAATCCCATACCCAACCCATTTTACAAAACAGGCCTTGAGGGAGTTTGTAGGGAAATGGGAGCAAAGAGGCAAGAAGGAATCTAACCCCTCAAAGGGCTATAGATTTCTCACTTTCTTCCTAGTTTTTCCTGTTTTTGGGTCTTTTTCTACAGTAAGTCGAGGGAAATTCTGAGTTGCCATCAACATTCCCTGCCCTCAGTTATACTACCACCACAAATATCTTAAAGACTTTATGCAGAATATATTAGCTCAGCTGCATGATTACTTTACCCGCTATCATGAAGTTAAAATCTATGGATCCCTAGAATGTAATAAAGAAAACTATACCAACAACCAATCATTTAATGGCCGCCAGATTAAAAACCAAGCTCTCTGTTCTTCCCTTTACTAGTGGAATATATGCAATGCCCACTGTTTTCATGCAGATACTGGAGCGCAACCATCAATGCATATATGACTTTGCATCCTAACCCCTTACACATACCATTCACGAAACATTAAAACCTCGTCACATAAGGACAAAGATAAGAGATCTAACCTCCGATCAACGGTGCATGCTTCATTCCTTCACGCTTCCTAGTGAGATATGAACATCTAGAGGGTTCCATACCAAGCAGAAAATATGGTAACCGAGAGTCATGAAAATAGAGCAACTTTCCATCGATTACCCTACACATGACAACACTATAAAGATAGGACATCAAACTTAGGGTAAACTACATTTATTCCCTTGAACTAAAACCTAATTACAAAATAAATTTATGAACGTTAAACCATAACAAAACACTTATACCTGTGAACTAAAATAAAAACATTATGCCAATGACTTTGAGCCACAGTGGCAATATCCTCTGCCTAAGCAAAGGGTCAAGGGTTCAAACCCCATCCCCTCCCCTTCCCCACTATGTAATAAAAAATAAAAACATCATATCCTAGCCAAAATTAATGGCAGGCGACTACATGATTTTGATTATCTTAGCAATGCTTGGTGATGTTTACAAGTTTAGATAAATGTTATTACATCTTAATATTCAAATACTAATTTTGTAATTAAACCTTAATTCAAAAGATATAATCGTAGTTTCTCATAGAACTTATCTTTCAACTAGGTCGCGGCAGCTTGTTCCCCCAAATTTATGAGCTGACATTAGATCTCAGGGGACAAAAAAGAAATGGATGACAAGAAAAGTTTCGATCACTAATATACATGACTACCTTCTTACAACATGCATCTATCTGCCAATCAAAGAAAAATTAAAATAAAATGCCATTTATATGGATTAAATGATCCAAGGTTTTTTATATGTTCATAATCACTACAGGACGCCTGATGCAATTTGATTTACTTCTTCCAGCATGAAATCAGTGATTGATCGATACAACACAACAAAAGAAGATCAGCATCCTCATGTCGGCAGTTCAGCCTCTGAAGTGAAGGTAATTCCAAATATCTTGTGTATCAATATTTCCTTGCAAGTTTGCTACTGAGATAAATTCACACATACTTTCTGGACATACTTGAGATATGATCATATTTTAAACACTAATCCCTTTATTGGAATAAAAGTACATCTGGAGAATATTAACTTGCATCATTCATTCGTGTGCTATATATATATATATATGTATGTATGTATACACACACACAAACACACACATACATACATGTTTACACAGCTTCTTCTAAGGACAAAACACTTTTCATCTACCTGCCATGGAAAAAAAAAAATTTCGGAGCAGCAATATATCTAGAGCATATCAATTTGAAGTGAACCCTTTTTTATACACGTTAAAAAACCAGCCACCCTTATTCCCACAGAAACAAGAAAAAAAAAAGTCCAGACTTCAATAATGCATCACGAACTCCTGAGAGTAAAATAAACTGAATGAAATCAAGAATTTGGTGTATAGGGTGTATGATTAGACAAAGGGAAGCAGGAACTAAGCAGGACCTTTCTTATCTCTGTTGGCCTGGTTATGCTGAAATGGATGAAAAAAGACCTTAAGCTCCGCTAGTATAGAAAGGCACAGGCCACCATGCTCTCCAAAATGTCTGTGCTGTGCCAAAAATATAATAATACCTAGCATCACTTTAGTGACCTAAATATAAAAAAGAATTCCTGAGAGGGGATTATAAGAAAAATTATAAATTTATAGTCGTAAAGTTGTCACAAAACTCATTATCAGTGCACATAAAACCCTATAATTTGCCCCCCCAAGTTTTGGAAACATACAATTTACAGCTTCATGACCTAGATAAAACTGACACTGGTGAGGTCGCATGCCACATGTGATCAGCTTTTTCACTAAAATACACACAACAGAACCTATAGCCTTTTCCTCTGTGCTCTATTTTGAGTGAACCCACAAAATACTTGAGCCTCTCCCATTACTTGGTTTCCTCCAGTTTAGAAGACAAATCTTTGTATGGCTTCGCAGGATTCATTCGTAGGCAAAAAGGATGATCATGTCATGTTCAGTATATCTCAATCTTATGGGATGAGGCACACACATGCACATGTGCAGACACGCACATACGCACACATGCACATGTGCGCGTGCGCACACACTCTTAAACCTGAGGGGGTATGTTGAAGGGTTACATAGTACACAAATGATAAATATCATAACTTCAGGGGGTTAAGTGCAATTTACCCAGAGAAAGTGTACATATCTTACATGAAGTGACTTTCTCCTTTCATCCCAAAGGAAATTTCAAAGTAAAAGGCACATTTAGGAAGTGTAAAAGGGAAAAAGAACTTCTCTGTAAAATTCCCTCTGTTCCTGATTACAATAATATTGACAATTTGTCTCAAATTTGACTTCCTACCTCACTCATTCCTTTCAATTAACAGAATGAGTTATAGTTTTTCTTAAAAAAGATTGTCAAATTCTCTAATAATTGCGTGTTTAAGGATTGGTTCACAAAAATCAAGCTACAACATAGGGGACATACACTGTCCAGCAGTTAAAGATCCTAATGCAATCAGTAGATGTTCTATATGAGCTAATAGGATATATCACAGTTGCAGAGCAATCCCAAAGATGAATAGTTCCAATATTAGAATTATATTTGGAATCCCAGTCGTCCATCCTATTGGCACATAAGATAAGCAAATACAGATTTCTGGGGTCCTAGGAAGGAAAAAGACCAGATCAGACTACAGAATGAAGCAAGCTCTACTTCTATTCTTGTCAATCATTGTCATATTCAAGGAACCTTCCATCAGCATTTGCAGAAGGTTGCCTTACCAAAACCATCTGAAATACTGAAACTTTCTAGTTGTGCATGCTCCAAAATAATTGTATTATAAGTTAGTTCATTTATCTTGAGAAATAGGTATCAAGAATGTCAGAATATCAGGGATGACTTCAAAAAAATAATAAAATTGTGGAAAGTTGGAAACTTATTCCCAAAACTTGAGACTAACATTTCGAAGTTCCATATCTACAAAATGAAACATTACCACTGTTGACCCCCCCCCCCCCCCAAAAAAAAAAAACTCTCTTTTCAAGTAGAAAGCTGCTCCTTGTTCCTGGAGTTTCCACTTTGAAAATAAGTTCCCTCAGGAAGAAGAACCAAATTGGGATTTTGAAGGAAGCACGGATATTCTAACAAGGTTCAAATCACAAATTTGTGGTGGGAACCAACTGAGAGGCAGTTCAAACTTCTTCCTACAATGCACTATTTTGTTTATATCCATTCTGTTCTACTAATGCATGTAGCATTAATGACACTTAGGTAGGAAGCTGGGTAGAAATCCAATAGCATCGTTCTAAAACTCTTCTGTGATCTGCTTCCAAAGCAAAGGATGCATATGGATGCTAGGAAATCTCCAGTATAAGAGGCTTCCATGTCAGGGGCCATAGGTCCTTGCTTAGCAGCTTTACAAATTAAGGTCAAGCATCCTTTGATATCCATCAAGTGTAGTCATGCTCATGCTACCCTCAGGTTGTATTCATGTCATATTCATCTTATAAGAACACAACCATTTAACATCAACTTCTAAACAAGTATCAATTTTTACCAGATTTAGAGTTTAATAATGTATTAATTAAGTTTATGCCAAATTTGAATATCACATAGACTACAGATTGGAAATGATGACCCATCAGTTTGTGAACGTTGTTAGAGGGAGGTATGCAAGCCATACAAGAAAATTCACGTACTAAGATTTCAGAATGAGAAAACTTCCACGGGAGAAAGCCATACGATAAAAGATTATCAGAAGACACTAACACCATGCCCACTCCCAATTAACCCATCTTATTATCTGCTGGATTTTTTTTTTTAGTTCTATTTTCTCTTTTACAAATTTTAAGATTTTTCATCCAATAAAGATCTATAGGTTCATCACACATTCAAACAACGCTAGGAGATAAGGGGGAAAAGATGAATGCAAGGTGGAGCACAAGACTCCACGTTAAGGATAGCTCTGTGATATCAATAAAGACTTTGCAGATGACATCAAGCTACGCACTACTGTTATATCCATCTTTGACTCTTATCAAATAAGTGGAAACACATTACAAGAAAAATAATCTGCTTTCAACCATCAAATTCCAAACTATAAAAGGATCAAGAGTCCTAATCCCTAAGCTCTAGGACAAAAAATAGCAAATGATCTACATTCTCTCCAATGTGGTTGAAACATATAGTATCAGCTCAATAGTGGTAAGGCATATTGAAAAAAATTTTCATTACTTTGCATCATTCAAAAACAAAACGTAACAATAGTTATCTGAAAGCTTTAGAAAGTTGTCTTATTTCTTTTGATATCTTTTGATACAATGCGAATTGGGTAATATTGTGGTTAAAAAGCATTTATATCTAGCGCTTCATTTTACTTTAATATCTAAGTGTACCATACTTTTATTTATTTTTTTCAATCATTTCTAGTTTTGGCAAAGGGAGGCAGAAATGTTAAGGCAACAATTGCATAACTTGCAAGAAAGTCACCGGTACATCTATTTCTCTACAACATATGTTTATTCTATCAAAGATTACTTCTACACATAACTTGCATAAATTTGAGGAAATTCTTTCAGGCCAACTTGCATAATTGACAAAATGAATAATATATAAGTTGGCAAAATTTAGAACCATGAGAGTATTGCTTCAATGCTAGGGAAGCACGGACACAGACACTGCAACACAAGAAGATTTGAAATGTCCATATGTAAGTTAAAGTGCCATGTAGTGTCTAATTCAAGTGCCTAAAATGTGTCGCAAACAGACATGGCTCCTATTCTGAAATGTCCATGCTTCATAGCTTCAGAGAAGTTACAAAGATTAAGGCCAGAAGCTGACTTTTATTACATCCCTTTTTATCATCACATTTGCATATATATCTCCATGTTTGCATTATCAAAAGCCTATTGTATACGACTATACATGCATATATATGCATGCGTTCCAATGTTTCAAAGCCCAATGTACTATCATGTGGGGAAGAGAAAGATTCTTGTTTCCAAGGCCCTAAGCTTTTTTGGGTCGACCAGACAATCCCTACACAAGGGTTGGGAAAATCCTAGACCAGCCCAATTATGGCTACGAGCTAGCTCAGTTAACCTGGCTCAACAGGCTAGCATCAAAAATATGCATCTAAAATTCTAGCAATTCTTTTTTTTTAAATGTTAGGCCTGATCCTAGCCAATCATTATTTTTTATAAAAATCTCAAGCCCTAAAGGCAAAACTTAACTCAGTTAAGCCCTAGGGCCAAATAAGGCTAAGCTAACAAGCCTTTTTAAAATTAGACTACCATTTTACTAACACAGCCCTATACTTTTATTAGGGTTGAATAGACTAGCCTATATTGACACCTCTAGATACAATAGGATTCTAGTTTCCAATTCCAAAACGCTTGAAGTTTTATATAGGCTTATGAGACATATTTTCACCTTCCCGCATAGAGCTTTTGAAAAGACCATAAACGTATTAGCAAATTAACTAATATGAAACATTGAGCCAAAAGCTTTTTCTTACAATATATTGTTAAAAACAACACAGGAAGTTTTTACTTGCTGGAAAATATATTCCTTGTCTCTAGCCTTGTTGATTAATTATCAATTATCCAAGATGCAAATGCAAACTTCATTTGTGAATTAACAGGCAAATGATGGGAGAAGAACTTTCAAGTTTGACTGTAAAAGAATTACAGAGTTTGGAAAGTCAAATGGAAATTAGCCTTCGGGGTGTCCGTATGAAAAAGGTTTGTAATACCTAAATGAAGTGCATGGCATTTTAAGTTTAAGAAACTTCAAGACAGCAAACACTATTGTAGTTTGTTTTCTGAGCAAGATCTACAGGGCTCTGAACATAATTTAACTTATGCAGGACCACCTCTTAATGGATGAAATACAGGAACTAAACCGAAAGGTCAGTCCTAAAACAAATGAAAACTGGTTCCGCTCCTCTTCATTGATTAAATATTTCTTTTATTTTCCGCAGGGAAGCCTTATACACCAAGAAAATGTGGAACTGTATAGGAAGGTAAACCTAATTCATCAAGAAAACATTGAGTTTAATAAAAAGGCATTGGTTTGGATTGCTATACAAACTTAAATAATCTCCTCACACTAAATGATACAAGTTTTAAACCAATGCAACCAGTTTAAGAATTTTATTATCAAAAAATGTGAAATTTCACTAACCCAGGTCCATGAAACAAGTTACGGGTACGGAACAAACAGAAATTCTGTTCTCACAAATGGTCAAGGCATAGGTGAGGACTCACAGGTGCCTGTAAATCTCCAGCTCAGCCAGCCACAGCAACAAACCTATAAGACTCCTTCAGGAGCTACAAAATTGGGGTATGGTAATTGATCTTTAGCTTCTAAATTATTAAATCATGAAAAATTGTAAGAACTTTGATATAAGATTTGTTTGATTGCCGCAGCAGACTTCAACTGCATTGATGCATCTACAGGAGATGTATATTTCTTGATTGCCATCAAGACTATGGGGTCAGATTTGAATTTTCTGCTTTCTATTCATGATGAGGCATATAAGCCTTATACCATACAGCTCTAAGATTTCAATTTGAAATTATCAACAAAAGCAACTCTAGCATGTGTCATTACTCATAAATAATGAACACAGCATCTTATGTAAAGTTAAGACCAAATAAAACACAAAATTATTCAAATTGCAAACATATGAAACGCATTTTACTTGTTTATCATGTTCAAAACTTTTATTGCCTTTTAAATGGGTTAAAAATTGCCACAGTGAAGGATAACAATTATAAAATTAGCACTTTAACAGAGTAAATGATACCAGCAGAAGGAAGAATTAGTTAACAAAGGAATCTAAAGAGAAGAGCAAGAATAAAAATAACAATGGAAATTAATTTGCATACTAGTTTAATCTCAACCCATCTTTCCCTTGACTTTATAAAGGAGTAGCTGGTATTAACCATCATCTTGTCTTCTCCATTTGATGTCATTTACACTTGAAGAAATAAATTTACCATGACATTTCATTAATAAACTAATAAAGGTAATTCAACAGCACGCCATATAGGCACAGATAACATTTTTCTTTTGAATATGAAAGGATACTGTAATGTTCGTTACGTACACTGCAACCACCCAGAGAAATTGAGTTTAAGGGCAAGGGAGAGGCAGATCAATATGATTGGAATAGTCCAGATATATACAAAACAACAAAGCTCAAGGGAGAGACTAATCATATTATTTAAGGTTATATAAACATATGGGACAGAACTGTATGCAAATCATTGCTTCAATTTTACTAAACTAACATAATAGAAGTCACCACTTTTGCATAAAACTTGCGTTTCAAAAATGTGTTTTGTAGTCATGGTCAAGCTATCATTGATATCTCAAGTTCTAATGTTACCAAGTCTTTTTCAAACATGAAGGTTGAGAATTAAAATAATGATACTATGTTCTCCTTTAAAAAAAAAAAAAAAGTTAATCTGCTCATTGTGCCCAGTTTGAAAAAATATGAAACAGTTAATCAAGGAAAAACTGTAACAGTTGGGTACAACAAAAGAATCAAGTGTCATTGACAAAACCTATCCAGACAACTTCAATCATTTAGATCCAATTATCACCTCAAACATGAAGAGAAAACCAAAAGAATGGGTATATTTATAAATAAATCTGTGGCAGAAATGAGAGCACCAATCACTCGAAGTTAGGAACCATGTATTCTATTCGTCTTAATGCCATTAGCACAGAACTAAGCATAATTTTGCAATTTTCCTTTCAACATAGAAGAAATCACATAAATGATAACAGCGTCTACTTTATTATCTGGGAAGTCCAGCAATTGTATAATAATGATAAAGATCTAGATCCTGACTACTAATGATATGATCATTATAGACATGATTCACAAACAATTGGTCCACCCCATCAGATTTCAATACAGAATTTAAGAATACATCAGAAATTAAAACACTAATTGTCCAAGGGGGAGTGGGGGGAGAACATAAAGCTGGTTACACATAGTAAAACGTGACACACATGCCATCACGAGAACTCCAACATTTAATGGCCTTATTTTTGTGTGCATCACATTGTTTCTTTAAGGAAAACTCATTCAGATAAAATTGAATAGCCAGTCTATATTAATATATTTCTTTGGTTCTTGCCATTATTTATTTTTCACTTTGTATTTGGAAAACATACTTGATCCTTCTCATCAATTTCAACATTTCTTTCTGCTTTATAAGATGACTTCTTTTATCAGAGAAAGATTTCACCCCAACAGAATTAAAAAACCCTCCTCCAAATTTAAAATTAACAATTTGCAATTACTTTAAATAGATGAACCATAGAAATAACATCATTAAATATGACTATTTGCACAAGTGAAGAATACAGAACTTCAAAATATTCATTACTTGATGATGATATGATAATACTAAATTTTCCTCCAAAAAACTCAACTGCAATGCAAAAGCGAACTCTGAAGACAAACTAAATGTGGGACATAAAAAGCAAATTCAAATATTAAAAGCCAACAGAGCATACTAAATTCAAACCCAACTCCAACTTAACAGTTTTAAATGAGATCTTCTATTACCTGATAATCAAATAGCCCATGCTGGAATAGAAGAGTTTTAAGCTTGAAATGAGCAGGCATAGCCTAACATTAACAACAATCTCATCAATTGCTATTCTGACTGTTATCAAGCAACCTAACATTTGATTAAATGAAGGCAACAAATTTTAAGAAAACTAGGTCAGCTAATCCATAGACAGGACAACTGTCAAGTTTTTAAGTTTTAACTTCAAATATTTTATTGCATGAATTATAATATAACACGTGTCAAATTCCAAGTAAATAATTAAAAGAAAATCTGTAGACACATATAAGAGTGGCTTCTTCACAGCCTAATAGATCATCCATGTGCCATATTCATCTAGAATGTTTCTGCATGCATATAATTTCCAACCAAGTACTATTTCTTATGTAATATATTGGCTCACACCATAGAGTTTTCCAGAGGGGGTGGGGAAGACAAAATGGACCAAATATTCAACCAGGATATGCAGAATGTATATAAAAAGTAGCATCACCAAATAAAAGAAAGTCGATTTGTAAAATCATATAATCTGAAGGCAGCAGAACTAAAGCAACTATTCATAGAGACCTAAGGTGTGTTTGATTGAGTGATGTAAAAGAGAAAGGAATGAAAAATGTGGGTAGATGGGATAGGAAATGACTTTTATACCCTTACTTTTAAAAAAGTGATTTAATAGTTAAAATGGTAATTTGATTAATAGAATAAAAAAGACAAGAATATAATAAATATTACATAAGTTATGTAAAGAGAATACATTCACCTTGCGGTGAACCAAATGGAGCACTAGGGTTTTAGAAGTTCTCCTTGGCTCCTCCCAAACTTTTCAATATCATCAACTCTTTTTTCTTTAAGTTATTGAGTTGTTGAGTCATGAGGAAGACATAAAGCAATAAACACAGTCCAACTATAACATGTTGACATTTCATAATGTTTTCTGCAGTGAGCATTAGTCTTAAGCAAGCAGCTGTAAGAAAAGAAATCTCAGTGTGAAATTAACATGCCAGACTTTCTCCTACTTTCAAAACTACATCTTTCAATATAAGAGCATCTAAAAGCAAAACCTCCTATATGCTCTAACTTACTGCATTCTTATAACTATGTACAGGAAACGTTATATTCAGGCAAAAAAACAACAAACAAAAGGTAATGTTATATTGCAAATATTAGATGCATAATTAACCCCTTTAAGGCACATCAATACTTGCTAGAAAACAACCACCCTGGTAAAAGGCCAAGGCTAAACTTATTGGTCCCATTCCCATAACATCAAAGCTAAAATTTCTGGTATCATAATTAGCATCCATGGTAGCCAAAACTGCTAGTTTAAAAAATGTCCACTGAGGTTTTCTTGAAATCATCCATAACTTGCCTTCAAATCCCCAAACATTCATAGCCAAATTAATACACAAGCCATAGGCATTTCTCCTATAACCCTGAAGCATAACTGGTTTGAAACCTTACATCACCCCTGTTTGAACTATACCTTATATTCATTATCAATTGTGTCTTCTTATTTATTAACACATTGCTATGGAAACCATAAGATTTTTCCCCTCTACTGTTATTGTATTGAATAAAACTACATACTCCACAGCTCACATAAGCCTCACTAAAATTATACATGAGTAGGGCAAGACAATGATGATTCATGTGGTTTTGCTTAAAACTATGTCTTCTATTTTAACAGAGGGATAAGCTTTGTAGGTTCAATTGTTCCTCCTTGGCTCCTAAATTATTTTCAAATAGGAAAGAACAACAAAAATTGGAAAATGCCCCTAAGATGATGAACTGTCAAGCTAAATTCTAGCAAATAGAAATGTGGTTCAAAAAAAGAGAGAGGGGGGGGGGGGGAGGAGAAACAAAAACCTGCTAGAAAATTTCAGTTGGGAGTATAAATGAAAATAAGACTAAATGCACAGTTTCGTTTCTAAAAGACACACCCATCAACGCTTTAGTTCTCTACAGAAATCAGCCCCTACAAGTTCACAACTCGCCACACATTAATCCTTCTGTCAACCAAACATCTTACTCAATCTATCAACTAAACACATTAACCTTTAACAAACTTGCTGATGTGGTACACTAAGTGTTTAGGTAGACCATTAATTGTTTTTGTACATGTTGGGCACCTTCTTCTTCATTGTGTAGACAATATCTTGGGAGCTCCATTTCAAGCTTCAAGCTCCTTTTTTCACACTAACTTCAATCTAAGTTAAACCCAAAACTTATTATTCCTAAATCCATATGAATTTTGAAGAAAAATGAAGAAAAAAAATGGAAGAAACATGCAAGAATGTTGTTAATCCATGTTATGAAATTTCCAAAATTCATTTGTAAAACCTAACTTAAATTTACTTAGCCTCCATAAATCTTAAGCCAAACATCAAAATTTACATACCTATTTATTAAACGAAAGGAAAATAAAGAGAATGAAAGCAATTTTGGGAAGAAAAGTTAAGGTTCATAGATAGTTGTGAACAAAAAATTTTAAAATCAAATGAAAAATGAGTCTTTTATGTAATTAATCATTATGGATAAGAAACAAAATACTATGTTTGAAATAGCCATAGTGAAACTGAAAGGAATATGAAGAAAAAAAAGGACATTTAGGGTAAGAAGACTAAAGAATGCATTCACATTGCCACTTGAAATTTTCATAAATTTCACATTGCCACTTAAATTTAAATGGTTTGTCTAAAAATATGATTTACAATAAGACTTTATGATGCCAATTGAGCCACGTAGTCAATCTCACTTAGTGGAAAAAGGCTTTGTTATTGTTAGTTTCTTGGTAAAATTCAGTTTTTAATCCAACTAAACATCATGAATAAGTTCATTTATGCCCATAAAATGACCTATATGAATCCCAAGCATAAATTTTCCATGAATTCATGTAAATTGAAAATTGGAAGCCAGCCCTAACTTGTAAAACAAAAAATTTCAGGCTCAATTTCTATCTATAAACTCAACCATTTATAATGATTTGAGTTGTCATTGATTTGGGAAATATAGTTCAGTGTAGTCAAAGGCGCTCACCTTGGCCACTAAGGCGCTGAAGAGGTTCAACACCTCTTGCACCATGAGGAGGCATTGGCTTCAGCTAGGTGCTCGCTTGGTAGCGCCTTTGGTGCGTTTTTCCTTCATTCAAGCATGCACCTTAGGTGCTTGAGAGTAAAATTGTGGTGTAAATGGAAGAGACAACTTATAAGTCTAGCCCAAGTATTTTAAAACAACATAGGTTCGTTAAGGATAGGAAAACTATATAACCCAGCCAAATAACTAATAAGGTGAAATAGTCATTCTCACTTTAAAATATTATTATAAGTTATGACTTAATGATTATTATGCTTCAATAAAAATATTAGTAACTTAATTAGTGCATACGATGATTATTATGATTTATGATGTGATAGTTAATTTATATGTCAAATATTATTATAGACTTACATTTATTTATTTTTTTGTTTATACAACATACTTTTAGCACTTTTTTTTTAGTGCAAGAGTACGCTTTATTTGCACCTTTCACCTAAGGCGTTTTATAGGTCTAGCGCCCTTTCCCTTTGACTACCTTGATATAGTCTATTGATTAGGGGGAAAATGCATCTAAGATTGGATGATTTACATAAGCTCAAATAGAGTTCCCCTGCTGGACAACACAAGGAAGAAGAACTACAGTACAATGTTGCCAATGGCACATGATGACAAATAGTGAGGGGCTCAAAATTTGAATTTAAATTACCACAGAAATAGCCAAAAGTCACAAATACCCTTGCCCTCAGGAAGCTCAACAATTTTTGAATAAAAAACATTCACGCTAACATTTAGGCTAACATTTAATTTTTCATATTCCGCCATGGTGGCCACTACACTAAAGTGGATGCCATGGCAGCTGCCATGTAGAGGTCACCATGTCTTGGAAGTCCCATAGTGTTTTCATCTGCTGCTGCCATTGACAACACTGCTATGGTACAGATAAGCAACTAACAGTCCGCCTAAAGACTTAATGTGACACGACAGCATGTCCATGAAAAATTAACATGCTTGGTTGACGGTGGGACTGTAACAAAACTGTAAGGACTGACTCGTGCGGAGACTAACTCCCTGGACTAAAGCATCGAAGGGTATATCTCTCGGGAATCAAAGTCTAAATTGTATAAGGGTATATCTTTCAGGGATCAAAGTCTAAATTGTATATTTAATCTAACAATATTGTACTAGGCACACTTTAATATCTTATTTGTCTAATAAAATACAGCTTAGGAAACACAATACTTCGCTAATGCCTTTCCTTTGCAAATTAAAAATTCTATATATTTCACTTAAATGAAGTCAATCACAAAGAAAATATGAAACTATGTGCTCACTGTGTAAGGGGGGAAACACACAAATAAAATCTTTAACTAGTCTACTGTCTACAGCTACAGCATTGAAAAGTATATTCACCGACATAATTTACATCTCGGTGAGAAAATGAAGACGGAAATGAGAAAGAGAATTAAAGTAAGCGCATATGACAGGCTAAAGTTTACGTTTTATTTGATATAATCAAAGCACTGAACCAACAAAGTTCTGAAGATTGTACTAAACCGGCAAAAGAAAATAGGATAACATGGCCAACTAAACAAAAAGAATTATACTCGTAGACCGTACTTCTAAGTTACCTGAGATCCGAACGCTTATTTCCGTCCAGAGTGGCCCACTGTTCCCGTAAAGAAGACTATCTTAAGATAACCTAGATAATATGAAAATAAACATATAAATGGACACAACAAGCGGTATGTGATACTGCGAGGATATTAAAAAGAATA
Source organism: Erythrophleum fordii (assembly GCA_032878935.1). NCBI lineage: Eukaryota > Viridiplantae > Streptophyta > Magnoliopsida > Fabales > Fabaceae > Erythrophleum > Erythrophleum fordii. The sequence continues at coordinate 8,349,490 of JAVQMF010000058.1, forward strand.
AAATAAAGCAATTTGCCCATTCGCTAGAAAGCAACTGAATGTAGCAGTAGCACAAAGATAAATCTCGCGAAAGTTAGGGTAGTAATGCCAGTGTAATAAGATTACCGGTTTCGTTTGCTTATCTCTCTTCTTTCATTTCCACAGGTTCTCGGGAACCAAACGGATTCGGAAGACGGAAACACATGGCAGAAAGCGCAACTGGTTCCATGAAAGTGAATTTAACAATACGCGGTTTCCAGTCACACAACCATGAAAGCTACAACAAGTGAAGCAACCAAACTCGGAGCATGAATGCAGGTCAGAAACGAGCTTCACAGAAAGAATCGCAGTTACCGAGGCGGAATCTGAATCCATGGAAATATCGGAGAAAAAGTGGAAATAAAGCATGGAAGACAAAATAAGCTATCTGATTCAGAGGATTGCTGTGAGATGGAGCGTGCGAGAGAGAACGGAAAGGAAAAGGAGGTCGAGCTCCAGAAAATATCGGGAGCAATTAGGGATTTAAATATGTAATTGTGGGGGAGGGTATCGGCAGCGTCTCACGCTTTAAAGGTTGACGGAACACGTTATTAATCAACTGGTGTGTTTATATTGTATTATATGCTTTGATTGTCATTATTATCTATTATTTTTTATTAATTAATTCATAGGGTTTCAGGTTCTCTTTAAAATAAAGTTTATACTGCTTTTCGCATTCTAAGGTAATCGCTGCTTCATCTTAGCACGCAGTATATCCATAGTCGACTCGGCTCCATGGGATTCGGAGCCACCTGTCACGGCCTTCGAACTTCACCCAAATCCTCGAACGGGTCGTGACACACCGCTTCACCATTTCATCGTATTCCTAATTATTTTATTGCCTATAATTATTTAAGCAATAATTTTATAAAATACAACAACATAATATAGCTTTTCTATACATCGATAAAGTGAACTAGTGACTTCTTCTATTCAATTTTTAAAATTTTTATTTTAAAATAAAAATAAAAAAGCTTTTATATATTTGTTCAATTGTTCACTGTCCATTGTCTACTATTAAAAAGCAATTTGAAAATAATAAGAAGTTATTTATATTAATATATGTATTAAGAAATTAAAAGGACTTAGTTTTTAAATTACATATATATTATTATAAATGTAAAGATATTATTATAAATTAGTATATTCCCAAAATTGACTTTGTCCGCACAAAAATCACTTCCTTGGCGTTTTGGCACTTGGAAAGAACAAATTTCTGAACTACAAACATCTTGAAAAACCATCAAACTAGAGATAAATGAGGTTTAATATGAAAAAAGTGGCAATTACTTGCTTTCTCTTTATAAACCTTTTTTGAGAAAAAGCAAAACAGTATTATATTTAGCAGCAACTATAATCTATTGTAAGCACACATTCTTTTACAAGCAATCAATTTAATGACTTGCATTTTTTTTTTTTAATAAATTACGTAAGGCAAGAGCAAAAACAATGCCCGATGGCAGCAGTTAAGAAGACAGAGAGGATCCAGTCAGAGATAAACAATTACGTATATAATCTGGTACAATGTATTTAAGAAGTCAAGTGTTACCTCGTGTGTCTCTTTAAGCAAATAGTTTCTTGACACGTATTGATGCCAAACTCTTGGAAATAGAGTGACGAGTGTGGAAGCCCTTGATCCTCGAGAGCACAGCTAGAAGAAAGTTGTATAAAAAATTAAAAAAATTAAAAAAATAAAGAAAAGGTGCCAATTAAGATGGACACCTGTCAACCAATCATAGCCTATCCCGAAAGCTTCTCGGCTAACTAGGCTTGGGTCATCAACACGTACATGACTCACATTTTTTAATTGTGAAATGCTAATAAGGCATGGAAGATATTTTGTTGGGTTAGATTGAGAATGTGAGAAGTGATACTACTTATTTGATCGAACGACTCCCTATATGGGTAAACCATGTCTTTATCTAATTCAACGGCCCCCACACGCGAAGCTCCATCATTGGCTTTTAATGCTATTTTCTTCTTGACCCTTCAATTTGAAAGGTCATATGTAAACCTATATAATATCACTTGACTAATAAATGGTAGAATAATTAAGTAAAATTTAAGAAACTTCTTAATTTACAGAGGAGAGGTATGAACTTAATCAACTAATTCCTTTTTGTAGCTGCGTGATCGCAAATGTCAAATGACCGAAAACGAAAAATTAGAACAAAGAACAAATAAAATTTTAGAGTCTATTTAGATTTGTTATTTTCTGTTTATATGTAATTTAGATTTGGATTTAAAAAATATTTTAAGAAAAATGTTAGAAAGAGACAGAGAGAGGTGAATCCAACTAGATCTACATAAAACTGAGTCTCACAATTCTATCTCTTTAATTGGTAAACTACTTTAAAGAATATAAACTCTAAGTTTTCTTTCTTATATTTGAGTAAAAGATTCTATAGAAGCTTCCAATTCTACACGTACTGTTAGTACATTTAATTGCAAACAAATGGTTTTTTGACTTATGTATTATAGTTTTAAAAAAATAATAAAGATACTGAATTGTAAAAGTTTATTCCCTGGATATTTTAATTTTTTAAAAATAGGAACGCGGTATTCTAATTAATTTTTTTAAATAAAGATACTATTTAAATGTTGAGCAAAATGCTCCACATTAAAGCTTTTTTTTTTCAATTAATTAATTTGGGACGAGAGGAGAGGGGGATTTTTTTTTTTTTGGTGGGGAGTGACAGTGTAAGGGTCGAGGGAAGAGGGGCACATGAGGTGAGTCTCCCAATTCTTTTTCTTTAACTTTAATTGGTAAACTACTTTAGAGAATATAAATTTTAAGTTTTCTTTCAATGTTTGAGTGAAAAATCTTATTGAAGCTGCCAATTCTACACATATTGTTAGTATAATTAATTGTAAGAAATGACTTTTTAACTAACATATTATAGTAAGAAAAACAAATAATGAGGATATTGAGCTGCAAAAACTTATCCCATCAATATTTTAATTTTTTTAAAATAGAAACTTAGAGGTGTATCCTCTACATTCTAATTAAATTTTGTTTAATAAAAATACTGTCTAAATGTGGTGTAAGATGAGGAGGGGTGAGAGAGGAGGGAATATATATATATATATATATATAATATTGTATATATATATATTTATATTATCTAAAAAAACGAAATATATTATATTTGTAATATATAGTATATATTATTTAAATTTTAAAATATAATTAATAATAAATTTATAAACAATGACTTGTTAATAAATTTATATGTTTAATTATAATTTAATTCACTTTAACTTATTTGTATACAAAATATTTTTGAATTTTACCAAGCATCTTATACTTAAAAAACAATCTCAATTTATTATTTTTTTATATTATCTGAAGTTAAAGGTATAATTTTTTTAATAAATTTTTCTATTTTATATAAATCATAAAAGATAATTATCATTTTAACTGAAAAACTAATAACAAAAATTTTTTTATGTAATTAAAAAAACTAACTAATGATTATGAAATTAAGAGAGTTTATAAGCAAGCTATGTTTCATAGAAAAATATTTACATATTTCTATATCTTTTAAATATTAAATAAGACTGAAAAAAAACCTCTTTATACAAATAAGTTAATTTACATTATCTTAAAAAATCATAACCAATCTAACAAGCCAAGATGGATTTGTTGAGATAATGTGAAGTGTAACAACCCTTTATGTGTCTTTACATTATCTCAACAAATCCTTCTTGATTTGTTACACATTGTGTTGAGATAATGTAAGTTAATATATTTGCATAAAGAATTTTTTTTATGCACTAAAAAAATGTTTTAGTCTTATTTAATATTTTAAAAATATATAAACTTGCAAATTTTTTTGTGCACATAGCTTGCCCATAAACATTCTTAATTCCATAATCATATGTTTGTTTCAAGAGAAATTATATACAATTTTTCTTATTTTTCCCATTAGTTTTTAGTAAAAATAATAATTTTCTTTTATGTTTTATATAAGAAAAAAAATTTTATAAAAAAAAAATTACATCTTTAACTTTGGATAATATAACAAAAATTACAAATTGATATTTTTTTAATATAATATTTGTAATAAAACTAAAAGTATTTTTTATGCAAATAAGTTAAAGAGAATTAAATTATAATTAAAATATAACTTTATTATTAAATTACTATTTATAAATTTATTATTAATTATATTTTTAAAATTAAATAATATATAATGTATTTTGTATATATTACAAATATAATATATTTATATTTATATTAGATAATATAAAATATATATAATATTTATTTATATATATATATATATATATATATCCCATTTCCCCACACCCTGCCCCTCTCTCATCCTTTCCCCCCTCCCCTCCCCTCGATCACCTTTCCCACATATATTTAAAAAAAAAAAAAAACACTTAAATGTGTACCGTTTTATTCCATGTTTAGGTAGTATTTTTATTTTTTAAAAATTAATTAAAATGAGAAGGCTATACTTTTGCATTCTAATTTTTTAAAAAATTTAGTTTTTGCAAAATAAGTTTTTGTAACTTAGTGTCCTCAGTATTTTGCTTTTTTTTTTAATTATAGTATATTAGTAAAAAAGCCTGTAAAAAATAGCTTCAAATTTTTGAAAATTGAAAAATAAATATTTAATTTTTACTCTTAGAAAAGATGTCATTTTATTTATTGTTTCTTAACAATATTAATTTAAATGATATATTAAGCTAGTTTATAATTGACATAATAATTTTTTATTTGTCCTAGTTTTAATATGTTTACAAAAAAAAACCCCTACAATTTTACCCCAAATTTGAGAAAAATATTTTTTAAAATATGAAAATTAAAAGACCTATCTTCTAATATTAAAAATTTAAGGAGCTATCTATATTGACCCAATGTTCAAATTAGCGTTTTGTATTTCCCACAATTATTCCAGGCATTATCCATTTACTTGAGAATTTATAAATCAATATAAATCTCCGTTATCATCCTTTGTTTTTTTTTTTTTCAAAAGAAGATGCTCCATTAAAAGAAAAAGAAAACATAACAGTGTTTTAATACAACAACTCCCCAATTAGACAACTTGTTTACAAGAAGTAGAATCAAACAGTAAATTTGATAAAAGAAGAGATGGGAGAAAACAATCTTAATGTACCAGGTTTATCAAAATGGTTATCAAACTAATTCGTGACTTGATTAACAATTATTAAAATGCAAGAGAAAGAACAGAAAGAAAAACTTTTCCTTAATCATTTAGCATCATGGACCACATGCCAGCCTCTCCATTCGGGACACCCATTGGCGGAGTTAACTGCAGCAACTAATTGCTTGTTATCAGATTCTATCATAATTTTCCTGTAATCAAATCAAGCGCCAAAGCTTCCTGTGTAGCTTAATCATTTGGATTCCTATATATTTTTTGAAGCCAAAGCTTCGGGCAAGTCTTAAGAAGCAGAACAAGGTAAGCTACACATTTCAATTACTTTTCTTGTTTCTAAGAATAACCCCAATGCCAACTTTAGCCCCATTTGGACCAAACTCTCTTCAGCATCAACTTTGATACAGTTACTCACAGATGGTTGCCAACTTTCAATAGTATCAGATGAAGCATCAAGAAACATCATAACGTCTACCTTTTTTGGTATAATTTGAATTTTTTCAATTGAGGAGATTTAATTAAGTTGATTGTGCATATTTAGATCATTTAAGTTTGATTTGAGTAGTTTAAATTATATTTTTTAAATTTTAATTATCAATTTTAAATTTTGTAATCAAAAAATTATTTTATTCTATATTTTACTTATTTTAAAAAACTATCAAAATTAATTAAAAAAATATTCATTATGGACCATTTAAATAAGATCTAAACAGTTAATACAACAAAATAAGATTTATACAGTTGATTCAATTGAGATCCAAAATTCTCTCTAATAGATCCCCTGAATTATACCATGAGGTGAATAAGTTGATTCAATATCTAATTATCAATCAATCATTTCATCTTAAAAAAGTAGTCTTTCTCAATAAAATAAAATTGATTTATTAGGTTAAAATTTATTCATTGAAAATAAAATATAGGACTAAAAACGTGCTTGATATAGAATAAAATATTCATTGAAAATATATATTTTCAACATTTTTACTGAATGATATATGACAATTTTGTAAGTTTACAGTAGAGAATAAAATAAGTAATTAAAAAAATAATTTTTTAAAAAAAATCTTACATTTAGTAATGATCAAACTCAAAAGTAAAGTCATATTTATATTCATTATGTAAAACTAATTTGAAAGTAAATATGAATAAATTTTTTTTGCAAGATAGATATTTTTTTAGATAATGAAAATTTACAAATGCACAACAAAATTTCTAAAAATAAAAATAAAATAAAGAGAGATAATTGAAAATATTTTCATTAATCAAAAGTTTTTTTTTTCCTTTTGAGGTTAGGAACATTAGTTTTTCAAAATATGAGCAGTTATGACCTGATAGCTTCTTTTTTTATTTTTTGGGCCAGAATATGACCTGATAGTTTGAGCATTCCCAACATAGTTGAACTAGGTTGATTAATTTTATGTATTTAATCCTTTAATGGAAACTATATAATATGTTGAAAATAGTTTACATTGCTATGGATGAGATCTTATCATCATTTAAAGTAGAAAGTACATTTTATCTTCATAAAACTATATTTTAATTACAAAATTGGTACATAAATTTTAAAATATAACTAAGATATTTTTATAAAATTTAAAATCTAACAAATCACTTTCTCAATATTAAATACAAAATATTTTATAAAATAAGTGTTTTGTATTTAATATTGAGAAAGTGATTTGTTAGATTTTAAATTTTATAAAAATATCTTAGTTATATTTTAAAATTTATTGGGTTTTTTATTTTTTAAAATTATGTATCAATTTTGTACTTAGGACGAAGAGAGACTGATTCTTGCTTGCTCTTCCAAATCCAATTCTGGCCTGAACCAAGGAGATTTAGCCGAGCTTACCACATTTCCAGAGGCAGTTTCATTGCTTTTGTAATCCCCTGCCTCATACTCGGAGTTCGCTCTCCCCGCTCGCTGCTTCCTTCCCCGGTGGCTTACTGCAAGCAAAAATGCACTTCCTGGCTTCCTGCTAATTTAATATTAATCTAAAGTTATTCAAAGTGAATATAGAGAATATCTAAATACAAATTTATCAATAAAACTAACAAAACTAAATTTTTTGAATTGAGATTCTCTCATATCCCAAAAAAAGAAAAAGAAAGAATAATATAATGAATGTGAAGTCCAAACAAGAAAATCTTGTTAGCCCCATCTGTATCAATTCCTCTCACACAAGAAAAGGCTGACACGCGAAGATTTCCTCAAAATTTCCCACTCTATTTTTACATATTTTGGTTTGAAGAACGCTCGCAATTGGGCCAGCAGATTCGGGCCGAGCAGTTTTCCGGGCCGCGGAAAATCCCATTAATTATTAGTCCAAATTTGCAAACGTCTTAACTACAGTTTGACCCAAAAAGATAAAAAATGGAACAATTCCTTCATTCCGAAGAAAAGCTAAACGGCAAGGATCGGATAAGCAGCATCCTTCTGGAAAAACCTAAGCTCGCGCTCTCTCAGTCGCTGCGTCTCTCACCCTGGACCTTTCTGATTAGCTGCACTGTCAGACTCTTTCTCTGGAGCACCGAATTATAGAGACGAAAAGGAAAAAAAAAATATCGGTTCTTATGATCTGATTCCTACCGCATTTTAGAGCGAAGCATGAAAGCCTGAGTTGTTAGCTTGACAAGTTGGCAGAAACAATGGATTTGGCGGCACCCGCTAAGCTTTACTATGAGCAGTTCTGCACATTTCAACGCTTCCATAGAGATGGTGCGAGAAGCTCAAGCTTCGGTGGTAGGGTTTGGGATAACACTAATACTGGTTCCAAATTCAAGCCTGTGGGATGCAAAGCTCGCTTATTTGTTCTATATGCCGACAGTGTTATTGAGTTTAGGAAACCGAAGGGGCCTCGAAAGAATTTGGGCAATCGTGTATTCGCTGTTTCAAAGGTCGAAACTTCTGGTTTGAATGGGAAATTACATCATTCTAGAAGAATGCCGCACGGGAATTTGAATGGCGTGGAATCCTTGCCAAATGGCTCCAACCCTTCTCGGAGTTTTGAGGAGTTCGAGAGTAATAATCAGCTCCGTCGATTAGTTAGAAATGGGGAATTAGAAGAAGGGTTCAAGTTCATCGAGCGTATGACTTACCGTGGTGATATCCCTGATGTCATTGCTTGCACAAGTCTGATTCGTGGATTTTGCAAGATAGGAAGGACTAAGAAGGCCACTCGTGTTATGGAAATTCTGGAGGAATCTGGAGCTGTTCCTGATGTTATAACTTACAACGTTTTAATTGGTGGATACTGCAAGTCAGGGGAGATAGATAAAGCCTTGCAGGTTTTGGACCGTATGAGTGTTGCTCCGGATGTTGTTACCTATAACACAATTTTGCGTAGTTTGTGTGATAGTGGGAAATTGAAGCAAGCAATGGAAGTTCTTGACAGGCAGTTGCAACGGGAGTGCTATCCTGATGTAATTACATACACTATATTGATTGAAGCAACTTGTAAGGAAAGTGGGGTTGGTCAGGCAATGATGCTACTAGATGAGATGAGGAGCAAAGGATGCAAACCTGATGTGGTTACTTACAATGTTCTCATCAATGGGATGTGCAAGGAAGGGAGGTTGGATGAAGCAATTAAGTTTTTGAATAACTTGCCATCCTATGGTTGTCAACCTAATGTAATTACCCATAATATTATTTTACGCAGCATGTGTAGCACTGGAAGATGGATGGATGCTGAGAGACTATTATCTGACATGCTTCATAAGGGTTGTTCTCCTAGTGTTGTTACATTCAATATTTTGATTAATTTTTTGTGTCGGAAAGGCTTACTGGGTAGAGCCATCGATGTCTTGGAGAAGATGCCAAAGCATGGTTGTACTCCTAATTCCTTGAGTTACAATCCATTGCTTCATGGATTTTGTAAAGAGAAAAAGATGGACAGAGTAATTGAGTACTTGGAAATAATGGTAACTAGGGGTTGTTACCCTGATATAGTCACCTATAATACTTTACTAACTGCATTATGCAAAGATGGGAAGGTGGATGTTGCAGTTGAGATACTGAATCAACTAAGTAACAAGGGGTGCTCTCCTGTTTTAATTACTTACAATACAGTTATTGATGGGCTTTCTAAGGTGGGAAAGACTGATCGTGCAGTGGAACTGTTGGAAGAGATGTGTGGAAAGGGTCTTAAACCTGATATAATTACTTACTCTTCTCTGGTTGGAGGGCTCAGTCGTGAAGGAAAGGTTGATGAAGCAATCAAATTTTTCCATGATTTGGAAGGATTAGGTATTAGTCCAAATGCTATCACATACAACTCAATCATGTTAGGACTTTGCAAGTCTCGACAAACCAGTTGTGCCATTGATTTTCTAGCTCATATGATATCTAGAGGATGTAAACCTACTGAAGCTACATACACCATTCTTATAGAAGGCATTGCTTATGAAGGCTTAGCTGAGGAGGCTTTGAACTTATTGAATGAGTTGTGCTCCAGAGGAGTTGTAAAGAAAAGTTCAGCTGAGCAGGTAGCAGTCAAGATGTAGGAGATGCATATTTATTTTTAAATCCTAGACGGCTGTATTATATTCAGACGACTGTATTATATTCATGGTGATTTCATGGTCTAGATTTTAGATTTTCATTATGAGGTGGGAGAGGAAATGCAAATTACAAAAGTCAATTTTGTTAGGAGGTCATTGTAATTCATCTAGACATATTGTAGTTTTGAATCATATCTTATTCTGCCCTGACTTCAATATGGACCATCCATGTTTCTGAATTTTTCTTGGTTTCCATTAAAGATAGTTTTCAATTCCAGTCATGTAAGATATTCTTAGAATTTTGAGTGCTTGAATGCATGTTAGAATTTCATGTCATGTTTTGTCTAGATTCCTGAACAATAATTTTCAGCAAATTGTTATACCTCCAGTTATAAAATGAAGAAATCTGATAAATTGGTGGCTATGGGCTTTCATCATAGTTATACCAGATATGTACAAGACAACGTAGCTGGGTGCTTAGATGTTTTGTGACGTGAAATGCACAAATACAATTATCCTTCATGCATGCATGTTACAATCATCTGTGTTTAAATATTTTGTTCTTGCTGGTTAACTATTTTTGCGACTTGCAGACATTTGGGGTTAAGGCTTATTTTTCTTGTTCTGTTCACTGTTTAGAATTGAAGCATAACATATTGAGTCTATGCTAGAAACTTTCCTGTCGATGTTGTTCAATGCATCATGTTAGCAGCTGGAGAAGTACCTCCTAGGTATTTTTTTTTTTATTGTCCAATTTATTATATTAAATTATCTTCTTGGTTTTTTTGGGGGGGGGGGGGGGGGGAAGGGGGGGTTCACCCTACTTCATACTTGGACATAAGACATGAAATGTTAGTAAACATGTATGTGAAAAGGAATGAGATTTTCCATGGAGCTTTTTTTTTTTTTTTCCTGTATCTGTGTATGTATGGGTTTACTTTAATAACATGGTGAATTGTCAGCTTTTGTAAACTCGTGAGCAAACTCCTGAGTTTACTTCAGGTTTACATTCAGTACGAGTTAACACATCTCGCAAAATTGTACAATTTCACTAGTTAAATCGTGATTTTGACAACCATGAATTGTGTGAACTTTAGACTTGTGCTGATGGGAACAGGAAATATGTGGAATGAATTTAGGTGCAATGTTCTGGGCAAATAAACACTAACTTAAGGCTAAATTCAATTTGTTTGTGGTATAAATCATGCTATCTGCATTAGCAACCTTAATCATTTAATATCAGGGGAATTGTGCCTGATAGTACTATTATTGAAGGAGGTTTTTATATGCACCCGCAAAATTCAACATCAGAGTCAGCTGAGTCGCATGTATGGATGTATAATGGCCTGCGCAGTTTGTTTCTTACTGTTTGTCTATCTACAGTCTAATACTTTAGCAGCTTTTAGCATTTACCTTTGGGGGGGGGGGGGGGGGGGGGTGCAGAGGTTGTTTTTTTGGCGTCCTTCATCTGTCTGTTATCTCAAATGCTATGCATACATTTCTGTTGATTGCTACAGTTAAATAGAGGATGAGGAAGGCTGCCATTCATACTATCTATAATGCAAGTTATAGCGAGTCTATGCTGCAATTATCTTGTTCAACTGCTTCTGTTTGGTAAATTTGCACAGCACGACGTTGATCCATCTGTGTTTCAAAACCGAAGGATGAGTTATTAAGTAAACTTGGGTAGGCTAAAACCGACCTGCTTGGACTTAGTGGACCTAATGGTTTGCCAATTACGAGTACTTGGTCGGGGATTTTTGTCTCTGTGTAATTATTGTTCTCCCTTTGTGATCCCCTATGCTATTCAAATGCAAAACTGGAATTTCAATCATCTGTGTGATTCAACTAGGATGCCGAGTTAACCTATGGCATGAAAGGAGGAAGGTCCTGGTTTCTTTTGCAAACAGAAGGACACAACGTTCTCTTCTTGGACAGCACACGCTTTGTGTGAGAAAAGTGAAAACAGGTACAACTAGCTCCACCTAGTGGTGCCACTAAGATGGATGATCAATTTAAGTTGTATAAAGGGGGGAGAGCAAATTGGAAGCTTTAAAAAAAACAGTAGTGCCTCGAAAGTTAAAAGTTAATGTGAATAAACGGGAGTTGTCAACTTGGATGAACGCGTCGTAGGTGTGAATTTTGAAATGGTGGGCCTATATTGAGTATTCTAATTCTATATCCCAGAGGTCCAAGTTAGTCATGCCACACTAATGCGGAAGAAAGATCAAGGCACAGATGCTAACCAAAAAACCAAAAAAGATATAAAAGCATAAAGGGTGTTCCATAAGTTCATTAACTTGTTTGGTACACCGACTAAAAATAAATAAAATAAAATAAATTTTGAAAATAAAAAATAATTATTGTGTTTTTGTTTTTAAAAAATAATAAAAAGTAAATTTTATTAAATAATAATTATAATAATATAATAAATGTTATAAAAAAAAGAAAGGATCCATCCCTCCAACCACTCGGCCTTTAATATTAGATGTACAAGTTGTGTCCTACCAATATTCTCTTTTAGTACCTCCAAAAAATTTAGCCCCACCCCTTCACGATCAAACAAAATAAGTCTCTTTACTATACAACTTAGCTTTATTATGGTGATAGATACTCCACTAAGGATAAATTTTCATCCAGAATGTCTCCGTAAACTGCGTAAGGCTTCTACTGAGATAAGACTTCATCGTTTCTTTTTTTCTTTTAAAGAAAAAAAATTATTGTGTTAGAAACCTTATAAAAAATTTATACACGCTTTTTATTTACAATCTTTTGCTTTGAAGAAAAGTGAGGCTTTTGGCCCCCAAAAAAAAAAGTAAGCTTTTCAAATTTTAGAAAAATTTTAATATGAGAAGCAACAGATGAAAAGTAAATATAAAAAAATTAAGTTCATGAAATAATGCAAAAGAATTATTAGTGTAAATAGCATGATCTGTTAAGAAAATTTTCCGTGATTCACCATTGGCGGTATAATTTTAGCTGTGATCACACACTTGATTACTTTTTTGTGAGTGTAATTTATGAGTAATGTTACTTTATTTCCCAAATTGTGTCCATACTGATTACAATAAAAGAAAAAATTTGAAATGGTGTCACTTGAATTAGATTGTGATCAGACTTTTCACAAAAAAAAAGAATGTAATTAGACTAGCAATTAATGATAGCTTGTAAAAAACAAGGTGTAACTAGTAATATTATTTACCATTTGAAAATAGCTCTTCACGGAAAGATTTATTCAGAATTATTAGGATGAATAATTTTCTTGCTACTTTGTGATTCATTAACAAACTGTCCTCCGCTCGCCCGGTTTCACTAAGCGAATGAAAAATTTACGGTAACATTGCACTTTGAGATTCTTTTTCTACACAAAATCAACCCAAGACGACAAAAATTATATTCTCTTCTCTTATTGATTCTGACTTTTTCAAATTCCAAAGTTCAAATCCCAGAGAGTTTACTCGTTGTATATAGTCCATCCCGTTATATTTCGTAAATTATACATATTATTCTCTACCACACACTGAAAATCCTAGACAGAAGAAAGTAGTGAACAAGAAAAGACCCCACAAAGCTCTTTCTGAAACTGAAGTTTCGTTCCAAGAAGTAATTCAAAATCATGGAAAAATGTTCATCTTCATCTTCTAGAGGCACAGCAGATGGTGGGTTGCTTTCATGCTGGGGATGCCTCAAACTGAAGCTTCCCTGGGCAAAGCGAGCAAGCAGTTGCAGACCCGTTGGTGGGTTTAAGTATGACCCTCTAAGCTATGCTCAGAACTTCGATGAAGGTTGGGTCGATGACGATGAAGTACATACACGTCGTGGCTTCTCTGCTAGATATGCAGCTCCTTCAACTAATAATAAATCGACTGTGGACAAATAAGGTTGAAGCGTTTGAAGGTGAGCTAGTTCCTTTACCGTTTCACAGAGTCTCATATAAATATTATGTGTACACACCTCTGTTTCTAGAGGGTTTGTTTAGGAACTATTTTGGATACGTTTTGTTTATTGTTGTTGATGATCAGATGCGAGCGTTTGGTTTGGACGCTTGAGTTAGCAATTAACTTGTTTCTTGCAGAGACGAGAAAAGGCACTGATAACAGTAGAAGTTTTGGGTTCGCTTTGCCTTCGTCTAATCATGACTGCATCAATTATCTATAGTTAATGCGAAGAATATAGAATACTAATCCGGATTCATCAATCTATATGCAACGAAAATGAACACTTACCTTCATTTTTTGTGCGTTACTTAATTATTTTTGTCAAATTATATGATTTTCATCTCACTTGTCTCAATTTTCTTTGTCTTTCATCATCATTCATTAACTCAAATGTCATATAGAAATACGTGAATAAGAAAGGAGATAGGTACTCCTTTGTTTTGGCTTTGTCCATCTAAATAACAAGCTTAGCGTGTAACAATGCTAGTAAGAGAACGAAACTGTGCCCGGTCCAATTCCCAATCCAATTAAAACATTAAAGTCTGGTCAGGGTAACAAAAAGGAAAAACAATCTTAAAATTAATTAATTAATCAGATGGTTCGGTTGGTCACCTGCAATTAAATGAAATCAAAGGTGATATATTGAGTTTTCTCTGCCGAAAAAGAAAAAGGTGATATGTTGAGTTTCTAATTTGATTCAGAGTTTTTTTCCCCGTTGCTATGAGATATACGAGAAAAAGTCACAAGATCTCAGAGGACTTGGTTTTTCACTTTTTGTTGGTTCTCTCTGTTTCTTCCTTTGTTTTTTTTTTCTTCTTACGGAACAGTGATATCATAATCTAAACATCCATCACGTGCGGTAGTCTTCCTGTTTCTTTCGTGCCCACCAAGACGGAGAGCTAGTGGAAACCAGAACAAGTTGACCCCAGTGCTCTATAAATTTTTGTTTAAGCTGATACAGAAGTTACGAATTAACGAATCACGTGTTGGTATCTTGGGACGACTTTATGCTTTTTTTTGGTACAGTTGATATATTCTTAATAAATTAGGGCTATTGGTCCATTTTATTTGATTTTATTTCTCTAATTTAATTGTTGTAATAAAAATTTTTAAAAGATAACATTCTTAAAAATTATAGCTTTAGAAGCATCGTCCTCCACTACCATCGAAAGTCACACTTATAACATAATGGTTCATTTCAGTATGCTAAAAAAATCTCGAACGGAATTTGACATGGAATATGGTGCACAGTGCTTCTCTGATTCGTATTTGTATGAGCCAAGTTGGCATAAATCATAAAATATTGAGTATTGACGCAGAATGAGAATCTACTCTTAGTTAAAGTTGGGATATAAAATGGAAGAACAGAAAATAGAACAAAGAACGCTCACGAACTTAAAATCACAAACTAAAAGAGTATGCACAGAGAAATTCACACAACCTAATCCAAACTAAAATTTACAGAAGCATTATTCCACATGAGAGAAGTTTGGGAATTCATACATAAAACCTAATCAATACATAGGGCAGTCGGAAACAACTATACCCTTCGCCGTTGGACACGTGGCCAGATCACAGTGATCGCCAGCTGTACCCCACCAGTTCAAGGCTTTGTTCTCCATGGTAAGAGTAAAAAAGAGAAGAAGCGTCATGATAGCCGTACCAGCATCCAACGCAGCTGATAAAACATAATTGTAGCGTTGCCACCACTTCTTACGATAATTGTATACGAAGTAATTAAAGATGGTTCCAACAATAATCCAACAATTGAAGTTCACTGGGCTAGCCGGTGGCATGTTGGCGGTTGCACCTAGAAGCACAGGAAGGTGAATGTGGGAAATCCATTTGTGAGCAGGGAAGGCTCTCTGGAGTAGCCATACTATTAATGGTCCCAACGCACCCACAATGAAGAACCAATTGAGTGCTGCGTAATTCCCTAGAGTTCCGAAAATTCGTTTTGGACCAACCAAACCCCAAATCACTGATGCATCAAAAAAGACATTATCACCAGGACATGTCCATGGACTGTTTGGAGGCAGTGAGTTAGCATGGCATATGTTATCTATTGAATTCAGAAGCCACCATGCCACGCCAATATTGATGGTTCCAGAAATTACAGTCCCTATGATCTATGCACAGTACAATAAAGTCAAACAACGCAAGAAATTTAATTGGGACAAAATCCATCTAAATCATGTGTTGACGAAGTCTACTATTAATTCTTAATTGCATGATTAGGCATGTAGCTTGTCAAAGGAAGCGTGCCCTTTCTTGTCCTGCTAGAGCATATTATTTTCAGCTTTAACCAGTATAATGGCCATTAAAAGTATAGACTAAGAATGAATGATATTAACATGGATAGAGACACGGGCAAGACACAATATGGATTAATGCTACAAATTATTTATGTTGGATTATCCACCTTTGATGGATTGGGTTTAAAGTATAAAGCCCAGCCCATTTTATTTTATTTTTTTTATTTAAAAAAATTCAAAATGTTGGTGGTTATCAGAAATGTGGGAACAATTTTCACTTTTCATATATACAAAAATCCACTCTACAAAAGAAAATGCCAGTTTTCTTGATGGTATGTTCTCAACCCAAAATATAGATTCTCTCTTTCACTTCTTGAGTGTAATCTAATGTGAAACAGAAGATTGTATTCAAGTCTATAATTCAATTTTCCGTGTGTGTGGCTTGGAATCAAACACTATATTAGGTATGTTATGTTGGATTTGGATTCTTTTCACTAATTTTTCTTTTTTTATTTCTCCACCAAAATCTAAGTCCTTAGATTTATCAGTCATTAACGATTAATAATAAAAATTTTAGAAGATACAATATTGGCCATTAGATTTTGGTAGAGAGACTAAGGAGGGAAGAAATAGTGGAGAGAATCCAAATCTATGTTATCAAATTCAATTTTTGTACAATTTAGTTTTTAAATGTAATTTGAAGTAGTGTACAATATGTGATGAACGTTGAATATGTATTAGACATGATAAAACTCTATTTTGTAACTATTATGTTTTATAGAGTATAGGTATATACCTGAACTATGAACATGGATCGTGGGGGGATCTTCATATAGTGTCCTAGCTTAAAATCACTCAGGAAGAAAACAGCCTGGTACATACTTATGTAGCCATAGGTCTTGAAGCAGACGTTAGCTATTGGTTTGCCTGGTAAGATCACACCCATTATATACTCTGTAATAATATTCAATCCTGGAGACTGAAAGTAGAATGAGAAAGATAAAAAACAAAACTATGATTAGTAGAACATCTCTCAAACTATGTTTAAACTTTAAAGTACTATAAATTGGAATATATGTTTCCTTTGTTGCCTCTATTTGCATCATTTAGAGAAAAAAAATTAGTATATTTCAAGTTATAAAGCACAGTAGCTATTCCCACCTGATTAGTCGTGGCCGTTATGATGCTAATGGGAAGAGTGAAAATAAAAGCAAGTCCAGCAGCAAATATGAGTCCCCACCAAGGTATTTGTACCTGATTTTTCATGAAAATACAAAGTCCGAGTGCAAGTAAAAATGAAACCACAAGTGTCACATAAAACCACCAGTTAGGTATGTCCTTGTACTTCTTCATCAATCTTGTGTGAATGTCTTCCTTTCCCGTACGGGAAGCTTTGAATTTTTGATATATCTCCCTGTGTTAAATTATCTGTTAGCTTATTGACCCACAAAATAATACAAAAGAATCAAATTAGTTCAATTCATTACCTCCCATTAAAAATGGCGACATGAGATAGGGTAGAAACAATGGCAGCAAAACCAATGCCATAGGTCATGGCAAAGAATACACTAAGATTCACACGACCTTGTTTCTCATATTCTTGCAAATCAATCTCGAACTTGTCGTTGACAATGGCTGATACATTATATGGCTGACCTTGGGAAACGAATAGTTCATTTGAGAAAATGGGAAAGTTCTTAGCATTATATAGATTGAATCCCCAATATACCAATGGCATCATGACATAAATAATTAAGATGTAACCCACAGTGACATTAGCGATTGCAAAGAAGGGGGAAACGAGTGGACTGCCAAGGTAGGAAGAAATAACTGTCCAATCCATAGCAAAGGCACCCAAACCAAGTCCACTCATGCCTGATCCAATCTGTTGTGCTGTCACTGATTTGGGAAATACCCAACATACCCATGAAATAGCTGATAAAGTCTGAAAAAGATAGCCAGGTACAACATACCATGCAAAGCTGCATATAAATGCAATTAAAAAGAATTTCCCGCGTGACATCCTCCTATGATCTTTTTCATGTAAAGCCCTGCCAATCAAGTTGCCAAGTATGAGTCCAAATCCATATTCAAGTATAAATAAGGTCAATTGGAAATAGTCTGCACCATAAAGATGGATTTTTTTCAATTAAACATCTCAATTTGCTCATAGACCCTATTTTTATATTGAGTAAGAATTAACAATAAAATGCTATAACTTAATTATGATAAAACACATGAATCCTGTATGAGAAATATATATTTGAATTTTCTCAATTTTTTAAAAAATTGCCAGTGTAAATTTTGAATAAAGATAAATACATAAATTCTACAATATGTGTAGATTTCACACACAATATATCTTTCTTTTTTAAAAATGGATAGTACGATTAATGTTTTTAAGAAATTTAAAAAGCTTAACTCCAAGAATGGTAGTTGTGGGAAATTGAGAATCTATTTTAATTTAGTTATGTGCAGTTTAGGTATGGATTTTAAACATTTGCTACAAATTTTTTGAATAAAAATATGATAAATTAACGTTATATATATATATATGTGTGTGTGTGTAAAATTCTGCACCGAATTTTAAAAAAATTTCCGTTCATGTGTTATATTTATTGAAAAACTTCATAACAAACACCAAAAAGAAAACCTAGTGATAAATAGGAGGTCAAACAAAATAAAGAACGACCAAGAAATGACCTGAACAATGAGACTTGCACCAGAGTAGATGGCCACCACATATGCGCAGGATCCACGACGTACTTCCTCAGTATTCCAGCCCATCCATAGCCCAAAACCTACTCCCACCATGTGCATGTTAGCATCGATATATATTTCAAAATTACCCTCCGAGGGTCCCTCACCCCCTCTTTCCCAGAGGAACAAATTCACACACATTACTAACTGAAGAAGAAATTCTTACATGCACTGAATGTACAAATACATATATTTAATGGTCTTAGCGCACACAAAAAATTTTCTTAAATGAACGTACCTGTGTTGTGATGACGAGAATCCAACCAGATATGAAACTAATCTTTCTACCGTAAAAAGCCTTTATAATATCCACAATACCGACAGCATAAGCAGTACCACTCGCAACATTGGCGAACATGGAAATGAGCACGTGCTCCTTCACGTTAAATGGACCCGGATTGAGTGAGAACTCCCATCCGATGACCCGAAACTTCGTTGTTGGTAGCACCCTTGCCATGAACTTACCTATCGGAAGCGTAGCCACCTGAACGGATATCATGGTGACCGCCATCGGCTCAGCCCTGTACTGGAAGAAAGTGTTGATGAACGAGAGGAGCGCCACTGAAATGAGACCCAAAAACCACATCCTGAAAGTCCATACGGGTAGGGAGGGGTCATCATCGTTCGGTACAGTAACACGGACCTCCTCGATTGGTGATACATCGTTGTCCTCGTTTTCCTCGTCAGCAAGGGAGGATTTGATAGCTGTGTGTTCCACTTCGATGGAAGCCATGATGCAACTTGGTACACTATCTGCAACGCACGAGAGATATATTGAAAAGCGGGCAGTTTCAAACCTGATTGTTACGCTTGAGATATTGTTCTCATTCTGTGATTCACACAAGAGAGAGTTATGTTATATTTTAGAATAGAAAGGTGAATATATGCTTTAATGGCATAGTTTTTTTTTCAATTAAGGTGATGAAAAAGGAAACGTTAGATCTTTGACATTAATGAAAATTATGCTTAATAGAGTATGTATGATAGTATTTTGAAATATCTCTGCTGAGTAATATATACTTAATTTCTTTTTTGGGTTCAATTTCAAAGACTTGCCTGGTTGAGAAATTAGCACTTCCATATTCTTATGTATGAAATGTTTACTTGGAAGGATATTGCATTTTCTACTACTTTGATTGTCCAAGCAAAATATGATACTTCTAGAAGTAATTTAAAATTTTTCATAACTTTATGAGTATTCTCAGGTTAATAACATTAAGAGTACGAGGAGCAGTATAAAGATAATGGATGAAATTAAAATTTTTTTAACATATCTAGGATGCTAGTTGTAGACAACTTTCATTCTTCTCCCGCCGCTTTCATATCAAATAAAAAAAAAAATGATTATGTTTAGGAAGCAAAGCTAGGATGGAAGAAAATAAGAATGAAGAGCAATAAAGGCATTCATACAATATTATCTGCATTCCTATAGTTTTCCTTATTTTTATATTGAAAACATAGGCTAACGTACAGATATAGCATATGGGAATGTATTAAACTTGTGTGCGGTCCAAATATATACCTTTGTCATTGTCACATTCTCCATTTTATTTCTAGAAAACACACATTTAGGGCATTACTTACGATTACAAATTTTCCCTTTTTGGTCAGAATAATTATAATTATTGCTATTTATGTTTCCTTTCAATATTTCTAAGTCTTAGAAATTCTTCCTCGTTCAATAAATTACCTAATTTTTGCCATATCAAAGAAAAGAAAATTCCTGGTATTCGCCTCAGCATCTCCCTTATAATTCGCATTAATTCTTTGACGTCTATGTACAGACCAAAGAATTGAAAAAGGAAGGCGCAAACAACTTTCATTTTTATTATCAATATGTACAATGTATTAAATGAATTTCATTTTTCTCCATCCGCATAAATTTCAACTTAAAATGTATCAAATGATATGTTTGGGAACAAAACGACCATGAAGGAAAACAAAAATGAAAATGAGCGATAAATCTGTATCCGAGGGATGCATCCAAACATTATACATTCTATTAAAAAAGAAACATTCATACGTGGCCTTCCATCCACATTAAGGCTGATGCATAGGGGTGAAAATAAACAGGTAAAAGGTTAGTGATCAAAACAAGAGACGTATCTAAATTTTTATTGGGTCCAACTACCATCCATCTCCATTTTAATTAATCCATACCAAACACAGTTATAAACGCATTTAATTTCGAAATTTCCTTTTCATAATCCATTTTTTACTTTTTTCCAAACAAATTTTAATATTTATTACTAGTTACATTCCCTTTCAATCTTTCTTATTTCGGTTCAAGAATTTCCGTCATTGTTTAATTAATTTCCTGATTATATACATATCAAAGAGAAAAAAAATTATTTGATATTTGCTTACAGTATAAGCTTATTAATTAACAATTCACACAATATGGAGGACATATCAAGTGAGAGAAGAGTGATTTTATGTGAGAAGTAAGGGAATAAAAATTATTTTTGAATCATGAATCAAAGGTTAATGTGAAAATCAAGGAAAATATTTATTATAAATTTATACATGATAATTTTTCCACTAATCTTGACTATTGATTTGAGTTCTATTGATCATCATTTTGTCATTTTACCTCTCATGTAACTTTAAAAAGTTCTTATTTTTTTCACTAAAAGATAGTTTGAGGATATTTAGATCATTTCCTGGTAATCATGTATTTATTGTGCATATGAAAAAGATGTAAATGTCCTTGCATTAATTATGTATTTACAATAAAATGACTTACTATTTTTATATTTTTTTGTCTTTTAATGAAAATAAAAAAATTTTAATCCCAAAGACAAACGCCTCAGCAACTTAATTCACAATATAGTAACAATTGTGTTAGCAAAAGAATTTTTTTTAATGAAGAAAAAAAAGCTCACCTAAGGAGATATATGCGTGTGTGTGAGAGATTTATCGTAATCATGCGGCGTTAAAAAATTTAATACTTTTATCAAAAAATGGCATTATTGTTATTAATTTTTATTTTAATAAATAAATAATTCTTACTTAAAATTAAAGATTTAAATAAACTATAATATAAAATAAAATTATATAGTTTTAGCAAAAAAAATCATATTAAATTATATAATAATATATAAATAACATTCATATGAGTATTAGTTATCAAATGGGTACAAAAAATGAGCCCTTTATCAAGACAAGCAAGTCATTTTAATAATTTAATAATCATACATCTGCATTAATATAATTTTCCTTTTTTTTTCATATTCAAAACATAGACTAACGTACGCATATAGCGACATAGGAATATATTAAACTTGTGTTCGGTCCAATTTCCTTGACATTTTCACCTTCTCCCTTTTATTTCTAGAAAACACACATTTAAGTGCATTTACTCCATTTTATAATAGAAAGGTGAATATGCTTTAATGGCATAGTTTTTGTTTCAATTGAAGTGGTGAAAAAGAATACGATTGACTTTTGACATTAATGAAAATTATGATTAATAGAGTATGATAGTACTTTGAAATATCTTTGCTGAGTAATAGGTACTTTCTTTTTCGGGTTAATTTCAAAGACTTGCCTGGTTGAGAAATTAGCACTTCCATATTCATATATATGAAATGTTTAATTACTTGGAAGGATATTGCATCTTCTATTACTTTGATTGTCTGAGGAAAATATCATACTTTTAGAAGTCATTTAAAAATTTTCATAACTTTATATATGAGTATTCTCAAGCAGTATAAAATATAATGGGTGAAATTATAACATTTTTAACATATCTAGGATCCCTATAGTTATAGACAATTTTCATTCTTCTCCCTCCACTTCCATATCAAACAAAAAAATAAATGATTAATATTACATTTGGGAAACAAAACTAGGATGTGTTAATGCCCATTGACTCTCTCTTTAGAATTTTTTATCTCTCTCCCACCCCCTCTCTCTCTCTCTGTCTCTCTTCTCTTTATCTTTAAAATTTTTTGTCTAAAAAATCATGGACATGAATTGAAAAAAAAAAGGTGAACCAACTTTATGGAGTCAATAAAGCTCTTGTATAAATGTGAGCGTGGGCTTTGTGCTGGTGTGTGCAAGTAAAGCAGTAGGTGAATGTCCAAAAGCCAGGTTGTAATTAAGTGTGAAGTGAATGATGTGCGCAATGTGCAGCAGATTGTGTAGTGAATGTGAGAGAAAAAGTGATAGCAAGTGTATAAGAGCATGTTTGGCATATGCTGGTGAGTGTTGTGAATTAAGTGTCTAGTGAGTGAAGAAAGGTCAAAGTGTGAGTTAGCGTATATTATGCTTTGAGTGTGAGTAATAAAACATTTCTTTCAAAGAGGCCGTCCTAATTCTTGTTTTCTAAGTCCTTTTCCATTTAAATTCTCTACCAATGATATTAGAGTGAGAGCTCTAGGACTAGTCGATATAGCATGGATTTTTCAACATTAGATCATTGGAGTTGAAATTTTTTCAAGGTATCACAAATGTGTAGTCCAAGATTGTGAAGTCATTTAATCAAGGACCAAACTTTCTTGGATTGGCTGTCAGGTATTACAAGGTTACTATGGCAAAAATTGCTTCATTGACAGTAAGTATTAAGAAATTAAATCATAATAATTATAAAACATAGTTCACTCAGATTTGATTTTATTTGTTTGGACAAGATTTATGGGATATTGTTAGAGATAATAATATTACGCAACCAACAAATCTTGGAGATTTGAGTAAGTGGAAGCTAAAGGCATGCAAAGTGATATACATGTTATTTGTGACAATGGAGGATGATTGTCTGCAACATAATTAGGATGCAAAAGCATTAAAGAAAGCATCAGACATTCTAGTGACACTCTTCATGAAGACGAGTAACGTGAAGCTCCAATGGTTAGAGAACGAGCTTATGGCAATCTTACAATAAGGCATGTTAGTAAGCCAATATTTTAATAAAGTTAAAGCCATTTGTGATAAGATCTCAAGAATAAAATCTCAAAAAAATGGATGAAATGGATGAAGCAGATCCTAATTTATAACTTTAAGGTTGGAATATAACAAACTTATCACAATAATTAATGGATGGGTCACAGAACCAACTCTTATCAAGTTGAAAAATATATTAGCCAACTAAGAAGAGTTGGATAAATAAATAGCAAGTGTCCCTCTTAAAGACAACTAGAAAGCTCTTTAGACTAAAAAGGGAGATTCTCACAATAAAAGTCGTAACTATTCAAAATTTTAGCCTAAAGGAAAGAAATCTAAAAAACCAAATAATTGGCAATGGAGACATGAGAAAGGGAGTTCTCAGCAAGAGAGAGATCATCAAGATGAAGCCAAGCTTGATAAAAAAAAAAAAGAAATATTGCTAGAAAATAACTAATGTTACAATTATGGGAAGAGAGGACATTATACTTGAGACTGTTGATTCAAGAGAGTATAAGGAAATACTACTACCTTTAGCTACAAAAATAATATCAAAGAAGAGTGGGACTTTCATGCATCACTCGCGATTGGAGAAGAAGGGTTAGTGGAGGATCCTTTAAGAGAAAAAGATATAGCAGCTTCTTGCATTACATAATCAGGAGGAGACTACTTTCGTCTTAGTCAGTGACAAATTAATAAACTATAATAATGATTAAATCATCGATTCAAGTTGCTTCAATCATATGATTGAAGATGAAAAGAAATTGTCAAATATGATAGAATATAAAGGCAAGTGAGTCATGGTGACTACCAACAATTATAAGCTACCAATTACACACGTTAGTGAGATGATGATTGTTCCATAATATAGTTCTCATCAGATATAGTTACATAACTTGTATCACATCCCTAGGATGAAGAAAAATATATTATCTATATCCCAACTTGCTGCTTCAGGAAGTTATAAAGTGTTCAAGCCAAATGATGTCAAGGTGTACCAAAATTTGAAGCCTATTAGGATACCAATCATGAAAGCCAACAACTTAAGTCGATATATGTAATGTTAGTAAAAGCAGCATATGTAGATAAGACGAGGAAGAATGAGATTGCTAATTTGTGATATGCTCAGTTGAGACATATGAGTTATAGGAAACTCAAGGTGACAATAAAAAAATTACTATTGAAAGGCCTCCTTCAATTGGATATTTAGAATGACATCATATGTACTAATTATTAGTATGGTAAGGCACATTAAATCTCCTATGAGGACTTGAAGTTTTAATCTAAGGTATCTCTTTAACAAGTCTACTTAGTCATATTCATGCTAATAAAGCAAGCATCAATTAGTAGATATCGCTATATGATTACCATCATTAATATTTTTTAAGATATCTTTATATTTACTTCATGAAAGAAAGATCAGAAGCCTTATAAAAAATGTAAATAATTAAAAAAAAAAGGCAAAAAATGAGATAAGGCGAAAAGTGCAATGCTTACAAATCGATATTGAGGGAGAATATGCTTTACATGAATTCTATAACTATCTAAGGCAGAGCAATATCTAGTGACAGTTAACATGCCCTAACATGCTACCACAAAATCGAGTTGTCAAAAGGAAAAATAATCATTTAGCAAAATGTAGAAGCATGCTTTATGCAAGAAATGTACCACTAAAGTTTTAGGTAGAATGCATGAAGATAACAATCCACGTCACTAACAAATTACCTTAGACAAGGCTTAGATTCACCTCATTATTTGAGAAATTATGAATGACTAAGCCTATGGTAAGCCATTTTTAAATATTTGAATATATATGCTATGTATTTGTTCCATATCATTGACAAAGCAAGTTCAAAAAGAAAAAAAATTATCATCTGATGCATATTTATGGGCTATGATAATGAACGGAAAGGGTAGAGGTGTTGTAATCCAATGATAGGATGTTATCATGTTTCTTGAAATCTAGTATTTGATGAAGCATCATGGTAGTAGTCACCACAGGCAATTCTATTACCAAACTCCTAGGAGATTAAAGAGAAATTGCAAGAAAATTGATAGGAGTAGTACAAGCTTGAGAGTATACAACTTATAGAAGAAGATAAAAGTCCTTTAGTAAGTTCTAAGTCCAAAGCTAAAGGACCATGGCATAATAGAGTACACAAAGCATCTCTAAAAAAGGAAAGTCCAACCTAACATACAAAAGATAAAGAAGATCCAGCACCACTACCTTGGAGGTCCATAAGGGTACGTAAACCAAATCTCAAATATACTAATATAATTTTAATTGAAGAAGGCCTTTTATGAGTTGAAGTAAGAACTACGAGCTTGGCATGACAAAATAGCAGGGTTTCTAGTGTAAAGTAATTACACAGTGGCTCCAACAAACTCAAGTTATTCATGAAAACTTAAGATGGAAGGTTACCAAATGTGCCAGTATACATGGATGATCTTATCATCATTAGAGATGACAAAATGGAGTTAGCTAAATAAGAGCTAATCTGTTTGTATGCTTCAAAATGAAGGAGCTTAATGAATTAAGACATTTTTTAGGTCTTGAGGTAGAGAATACCAAAGAAGGCTTATTTTTATGCCAACATAAATATGAGAAAGACCTACTATAGAAGTTTGGTATGCTTGAGTGCAAGGTCATCTCAAACCCATTAGATCTAAATACAAGGTTATACTCTCATGAATGTAAAAAATTAGAATATATGATTATGTATAGCAGAAAGCTAGTAGATAGTCTTATCTATCTCACATTAACTAGATCTTATATAACTTATGCGATCGGAGTGATCAGCCAATTTATGTAAGAACTGAAGATGCCACATCTAAAGGCAATGTGGTGAATTCTAAGATATATTAAAGGTACCATTGATTATAGTATCCTATATAAGAAAGTAACAATGCACAAAGTAAAAGGTTTTTGTGATATTGATTATGCTAGAGACCATGACATATGGCAATCAATCATAGACTATATCTTTAATCTTAGATTAGGAGATATCTCTTAGACTAGTAAAAGACAGCCAACCATATCACTATTTAACACTAAAGTAGAGTATAGAGCAGCGGCATTAGCAACACAAGAAATTAGTTGGTTGCTGCAATTGATGGAAAACTTACATTAGAAAGTAGAATATTTGATGAAACTACATTGTGATAATCAGTTCACTATTTGACTTGCTGAAAACTTGATATTCCATACTCATACCAAACATGTGGAGGTACTCTGCTATTGCATCTGTGAAAAGGTACTTCAAGGAGAGATAGAGATGTAACCAATCAAGACTAAAGATCAAATAGCAAATATATTCACTAAGTCTCTTACAGGAGAAAAGTTTAAAAATTCATGAAGCAGCTTGGGTTGGTGAAGAAATTGAGAGAGTAGTCATTGAAGGGGAATATTAATGCCTACCGACTCTCTCTATAAAATTTTTTATCCCTCTTTCAATTTCTCTCTCTTTCTCTCATGATTCTCTTCATGTCTATATTTCTTTATCAAGAAAATTCTAGGTATGAGTAAAAGAAAAAATGAATCAACTTTATAGACTCGATAAAACTCTTGTATAAATAAGAGCATAGGCTTTGTGCTGGTGTGTGCAAGTGAAGTAGCAAGTGTCCAAAAAGCCAAGTGAGTGCAATCAAGTGTGAAGTGAGTGTCCAATGAGTGAAGAAAAGTTAAAATGTGAGTTAGTGTATATTATGTTTTGAGTGTGAGTAATAAAACATTTCTTTCAAAGAGGTCCACCAAGTTCTTATTTCTAAAGCCTTTGCTACTTAAATTCTCTATAGGATGGAAGAGAATAATAATAACAATAAATGCATATACAATATTATCTACATTTATATATAAGATAAGTAAAGATAAACTAAATAAAAGAGGAAGTGTAGACATTAGTCTGTTGAGATTGCACAAGTTTTGTCATAGTGGGTTTTAAAAGATGTATGGAGTTAAATTGAAAAATAGGTAGTATCTAGGTTATAAATTTGAAGAAGGATACGCTTGGTCTCGCATTTAGTCCCACATAAAGAAAATCAAGCATAAAACAATCTCAGTTATCATAAGCAGGGTGAAAGTAAGAGTGACAGAGAGAAGTTAAGGATGGGTCAGATGAAATATTATAAGAAGATAGGTGAGTGGCTAAACAAAAACAAAGGTGTGCCATTTCTTATCCTCTTATCGCATATTATTTTTAGCTTTAGCCAAAATAATGGCTAGTAAAAGTACAAACTAAGAATGATTGATATTAAAATGGATAGGGATACTGACAAGACACAATAAAGATTGACATTACAAATTTATAGTGTTTAAAGGTAATTTGAACTGTCATGGTGTATGTGGAGAGTTGTGTGTGTGTGTGTGTATATATATATTAGACATGATATAACTCTATTTTTAAGGTATTATGTTTATAGAACCATAAACATGGAACATGAAGGGATCTTCAAAATTGTCCTAGCTTAAAATCACTTTGGAAGAAAATAGCTTGATACATAATTATGTGGCCATAGGTCTGGAAGCAGACGTTGGCTATTGGTTTTCTTGGTGAGATCACACTCATTATATACTCTGTGACGATATTTAATCCTGAAGACTGAAAGTGAAATAGGAAAAATAAAAAAAACAAAACTATGGTTAGTAGAACATCTCTCAACTATGTTTACATTTTAAAGTACTACATATTGAAATACATGTGTTTCCCTTGTTGCCTCCATTTGCATCACTTGGGAAATAAAAATGTATCTTTTAAGTCACCAAATAATGTAATTCTTCCCACTTGATTTGCTGTGGCTATTATAATAGGAATGGTGAAAGTAAAAGCAAGCCCAATTGCAAATATGAGTCTCCACCAAGGTACTCATGAATGGAATAAGAGAACAAAGACAAGCTTTACCCCACAAGTGTCACATAAAACCACCAGTTAGGCATGTCCTTGTACTTTTTCATCACTCTTGTGTGAATGTCTTCCTTTCCAGTATAGGAAGCTTTGATTTGTTGATATATCCCCCTGTGTTAAATTGTCTTTTAGCTTATTAATCCACAAAATAATATAAAAGAATCAAATTAATTCAATTCATTACCACCCATTAAAAATGGCAACATAAGATAGGGTAGAAACTATAGCAGCACAACCAATGTCATAAGTCATAGGAAAGAATACACTAAGATTCACACGACCTTGTTTCTCATATTCCTGCAAATCAATTTCAAACTTTTCATTGACAATGACCGATACATTATATGGCTGACCTTGGGAAACAAATAGTTTACTATAGAAAATAGAAAAGTTCTTTGCATTATATAGATTGAATCCCCAATATACTTATGGCATTATGATATAGATGATTAATATGTAACCCACAATGACATTAGTGATTGCAAAATAAGGGGAAACAAGTGGACTGCCAAGGTAGGAAGAAATAATTGTCCAATCAATAGCAAAGGCACCCAAAACAAGTCCAATCACTGATTTGGGAGTACCTAGCATACCTATGAAATAGCTGATACAGTTTGAAAAAGATAGCCAAGCACTACGTACCATGCAAAGCTGCATACAATTGCAAGAAAACAAAATAAAATTCCCAAGCAATATTCTCCCATGAGTTAATTTATATATATGAAGTACAGATAAGGTCTATTGTAAACATAGTTTGCACTATAAAGATGGATTTTTTTATTAACTAAACATTAATTTGTTCATAAAACTCTATTTATATATTAAGCAAGAATTAACAATAAAATATTATAATTTAAATATGATAAAACTCGTGAATCAAGTGTGAGAAATGTATATTTGATTTTTCTTAATTTTTTAAAAAATTGACGGCATGAATTTTGAAAAAATATACACACATAAATTCCATAATATGCATGAATTCCATACACAATATATCTTTCTTTTTTAAAAATTGACAGTACTATTAATAATTTTAAGAAATTGAAAAAATTTAAATCCAAGAATGGTAGTATGAACCCTCAAAGACAAATGTTGTAAAAAGTTATGTGAGAAATTGGGGATCTATTTTAGTTATGTGTTAGGCATAGATTTTAAACATTTGCTACACAATTTTTGAATAAAAATATGATAAAATTTTTATATATAGCTCTGCACCACATGTTTATAATTTCTTAAAAACTTTCTTAATATGTGTTATATTTGTTGAAAAACTTCATAATAAGTACACCCAAGAAACCTAGTGATAAATAGTAGGTCAAACAAATAAAAGACAACCAAGAAATGACCTGAACAATGAGACTCGCACCAGACTAGAAGGCCACCGCATATGCGCAAGATCTACGACGTACTTACTCA
This sequence comes from Erythrophleum fordii, assembly GCA_032878935.1. Classification (NCBI taxonomy): domain Eukaryota; kingdom Viridiplantae; phylum Streptophyta; class Magnoliopsida; order Fabales; family Fabaceae; genus Erythrophleum; species Erythrophleum fordii. Next base: position 8,379,300 of record JAVQMF010000058.1, read on the forward strand.
GTATTCCAGCCCATCCATAGCCCAAAACGTACTCCCACCATGTGTATGTTAGCTTCAATATATTTCAAATTACTTTCTTTGGAGGCCTCTCACCCTCTCTTTCTCTTAGTAACAAACTCGTATACAAATTATTAAATGAACCAAAAGTTCAATTTATATTGAATGTATGAACACTTAACAATCAAAATTTAATTTATTCATGAATTGCTTGTGTATGGATCAAATCTTAATTATTCGATATAAGTGCAATTGATGCGCAGAAGAATTCTTTTTTCAGATGAATATGCCTGCGTCGTGATAACGAGGATTCAACCAGCTATAAAAGTAATATCTCTACGGGAAAAAGCATTTATAATATCCACAATATCGATAGCATAAGCAGTACCACTCGCAACATTGGTGAACATAGATATGAGCATGTGCTCCTTCCGTTAAACGGCCCCGGGTTGAGTGAGATTCCCACCTGATGACCCAAAATTTCATTGTTGGTAGCACCCTTGCCATGAACTTCCCAATCGGAAGCGTAGCCACCTGAATCGATATCATGGTCACCGCCATCAGCTCAGCCCTGTACTGGAAGGAAGTGCTGATGAACAATAGAAGCGCCACTGAAATGAGATCGAAAATCACATCCGGAATGTCCGTACGGCTAGGGTCGAGTCATCATCATTGGGTACAGTCTGGCGGACCTCCTCGATCGGTGATACGTTGTTGTCCTTGTTTTTCTTAAGGGAGGATTTGATAGTTGTGTGCTCTACTTTGTTGAAGGCCACGATGCAACTTTGGAAAGCGTGCAGCGTCAAACCTGGTTGTTACGCTTAAGATATTGTTCTCATTTCTGCTATTCACACAAGGAAGAGTTACGCTACATTTTATAATAGAAAGGTGAACATATGCATTAATGGCATAGTTTTTGTTTCAATTAGAGTGATGAAAAAAGAAGCATTTGACCTTTGACATTAATGAAAATTATGCTGAATAGAGTATGATAGTATTTTGAAATATCTCTGCTGAGTAATTTATACTTTCTTTTTCGAGTTTAATTTCAAAAACTTGCTTGGTTGAGAAATTAGTGTTTAGTTGGAAGGATATTACATTTTCTATTACTTTGATTGTCTAAACAAGATATCATGCTTTTAGAAGTAATTTAAAAATTTTCATAACTTTATGAATATTCTCAACTTAATAAGACGTGGATAAAAATTAAAAAGTTTTAAACATATCTAGGATGCCTTTGTAGACAACTTTCATTCTTCTCCGTCCACTTCAATATCAAACAAAAATTAAATGATTATTATCATGTTTAGGAAACAAAACTAGCTAGGATGGCAGAAAATAAGAATGAATAGCAGTAAATGCATTCATACAATATTATCTGCATTCATATAATTTTCCTTTTTTCAAAAAAAAAAATATATTCCAAACATAAGCTAACATACCCATATAGCGATATAGGAATGTATTAAGCTTGTGTTCGATCCAAATACCTTGTTATTTTCACATTCTTCATTGTATTTCTAGAAAACACACATTTAAATGGATTTACTTACATTTACAAATTTCTCCTTTTTGGTCAGAATTATAATAATCATTGCTATTTATGTTTCCTTTCTATATTTCTATTTTTTCATAATTTCTTCCCCATTCAATGAATTACCCAATTTTCTCCTCATCAAAGAAACCAAAATTCCTGATATTCACTTCAGCATCTCCCTATCTAGGTATAGACTAAAGAATTGAAAAAGGAACGTGTAGGCAACTTTCATTCTTATTATCAATGTGTACGATGTATTACAATTCATTCTTCTCCATCTACATAAATTGCAAATTAAAATGTATCTTTTTTTCTATAACAATTTTTTTTTTTGATAAAATGTATTAAATGATATGTTGACCATGAAGAAAAATAAAAATGAAAGTGAACAACAAATTTGGAGTCTACCAAAAATAAAACATTCACACATGGCCTTCCATCCACATTAATTCTCTCAAATAGAAAAACAGAGAAGAGAATGAATGAAATGGGCCCACACATTATACTGTACATGATGCTGAATTTATATTTACATAAGAGAGAAAACGTGAATAAGCTAATGAAACTTAAAGAGAAAAGCTTGAATGATGAGTTGCCATGTGGCAAGGTTAGCCTAACAAACTTTAATAGAAGGAATCAAAATAAGCTTTTATCTGTTAGCTCTGCTACTAACATATATATATATATATATATATATATATATATATATATATATATATAAGAAATTCTAAGTAAATTAAATTATTAAATCAGCAAGTTCTAACACCCTCCTGTACAAACTTAATGGCGTAACACAGAGTCCAAATTTGTTTCTCAAATTCTAAAATTGAGAATGAGACAATAGTTTAGTCAAGTAATCAGCCGATTATTTTGAAGAAGGTACATGTCGTATGTCAAGTTGCTTGGTCAAGACCCAATCTTGAATGTAATGAACATCCAGCTCCACATGTTTCATTTGAGCATGAAAAATAGGGCTAAAAGATAGAGTAGTCGCACTCATATATCACATCATACAACAAGAGTTTGTTTTAGTGGAAACTTAAGTTTAGCCAACAAAGATTGAGTTCAAGCCATTTCAGTAGCAAGAGGAGTTACCTAATACTCTAATTTAGTACTTGATTGTGAAAAATATAATATCCAACTATTAACTTTCTATCATCTAGACACACAACCCAGTTTGCATCTGAAAAACTAGTGAGACAAAGGAAATCATATGGTTTTATGTGACAGCCTTTAGGATATCTAAAAACTTGTTTCATAGCATGCCAATGAGCATTTGTTGGAGCACTCAAGAATTGACTTAGTCTATTTATTGCAAAACAAATATCAAGGCATGTGTTCGTTAGATTTTGTAGTGCTTTAGTTACTTGTAGATAAATAGTGGGATTACTCATTAAATCTCCATCATTGATAGACAACAATTTTCTCATGACCATAGGAGTGAGACAATAGGAAGTAATCAATGTCTCAAATTTCTTTAGAAGATCAGAAACATGCTTGCCCTACTAAGATACAATCCAGTGTCATTTCTGTAAGCTTCTATTCTAAGAAAATAATGTAAAGGACCAAAATCTTGTAGTGAGAAAAGGCTATTTAACCTCTGTATGAAATCCTTTAAGCTGTTAAGATCATTCCCCTTAACCAAGATGTCATCAACATATATAGGAACAATAATTATTCTTGACTAATCTGTCAAGAAGAACAAGGAGTTATAATCTTTTGAACTTTGAAAGTCCCAATTTAAAAGGATGTTTTTTAAATGTTCAATCCAGGCCCAGGGTGAGCCATACAATGCCTTTATTAGTCTACAAATATGATTAGACCTCTTTGGATCCATAAATCCCTAAGGCTATCTCATGAAAACTTGCTCTTTAAGTAAACTATTCAAATAAGCATCGTTAATATCCAGCTGATGTATTTCCCAACCAAAAGCAACAATAAAAGCAAGAAAAATTTGAACAGTGGCAACCTTGATGACTAGACTAAATGTCTCCCTAAAATATACTCTTAGATCTTGTTGGAAGCCTTTGACAACAACTTTAACTTTGTGCCTAAAGATTGAATCGTCTAAAATAAATTTGTGGCTAAACAGCCATTTGCAGTCAACTAATTTTTCTTATCCAATGTGAAGGACTAATTCCCATGTTCAATTCTGAGTTAAAGCATTAAATTTGTCAACCATTGCTTACTTCCATTGTGGTGGGTGAAGAGTTGTTAACACATTTGAAGGTTTAGTTTCTAAATCTGCCAAAGAATTGTTGTTCCTTGTATTTGTAACTAGTCCAATAAAAGGAACCTTTGGTTTAAATATTCCACATTTGCTTCTAGTCATCATTATGTGGCCCGTGATCGCTTCTTCTTCCTGAGCAAGCTTAATATCAAGGTTCCCTTTTGTAGATTCTTCAAGCTGATCTAAAGTAGGCCTAGAATCTGATTTAGGACAGTTTCAGGAGATGTTTTGAGCAACTTTTACTAATTTGTAATTATGAGAAGAAGATGAAGTAGAAGAAAGAAAACTTGTTTTTAATTGTGGAATTTGAATAAAGCAAGTTCTTGATTTAGAATTGCACCTTTCATACTTCTCATTTTCTGGTTCTATTAGTGACTTAAAGAATATAGCAGGTCATATTTCTTCTTGTACTACTTTGCTTGTGTTCAAAAAACCTAAATTAAAGGGAAAATCAACTTGATTGAACACTACATGTCTAGACATGAAAATTCTTCCTATTTGGTTAAGGCACTTGATGCCTTTATAAGTGTTGCTATATCCAATAAACACACACTTAACAGTATAAAATTGTAATTTGTTTTTGTTGTTAGGTCTCAATCAATGATAGCAGGCATATCTAAAAGTTTTAAGCTCTTTATAGTTGGGGTGTAATCCAAATGCTTTGAAAAAGGGTGAAAGTCCACCAAAAACAGCAATATGAAGTTGATTTATCAAATAGGCGACTGTTTGGAATGCTTCCCACCAGTAGTTTAGTAACATTTTAACTTGTGCTAACAAGGTGAGTCTTGATTCAATAATATGCCTATGTTTTCTCTCTTCCCTACCATTCTATAATGATGTGTGCGCATATGAATATTGAAATATGATTCCTGAATCATGAACAACATTAGTGAAGTTTCAAAACTTTCTACCCCAATCACTTCTTAATGTCTTAATTTTGCTATCAAACTTGTTTCCAACTAACGGTTTGAAATGAAGAAAAATACTTAGAGCTTCACCTTTGTTCTTAAGAGGATATATTTAGACGGATCTACTATAGTCATCCATAAAAATAATGTAAAATTTGAAACCATTGGTTAAAGTGATTGTAGATGGCTCTCATAAATCAATATGCACCAATTCTAAAGGTTTAGATGTATGAAAGTATGAGATTTTAAAAGGCAAGGCATGTAATTTGCCATATTGGCATGCTTTACCAAATTCAATATTTTCATTAGAGTTTTTATGTTATATTTAGATAACACTTGATTAGGGACTTGACTAGAAAAGTGGCTTAGTCTATGGTACCATCCTTGTTTTACTGAAAGAGGAACACTAGATGTGGCTTCAATAGATGATTGATTTTTAGATTTAAAAATAGCAAAACTTTTATTGTACTTCCTTTGCCATTCTTTGTCATTGTTTGCAACAAGTTTATAAAGGTCTTCATGCATTGTCCTTTATAAAAGAACCAAACCAATTTCCTTGTTCTTCACATAGCAGGCATCACCATCAAACTCAACAATTACATAATTGTCATTAGTCAATCTAGAAATGCTCAATAAGGTTTTAGCAATCTTAGGGCAAAAAGAACATATTTCATGATAAGAGAGTGATTTTCACATGTTATTTTAGATGAACCAATATTAAGAACTTTCAATTTATCATCATTACCAACTAAAACATTAATCTTACCATTACTTGCAAGAGGATTATCAATTTGGGCAATATCACTAGTTATGTGGCTGCTTGCTCCACTATCCAAGTACCAATCATGGTTATTGGTAGTTTGAGGAGAAGCAATGAAGGCTTTGGGACTATCGTGACTAGTAGGAAAATCATTTCTTCTACTATTGTTATTGTTATTTAGAGTCAGGGGTCCAGTGAAATTCTTGTCAAACCTAAAAAAGTAATGAGCAACAATGTATCCTAACCTATTGTAAAATTAACAAATAGGCTTGTTTCCTTTTAAGGATTTTCCATGACTTCTAAAGGCTCAAGATCCACCTCTGTGGCTAGAGCCACACTAAGTTCCTCTTTTTCCAAAATCAAAAGAAGAAAGGCGACCTTTAATATATGCCATGATGACAAACAAATTGTTGATGTGCAGATTAAAGATGCCACTTAATTGTTCCAAACGACTTTCAAAGGTCAATAAGGTAGCTTGTACATCAATCCATGATAAATCTATTTTGTAAACTAATTAAAAAACAATGGAATTGTAATTTATATCCAATCCTGCTAATGATTGAGAAATAAGATCATTTGTGAGATAGGAGTCTTAGCAAAAGGCAAGTTGTTGGCTATGGCTTCATTTTGTTCAAATATTGTTCCATCTTTAGAGTTCCTTTCCTAGTTCTGTGGAACTTAGTTTTGAACATCACTATTTTAGATCTGATGTGAACACCAGATAGGTCCTTGGCTACATTCCAAAGATCTTTTGATGTTGAGTAATGTGCCAATTGAGAAATGACTTCAATGGTCATGGTGTTAAGTAACCATCCAAGAAGAAGCTAGTTTGTTGAAATCCAGTCTTCATGGTCCAAATTAAGCTTCACATCTAAACCTTCAGTAATGAACTTAGTCAAGAACAACTTATATCCAGTGATGAAACCATCCAGATTATTTCCTCGAATAATTGGCAATATGAGTGATTGCCATAAGAGCTAATTAGTTCTATCAAGTTTGATAAGACACATAAATTAAGGGCAATAAGTTTCGAGCCAACTTTACTTGTAAAAACAGAGAGAAAGGAAGAAAAGATCTAATTAAAGGGGTGGTTTTTAGTGGAAGAGTTGGTTGAAAAAGCAAAAGCAAGTTGGTTTACCATGGCATTAGCCTTTAGATACTTTGATACCAAGATAGAAAAACAAAAAAGAGAATGAATGAAATTGACTCACACGTTATCCTATACATGATGCTAAATTTATATTTACATAAGAGAGAAAATGTGAATCAGCTGATGAAATGGAAAGAGAAAAGCTTAAATGATAAGTTGCCACATGGCAAGGTTAGCCTAACAAACTTTAACAAAAGGAATCAAAATAAGCTTCCGTCCGTTAGCTGTTACTAACATACATACATATATATAAAAGAAATTCTAAGTAAATTAGATTATTAAATCAACAAGCTCTCTCTCTCTCTCTCTCTCTCTCTCTTAGAGTATCCTCAAACTCAAACATCATAGGATAATGCATAAGAGTGAAAATAAATAAGTAAGAGGTAAGTGATCAAAGACAATAGACGTATCTAAATTTTTATTGGGTCCAACTATTAATTCATACCAAACATGATTATAAACACATTTACTTTTGAATTTTCCTTTTTATAATTCATTTTTTATTTTTTGCCAAACCACTTTTAATATTTATTAGCATATATCCTGTCAATCTTTCTTGTTTTAGTTTAAGAATTTTCATCATCGTTTAATTAATTTCTTGATTATATACATATCAATGAGAAAGAAAAAAATATTTGATATTTGCTACAACATAAGCTCATTAATTAATAATTCATACTATAGGGCCATAATTGTCAAACTCGTGAGTTGACTCGTCAAGTTTATTCTACATTTTTATTTAAGGAACACATGTCAAATTACGTGCAACTCAGAATTAGAGCTCACTCATGTAGAATCAATTGATTTAGTGAGTTTAAGCTAACTTAAACAAATTTGAATATATCTATTTTTATCTTAAATTGTGTTAACTTAACTAAAAGAACTTGAAAAAGGCCCATAAAAAAGCCTCCCATTCCATAATAAGCCTTCTTATCCATCTAAAGTGTTAAGACCTAAAAAAAAAAGTGTGTGTAAAATGCTAGAGTTGGGTTAACTTGCTTCCCATGATCCTAGTATCATGCTTCTATTTTATACTTTTGCCTTTTGCCTCCCATACCCTAGCCAAAGAAAGAAACATTGCCCATCTTTGCACACACTTGCAGCATCACATGACCCCGTCACACCCATACAGCATGGCACAACTTCATTCTTCTGTAGCTCTACATGTTTTTTGCCATTCCTCCATTCATTCTTCTACTTGCTTCATTTCGTGTGTTATGCCATGCTTTGTTTACCATTCCTTTATTCATTATTCTACTTGCTTTGTTCTATTTATTATATGTGTATTCTACACATCTTTGATTCTATTAAATACTTATTTATATATGAATTTTATTAGAATTTTTATATTGAGTATTATGAAAATTAAATAAATTTTTTGTTTTATATTGCATTTTAATTATTATATATATTGTAATTATATATTTTAATAGTTATTTTTAATAGAGATAAACTTGTACGAATTTACAAGTTTATGTTATGAATTCATTCCTCTTTTGTGAGTTTGTTCAAAATCACAAATTTGACAACCATGTACAAATCCTATCAAGTGAGTAGAGAGTGACTTTAGGCAAGAGGTGAAGAGAAATCATCTCGGAATCACAAATCAATGGTTAATGCAAAAATTATTAATGTGAAAATCAAGAAAAACATTTATTCTATATTTATGATCATTTTTGCACGAATCTTAACTATTGATTTGAGTGCTAGTGATGACTATTTTCTCATTTTGCCTTCCGTATAAAATTACTTCTCTCGCCTTAAAAAGTTCTTATTTTTTCACTAAAAGGCAATATAAAAATATTTAGATCATTTCTTCCTAATCATTTATTTATTCTGTATATAAAAATGATGTAAATGTCCTTACATTAATTATGTATTTACAATAAATTGACTTAATACTTATATATATATATATATATATATATCCTCTTAGTAACAAAATATAAACTTTATATATATATATAGATATATATATATATGGGCCCAACATGCGCACGCATATGTATATATATATTCTCCTAAAAGACAGGCGCGTCGTCAACTTAATTCACAATGGTGACAATTAAGTGTGTGTTAGCAAAAGCAATTTCTTTAATGACAAGAAGAAAACTTGCTTAAGGACCTATATATATATATATATATATATATATATATATATATATATATATATATATATATATATATATATATATAAGATTTATTGTAATCATGCGATACTAAAAAAATTTAATATTATTTTTATCAAAAAAATGGTGTTATTGTTATTAGTTTTTATTTTAATAAATAAATAATTCTTATTTAAAATTAAAGATTTAAATCAAATATAATATAAAATAAAAGTATACAGTTTTACCCAAAAAAATCATATTAAATTATATAATAATATATAAATAACATCAATACTGAGTATAAGTTATCAAATGGGTACAAAAAATGAGCCCTTCATCAAGACAGGCAACTCATTTAAGAATAATTTAGCAATTATATAGGAAAGAAAAGCTTCAGAAACTCACACAAACGGAATACCCATTTGGCCAGTTCCTTCCCAAAAACATGTGGTGCACAGATGAACATTCATTTGCCACATGTGCCGCAAACATATAATTCTATACAATTATATAAAAAATTAATTTAAATTTAAACTATTTCACCTATAATTTATAACGTCAAATAAAAATATGTCACTCTTTGTTAAGATAAATTGCGCTTTAAACTTAAAATTAATAAAATTTAACATTGTAATAAATCGATTGCACAGTATTCTCAATTTCTCTGTTGCCTACCAAATAAAAGAGAAATTAAATTATGCTTGTAGTCTATATAATTTGAATCAAATTTTAATTTAGTTTTTATAATTTACAAATTTATAATTAAATTTTTATAATTTAAAATTTTTTAATACAGTTAATACATAATAAACTATTATTACTCTGTTAAGTATGATGCTGTGGCCATACCCAGAAGAAAATCACATCCTTGTATTGTCATGTCGTCCTTACTATGGTGGAGATTTTGCTAAAAAGGAGGCAGCTCTATTGCATAACTCCTATTGCTTCATGTGTGAGCCTCCATTCACGAATCTGCCTGTGTCAGGAATGGCAAGAGAATCATCTTCCACGTCCGTGGTGAGGCAAGTACGACGAAAAAAAATGGAAAGTGTGGTCAGATTTTGACATATTCAACAACCATCAATAGAATGAGGTTCTAGATTTAAAAATAATCTTTAATTTAATAATATTTTATTTGAGTAATTATTGGTAGTAAATTAGAAATGAGTATAGCATATTTAAATTGTAAGTAAGCAATGAATTTCAGTGGAAGAGAAGGGCAAGTGAGAGGATCAAGTAAAGCTAGTGAGAATGAAAAATAACAAGCTCCATTTTGTGTTAATGGAAGAGTAAAGTGAGCTCTAAAAATATAGCCAATAAATTAAGAAGAAAAAGTCTAAGAAAAAGAATCTTAAAATACTTTTAAAGAGCTAAAAATGCATAAATTATGGTATAGCATTGCATATAACTACATGAAATAGTCTTAGCATTAATTGGAGTGTTAATATGATATTATAAGCCACAGTGCCAGTGCCTGGCTGAAAAAAAAGAAAGATCAAAGAAGAGAAAAGATTAGCACTTGTAACATTGGGTGTAAGCTCTTATCAAGTAACATTTTCCTCCTCTCCTTTATGCTTTTAATTGTTTAAGCACTTTCATTGCCTATATGATATGTTTGCTTGATATTTAAATGAGTTTTATAATTTTATGAGATTTCTATAAATTTTGACTTAATAAGCGAAACTTTACCTAATAATAGCTAAGAAAAGAGGGCCTTTCCTAAGCAACTCAAGCACTCTAAATTTTCTTTCTGAGCCTAAAGTTAGTCTTTTACTATTTATGTGGTCATTCACCATTCATTTACCCATTTTCTACACCTAGGCATATTTGGCCACTTTAGGCCGAATTTCGATTGGCCACTTTCATGCATCTAGATTTCCTTCTCATCTCTTAGATGGCTTATCGAACTCTTATATAACTCATTAAAAGCATTAGATGAAGTGCCAACTCCATGCTAGACTACTTTGTCTATCTAGGGTTTTAGTTAAACTCTGAATTAAAGCTTAAGTGAAGGGTAAGTAAGAAAGGTTAACTAAGCAAGTAAGTAAGAGAAGTACCAAGTTTCATTTTAAGCTAATTGAAGAGTAATGTGAGCCTTAAAAATATAATCAATAAGTTAAGATGGAAAAGTCTAAGAAAAAGAGTCATAAAGTGCTTTCAAAAGGTTAGAAATGCATAAATCATGGTATAACATTGTATTGAAATGGCCTTAACACTTATCTAAGTGTTGATATGATATTATAGGCCACCAATATAGCAAAGAGTTACAATGTCAGTGCCTAGCCAAGATAAAGAAGGACTAGAAGAAAGAAAAGACTAGTACTTGTAGCATTAGGTCTAAACTTCTATCAGGTAGTGTTTTCCTCTTCTCTATCATGCTTTTAACTGCTTGAATGCCTAGTTGTTTGTATGTTGTATTTGTTTGATGTTTAAATAAGTGATATGATTTTTATGAGTTTTATGTAATTTCTATAAGTTACTGGCCTAGTAAGCAAAGTTTTATCTGATGATCGCTAAGAGAAAAAAGCCAAGGAATTGAGCACATTAATTATTCCTTATATTAACCATCAAAGCCACTCAAGAAAAAGTCTAATAAACTTAACCAGATTCTAACTTTATACATGCATATTTTCATATGTTAGAAAGCTTAGATGTTAAAGAAAACTACATATATGCATACTTGCATACCCACGTGCTTGAGTGATTTATGTAAGTTAGAATAGCATTATGCTACTAAAATTTTTCTCAAAATCTTACCCTATTATCCACTAACCCCAAGTTAAGTGAAAGCATTATAATAGATCGAGGAGATTTTATAGCTCTTTAGAAAATGAAATATTTGATTTAGTTTTTTTAAAAAGCTACTAATAACCTCTCTAAATTCATATCTTTTTAGCATATTTTTTTGAGTTGTGCATACTTTTTAGTATATTTTTGTATATAATTCATTCTCAAAATAAAAAAATGTGCCTTTTTTATAACTAAACTTCACTGACTCACTTTTAGATTAATTACGCAAATTTTAATCTTAATTTAAACTATGTTTTGATACATTCATGACTTCATACTTTTGCATATGCTATTGGATGAAGTTAATATGCTTGCTGGAATTTGCTAGAAGTTTTATCTAATTCGCCAAAGCCAAATCAAGACATTAGCCATGACCAATTCTTGCAAGGAGGAGAGAAAAACAAAGAGCATTTCGTCGTGGCCAATTGTTGAACAGAGATGCTTGTGAGAACCTAAGGTTGTTTCGTAGCGGAGAAGCACATACTGGTCGCGGTGAACTAAGGTTTACTAAAAACTGCGTTTTGAGACTTACTAGACTCTAGAGCTTCATATATCCCACATTTTCGACCAAAGAGAGCATCTTTCGTCTTTTGGGCAGCTGGGGGAGCTTGTGTAATAAGGTTTGGAGTTTAGAGAAGTGGTTAGAGCCAAGGATTGAAATTTTAGATAGATTTAAAGCTCTTTCCATCGGTTTTTCTGATCCTTGCCTTCTCTTTCTCTTGTATTCTGCTATGGCTTCAATTTTTTGGTGTTTTGTAAGCTTATGACTGATTATGAGTAGTTAGACATTTGTTCTAGGATTATTTTAAACCCTTGTATGGATTGACACTTGATTCTCCTCCACTTCCATCGATTAATGACATATACGTGTTGATTTTACTCTATTCTTAATGATTCTTGAGTACTGAACTTGAGTTAAATCATGCAAGAACTTAAAATTTATGTATTGAATGGATGGTTTTGTTGGTGAGATACAAATATACTCACTAACCTTGTATAGTCACAATTGGGTCCGAGCTTAAAATTGGGATTTTATTGGTTGGGAGAGAGATTGAGCAACTAATAGAATTAAACACTTGTCCTTGACTTGAAAAAGCTTTTTCAAGTAGTTTTTGATTGCCAGATTAGCATATATAGTTGTTGGTGACTTTTGTGAGAGGAGGTTGCTCTTGTGCCATGAAATACAAAGGGGAGAAATAATCCTAGATCCCCTGTATGCTTGAAGTCAAAAAGATCTCTTAACCTATTTTATAAATTAATTTGCAAAGTAATTTTTACACTCAATTTCGATAATTAATTGTTCTGCTCAACCTAATTTAAAGCATAAGTTTAATGATTAACTAAATTTAACTTCAATCATCGTGGAAACGATAATCTTTTTATACTACTTTGTCACGGCCCGTGCACTTGCGGTGTAAATTGATTGGCAAACAGCTACGTACATTATATTTTGAGACAAATATATGTAAAGATGATAATGTATATGACAGAACTTGGTTATGATAGTTTAGAAATTGATTAGTAAATTTAAGGATAACTTTTAGTAATGTAAATGCCCATTCGATGTATTTGCGAGTATTTTATCTCCTGAGTTGATTAATTAGTCAAAGTTAATAAACTAGTTGATAATTGAGTCCTGTGACCAGTAGAATTGAACATATTGGGCTTGAGTCATATATAAGCAATCGGTTTATTAGAAGAGAGGGCTATAGTGCACGAATAGCAGTTGGTTTCTAACTATTATGCTGTAGAATTTTTTAGTAAATTAGGATGCTCAACCATATGATTCAAGTAAGACTTGTGATGTGCCATGTGATTATGTAATGATTAAAAAAGGATTTAGGAACTCAGAAGTAGATCTAGACTATTGAGCTTCACCTTTGACATTGACTCTAGTTTAAAATACCATTTAGACTTATATTAAGAAAGTAAGATGCAATTAAAGTTGAGATAGTACTCAAAGAGTTTTAATAGAAAATTTTCAGTATTTTCACAAATAACTTTTATGTTTTAATGCTTAAACTAGCAACCATGATAATATTACTTGTAACAACCCAAAAATTAATTAAGGTGTTAATCATAGATTCAGATTAATTAGGAATAATTAATATGAGATGATTGGGCAAGTTAAGTGAATGAAGATTTTAGAGAGATAAATTATTAATATGGGTTTGAGAATTAATTGGGATAGAAACTTCATCAAGACCCAAATTAATAAATCATAAGAAGAGGCTAATGGAGGCCCAATGAGTTAGGTGCAGACCCAATCTAATTCCATATGATAGAGGCCCAAGATCCACCTTTCATAGGCTCCTATGAGTGGCCCAATAACCCTTATGCAAACCCAAATCCTTGAGCTCTTCAAACTTAGCCCAAACTTGATTAAAATTTAGCAGCCCAATACATAAGAGCTAGCCCAACAAAGTAAAAATTTAAAGCCTATTTGGAGTTGGACCTTGGAGCAACCCATGACCCATCTTAGACCCAACTTAAACCCAACTAAAATCCTAACTCTTCAGCCTCTTCCTCATTTTGCTGAAACTCAAGAGAGGAAATTCGGAGGTTCAAGAGAGGCTAGGGTTCTACCAACATGGAAGCTCCATTTTTGACTCCTAGAGGATGATTTAGCCAAGGTGAGTTATATATAACTTGACCCTCTCATCTTTCTCTTCATTTTAGTCTGATTAATTTCTAGGTTTGAGCATTTTCATCTTCTTTTCAAATCTGAAATTTGGTGTTGGATGATTCCTTGCAAGATTTTCGAACTTTGAGGTTAAAGGGAGGATTAGGTAAGCTTTTTCCTTCCATTTTGTGAATCACTTTGTTGGAAAATGCCCTAAGGATGTATTATCATAATGAGTTCTGTTATTATGTGAGATTACAAGGAGATAATGGTGGAAAACTGAATTTTCTGGGCTTGATGATTGAAATGCGAATTTTGGTGCTTCCATGGTGGATTTTTGAAGGTGAGGCTATGGGTGTTATTAAGTGAGTATCTTTTTCCCATTTTGATGCATTTTCTGTTAGTTTGAGACCCCTATAGTTGACCTATGATATGGGCTTTGGTTTCATGTGAAATTACCCAGAAATTGAAATGAACTATGGCAATTTCTGGTGTGAAAAAGTTAGAATCCGAAATTAAATCCTTTGGTAATTAGGTGAGTAACCTTTAGTCTGTCATTAGTAGTTCAACTCTTTGGATATTTGATTGTGATTAGAAATGATAATAATTATGCTTGTTATAGGCTTGGTATGCATTTGGATTATTATGGTAGCTAGGGGAAGAGTAATTGGCTTCATTGAGATAACTGGGGTTATTTTTCTAATTCCATGTATATGCTCATGTTAATTTGCTATTTTTTATACATGGTTGATTTTGAAATGCTAAATGTCTAGTTGACTACTTGATTGTTATTGTAATTGGACCTTGTGAGTCCATGGTGGAGCTGTGGTGCGGCTGCCACCCGTGTATGTGCTTCGATCGAGCACCGGGTTGTAATCAAACCCCAGATACACTGAGCTCTGGTTGTGCTCATTATGGAGTAGGTGCCGTGGATGGACCTCTCCTGGTGTTATTGGCCATTAACATGTTGTGTATGATTGCTGATATGGGACAGTAGTCATTGGTAGCTCAACTAGTTCATTTGCGAATTGAATTGATGATTCTGGTATTGATAACATGAAATTGCATTGGATTGATTGACTTGTACATATATATGGAAATTGCCTTTTGTTACTGAGATTGTATATCTCACCCCATTGTGGGCTAACATTTTTAGGGACCGGACCTCTTAGTGGCAAGGAAAAAATTAATATAAGATCATTAAATAGTTTGGTAGCACATAGGCTTGGGAGCTTTGACAAAATGTATTGTAACTAAATTGTTAGTTCTGTATCATTGCTGCATTGCATCATGAGTTGCCAAGTATAGGGATTGTATATGTAATTTGATTATCATGAAATTGAACATTATGATTGTAATTGGCTAATAATAGATAAGTGATTTGATTCTATATGAACATTAAGCATTGACCCCATGCACCTTGTGACCATAATACATTTGCTGTCATTAATCTATGAACTCACTAGTTTATGGTAGTTAGAGGGTTAAGGATCCACATTTGAATTTTAAATATGTAATGATAGATGTGTTAAGTAGATTAGGTAAAAGAAAGACATTAAATCTTCACAAACTAAGTTAAAGTGGCCTAGAGGGTTGCTAGAGGGGGAATTGGAGAGCATGAGATGAAATTTTGAGAGTTATAAGAACAGAAGGGAATTGGTCGCGGCCAACATTTAATTGGCGTAGACCAAATAGAAACAGAGAAGAATTGGCCGCGGCCAACAATTAATTGGCCTCGACCAAATGTGGCGAACTTTCCAGGGAGGAAAACAGAGAGAAATTAGACGCGGCGAATACTGATGTTAGCCGCGACTAAGCCTGGGAAATAAGTTTGGGGGTGTTCCAGAGGGTATTTGGCTGCGGCGAAAGAGGTATTTGGCCGCAGCAAAATGCGTGAAATTTATGGAGGTATAAGGACTTGAATCCGAAAGTAATTGGCCGCGGCGAAAGGGGATTTAGCCACGGCAAAGGTGCTCAATTTCTCGTATTCATTTAGAAACTTTAATTTGTTTTATGGTAATACTAAGGAATGATTTAGAAACAATTGTAAGAGGTTTTTATGAGTTGGAGTTAATGGATGAGAGAATCAAAGGCTCCTTATTAATGATTAAATTCACTTGCACTTTTGAATAATTGTGGTTGCCTAATTAATAACCCTAATAACATTAAGGTTCAAATTTCCTAACATTTTTTGAATATAATTAATTGTAATGACTTTCAACCCTAATTAAAATTTTATGGTTAGTAATCACGTACTTAACCTTAATTATGATTATTAGAAGTTAGGGTCACTTAAACCTAATCTGAGTATTGATATTACAGTTTAAAGATATTAATTAAAAGAATAATATATATCAAAAGAGGTCTGACAATAAAGTTGGTTAAAAAGTTAATGAAAAAAGTCTTAGAAATTAAGTAAGAAAGTATCTTTAAAAATCTTAGAAAGCATTTATCATGATATAAAAATGCATGTAGCCGGCATATTAAGGTTTTACTTTTGATATGGGTACTAATATGTTATTTGAGGCCACCCCACATGTGAAAGAAGAACACATTGTAAGTGCTTAACCAAGAAGAAGATAAATCAAGAAAAAGTAATGGATGGTGCTTGTGGCATTGAGCTTAGTGCCTAGTCAAGTAGCATTTTCCTTCTCTCTTATATGTGGCTAACTACTTAAGTGTTATGGTTGCTTGTATGTTGTGTTTGCTTATGTCTGAATGTGTTTTATGAGTTTTAGCCTTGTAAGTGAAGCTTTACCTATTGTTAGCTAAGAGAAGAGGACCAAGGAATTGAGCGCAGTAATTCTTCCCTATACTAAGTATCAAAGCCATCTCAGGGAGTCTAATAAGCATGAACATTTGTTAGTTACATGCATGCATTATTTCACATAATAGTCTGAGTTGCATACATGCATACATGTTTACTTATGTGCTTGAGTGGTTGATGTATGCTAGAATTGGAATTATGCTACTGAGATTCTCCCCAAAATCTTACTCTATTATCCACTAAATCCATGCTAGGTAAAAACAACAGAATAGATAGAAGCAAGTTAGCAATTATATGAGGACTAGAATTAAGGCCAAATTATTTTCAAGGATTTGTATATTTATTTTGAAGATGATGTATATGCCCTAAATTCAGATGTCATAGTTAATGGATGAACTAGTGAATGTATAATCATTTTGTAATAATATAAATATGTTTTTATATTATTAGAAGTATGTTCTTATGTTTGATAATTTATAAGACCATGTTTAAGGGCTAGTTATTAATTAAGCCCTGAGACCATAGGAAGAGAGTAGGAAATCAATATACTAGATTTGAATCTTATGCAAGCAAATGATTTTATTAGAAGACAAGGCATCAATGCCCAAGCAGTATGACTTTCTAAGCCGTTGTGATGTCGAATTTTCATAAAAAGGAAATGATAGACCATATGCTCTAGATATGTATAGATATGATAACTGGATGCATTATTGAGAATGTAAAAGTTAGAAAAGAGAAGATTAGACTCCCATAAGTAAATGCAGACTATCAAGATCCACTCTTGGCATTAACTCTAGCTTGCTCTACCCATCTAGGAATATAGTAAGAAAGTGTTTTGCGTCTATGTTTACTAGTTAGCAATGACTGTAAAAGAGAAAGTTTTAGTAATTTTACATTTTTATCGTGTTTTAATACTAGAATTGGTAGCCATGATTGTTCTACTCGCGTAAACTAGATATAGGCAACAATAATACAAACTAAAGGCTATTAATCAAAGTAATAGATGGTAATAAAAGAGTTCTAATAGTAAAGTGCTCTATTTAAAATAAGAATTTATGAAGTTTGAGTTGCCTAGAAAACTTGTTCATAAGAAACCTTAAATTAAAGCCTAAGAAAAGAACAATAGTGAAAAAGCTAAATAAACAAGTCATTTGAAGTATTAGCAAGCTCCAAATTTAACCAAAAAGTGAGTAATGTGAGTAGTAAAAATATATTCAAGTGGTCAAGAAAGAAAAGCTCTAGAAACTAAGTCTTAAAATGCCTTTAAAAAGCTAAGCATGCATGATATAAGGCATAGCAATACTTGTAGTCAGTATATTTAGGCCTTAGCACTGATAGGAATTTTAATGTAATGTTTTAGGTCACCAATGTGACGAAGAGCCTAATTGTCAGTGCTTAGCCAAGAAGAGCAATTTAAGAAAAAGAACAAGAGCAAAATTAAGCGATGTTAAGGTTAATCTTCAGTATAGGTAGCATTTTCCTTCCCTCTTACATGTGTCTAACTGCTTGAGTGTCATGGTTGCTTGTACACTATGTTTGAATGTGTTTTATGAGTTTTAGCCATGTAAACAAAGCTTTATTTGTTGTTGGCTAAGAGAAGAGGACTAAGGAACTAAGCATAGTAGTTCTTTTATGTGCTAAGTATCAGAGCCAACTTAGGGAGTCTAATAAGCATGGTCATTTTTCAGTTATATGCATGCATTATTTCAAATGACATTCTAAGTTGTATACATGCATACATGTTCACTTGTATACTTGAGTAGTTGATACATGTTAAAGTAGGAATTATGCTATTGAGATTCTCTTCATAGTCTCACTCTATTATCCACTAACCCCTTGTCAGGTGGAAGTAGCAGACTAAACTGAGAAAAGACTTTAGCTCCATGAAAGGTTATGTCCTTAATGTTATATTTTCTTATTGTGATTCATTAAACTATATTTTGAAATAGACATATATATAATGACTCTAATGTATATGAGATTAGCTTAAAAAGTATAGTTAGAGATGAACCGGTAAATGTTTGAATAATTTTGAGTAATGTAAGTGCTATTTAATATTTTATGAACATCTTGTTATTCTTAACTAATTGATGAGACCAAGTCTCAGGGCTAGCTGATAAATGAGCTTAAGGACAATTGCAAGTAAGTTAGAAATGAGTATGTTGTATTTAAATTGTATGCTGGTAATGGATTTTAATAAAAGAGAAAGCCTAAGTGCTTGGGCAACTTTTAGTTTCTAGCCATTATGCTATTGAATCTTTAATAGGCCAAAATACTTGGCCATATGATTGAAGTACAGATTTAAGATTGAAATGTCAAAATTGATTTCATAACAAGTAGGAATAGAGGTTTAGAGACTTAGAAGTAGTTTTAGACTGTTGAAATCCACTTTTGGTATTAACTCCAATCTAGTATATCATTTGAATATATAAGATATGACTGTTTATTGATAAAGAATTTATGGAAGAAAAAGTTTTAGTAATTTCAAGTTTTTATCATGCTTTAAATATTTGAACTAGTAGTTATGGTTAATTTACTCACTTAAACCTGATCTGCACATTAACAATAAGGACTAAGTTAATAATTAAAGACAAAAGGACAATCAAAGAGGTCTGATAATTAGAATGTCTTACTCTCATTCCTTATTTAAGAATTCATCAATATGGAATTGACACGTATGAACACTTTGTCTCCGATATGGGTTTGTAAGAATCAAATGAGTGATTAATCTCTAACATTATTTTTATCTTTCATTCTTCTTGTTCATGCATTCGTTTGAAATCACTTGCTAGTTCGACCGTCTCCCTTATGACTTAAAGCTTTATTGTAACCATGAGTTTCGGCCCTCACATTTTAATGCAATGAGTTGTGAAAGAAAGCAAACCTACACTAAATTGGGTGACTTGGAAAGTCAAACAATAAGTTCCTTGAAAATTTTCAACCCTGTTGATGAGGTCTTGGCATCCCATTTCTTGCTAAAAGCGGAGGATTTCGTGATATCTCTTTCTCTATTCTTACCTTCGAATTTCAAAATTATATGAGTTGGGACAAAATGAAAAGCCAAAATCTTGAAATAAAAATTTTATATTTTGTTGAGAACTGCACTGTAGAGAAAAAATGGCCCAAACCAAGTAAGCAAGAATTAAAGTGATATAACACTGTTGTTTTCTCTGTTGCAATCAAGTAAATGAAGCAATAAAAAAACTTGAATATGTTAAAATTCATGTGACATTGAATACATAACTTTGTGCATTACTTGATATATTAAACATCAGGTAATTTGGAAGATGCCCTGATTTGAGCAGGATAGCAACTATAGTACTGGAATTTAGTTTCTAAGTAAACTGGTTTTTGTTTGCATCTAGTGTTTCTCTCTTCCCCTCTCAAGTCTCAAAACCAAACAAATTAGGTGTAATTAGGTTTTGACTTTTCAAAAGAAACTGAATCCCGCGTGCTGCATTGCAAATTGCTCTTTTTCAACATTAAAAAACAAAGAATAAAATAGATAGCTTTGTTTTTTTACTGCTGGAATAAATGGGATGAAAATATACAAGATTTCTAGAGTGTTCTCGGGATCCTTGCCTATTTGAATTTGAAAAAATTAAAAAAATAAATAAAGGTCATAGCTTAAGACAATGCGATACCTCTATATATATATATATATATATATATATATATATATATAATATATATATATATATATATATATATATATATATATATATATATATATAATTTAACGTGAACTTTCATGTTTATTCGCAAACAAGACCAAAAATTTGATGCTAATATCATTAATGTCCATCATCTTCCAATTCCTCAAAAAATGGGTGCATTCTGAATATGGCAATAAATTTGCAGCCCTTGAAATGATATTAGAAGTCTAGATTGTCTCCCATGAATGTATCTCTCATGCGTCTCCCATTCGCCAAATCCAGCCGTCCGTTTCATCTTATGCCACATGGCACGAGCTGCAGTGTGGATTAAAGAAAATGAAAACCAAAATGGGAAAGAGAAAACGCAATGCAACAGGAGCAACTTCGCATCCGAATGCTTCTTTCCTTCGCTTTCCTGAACCTTCGGCTTCTTCTCCACTGATGGCTTAAGTTCATACTCCAAGCGGGAGCTTCCGTTAACATTAATAGAAGAAGAAGAATCATTCTCGACAAATAAATCTAGGCTTGGGAGTTGCTCGTCCTTTGAGCCAAGGAGCCATAAGATCTGTGCTAGTCATTTATGGTGCTTACCAGCTTAGTTCTCCTCCTATAGAACATTTAAGCTCTTCTGGTGAAGGAATCTCCGTCATTTTGATCAATAATATTTACCATCACTTTAATCTTCTCGTCAAGATCTGCTCATCATTATATATTTATCCTTGAATTTGACGCACGATGAAACGGACGGTTGGATTTGGTACACAGGAGAGGTGTTTACGGGAGATGATCTGGATTCTGATATTAGAGGTAGTAACCGCAGAAGAAAATGAGTTGGCAAAGGCTTTCTCCTAATTACGGGGCAAAAGGCACAGTTCCAACATGAGCCGTCTAATAGTTTGTAACAAGTTTGGAGGACCCGTCAAATTGTCAATTAGGCGTTTGAGTGGTCAAATATTATCGTATCTTAACGTAGCACTAATACTAATGTGTTGACGACAATTGAATTAAAATTTTTAAAAATTATACAAATTTTATTATAAATTTTTTACAATAAAAACCAAATTAAAAATTAACTGCAATCATCCAAATTAAAAGAACAAAAACTCCAGTTTCCGGATCTATAGATGGCTCAACTCAACGATTGGTTGACATTGGATATCCTTTCCCTTTCCCTCCAGGCACTAGCAATGGTACATGCAAGATATTTCCCCATGCCACCACCAACCCAATCATGTAGTTAGTTTCTGTTATCAACTCTCTGCCTTTTCCTTTCATGGCTTCGTTGCCTTCTTCAGTTGCTATCACTGCAACTCCGAAGCCCGAACCCGATTTCAGAAAATTTCCTCCAAGTTTCTTTCCCGGCGAAAAGGTGATTTTTCATTTTTCCTTTTCTCGTCTCTCTCAAAATGCAATTTCAGTATTTTATATATACAGTTTGATTATATACGAAGCCAAATGTATTCTGATCTAAAAACCATTGGACACCGCTACATTGGATTACTTACTATAGCTAGAATTCTGTATTTATATCCGTTTCTTTCCGTTAAATCGATAACTTGATATAACCTGCAACTTATACCTGCAGAGTCCAAGCATTTCTTTCCAGAAAGGTCACCGATTCACGCATTTAGATGGAAGTTTAGATTCAAGGTATCTGGACTTCCGGGAACCACTTTCGGTGATAAAAGAGGGCAGAACGGTGGAGACATCTTTCTACGTTCCCTTATTGCAAGAATGCTTGGACAAGAGTTCTGCTTCAGATGCACGAATTGTTCATGGTCACATCGTAAAAAGCGGTGCCCATGAAGATGTATTTGTCACGACGTTTCTGGTCAATGTTTATGCTAAATGTAAGGACATGAAGAGTGCTCGCAAGGTATTCGATAATATGCCCAGAAGAAATGTTATTGCGTGGACCACATTAATGGCGGGTTATGTGCAGAATTCGCGGCCAGAGAATGCCATCCGAGTGTTCCAAGAAATGTTGGATGCAGGATCTTATCCTTCCAATTACTCTCTTGCTATAGCTCTCAATGCATGTACGTCCTTGCAGTCTGTGAAGTTAGGGGATCAGTTTCATGCTTTCATAATCAAATACCATATCGACTTTGACACAAGCATTGGCAATGCCCTCTGTAGCTTATACTCCAAATGTAGCAGATTGGAATTTGCTGTAAGAGCATTTAGAAGAATCAAAGAAAAGAATGTTATTTCGTGGACTGCAGCTATTTCTGCCTGCGGTGACAATGGTGAAGCTACCATGGGTTTAAGACTTTTTGTTGAGATGCTTTCTGAGTACATACAGCCTAATGAGTTTACTTTAGCTAGTGTGTTGGGCCTATGTTGTGAGATTCTCTCCTTAGAACTTGGCACACAGGTTCACTCACTTAGTACTAAACTTGGCTATGATTCAAACTTACGTATTAGGAATTCTTTAACTTATTTATACCTCAAATGTGGTTGGATTGATGAGGCTCAGAGGCTGTTTAATAGAATGGATGATGTTAGTTTGGTTACATGGAATGCGATGATTGCTGGACATGCACAAATGATGGAACTCGCAAAGGATGATCTTTCTACATACCGAAGTGGAAGTGAAGCACTTAATCTTTTCTTGAAGTTAAATCGATCAGGCATGAAACCTGATCTATTTACCTTTTCAAGTGTCTTGAGTGTCTGTAGCAGACTGGTGGCTTTAGAACAGGGGGAACAAGTTCATGCTCAGGTCATCAAAAGTGGGTTCTTGTCAGATGTAGTTGTGGGTACTTCACTAATTAATATGTACAATAAATGTGGAAGCATTGAGAGGGCAAGCAAAGCATTTCTAGAGATGTCTACTAGAACCATGATATCATGGACATCCATGATTACAGGTTATTCACAGCATGGTAGGTCCCAGCAAGCATTTCAGCTTTTTGAGGATATGAGATTAGCAGGAGTGAGACCAAACCAGATCACTTTTGTGGGTGTTCTATCAGCGTGTAGCCACGCCGGCTTGGTCAATGAAGCACTCAAATACTTTGAGATTATGCAAAAGGAATATAAAATCATGCCAGTGATGGACCATTATGGTTGTTTGATTGATATGTTTGTGAGGTTGGGTCGGCTAGAGGAAGCTTTCAATTTCATTAAAAAAATGGATTTTGAGCCCAGTGAGTTTATTTGGTCAAACTTGATTGCAGGTTGTCGAAGCCATGGGAACTTAGGGTTGGCGTTTTATGCTGCTGAACAATTACTTAATCTCAGACCAAAAGATACTGAAACATACGTTTTGTTGTTGAATATGTACCTCTCTGCTGGGCGATATAAGGATGTTTCTAGGGTGAGAAAGATAATGAAAGAAGAGAAAGTTGGTAAATTAAAGGATTTGAGCAGAATTTTTATCAAAGATAAGGTATATTCGTTTAAGCCCAACGACAAGGGACATCCTCAGAGTTCACTAGTGTATAAATCACTGGAGCACTTGGTTGCCAAAGCAAAAAATCTTGGATACAAGTCATTAGAAAGTACGGAAATAAGTGAGGAAGAGGACGAGGAAAAGGCATCATCCCCAAGGACACATACTATTTATCACAGCGAGAAGCTGGCCATTGCATTTGGGTTGGAGAACTTGCCAAATTCTTCACCAATAAGAGTTATCAAGAGTACAATAATGTGCAGGGATAGCCACAACTTTATTAAGTACGCCTCAAAACTGACTGGTAGGGAAATCATCATTCGAGATAGCAAGCGGCTTCATAAATTTGTCAATGGACAATGCTCTTGTGGGGATTTCGGAGGATTTGTCTGATACCCTCTCTGAGAAGCAGTTATAAATTCCAGAACTGGCCATCAAAAGCTGACCATCTAAAGCGAGTCGCTCTTTTATACCTCTTGTACCTATTAGTAACACGTGATTCTATACTGATAAATTTTAAACTCTCAAAGTAATTTAACTTTTATATGGTGAGTTCTTAAAAGTTATCAACTTAAATTAGTATGTGTTACTAGTCGGCAAAAAGATTGGTGTAAAAAATAGTGTGAAAATAGTAACCTTGCTTAGCTTGTTAATACACCATACTTTTCTTTGTACTTAAGCAGAACTGTAAAATGAGAGAAGTTTATAATTCAATTTAAAAGAAAAAAAAAACACACGCGTGCGCGTGTGCGCATACGCACAAGGTCCAAGATAAGCTATGGCCCGAATGGTTTAAGAATAGTATTTGGAGGGAAATAAAACCGTGAACAGTAAAACGCCCCTAACCGACTTTATATTTATCGATATTGATTAGAGGCTAACATTATCAAGTCCATTGTTTATCAGTGACCTGACCTCATGGATCGATAAAATTGCTGCACTGTCCAAAAGATATAAAATAAAATAAAACCGCTGCAGATTTTTAGCTCGCTAAACACACTGAAATATAATTTGCATCTCCTAGGCAGATCATGATAAGCTTGATTATATTTTGGACACTCTGAAAGTAAAAAGAACGAGACTTGAAATGCGAAAGTAGTCAAATCCTTTCTTATTTTCACGATGCAAATTGTAGAAGAGATGGACGGATGTAGATCCCCTGAAGTTCGCTGCCTCTGAAGTTCCCTGAAGTTGGTCGAATCTCATTCGTTCGTCGTGTTGAAGGCAAAGATGGTGCCACGTTGCATTGAAGCATTGAAACGCACCGTTTCAATTATTGGAACGGTGTGTTTTGGAGGGCCAAAAGATGAAGCTGGAGCTGTGGATGCTAGAAGGGAACGGCTGAAATGATAAGTTTTGGAGGGAAAAATGCAGCTTTGCTTGATCATGTAGTGCCAGTTTTATTGCTGCATTTTTTTTCTCTCGAATTTGCCTTCCATCATCTAGTGCCATTTTCTCTACCAGTAGCGGTGATGGAGAAGCTTTTCTTTCTTCGTACATGGTAAAGAATGTTGACAATATGAAAGATATATATATATATATATATATATATATATAATTGTGAACCAGTTAAGTCCAGGAAGTGCATTCATATCAGCATACACTTTCTCCAGGAAGCCAATGTAGAACCCAAATTTCTTAATTTCACCAACATAAAGTGCAAAAATCAAACAAGTAAAAACTTCAAATGCAATGCACAGACCAACAAATCAATCAAATTCATCTTCTGCAATGCGTGATCACAGACCATCTTCATTGGAAGCCTCTTGCTTTGAAATAATCGTGGGTATGCTAAGAGACCATAATGCATAAAACTAAATTCATAATTTGACTAGTTTTCAGCCAATTCAGAATTCATAATCATATAATGAGAAGAAGGATCTCACTTAAACATAGGAGAAGCCCAGATGTCAAGTTGGAGAAGTCGGACACCGTGAATAACAGGGACGGGAGTCGATGGGTTCCCTCACTAGATTTCTGGTTCACTTGAAGGAAGGTGCAGCTACTCGCATGCCATGGATAATCATAGCTAACAAGGATGGGAGGCACATCTCAGACGTGAAGGAGAGCTCGAACAACATGGATAATAGGGAGCTTTGTCGATGGCAGAGAAGGGGCCTCTCTAAATGCACCTAACCTTGCATTTTGTGGAGAATAAAACGCCAAACTTGTGTACGTTTTGAAGCTTTAGGGTGACGTGGCATCATCTCTGCCTTCAACGCGATGGATGATCGAGATTCGGCCAACTTCAGGGAACTTCAGAGGCAGCGAACTTCAGGGGATCTGCATCCGAGATGGACTGGTATGATAGCAAGTTGATGACGTCGGCATTGAGTAAAGATATGCAGTCAGATGGCTTTTTCTAAATAATAATAGTAATAATAATAACAAAAAGGAGGATCATTTGTGCAATACTTTCCCATTCCATTTAACCACTCAAGCTTACTTCTAATATCACTTCGCCAAAGTTGTGAGTGAAATTTGAAATTGAATCATTTAATTTTAAAAATAACTATAATATCACTAATTCAAAGTTCTTTGACTTTTACAAAATATAAAACTGCCCAAGTGCTAAAGGAAACTGCACGATGAAGGCAGTATGTGCACACCAGGTATTTCATAGCTCAATAGAGAAATGATGGAATAATACCCAAAAAAAAAATTATTTACAATCCTTTATATTTTGTTATCATGTTTTTTAAATTGAAATATAATAAATATATAATTTTTGCAACTCTACATCATATGACTAAATTTTTTTTAAAAAAATTACATATATTATAATTTTATTAAAAATTTTGATAATAAAGATATAAAAAATACAACTAAATTTTGTCATGAATAGTATTCCTTTGTTTTTCTCTCTCTTTTAAATCAGCATAGTAACCAAACGAAAAATACAAGAACTGATATAACTTGTGCACCTTCATATACTGGTAACTAAACCTAAAATAACTTCCATACATTTCAATCCATAATCAACATGTAGAATACTTTAGGATAAATTATAATGGTAAAACTAAAACTGATATGAATAGATATACAAAAAGCAAAGGTACAAAACTGTAGATTATATATAATATTTTCTTGGCTTCCAGCTTCTCTCTCTTTGGGATTTGGACTTTGTCTTCTATATGAGATCGCAAAGCATAGCGCGGGCTAAAGATATGGAAGAGGTGGAGTTGAAAAGATAAGCTGGCTTTAACGTTGCTACGTAAGGCCCATTTGTCTATATGTCAAACTATATTTTTTTATTTTTTATTTTTTCCTCTCTTTTTCACGTGAATCAGAGCAAAAGATATCACATGGGGTGAAAGGATCGCCTTCTGCTTTTATTCTTGGTGATCCTTGATTTGCTTGCTTCATAAGGCGGTTTCCAGATGATATCATCAAGATTGCTACAAAAATTCTTGTAAAACTGCAACACAGAGGAGGTGAGTCTGGCCATGAAATTAAAATTCAAGAAACTGGGGGCGTGGTAGGGAGATGAGAGGTCAACCATAAAAGCATTTCTCAAAAAACTTACCTTGAGGTATTCACCTGCATCTCCAGCTGCTTTTTGAATGTCCACCATTAAAAATGTGGGAGCAACTTCAAAAATCTTCAAACAAGAAGGGAAAGAAATGAACTAAATAATTAGCCAAACTGTGAATGGGGTGTTGGGAAGTTTGGTAGAGGGATAGAAACTTACTTCCAGGATAACTGAGAAAAAAGTTTTATTTGCTGCAATACCCTCAACTCTCATCTGAAAGTTCATACCAATATCCCTCCAGATTAATAAGGACTTTAAGCAAGATTAATCTCCAGTAGAAATTATCATCAGATGCTATGGATTATGATGAATGTTTGTGCGACAAAGTGAGAAAAAAAAAAAAGAACGCACACACACACACACTCAAATCTACAGCGACAATAGTGGAAGGAGGTGGGAGCAGCAAAGAGGTAAAATTATCTACTGTGCATATTACAGGATACCCACCTTATAGTTGCGAATATGTGTTTTAAATCCCATTGATTGCGCCACAACTTCCATGCTTGATAAAACCACCTTTGCTGGCTTTTGAGAGATAAAGCGTGTCTGGTACTTCATAGAGTCCTGTAAAGATATTAGGAAAACAAACATCATAACTGAACCTTAAATATGACAAATATTGAGAGCCTCAGACCTCGAGTTAAAATGACAGAGTAAGAAGGTGTAAGGATATGAAGATGTAAGGATATATTTGATCACAGCATGCCTATAACTTGGTAGAAGATCACAAACTTAAAATATGAAGTTCAACCTCATAGGATATTACATGGACTATTATTTGTCTATTTGGAGACAAATGGATATGATTACTGAACCAGTAGAAGGCAAACAAGAATACAAATGATTGAGTACCTCTCCACGATCAAAGAGTGTTGCAAGATTTAAGCCTTGAGATAAAATTATCAAGTCGAATGCGTTAAGCATTAATGGACCCCCGTCCTCATTTTCACATTGTTGATCAACCCTCTGATCCTTCAATGACAAATTAATCAATGTGTCATCGAAACTGAGAAAATAATTACCTCATGGATGCACGAGCAAAAAGGAATCCAGCCTCCTTAATTGAAGAAAAGAGGCATAAGAAGAGAGAGAGAGAGAAAGAGGGGAAAAAAAAAACACCATTGTCACATTCTTTGCATGTCAGTCAGTTTCCTTGGCTTAAAATTCGCTTCATCCTCCTTGATCTTTTGTAAGTACACCAGATGTTTGTTGATGCCATGCCAGTGATTATTTTCGAGACATTACACAATAAATATTCTTAATATGGTTATTATTACTTTTCCTTGATAGACCTCTTTAGAAAATATATTGGTGCAGAAAAGGACAGGCATTCACAATGTACATAATTTATTATAAAGCTTTGAAGCTTAATGGATTCGTTAGACCTAGCTTAAATGCATAAAATTCCAGTGGAATTCAGCTCAACAAGATGCAGAATTTAAAACTCATACAGACCTCAGCATCATCAAAAGCTGCATTTACATCATCCAGATTCACATCTTCATACTCAAAAAGACTGACAGGAACATAGTTCTTCTGAAACCACTCATCGCTTCTTATCTGTTCAATGGTTATACGCTGCAAACACAAGAGCACACATGCACACACAAAGAGACAGAGAGGAAAGAAGAGTTGTCAGAAACAACCAAAATCTCAATAAATGTAATTATTGAATTCATTAAATAACAAGCATGATGTAAGGGTTTAGCCATTGGATTTATATCATCAATTCAAGGGACATTATTACATTATGCCTACCGGTTTGAACAAATGGGGAAAGATAATAGGACCATAACATGCCACAACAGAATAGGCACCAAAATTACTAGATCCTTTCAATGCTAATTATTTTTCCTAGATGCCTTCTAATGCTTCTTAGGTTTTCAAGATGCCTTGTATTGACATCACGAATGTTGGCCCATAAAATTCTTGTTCTGCAAAGCCAAAACTTACAGTTTCAGGATTTGGGTCCAAAATTCTATGTATTAAAGCTTTTGCTCCCACAGGAAACCAAGGAGGGCATGAAAACTCAGCATTCTCAATCTGCAAGAGAGTCAAGGAAAAAGACAACAGCATTAATAATAATCTAAATTTCATTTTAACATAGACACAGAATGAGAAGCAATCTTCACCACAACAAGCTGTAGGAACTACAGCCAGCACCCCTTAATATATGCAAAAGAATACCAATGAACTTTTTCATTCCTAGTCTTCACCCATGTTTAGCGTCATTCAAATTGTTATTTTGAAAACTCTTCCACTGATGTAAATTAAAGTAATTACACAGCTCCCCTTATAACAATCTTTTGCTACAAGTTGTCATGCTAACGATTAATTAATACACTATATGCAAGATTAAAATTTGGCACATCATCTTAACCAAAAAAAAAAAATGATACATCATGCATTATTCTATATATATATATATATATATATATATATAGCACCTGGGAGCTCAACCATATATACAGTAATATATAATTGAGATGTTTAAATTCATGCCTTACTGTATAATGTAGTTAGATCAAGCTCATCAAAGGGAAGATATCCAGCCATTAGAACATAGAGAATAACCCCACAGGACCAAACATCTGCCACAGCACCATGGTAACCCTTGTGACTAAGTACCTGAGGTGAAAAAGTTGTATGCCATATAGAGAATGAAGCACAAAATTAGTATGTATCAGGAGCTGACATCAAGTCAAAGTTAACTCAGCTCTGATCCAACCTTATATTTACCTCAGGGGCTACGTAGTTTGGAGTCCCACAAGTTGTCCGAAGGATACTAACCCCCTATGAATATTCACCGAGTATCAAACCATTTAATATCATTTCGTGTACAAGTCAAATTTAAAACCTATTATGAAATATCTCACCTGTTCTGGCAATGCACTCAAACCAAAATCTGAAATCTTTATATTTCCTTGAGAATCAAGTAATAAATTTTCAGGCTGCAGAGGTAAAAATAATAATCAATAGAAAATAATCAATAAGGATAAATGGCAGCTTCCCAGATCCCAGTCCATGCAAACCTTTAAATCTCTGTGATAAACTCCCTTACTGTGGCAATAATCTACACCATCAATAAGCTGTTGGAAGTATCTTCTAGCTTCAGCTTCACTAAGACGCCCATGGTGTACCTGCTCATTCATTTTTACTTATTATAAAGATCTCAAACAAATAGTAAATGCTGAAAATCACAGCAAAGGCTACAAAATCACAGGTTCATCTAGAGCTACTTACGATTTTATCAAACAATTCACCACCTGTAATGAACTCCAATATGATATAAATCTTAGTACGGCTTGCTAGAACCTGAAGAAAATCATATTTCACAACAGAAGGAAGCACTTGTGAGTGGTAACAGCCAACAGGAAGAGAAACCTTTATAATGGATTATCAGAACAAATATGGAATCTGTCAAGCTCTTCTTTCAGAACATTTTTAAGGAACAAAAAGGAATGATAGAGAGAAAGTTTCAGCAAACCAATACAAATTATGAAATACATTCCCCAATACTGTTCCTCTCTCCAAGAAAACATAGAAAGAAAATTCTATAAATATAATCTCACTTGTACTTGCCTGAAAACATTTCTAGAAAATTGCTAGATACCATATATCATACTTCATTGCTAATCATGATTTGGAGAACAACTTATTTATTTCAGAACAGAACCCAAGCAGGACTTTAATGACCTTCATATAAAAGATGAGTTTTACAGAAAATATCACATGCCTCATGCAAACGAACAACGTATGGATGTCGGACTAGCTTCATAATAGAAATCTCCCTCTTGATCTGCATTATAGAAAGAAACAATCACAATAATGACTTCATGACCATGAAACTTCTTTTACCTTAATAGAAAAAATGCATAATCCAAGGCTCCAAGCCTCAGCCTCTTAGGATGTGTTTGGTATTTAATCTTCTTTATTCAGACGTTTAGGGTTTTCAGGTATCTTAAATGTTAGATTCATTTGAATGGTACACAGATATAAGATTACAACATCAACATCTAAATGGTAGTAGGCAGGTTGGGGCTCTTCATTCTTTTCTTTGAATCCAATTGAAGGTTAGGATGTCTTTCTGCCGCAAGAGAAGAAGACAACTACCTACAATTTGAGAAATTTCCTCCAATTATAAATATCTCATACCTCCCTAGAGCTGTGTGAGTAAAAGGCTTTACCAACTTTCATAAACTATCAATTGTAGCCTTACTTTGATTTTTAATCTTCATATTACAAAAAAAAAGGGAGATCTTTAGATAACCGTGTTTCTTATGCCTTGGTATATTATACTCACATATCCAACATACCGGGAAATGAAAGGCACCTACATACCAAACACATTCTTAAAGTCACTTATTGGAATGCCTGCTGAGCTCAGTCAGTATTACAGTGGTTAAAATTATCATTAATCATATAATAATCGCATTTAAACTCCTAGATATAATTTATCACTGATAAAAACAACAGTCACACTGTATTTATGAGAAGTGCTGAAGACATTCAAGCTTTGTTAAGGGTGCTGTGTGTGTGTGTGTGTGTGTGTATATCTGGTTTAGTAATTCAACTCGTTAACTCCTAGTCCTAAAGCCTCTAATGAGTGAAGCCGTTTCACATACGTAATGAAGAAGCTAAGTAAATCACAACTTCAATTAAAAGGCCCCAAAAAAATGAAAATTAAAAGGGAAATTCAGAGAAATCTTGGGATTTGAAATCAGCGAAGCCTTTACAGCTACTAGATTTCTTTGGGCACAAATTTCGGGTTGTTCGCCAACTAAAGAGCGAACAACCCCCATTTTCAAGGATTACATTGCTTTCTCCGCTAAGATCATGCATTTCCTCGACCAGAAGCATGATTTGAACAAGTAGAGGCCAATTATCTGACAAAGTGGATCGTCACAAGTAGGAAAAATTGGGAATTTTACACTTACCTGGTCTACCATCTTGTGCTTGATGATGGTGCTACGGTCGAGCACTTTCATAGCGACACTCTCGCCAGTCTCTGTGTTCTGAGCGAACTTCACCTTCGCGAATGTTCCCTCCCCAATTGTCCTTCCGATTTCATACTTCCCCACTTTCCTCACTACCATGGCTCTCTCTGTCTCTCTTTCTTCCTTCTCTGCTTTTCTCACTCCAGCGAACTCAATCCTAGCATTGCGTACTTACAACCAAGAACACCACCAACCATATCGCAAATCCAACTTTACTAACAAACATCTCACTTTTCAATTATTTAATTAATTTATCTTCGTCGTTTTGGATGGGAAGAATTTAGAATTGAAAAATGAAAGCCAGGTTGACAGCTGGGAAGTTGTTTGGAATGTCATAAAAGAAACGGGAAAATAAGAAGAAGCTAATCTTGGAAAATATACAAGTTCCGAGAAATTAAGATAGGAATAGGATCAACAACCAATGATTTGCTCGGTCTGAAATCTAAGAAAAAATGAATGAAAGAGAAATAAAAGGTCGGAAACGCTGGGATCAAAGTTTGAAAATTGAGACTTCGAATTTTAAACGTAAATTTTGGAGGAATCTTTATATAATCGAAAAAGCAATAAATTTGCGAGATGTGAAATGGCAAATGGTGCGGTGGCGTAAGGTGGTTGGGTTGGCCATTTGGATCTGATGCGGAGCCTGCTACGATGGTCGTGCTGTAAATTATTCGAATTATTTAAATTTCATTTAAATGGTTGAAATTTTATTTTATTTTTTAATTTTTAATTTTTTATATTAAAAATATTAAACATAAAATAAAAATAATTTTTAATCATCAATTTAAAAAAATAATTAAAATTTAAAAATAAAAATAAAATCTGAATTATTTATAAATTTGAACGACTCAAATGATACGCAATGTGATGTGGTGGAGGGGACGCGTTGGGTTTGGTTGGAGGGATCGTGTGTGGACATGATGACAGAGACAGGCGAATTTGACAAATGGAGGTCATTAATGAAGCGGTTTCCTCTGAAACGGACGTAGCTAATTGGGGACACATCAGTCCTGCACTCTTCCCTTTCATCTAGTCGTCTGTATGCACCCCAGCATTATTTTCCAGCCTTGGGAACAAATCCAAGGCAAAAATTCCACTGCCATTTTTAAGCCTTGGCCATTGTAAAATAAAAAGTCAAATAATGATTTAATTTTAAAAGAATTAGATAATTTTTTTAATTTTATTTAATTTCTAGACATTTTTTTCATTGAAAATGATTCAAAAATAAAGTTACAATAATTTAATAAATTAACTAACACATGTTATAAACAAAAATTCATATGATTATTAACTAATTACATAAATTTATTCAAGTGTTCTAACCTCTTAAAATGATATTATTTTATTTGATTTTATAAAATTCCATTGACTCAATCTCAAAAGAGACATATGAAAGGATATTGTTTTAAAGGTTTAAATATTTTGAAAGGTTTATATTATCAATTAATAGTCATATAAGCTTTTATTTGTAACATATTTTAATTATTTTATTAAGTAATTATGCTTTTACTAGATAGAGGGATCATTTTAATTTAGAAAAATATTTAAAAGAATTTATTTTTTAATAATGAAATTAAATAGGGAATAATATTTCAAGAAATAAAATATTGATTTACTTAAAAATAAAAAACAGAGACGGAGGGAAGAGAAAATCAAATCCCCTCCAATATAATTATCTTCGGTGCATTTCTCATGACAAATCTCAGCCATTAAAAGAATCTAATGCAATCGAAAGAGCCACGTTGATTTAAAGTTTGAAATGGTGCATTTGATTATTTGCTTTTATCTCATGCCTAAGGGCCTGTTTGGTGCAGTGTATAAGCCTTGATAGTATAAGATAATACAATACATTATAAGGTTATCAGGTATTTTGGGTAACTAATGTATTGTATTATCTTATCCATCGTACTTGCTTTTATCTATAAAAACATTGGATAATTTAATCAGGGCCTAAGGGGTGGGATAAGCCCTGATTAGATTACGACGTTGTCACACCCGAAAATGCGACCGCGTAGCGCCTTAATTTAAGAAATCAAAATTGAAATTAAAAGTAAAAAGTAAGAAGAAATAGGGTTAAGGAGTCGCCACCAAAATTTTAATTTGGAAAGGTAAAACTTTGAAAAAGCCTTTTTAAATGTAAAAAATAGTCTGTGAACCAGAAAATAGATTCGGGAGTCGATTGTGAGCAGGGAAGGTGTTAGGCACCCCACTACACCCGTTCTTAAGAACGGTTACCCTAAGTTAGTTGTGCAAAATCAATATGGCCTCTATTCTATTTTAATTCTCCCTAACTAATCACATGCAAAGAACATAAGGAAAAATTTAATGAAATAAAATTAAAGAGAAGAAAGAAAAATAAAATAAAAAGAAATTCAAAGAATAAAATAAAGAAAAGGAATAAGATAATATTAAAAGAAATTAAAGAAATAAAATTACAAGAAATAAAATTAAGAAAAAATGTTTATTTACAAGGGCGGACTTGACCTAGGATGAGAGCCTAAGGCCTACGTACCCTTCGAAAGGGATCAAAGTCCACATAGTTCGACTTGGGAAATCATATTTGGCTGCAGTTCCTTTTTTTTGTTTTTGTTTTTCTTTTTTGTTATTTTATGGTTTTTGTTTGGTTTTTAATTATTTTTTTTATTTTTTAATTTAATTTTTTTTAATTTAATTTTTTTTTGTTTGGGTGTTGTTTTTTTTCGTAAAAAGACAAAGAGAATAAATTATTTTTTTCTTTAATAAACAAAATAAATTTTGAAATTGGTTGATATATTTTAATTTGTTAGAGAAAAATTTAATTTAATTTTCTTCGCATTTTCAATTTTTCCTCTTACTTATCATTTTTGTTTTTCTATCATTTTCATTTCATTTTTTTTTTTTTTGGTTTGTTTTTATTACCCCTTTTTTTTTTGTCTTATTTTGTTTTTGTTTTATTTTTTTCTTTTTGTTGTTACCCCTTTTTTTTGTTTTCTTTTTGTTTTCTATTTTTATTTCTTTTTGTTTTCTCTTTTTGGTTTTGTTATTGTTGCTTTTTCTTGTGTGTTGGTTTTCTATTTGTTCTTTTTTTTGGTTAATTTTATTTTTGTGTTATATTTTGTTTATATTTCTATTTATCTTTTTTGTTTGTATATATTTTTTATTCTTTGCCTTTGTTTTCGTTTTTATTTTGTTTTGTGTTTTTGTTTTTGTTTTCTTTTTATTTCTTTTTGTTATTATTCTTTGTTTTTTATTTCTATTTCTTTTTGGTTTTTCTTTTGGTTTTGTTATTATTGTTTTTTTTTCTATTTGTTTCTTTTTCTGGTTAATTTTTATTTTTGTGTTTTATTTTTTTCTTCTTTCCTTTTTTGTTTTTTAGTTCTATTTAATTTTGTTTTTTTTTTTTTGGCTTTGATGAAAAGATAGAGAAAACAAAAATCACTTTTCCCTTTTCGCAAATAAAACGAATTTAAAATTAGTTGGTGTATTTTAATTTACTAAAAGTGAGATTAATTTTATTTCTTTACCTTTATTGCATTTTTTATTTTTCTCTTTTTTCTTCTTTTTTGCTTGTTTTCAATTTTTTTCTCTTTTTCTCTTTTTCTTCTTTTTTTGGTTTTCTTTTGAAAAACAAAATTATATGCGGGCCATTGAAACCCAAGACTTATTAAAATACAAATTTAATACCTAAAAGATAACAATGAGGCTTATTGCCTCACATGGGCTTTTGGTCTATTCCTATGTGGCCGAGGGGACAAGAAATCTCACACAGCAATTCTAAAAGAAAAAATAAAAATTAAATTAAAACAAAAATATTCACAAGCTGGTAACATTTGTTTTGATTGTGTGTGCTTGTATCTAGCCAGCTAAACAACATGCCTTAATACATTTTAAGTATAAGAAAACAAACTCAAACCAATTGACTCTGCTACGCTATCCAATCCGGTTCATCTGTTACTGCGCAATCATCTCTTCAATCTTTGCTCCATTCTTGGTAAGTCTCCTTAATCGTTTAACATCCTCAAGCAAGACTCATGCAAAAGAGATAAAAAGGATGGGGGTTTAAATTCTAGGCCATTATTTATTTTTCCAAAAATGATCAATGGATCAATGTTTGAACATACTCTACATGTGACAAAACTTTTTTAATTTCAATCAAACCAACAACCATGTTACTGTGAACATAATGAAAACTTTAGAACAGCAGCTAATGAACATACATAAAATTCATAGTAACATGGACACACTTGTTCTATTAATTTCTTAGCAGAGTCAGATTACAGATCAAGGAAGATTTCTAATCAAACGTGCCTAGCCATTAACCACAATCCATTCCCAAACATATGACGAAATACTTGAAAATTAATCTGAAACATTTAGCACAAACCAGCTACAAATTTCTCAAACTTAGCCAGATACAATTCCAAATTATTTGACTCTAACGTCATAACCCATTCAAAACCATCAGAACCACAAGGCGAAATTCCCTCTCACTCAAGACACATAGCGAGACAAGATAGTTGGTACCTTCTTGTGCACGACAGGATGCCACATTTTATCAAAGATTGGGTGCAAACGTTATTAACAAAAAGGGAGATTCACACAGACACCTGGCCCGTCATCTCATCCGAAAGAAAATGCATCAAGAATCAATACTACATCTACAAATCCAATAACAGAACTTTCTAATTCCATGCCTTGAATTTCAAAACCACATGAATTGCAGGTAGAAAGCAAAACTGAGGCATATATCAGAGCTACCACAATCAAATACATCAAACACTTTAACCCAACACCCGAGATTCAAGGAACATGATTTCTCAAATTAACGAGACCTTAACTAAGTGACCTAAAGAAACTCAGATCTCAGCACCAAAATAATTGTGTTAGGCCATACTCGAAGCACAGGAGATGGGAATCCTAACACTCAAAAACAGAAAACATGTGTGGTTCCATTCTTTCAAAATCGAAAATGGAAAACCTATGAAATATATCCCTAGATTCCTTGAAGTGAATTTGATAGCTCATTTGAAATAGACAACCAAACCCGGGAAGCATGGTCTTTCAGACTAATTAGACAAACAAACGATAATCCAAACCGCATGAATTGAGAACTCAAATAATCAGCACTCAACATTAATCGAATCAAGACAAAAAACTTCGGATTTCAGCACCCAGTTCCATGGTTTCAGAATCGAAAATGGAGAGCATGAGAACATACCTTTCGAACTCCCGCTTCAACGTTCAAAAAGTCCAGCGGTTTCTTTCCTTGATCAAATCCCACTAACATTGAGTCACCCAATCTGTACTCGAGCCTGGTTCGTTTCCTTCACTTGGAGTCCTCCCTTGCTCTCACTCGGTCTCCATCTCGATTTTCCCTTAATCCGAAAACTTCACAGACTTCCTCTTCAGGAAAGACAAGAAAACCCAGAAAAAAGAAACCCCTCAATCTCTCCGTTCTCCTTCTCCTATTTTCGGCCTCCTCACCATCTCTCCTCTCGACTCCCTCTCCGTGTCTCTTCAGCCCGAAAACCTTCAGCTCCTCTCTCCGTATCCCTCACTCCATCTTCGATTTTTTTCACTCGAAAACCCCGAACCCCCTGTCTCTGTTGCTCTCTTCCCCTTTATTCTCGTTAGCCTCCTTTCTCCGTTCTCTCTGTTTTCGGACCAGAGACCTCTCCCTTTTTTACTCGCCCTTCTCCCTTTCTTTTTGGGCTGCTCCTCCTCTTTTTCTCGTCAGCCTCCCTTCTCCGTTCTCTCTGTTTTCGGACCAGAGGCCTCTCCCCTTTTTACTCTAATCCCCTCATTCCGAAGCTCTCTCCTTTCTCCTTCTCTCTCGATCCTCCTCCCCCTTCTTTTTGCCTTTTTCTCCATCGATCTCCCCTTTCTTCCTTCCCCCCAATCTCTTCTTTTTCGTTTTGTACGTCTCCCCTCAGTGCGTCTGTGTGTATCTGTTGCTTTCGTCTTTTCCTCTGCCTCCCTTTTCTTCTCTCCTCCCTTTTTGTTTGTGTGTCTCCCCCTTTTCTTTGTGTGTGGTCCTCATTTTTTGTTTGTCTCTCTGCCAAAGGACCGAATGGAGGGGACCATCGATTAGGGTTTCTTTTTGAGTCGGGTAGGGTTCGTCCAAGATGGGTCTTTTAAAACGGATGATGGGTCATGGGCTTCAATCTAGGTTGCAAAGGTCCAAAAGGTTGCTGGACTGAAGGAATGGGCCTATGCTTTTTTTTTTTTTACCATCTCTTTTTCAACTCTTTTTTTTTTCTTTAAGAATACTTGGGCTTTTGATATTTAAATATTAGGTCAAAAGGTTGAATTTTAGGTTAGGGCTTTGGACTTAAATTTATTTTGGTTTTATTTTATTACTCTCTTTTTCTTGTTTTTATTTTTTTAATTTAATTTTTTTTTATGATTGGGATTTTTATCTTTTTTTTTTTGTTTCATTTTTCATTTTTTTTAATGAAATTTTGGCAACTAAATTCAAAATTCGGGCCAAATCGTTTTAGTTGATGGGCTTGGGGCAATTAAATTCAAAATTTGGGCAAAATATAAACAGATTTTTTTAAATTTATTTGTTTTCTAAAGCTTTATTTTTTTTCTTTTATTTTTTTTATTTTTTTTTGTAATCTTTGCCTTCTTTCTTTTCTTCTCTTTATTTTATTTTTTCTAATTTAATTTTTTTGTTATTGTTTTCGTATTTTTTCCTTTTTTTTTATTTGGGTTTTAGGATTCTTCTTTTTTTTTTTAATGGCTTTTCTTTATTACTTTATTTTTCATATCTTTTTTTTTTTTGCTAATTTGCTTTTATTATCATTTTTTAGTTTGTCTGGACAAAATACGGTGTTCACAGACATATAAGACTTTTAAAATTTTTTCCGTTACAGCCTTGCACTTTACGCTCATGCTCGTCTCTCTCTACTGGACCTCCCAGCCATCTTTCTCGTCTCTCTGTTGTCTTTTTCTCTTGAGATTCTTGTTCGCAAGTGTTGAACCTCCTTCTTCCTTGCTCATCACAGACCTCCTAGCTGTCCTTTTCTCCTCTCTGTGGTTGTTATTCGCGACACTCTTAGACGCACATGAGATCTCCCAGCCTTCCTCTTCCTTGCTTCGGTCGTCCTCTTCTCTTTGGTTCTCGTTTGCAGACCTCTCAGCCATGCACCTACATCCACTTCTCATCTTTTTATTAGTAAGCAAACCTATCTTGGATTCTTTGATTCTTAGGGTTTCAATTTATACAGCGAAAACATGGGGTTTTGAATTGTACAGAAAACAAGAAAAAAATGATTATTAGGGTTTATACTGAGAAAATCTATCTTTGTGATTGGGGTTTCGATTTCTGCTTCTATTCTATTTCTTGGACAAGTTGATTTAGGCAAAGCCATTGTAATTTTGTCATTGTATTGTTTTCTTAATGTAAATTGTTGGATTTTGGTTCTGTATTTATGCATTAATGTGTTTCTACATTTTGTGTTTTTGGTTTTTCTATTCTATATTTCTGCATTTATGTGTTTCCATATTTTGTATCGGCTTTCTCTGTTATGTGTTTCTGCATATTTGTATTTTTGCATTCTGTATTTTTGCTTTCAACAATATTTTACCTATATAGAAAAGAGGAGACGGTATAATGAATAGTAGGAACCAGTTTGGTTCGTCCTAATCTGAGGCTCTCTCACTATACAAGTAGTAGTTTTTATGCGCTTTTATACTATGCTTTCCTGTTCCTCCTTCTTTGCAATATACTAATGCATTCACACCAACACTATCTCCTATCTCCTCCTCTTTCACTTTTGAAATTAACCGTTTTCAGAGCTCAAATTCAACTTGAAAACTTGAGAATTCCTTCAAAGAAATAAGCTAAAAAAAAGCTGGGTCGCTAACTGCTCAAAACTGAAAAAAAGATCTTTCATTTTTTCATTTCTCACTTTCATTATAAATTTGCAAAATTTCCCACTACTATGCAATCTAAATCATTTTCTCACCTAGGTCTTTCTCACACCGTCGTTTCCTTTGTGCTCCCTTTTATCTCTCTCTTGAAATTCAAGAATCAAAAGTTTGGAGCAGAGTAGGGAGAGGAAGAGAGCGAGAAAATTGAAAAACTGGAAATCACAATCATAAATCTCTCTGTGCGTCAGTCACTTGGTTAGCATTCCCTTTATGTATTTTGTTGTCTTTCCAGTATTTAAAATTTTTACTAGTTGTAAATACAAGAATATTAAATTTTTGGTTCATATATAAGTTAAACTTTAATTAACATGAAAATTTATTGAACTTAATTTACCAGTAGTTAAAAGCCTTTTGATATCTTGGCATGATAGAAAGACAATGCTGGAAAGTATAAAGTGTTTTCTATGATTGCATATGATGTGTTAGTCGTGCTAGTGTCCATTGTGGCTTCTAAATCTACTTTTAGCATTAGTGGGCATGTGCTTGATGTATTTAGAAGTTTGTTATCACCAAATATTACTGAAACACTCATTTGTACCCAAAATTAGATGTCCCCTTAAGTGTTCAATTTTAATGATCAAGACTTTGACCAATTTGAAGAGTATGAGAATATGATTGAATCGGGTAAACTCTATACTTTGAGAATAAATTAACTATAATGCATTTTTTGCTTGTGAGTTCACCTTTCTAATTTTCTATTATTTTATTTTTTATAGAGGTTTTAAGAGGAACAAGTGTCACTTAAGATTGATGTATTTTATTTATTTATTTTAATTTATAATTTATGTATTGTATTTTCTATTTTATGACTCTTAGTGCGATATATTCAGGATATTATATGTTCTTATTTGATTGTTGTTTGTTATTAGTTGATTACTTCTGATAACAATAATTTTCATCTTGATGTGCAAAAAGATTTTTTTATTTATTTTAGCAGTGTGTTAAAAAACTTTATTTTCCTTTATTTGATTTTCAATTAGTTGATTTGGTGGTTGTTGAAAATAACGATAATGAGCACTTAAATGGAGATAGTTATTATCAATGCAATAGTAAACAATTATTGGTCTTGTAAGGTTAGTTAATGTCTTTATTCTTTTTTATATTTTTAGTCTTTTTTATTTTTGTAATTTTAGTATTTTAGATTCTCTAATGGTTGATTTGCTATTTATAGGAGATGTTGAGAATGTGCACTTTGATAGAAATCATAACCTTGGCAAAGTAAGTGGCAGATGACTTTTGTCTTAAGGTATATTATTGTTTTAGATCTTTAAAATGTTTTTGGTAATTTATCTTTTAGATTTTAGTTTAAAATTGAATGGTTGATAAGTGATTTTGTTAATATATATATAATTGTCTCTTTCAAGTTGTTAGGAATTGAATGGTATTATAATTTTAATTGATTTGTTATTTGTTAAAAAATATTTTTAAATTTATTAGAACCTGTGCTAATCTAATATAAAATCAGACTTTTTCAATTAATGGGGCATTGAGTATAAGCTCAGTTTTGGGCCAGTTAGATACTCAGCCTGGTCTGTCCACGCACACCCTGTCTGTTATAGTATTTTGCAGAAAATTGTTTTAAACAGAAAAATTTTTCGCCGGACATGAAGAAGCCTTGGTTATGGGCGTTACCTCTTGTGTCTTTGTTATTTGTTTCTTTTCTGTAGCGCACGTTTCTTCGTTTTGTCCTCTGTGTTGGGTAGGCTGCTATGTCCCCGTTCAGTTTCATGTCCCCCGCCAAAGCTGCTATGAAAACCAGAACCACTGAGCACCACGGAAGACTCCTAAAGCTCTGTGGTGGAGGATGAAGCCCTTTATCAACTCTGCTCTCTCTTTAGGTTTCCCTTTCTGAGATTCATTGAATTACGGTAAGCTCTTCTCCTTTTCTCTTCATCGGTACTTCTAACCAGGTAAGGCACACAAATTGTTTGATGATATTCTCAAATGAAATTAAAGACGCATTTCTTGCTGAACTCCGTGTTGAAACGCTTTAGACTTCAAAGTATGAATACCCAGAATTCCAAACTACTTTCAATCCCTCTCTACTCTACATTGCAGCTAATATCTACACCACCTCAGTTGCAAGAGCTCTGCAGCATTGTAATGTCCAATGTTGGTGGACTGGATGATCTGGAATTGAGTCTAAATAAGTTTAAGGATTCTTTAACTTCGTCTCTTGTTGCTCAGACTATTGACGATTGTAAGCATGAAGCACAAACTAGAAGACTGCTCAGGTTTTTCTTATGGTCTAGTAAGAATTTGAATTGCAATTTAGAAGACAAGCATTATAACTATGCCCTTCGAGCTTTTGCTGAAAAGAAAGACCACATAGCAATGGATATCTTGATTGCGGATCTTAAGAAGGAGGGTCGAGTTATGGATGCTCATACTTTTGGTCTTATAGTTGAGACTTTCGTTAAACTGGGAAAAGAAGATGAGGCATTGGGTATTTTCAAGAGCTTGGACAAGCACAAGTGTCCTCAGGATGAATTTACAGTCACTGCTATTATTAATGCTCTTTGCTCTAAAGGACATGCTAAGAAGGCTGAAGGGGTAGTTTTGCATCACAAAGACAAGATTACAGGTGTAATGCCATGCATTTATAGGAGTCTTCTTTATGGGTGGTCTGCACAGAGGAATGTGAAGGAAGCTCGAAAAATTATCCAACAGATGAAGTCAGATGGGGTTATGCCAGATTTATTTTGTTACAACACATTTCTCAGGTGCCTTTGTGAGCGCAACCTGAGGCATAATCCTTCAGGACTTGTACCTGAAGCCTTAAATGTGATGATGGAGATGAGGTCTTACAAGATTGCCCCAACTTCAGTTAGTTACAACATATTGCTTTCTTGTCTAGGGAGGACTAGAAGAGTCAAGGAATCTTGTCGAATTCTTGAAACTATGAAAACTTCTGGTTGTGCTCCAGATTGGGTTAGTTATTATCTTGTGGCAAAGGTGTTGTTTCTGGGTGGGAGATTTGGCAAGGGGAAAGAGATAGTGGATCAGATGATTGGTGAAGGTCTAGTACCAAACTGTAAGTTTTACTACAGTTTGATTGGCATTCTCTGCGGAGTTGAAAGGGTGAATTATGCTCTTGAGCTGTTTGAGATAATGAAGAGAAGCTCATTGGGTGGTTATGGACCTGTTTATGATGTGCTCATTTCAAAGCTTTGTAGAGGAGGACATTTTGGAAAGGGAAGACAGCTTTGGGATGAAGCCATACGTATGGGCATCACTCTTCAGTGCTCAAGGGATGTTTTGGATCCTTCAGTAACAGAAGTTTTCAAACCTAAAAGGCCAGAAAAAATCAGCCTTTTGGACAGCTCAAAAACTAAGTCTCCAAAGAAAGATACAAAACATTTGGGAAAACTGAAAAATATGAAGAAAAAGAAGGAAAAGAAATCTTCTGCTATTTAATTGGAATGAAGTCCTAGTTGCACTTCTCTTCTGCTTCTGCCATTTTTCCCCAAGGAACATTGTATTATTGTAGCAACTATTTGCCATAAATCAAGATTATAATACTATGGGATTGTATTTGTAGTCAGTAACTATATTGTTGTCAGATCTTACGCCTTAATAATATATTTTCTATCAGATAATACATATTTCAGTCAATATGCCTATTATTCTCTATCAGTTCGATTTCATTTTTGTGTCTACCTTTGTACCCATTTTAGCAATACTGGATCTAATAATTGTTCTCTTTGAACCATTGAATAATTCACAATCAACCTGGCCAGCTGGGGAGAAGGTCGACAAGGTTGAAATGCTTGTACTATAGTTATTTGTTCTCTTTTTTCATATTTACTCTTAGAATTGCATCTTGGAACTTGACATCACATTATCTTAATGCATCTTAATGTTTGCAGTTAAATTTATACCTGAGACGGGCCTCTGGCACTGTGTAATGTGTTAACTTCTATTGGCATTGATATCTTTCACGAGTTATGATTTGATATCACTTTTAACTTTTAAGTTTTGACTATTGAAATAGCATTTGAGAGATAATTTACCTGCTCAAGTTCTTGGAATCATGAATCAAAGGTTAAAACCTATGGAAGTAGAACTTAATAAACACATTGCTTATGCCTTCGTTTTGGCTTATTCACAGCTTTTGAGTAGCTAGAAAAACCTGGCTCTTGCTTTTGCATGTTGTTTAACTTGCTTATGATCATTAATATCGAATACACTAATCTCTAAGACCCTAGTTAGAACCAAATTTTATATCACTCTAATAACTTTGAGCTACCTTCTAAGTTCTTTAAATGCACTTGTTAAGTTATTCTCACTTACAAAAGGGGTACTTGTGTTACTTCCT
Source organism: Erythrophleum fordii (assembly GCA_032878935.1). NCBI lineage: Eukaryota > Viridiplantae > Streptophyta > Magnoliopsida > Fabales > Fabaceae > Erythrophleum > Erythrophleum fordii. Next base: position 8,423,990 of record JAVQMF010000058.1, read on the forward strand.
GGATACCAAACGCTACTTCATATTAGCCAACGTGGTCTTTGAGACTTCTCCTTAGTACTCTCCATCTACACCTATTAATCATCATACTATCATTGAGGTGTTTTTGGTTCCATGTTTCTTTTTATCCTTTGATCCTTTGTTGGCACCACCAATTGATTCTACCATGCCTTTGATTTTTATTAAGATCTGTCAATGGTAGAAATGCATCTTTAATTTCATTTGAGAATATCATCAAACAGCTTGTGTGCATTACCTGGTTAGAAGTACTGATAAAGAGAAAAGAAGAAGAGATTACCATAATTCAATGAATCTCAGAAAGGGAAACCTAGAGAGAGAGAGAGAGAGCAGAGCTTTGGCAGTGGGTATGAAACTGAGTGGAGACATAGCAGGGTACCCAATACAGAGAAGACAAAACGAAGAGATTACAGAAAAGAAACAAATGACAAAGACATAAAAGGCAACAAAAGGTCAACAAAAGATCTCAACGCCCATAACAGAGGCTTCTTCATGTCCAATGAAAATTTTTTCTATTTAAAACAATTTTCCAAAAAATACTATGCAATTTTAACCATAATAGACCTGTCTGCATAATTATATATCCTCTGTTATCTTGTAAAATCAGAGATGAGCTATTAGGTTCTCTAATAAAAATGTAACAGGGATATTGTTTCTATAACTCAGCACCAATGATTGAATGTTTCATAGCAAATAGCTATGGAACTTTAGCTAAGTCTGTCCTTTCTACAAAGATTTTTCAGGTGATTGTGCATGTATTGGTTTCCCAATGCAGGCATAAATACTTTTGGCTTCCTTTACTTGCCAAGCATGCCGATTCTGGGGTTACAGAAGGCCATTTGGTTGTTCCTCTTGATTGTGAATGGATATGGCACTACCATAGGCTAAATCCAGTATGCTTGAGGCACCCAAATTGAAAATGCATACTCTTCATCGTTCCAACTTAAAGAAGTTGGTTTAATTACCCTTCTTTGTATGTGTACTTATTTTTGTCAGGTGTGCTACAAGACAGACTGCTTGGAACTGTATGGGAAAATACTTGATAATTGGAATATGGTATCTTCAATTGAAGGAACTTCCCAAAAGCATACTAAAAAAAATCTGGAAGACAAAGTTTCCAAGTGAGCCATATGAACTTGACCTGAACAATGACTCGTTGCAAGACTTTGCTGAAAATTTCTTGGGAACCTTGAAAGCACCTTCAACTATGATCTAATTTCAGCTGTTAAAAGACAGAGCCCTTTCTTCCATCAGGTACTTCCTTAATTTTAAATGCCATATCTTTCCAAGACCAATGTACAAAGTGTATTACAAATTAATCATATCCATGTTTACCCTATCAAGAAAATAACTCAAAATGCTTTACTAGCGTGCTGCCTGTTACTTTGATGCCTTCAGCTTGAACAATGTAGAATTGCATCATGCGATGATGATGGATACTGATATTATTGCAGGTATCCATGCCTTACTGGAATGATGATGCTCTTCTTGAAGGAGCTGTGGCTAGATATAAGGGATTTCTGCATTTGATCAAGAGGAACCGAGAGGTCTATAATGTGCTTCTGTGTGCCAACTGATGACATTGACCTTGCCGGCACTCTCACCAGTTACATGCTAGATTTGAGCAATGTTAACTTACCACACATTTTGTGGCATAATAAATTTGCAATATAATTTTCTTTTTCTGATCATGATTCTGATTCAGGTTATGCTAGAGATTGTGGGTGTGGTGACAGACTTATGATCCAGACATAAAAGCAAGCTAGTTGTATCCTGTAAGAAGAAAGAGCAAAAATATGTTCTTTAATGTCCAGAAACAATTGAGCATTTCCTCAGAGTCAGCAGAGAAAGCAATAGCTGTTTTCCAAGATGAAGCTACTGGAGAGTTAGTCTTTGAACTCATTTCCTGCAGTGGATTCAACTTTCCAATAGCAAGGCCCGGAAAAGTATTGGGGACAACTTCAGTTAACCTAGAGAGCCTGCAGAATATAGCATCTAAACTGCCAATGGAGAAATGGTTTAATTTGACCCCAGGAAATGGAGTCAACTGTTCGAAGCCCATAAGTATGTGCATTGCTCTCCCTGTAACTCCCCGATTCCAGCACCATATGAGTTGAGCATGGTTTGTGCCCATCCATTCTTAAAAGGTTCTTTCTCCTACTGGCTTCCTGCTAAATACCAGAAAAAGAAAAATTGGATTGTAGAAGAGCCCAGCAATGAGATCATCAGCATCCAGATGAGATAAACTAAATTTGACCCTGTACAACTTAGGATGTGCTGACAGAGTTGTTTAGCTATTAAGAATGTTGAACCATGAGGTCATGTATACTGTATAACAATTAGATTAGACAAACAGGTAATTCCTTAAGCATTGCTGGTTTGAGGATAGTCATTTACTCATTTACATTAGTTTTTCATAGATCTCACTGAAGATACAACGAATATATTAAGATTTTGCCTCCACTTGCCCAATTTGTATGTCAATTTCTTCTACATTAAATTTGATGCTCTCACCTGTTTTTTCAAATTTGGTGGCATCACAGGGATTTGATTACTGAGAAGACAAGGGTTTATATTCCACTTGAAGAAAGAAGTGATTGGCATAACTGCATCTGGAAAAACTCATGTCCTTGCGGAGTTTAAGGGAACAATGTGGTCTTTGATGAGCTCTGAGTGGATTTACAGATAAAGAAGACAAATGATGAAAATAAACATGTACTTGAGCTCACAGGCCCTCGAAAGGTGAGTTTCTTCCTCTTGGCTTAAATTTTAGCCTTGTGCTAATGAGTGATGGGATTTATATCACCCAAATTGTGCAAGGGATGTATTTAACTTAATCTTATTACACCAAATGCTCGAGGCAGAGTATATCTCACCATATTTTTTTCCCGCTCCAACGTCATTTACACACTCGTCACTTGCGCTGTTTCCCAGGTCATTATCTTTCAAGGTAGAAAAGTGGAGTTTGAAACTAGATACTATAGAAAGGAGGAAGAAGATCACTTCATGACAGCAGTTGAATTCTCTGCAGAATTTCCTAATGGAAAAGCTGTTGCTTTGATGGATTTGACATATGGATATCTAGAGGTATTTTGTTCGTTGAACAGAGTCTCCTCCTGTTCTTCAAACATTACTAATTTGTTACTATATTTACGAATCTGATAAACAGATCAAAGAAGAGTGGCTAGTATTGCCTGGGATATTTTCAGCGTTCATTCTTTCTGATACTCGAAAGGAGGGTAATGGTGGTTTTCATATTAACAACTGAGAGGTAAATGGAATCGGGAGCAAGAGGAAGGTGGTCAAGGGATTCAAAGGGAAAGATATTGAGAAGCCGGCATATGTTATGACAGGTGCAGAGCAGTATAACTTTGAGTGGAAAATGAGGTACAAGAGTGGAAAATGAGGTGCAAAGTGCTCAAAGATTGAGAATGAAGCGCCAGTTGCTGGTCCTGCTGGGAACAAGGGGAAAAAGATAATAGCTTTACGTAAGAGCTCCAACAAACTACACAATTATAGCATGCTTGGCTTGGAAAAAGAATAGCTGGGGAACGCCAATTGATGGCTATGAGGAAGCCGTCGAGGGTAATTTTATAGATGTTGAGCTCTTTGGAGGCTGAGATATCCGACAATAGCCGTATGGTGTAATATGGACTATGGATCACAAAGAGGGATACAAGTCCCAGCAAAACAAGTCTACGGGATGCAGTACCCGTGTAAAACCAATTCAGCAATTACATTTATGATCGACTCATGGGATAGATACGCAATATAATTCATTTTTTTGGTCTAGTTGTGTATTGTTCAAGATAAGGCTAAATGCTTTGATACCAAATTTGGAAGTTGGATCAATTTCAATAAGATACTTTTTTTAAAAAATAAATTTTATAATTAGTTTTCTTACATTGGTTGGTTGTTTTGTAATTAGAAAAAAAAAAGGATTATTCAACTGAAATAAATTTTATAGTTTGCAACTGAAATAAATTTTATAGTTTTGTTGAGCAATGTAGTTTGAAGTTTCAAGTGTGAAACCTATAAGGGAAAAAAGTTGCCATAAAGTAGATTTTCCGTAAATCTTTGGTAACTTGAGCTCTCAAACAGCAAAATTTTTTTAATGCAAGCTTAGATGAGAGGACTTTTACACATACCTGCTTCCAATAATTTTTCAATAATTGAAAATTGATGAACAAATGCAAATTGAAATTGATGTTTAGCCTTGAGTGATTCAAGAGCAGCTATTTCTTCCAAAATTAGGAAACAGTTTCGCAGACGAAGATGGAAGAGGCCTATGTAATTGTGTTGGATTTTAATCACGAATTATTTCTCTAGTTGATTTGCATCTGTAGAAGACGGCAACACAGCTGAGAAATTCTGAGGATACTAAACTTGGTAATTGCGCCTACTTCATTTGAGTTAGACTTGTCAGCATATCTGGGAAGCAAGCTTTGTACTTTGCTCAAGGCTGTTCGGATCCCATCTTCTCGCCGGGTGCCTTCCTTCTGTAGCTTAGCGACGTCTTTGAATTGCTCTCGTTATATCCGCAAAACATTTTCATTATCGCTTGCAAGTTCCAAATTAAATCCTTGCAATTAAGCATTATGAACAATAACCGGGCGTAGCCCACAAAATTTATGAAAATTATAAATTTTGCTCACAAATGAAGAATATAAATACTAAAAAATTACAATTTTGATATAATAAACAAACTCCATGAACAAGAATCATGTATAATAAACATTTATTCATAAATCTATGTAAACGAAGCTTACACAAAAAGTTGTCTCTTCTTGAATTTCTTTAATCCACTCAAACTAAAGATCTGCATAATTAATGGGAAACTAGAAATTGGCAATATAACGTAGGTGTATATCTCATGGGCGTTAACAGAATGCGAATGACACCATACGGATGCTAATAGCAGCTAAATAATAGCATAACTATAGAAGTCAGACAATAATGATTTTCAACGTTGTGTCAAAAACACTGGCCAGTCCAAAATAATGTTATCTTTTGCCTTTGTTGGATTTATAACAATAACAATTGAGCAACGTAAATGATTAATACCAAACACGGCACCAGACCCTGATTATACTGCAGGAATAATGGAGACACCTGCTCGGGAAAAGCAATAAACTACTAAAAAAGTAATTAAAATTTACACTATTAAACAATTCCTTAGTCCCTCAATGATGTGATCTTTCTGCCTTTGTTGGATTTATAACAATAACAATCGAGTAACGTAAATGATTAATACCAAACCATCACCGGATCCTGAGTATACTGCAAGAATAATGGAGACACCTGCTCGGGAAAAGCAATAAACTAAAAAGAAAAGTAATTAAAATTTACACTCTTAAACAATCCCTTAGCCCCTTCAACTATGCACAGCAAACAAAATTCATACCAATGCCAGAAAAAAAAGTAACCATTAAAAAAAAAACGAACATTCATCACAACCTATAGAAGTCTCATCCTTATTTAAGCTCAGTGTAATAATGAAAATCAAATAACTTCTATTCAGTATCGCTTTCACACAGCAGAAGAAACTTTGGTAACAACCTTAGCCTCTTGATTCAAAGCCCCACCACCTTGTTGTCTCCCATCAATTCCAGCTGTTACCACCTGGTATGGTGGCACCACCCCAGCCGGTGCAGGTGCAGGTGCCGGTGCCGTGGCTGCATAGTAGACCTGCCTGCCAGCATTGTCGTAGGCCACCTGGGCATATCCAGGTTCGGAAGCCCCAACCTTTGGCTGTTGTACCATTCCAGAAGTTTCAGTGTAAGCCCCAACTTTGGGTTGGGAATGTGAAAGAGACGCCGGCGGTGCTGCATTGTACATTTCGGCCGGGACCATTCTCGGGACTCCATAGTAAGGCTGACCGACTGGTCCAGTCATGGGTCGCAAAGTAGTAGCATGGTACATGCCGGCAGGTGTTGGAATGAGATACACCGGCTGCTGCTGATCAGTTCCAGTTGCAGAAGCCGCCAAAGGATAACCAGTACTTGTCATATGTCTCTCAGGCAAAAACGCTGCCGCCGCCGACGCAGGAACTGATACTGTTACAGCAACTGGAACTGGACCAGTATGTGCATGCGACGGCGCCAACGGTGGCGCCACGTTCTCTGGATTTTTCTGAGAGAGATAGTCCACAGTATAAACTCTGCCATTGCCTTCATCGCTTTTCCGCTGTAGGAGTTGCTCATTGTTCACAATGTGCAATCTCTGCAAATCCTGGATCTGTCTTTGGATCTCAGCAGGCGAGAGCAATGGTTCTCCAACAACGTGCCGATCCTCCGATCCACATTCTGATCCCGCTGATAAATCCTTCGCCACTACATCTGGAGCTGTTGGAACAGGAGCAGAATCAGGCAATTTCGTCGCCGGAACCCCCGGATAAGCCTTATCCAACCCAAACAGAAAATCCGGATTCGTAGCCGAGACCGGGGCCGGCGGTGAGGAACCATCCACCTGCTGAATCTGCACAGAATTGAGAGCATCCACAAACCACTGCCGCTCCGATTTCAATTCGCTCGAACCGAAACTGGCCGGAGCCGATGGGGTGAGCGGAAAAAGAAACAACCTCAACCTAGCCGGCTTAACGGAGGCACGGTACAAGCGGTCATACTCAACCATCATGTGCTCTAGATCCTCATCGTTAGTGACAGAAATCAAAGCATCGAGATCCTCCCCGGGGAGTTGGTACTTGAAGCAAACGTCAGCATCGCAAAGGGAAGAGAGCTTTGCCATGAGAGCGGAGAACTTGATGGTGCGATCAACGGCTAAGATCTTGGTATCCCCACCGATGTAAGCAAGCTGGTTATCGTGGGGCCTGGGTTGGATTTTTCCACCATAGCTGCACATAAACTTGACTTTGTAGTTGGTGGTATTGTTAGGTTCATCCCAAGAGGGGTTCTCGTTGTCGATTTCGCGAGACCTTGGGGAGGAATCGCGGGAATCAGGGTAGGAAGAGTAGGAATAATTCTCCATGGACAAGGGTTTAAGGAATTGAAGAAGGAGATTTGGGGAATTAGGGGTTGAGAGAAATAGGAGCGGAGGCCATGGCAGGATTTTGAAGCGAAAAACGGCGTGACGGCACACGGGATCTTTTATGGGAGGTGGGGTACGGGATTCCATAAAGGACTCCGGAGACCCAACTGTGGCGGGACCCACCTATAGGTTTGTAGAAGCGTGTGGAGACCCTTATTTATTAATATAAAATACATAATATTATATCAAATTAAAAAATATATCACCAACCCAAATTAAACTTTGTATAATTTTTTTATATTTTTATTATTGAATTTTTTAATAAAAATTTATTGTTTGAGTTTTTATAAAAAGATTTAATCATCTAAGCTGAGTAAATTATATATTTATCATGTTTATATTAAAAAACTTAATAACAAAAAATAAAAATAAAATTTGTATCTAAATAATTTTTCATCATCAATTTATATTCAATTTCTACCTTATAATTAAACTAAGGAAAATTCTAAAATCAGCAAGAAATCTAGCAATAATATAATAAAAAATAGATATGTAATTCAAATTTTCACTCATTTCATTGTTTTACAATTAAAATTAAATTTTCTAATATATAAAATTTATAAAATATCTCTAAAGTGAAAAAGAGAGTATATGATATAAAGAGTCAAAATATATAAAAAAATTTGTTTTTTTTTTCTTTTCTTTATTTCTCACTATATTTTATAGGTTTGGCATTTTAAATCATTTAAATTTTTAAGATAAACAATATCTTATTATTATATACAACTCTCAAAAAAATAATATGACAAAATTTAAGAATTTGAACTTCCATAACATTATTCATTTTTTTTAAAAATAATGTTCATAATATCAATTAAACATCACTATTAAGAAAGAAAAAAAATGAACTTACAAAGAGTTTGAACATATCTATTATTTATTAGATCTCTTAAAAATTTATATAAAATAATTTTATATTATGATGTATATAAATTTTAAAATAATCTAATAATACAGAGTTGAAAATTTCTGCATCCCCACCTTTATAAAAATATGAAAAACCTTTAGGTATGTTGGGAATGAATGTTGCTTTATGAATCCAAAAAAACAAAGTATGTGTCTTTCGTATTTTTATACTCAACAAGCGTTTAGCTTGATTGAAGATTGAATTGCAAAACCGAGAAAGAGCCTTATATTTATTTGTAAAATTAAAATTAGTTTAAAAAAATGATACTCACAAAAGTGAAAAGAGACGGTTATCGCTTTCCAATTCAAAGAATTACTTTCATAGATAAAATTCAATTTATAAGGATATGGAAGACCAGATTTTGTGTTTTGCTTAAAATTATTTCGTTTAAACTCTCGCATCGGCTGAATGTTTATCTTTTATTATTTATCGCTAAGTGATGGTCGTTGTGTTATGGTGAGTGATCCATTATGCGATATTTTTCTTGTCCAATGATTAGATACATTAAAAGTAAACCTAATAGCTTAGTAGATGTTCTACTTAATTTTATATAAAAATCCATCAAATTTTCAAATTTGAATGGCTCTAGTGCTCTCCGCTCTACATAATGCCTCATTTGGTTTGTTATGAATGTGAACATATTTTTTTGTATATAATTATATAATATTTATTATATTTTTATTCTTATTTTTATTTTTATTAAATTATTATTTTAATCGTTGAATTATTTTTTAAAAAAATATAACTCTATAAGTATAAAAATCGTTTCCTACTCTCTTTATCCCATCAGTTTTTAATATTTCCTATCCATTCACATTCTCAAACCAAACCCTGTCTTTATAATATTTCCTATCCCTATCAATTTATAATATTTCCCACTTTTTGAAGGTTAGAATACACAACAAAGCTGGTAATATGGCTCATAGAAAGAGGGATTAGTGTTGACTTCATATATTTTATGGTAAACGACACATAACTTAGCATCGTACCATGTGATCGTGGTCACTTAATATGCTCCAGATTATGATATCAATATCCCTCTTCCTTACTTTCATTATTGGTTCAAACCGTATTCCACACCTTATTGTATTAGTAACTTTCTTTACTCCAGCACTGCATCAGCTATTTTTTACGGTCATGTTTTTTAATTAAAATATAAAAAGTATATAATATAATTAATAAATTATAATTTTTTATAAAAATTATACATTTATCATATTATTATAACAAATTATATATTTATATAATAATATATATAATTAATTTTTTTGTAATATGACACCAAAAAGTTAAACCAGCTGTTATTAGTATTATTTTTTATTCATATTGATCGCTAAAAGTGTGCAATGGACAAAACAGCGTTTCCCTGGTTTCACTCAAATCAGCGGCGTAAACACTGCACTGGTTTGTTTGTTTATTTGCTTGTTCTTGGTAATTAAATCTGTCGTTTTACTTTTTTTTTTTAAATAAAAATATTGAGAAATTGTTTATTATTTGTTCTTTATGCCAATAAATTAACAATTTTCTTTTTTTTTTTTTTCAAAGAGTAACTGATGGGTGCGCACCATCATTTTTCAGTACCAAGTAATGGTGACGTGAAGATGCTGCCTTCTAGAAAGTCAGATGAAGACGCTGAAGCCACCATAATCCCCCCCCCCCCCCCCCCCCCCCCCTCTCTTCCAAAAAAGAAAAAGCCATCTTCATTTTTTGGTACGTGAGAAGGAGATTAAGAAATTAAAGAGAGAGATCAGCGAAAGAATTATATCTTCTCTTTTGCGTTTTAAGAATGATGTTGTGAAATGATCTTCGTCTTCATCTGTTTGGAACAGATTGGTATTGACTCGTTGATTTCGCTTGATTTTAATAAGTAAAATGATCCATCAAATCCTTTTCTCTTGATTTTTAATCCGAAGTTTACTAGTTTTTAATACAATTTAATCTATTCATTTAATGACATACTTGATCCACAAGCATGGGGGGGGGGTAATTGACAGGGATTTTGGCCTTCGTCATTATGGACAGACTTTATAGTAATGTCATTTTTGAAGCATTACAAAGTTGCACACGATCATCACATAATTGAAAGGAAACACTTTTAAAAATAAGATATTTGGCAGCTTGTACTTGCTTTCTTCGAGAGGCTACTAAACTGGTCCATGATTTGGCAATTTAAACGACTCGCTTTAGTTCACTCATTATAATGTAATTTGTGATATAATTTTTTTAAACATTTTATTATATTTTTATAATTATTATTTAATAATATTTATTTTTATTATTTTTCTAAAAATTAAAATTTTTATTTCATCAATTCATATTTTACATTAACGTACTCAAACAGAGAGGATATTTATTAATAGAGTTTAGATGCCTGCACAGCCGAGCCGGCACAATGTTTACAAATTCAAAAGGGACGAGTAGAAAATGGAATTTAGCATGGTACAGGCATTCATAGCCAAAGTCTGTCTCCAACAACCGTATCACAAAATTCTTCTTGGGAGTTTAAATCACCTAGTCTAGCAACTAGGGGTCTGCAGACTGTAGACTATGTTAAATTTGGTCAACTAGTATCGTGATTTACGTTAACGGAATATCCGAATATGTATCAGATTATATATAGTCCCAAATAAAATTTTTTAAACAAATTTGTCTCCAGGTGAACTGAAAATCAGAGATTCTATTTCACTAAATTGCAATATATATATATATATATATATATGAATGATTTTTATTTTAGTTTCTTATTGATAAATTTTTTTTAATTTAATTTTTTATAAAATTATTTTTTAAATTAAATTATTCATATATGAATATTTTTTAATTTATTTTTTTATAAATAATCACAAATAAAATTTTTATCAATAATAATTTTTTATATATAAATATTTCTCAATTTCATATAAAGATATTATTGATAATAATTTTATTTATGATGGACTAAATTGAAAATATTCTTATATAAGGGATTAAATTGAAAAAATAATTTTATGAGAAATTAAATTTAAAAAAAATAATTGTAAAGAATCAAATTAAAAAAATAATTTTATGAAATATTAAATTAAAAAAATATACCATTTATAAGGAATCAAAATAGAATTTTAAAGTTTTTAACGTAATTATGTCAATTATTTTCTTACACGGGTGGAAGATCCTTCAAGCTGGGCTTTCTTTTTTTTCTTTTTGGACTAACCTATCTGGGCTTTCTGAAGGTGGTGAGTTTCTACGCTGCTTTTACTTTGGGGCCTTCCCATTTTTGGCAGTGCGGTAGCCCATCTCTGGGTCCTGAAAACAAAGAAAACTCAAATCAGATTTGGACCATTACATTATTAGGCCCAAAAGAATACATCGGCCTATTACATGGACTTTGTTCAGAGCAAGGCTAACCCATATTAAATAACTTAAAACCGGTGGGTCATGTGTGACAAAAATTCTTAAGTGCACTAATGTGTGTTATGAGGAAAAGGAGTAGAATAGAATAGAAAGAATAAATAAATAAATAAATAAATAAATGAGATAAAAAGTAATATTTATATCTTTATTTTAAAAAAATAATATAAAATATATATTAACAAATAATGACAACAAAAGTATAATAAATATAAAAATTTTTCATTTCATCGATATTCTCTACTCGGTACCAAATGTATTTTTTTCCCCTACATTGCAGTGAAATAGTGGAGAATATGTTTGCTCCCCAGACTTCAAAACCACGAGATGAGGATCATCAAAGAATTTTTTCTTTTGTCCAAAATTTTGTTATGCAAACAAAAAAAAAAAAAAGATCAAACTTAACCGAGCTAGCTTTGGTGCCTAACAATTTTGTTTGTGGAAATGATTGTATATATGTTGATAATTCACATTATTATGTAATATTTTTTTATATACTTTGTTCTCTAACAATTTTATTATATTATATCGTTATTTTCTAATTACAATCTAAGAGTAATGGAGTATAAGAAGATTGAAATCTTAATGGTCTCAAAATTTGAATATAAAAATTAATGGAGTCCAAAGAGACCTAACTTCCAAAATGGGATGTAGGTTTTAACAGAACGATCGAGGAGACGCAGAGAATCAAAAAGTAGAAAATGTTGTCAACTATCTGGTTAATCTTCTTCTAAAATCATTCACAACAAACCCTAAATTTCCTTCACTTTTGGCGGTTACCACCTACAATAGCCTAGAAAACCAAATACGCACCAACCCACGAAAGGAAAGAAAAGAAATAAAGTGCACCTTAAAGCACCATTCTCACAGTAGCTTTGCCTTTTTGATTAGATGTAGTGGCTAGGCTAATTATCTTTTCAATCATAATAAAAGTAGCTAGGTTAATTTGTTAAGAAGCTTTAACTGACTATTTAAAGTTCAATTTGTCTCGTTGATTATACCGGATCAATCCCTTGCTTTAAGTTTTAAAATCTTCTGATTCTCCCAAGCCTCTTGCATGATTAATTTATTTCATGTTTTTGTATATAACATGTCACAAATATCGCAATATATTTTTATAAACACATTTGATAGTTTTGTTTTGTTTTTTCGGTTCATAACTTTAGCATACTAAATTAAGCTTCTTCTATGTTACCAACAAAAAGTGGCTCAAGCATTCTTGAGTTCAGCAGATAAAATTTTTACAATATAAGGGGTTTGAAGTCCCTAAAATATATCGAGAGATAGAGTTATTAAAAGGTCAATCCAATCATTTGGGTTAGTTTGCACAAGTTATGACTTAAATAAGGTAATTTGTTTATTTTATCTATTTAAACTGGTTAAAAACTTCAACCTCGTCCACTAGCCCATTTAACTCACTAAAGCAATTAAAATATTATAAAAAATAAAAAAAATTATTGTAATAATAAGTGTCTTTTAAAATCTTAATGTGCTATCTCAAAACAATAAATCCAAAGTTTAAATACTCAAATAATTCTTTCAAATTTTAATAATTAAATGAAAATAATTATTTAACTAGTTTAAATTTTATCAAATAACTAAATCAAAGTATAATAAATAATGAAATTATTCAAATTTCTTTATCAAAAGTATTTAAATATTAATTTAAAAGGATTTGTAGCGAGAATTGAAATTTTCTCCCAACTCTAAAAACAATTCACATTAGTGAATAAAAAAAAGTCAAATTATATAGGTTGGCCCACTTAACCCGCAAATTGGTCCAATATAAATCCAAAATTATATGGATTTATAAAATTTAAACTAAAGTCATAAAAAATGTGAATTAAATGGCCAGCTTGACCACAAATTTTGAACTAGATTAGTCTCACATCTAAATAGTACAAGGGTACTTGTAAAAAAAAAATATTATTTTAATTTTTTTAATCCCAATTCATGAAAACGTGTAAGATTAATTTCCGTAATTAAGAATTTGTCCAATTTACAGTATACTATCTTGAAGAACGATTTGTGTTACTTTGTCTTGGTTGGAAGCGATACACTACACGGGAATTACATTTTCATTTGTGTTTTAGTTAGAAATAAGCAACTTCATAGGTCGAGGATTAAATTGCTAAGACAGTGAATATTATTATTTTTAACTTCATTTTAATTACTATATCCGAGATTATGATTTGCATAGACTACTAGAATATTCCAAGCAAAAGCACACAATATTCATGTACTACCATAGTGATTTTTCACCATTTTCGCCAACTTAACTAAAATGAATTATACGAGAGAAAATCTCATGCCTCAATTCCTTAGAGATATAATTAATGCATATGTATAACAAACCATCACTTTCCACAAACGGTGACAAAACATACAATAATATGATAATATCTTCTCAAGAATAAAATCACAAGAAGTAGAACATATTGATTGATGAGAAAATATATATACCGAAGATATTTGTTTGGTAGTGTAATTCAACTTGCTTGCTTAAAATTTGTCTTTTCTACTAAAGTCTGAAAATGCTGGAGCTGGACAACTAGCCAACCTGATGCCTACAATATCTTTACGTTTTTCCTCACTCAACTATACGAGTTGGTCAATGAACTGTGTCAAATGTAATATGAAAACAGACTAAACTATTAAGTTAACAATGTTGAATTTAACTCAGACAGCTAATTATAACTATATCGTGCCTTAATTAATCACAACTATACATAATTTGAAAAACGCAGGAAGCTAGCTAGCTAGCTGAAATTGCCTATAATTAATGGCACAAATAAAATCATCAGTTTACAGCCACAAATTTAGTCTAAGAAACAAACAAGTTGGATTACATAACTTAATTTGTTTATAATTGATTACCTAGAGAATTGGATCCTTAGTCTATCAATAATCTTGATTGATTTTTCTGGGTCTGTTTTTCTTTGAGTGTGCCCCCACATAAATTTGACTAAAAAATGGTTTTGATCAATGCAAGCTCAAACTAAGAAGCTTTTCTTGTAGCGAAAAAGACAAACTAATGAATCGCTGGCTGGGTACTTCCATAGTTTAACTGAAATGTATTAAATTCAATATTTCTTTTTTTCTTCCCCAATCATATATACCAGCCAGTTGTAATTCCCCTCAATAAAGGATATGATGAGGATTCTAGATTTCCTCATCGTATATTAAAATGACTCCATGCAAATAATCTTCGTTGCTAGCTTGTGCTTTTTGTATTAATATATTTCTATTTGCAAATATATACGACATATTCAAATATTCCCGTGGAAAGTGGGTATTTGGATCTAACTAACTGAATCCTAGATTTTGTTTCTTTTATGAACAGCAGCCAGTAATATATATTGCTATTTGTGTACACGGATATAAAAGAGCTTTTCTGCTTTTTTGCATGTAGAGTTTAAATAATTCATTTCCTTGAATGATCCAGGTAATAGGTGCAATAATACTCCATAACATGTTTCTTAAAATATCAATATTGCTTTCTCTATCTCTAAAAGGACACAGGTTAGATTATAATGTAGTGCGACCACCCTACACACGGCCGTTCATCTTGCAATATGGAAGTTACTTAAACCCATGAAAAGATAACAACTCACAAGCACTTGGATGTAGATAAATTTGAGAGATAACTAGTATAGGTAGAGAAGAACTAGTCATCGATATCTTAGGGAAGACCATATATATATAAGATCGGTCTTCAAGAGAATCTCATAAAACAGATCGCAAATTGGATCACAATCGAAATTAGTTTTCTCAATTAATTTGCTACTAGTACATTGTTGAAGGACTACACGGGCAATTAGTCTTGGTATTACCCTTTTTTTTCCCCCTTTTTTTAAACACAAGTGGTGTTAGAAGATACATATAACAAAGGGCTTTTTGATTGTAATATGTAAAAAATAAATAAATAATTAACATAAATCTTGAATCGCCAAAACACTTTTTTTTAATATTTAATTATTTTTTTTAAATGGGTTACAATATCTACTCTATCGTGACTCATTTTTTATTTGTTTTTTAATAATTGTAAATGGGTGGTATGCCATGACTCATTAATTTATTTTTTAAATTTAATTTGTGTTTAAACTTTTACTTTTTGATTTTATTTCTTTTTTTCTCCTTTAAGTTTGATTGTATATACTTTTTTTTTTTATTTGTTGGTAGCAAATATAGGTCAAATAAATATAGGGATGCATTAAATTAGATAATACATATATAAGTGCTTGTATATAAATTTTTTTGATTTTAATAACTTTTAAAAATAAATCTTAGTATTTTCTCTTATAGATATATTTTGTTTTTGAAGAAAATAATTACAGGTTTGATTATACAATATTGAAATGTTAACAATTTTATTTATTACTTTAAAAAAATAAAAATAAAATTTTTAAAACATGCACTTTTATTTTCATAATAGTAATAATAATAACAATAATATTAATAATAAAATATGTATTTTCTTTATACTTTTCAACTCTCTTTATTGATTAACAAAAAAGAAAAAAGAGAAAAATTGGTAGGGAAGGGGGATGATTAATTTTGTGAAAATATTTTTGTAATATAATTAAATATTTTAATAAAAAAATTCTCTTTTTTTCTTTTTTCTTAATCAACAAAGAGAGTTGAAAAGTTTAAAGAAAATACATCTTTTATTATTAATATTATTGTTATTATTATTACTATTTTAAAAATAAAAGGGCATGTTTTTAAATTTTTTTTTTTACTTTTTAAAAGTAATAAATAAAATTTTTAACATTTTAATATTGTATAATCAAACCTGTAATTATTTTCTTTAAAAACAAAATACATCTATAAGAGAAAATAATAAGATTTATTTTTGAAAGTTATTAAAATCAAAGAAATTTATATACAAATACTTATATATATTTTATCTAATTTAATGCATTCTTATGTTTATTTGACCTATATTTGCTACCGACAAATAAAAAAGAAAGTATATACAATCAAACTTGAAAGAAAAAAAAAATAATAAAAAAGGAAAAATTTAAACACAAATTAAATTTAAAAAATAAATAAATGGGTAATGGCATACTAGATGCCATGACTCATTTACAATTATCAATAAATAAATAAAAATGGGTTGCAGCAGATAAGGGTGAACAAAACTGAACCAAACCAATTAAAGCAAACCAAATTGAACCAAACTGTCAAAAATCGAATAAAAATTGGTTTGGTTTGGTTTTTGTGATTGTAAAACCGATTAAATCGGTTCGGTTGTCGGTTTTCTCTATATTTGGTTTGGTTAACCGAACCAAACCGAATCATTAAAATTGTAATTAATTAAAATTTAATATTTTGTTTCTTTTTAGATTAATAAGATCTTTTGTCAATTAAACTTATATTAAAACTACATTTTTTATATGGTTCAAAAAATATACAAATTATTTATATTATTTTATTATAACATATTATTTTTTTTTCACTTTTTAAAGCTTATTTGTGAATGTATGAAATTTGTTTAGGTAATATATATATATATATAAATAGTAAATTATTCCAAAGTTATTATTGGTCAAAATTTTAAGATATGTAAGATATTAGAAGTTAAATTTTATATATTATAAGGAACAAATTTTTTTAAAAAAAATTACTTTTCGACAAAAAAAAAACATGAACGAAATGGGACCAAACCGAGCCAAAACCGAACCAAACCGATTAAAATTTAAAACTGACAAGGTCTAATAAAATGTTAAACCGATTAAATTGGTTCAGTTTGATTTTTGCTCAAAATCAAACCAAACCAAACCTTTGAACACCTCTAATAGCAGAGCAGATATCGCGATCCATTTAAAAAAAATTAAATATTTGGAGAAAATATTTTGGCGGCTCAGAATTTATGTTAATTGTTTTTTCTTTCGCGTATCAGTCAAAAAGCCTGTAACAAAGCGTTATTCGTTCTCTGTTGCTTAAGATGTTGCGAAGATATTTGAGGTATAAAAAGTGAGCGTTGGGTTGTAAAGTACTTCAATATAATCTACATCCAATTAGGATGCAGGAGTTCCAATTTTGAGGCAAGAAATATAGGGCGTTTTATTTGATTCTCGCGCACGACATACTTGTATGGTAACTAATTAATTTTATAATCAGCAACAAGCTGATTTAACAGAATTTTCTCAGAGTAACTCACCAACAACTCACATCAACCTCAGTTATATTTTATGGGAAATATTGAAAACGGAAACGTGAAAAATAGAGAGGAATAAAAAATTGAGAGTGTTGAAAAGTGCGTTTTTCGATTTTTACTCCACCGTGCTTGATAAGGAAGGTAATAATGGATTAGCAAAATTTTTTCTATGGGGAAGACGGCATACCCATAAAACATCAGATATTCCGTCAAATGACTTAATTATTTGTTGCATATCATCGCCATCAGGTAATTTTTTGTTCGAATAAATTGATAATATATTATGGCTAGCGAGGTTCATTATTTAAAACAAATTAAAAAAAAAAAAAAAGAAGCTCAAATAGCAGAGGCAGAGAAGACATAACTTGAGTTATGAGAAGAATTCTTTAAAAAAAAAATCCATCAAAAGAAAATATTTTTAAGTACTATTTTATATATATTCTCTTATGTAATATACAACATATTTAAATGATTTCTGATTCGTAGTGCGACCAAATAATATGAGCATATATATATATATATATATATACACACACACACACACACATGCACGGAAGATATATTTCGTTAAGCAACAAAATTTTAATTGATACTCTAATTATTCAAATTACTCAATGACACTGACAGAAACAGAAAGATTTTTTGATATCCCAATCATAGGAATAAACTTCAGATGGGAAACTCATAGATCAATAATGTATATTTCAAAACCTATATTGATTATTATAATTTTCAATGACTGCTATCTCAGAAAGTGCAAAACCCGTTGACATACAGATTATGATATAAATTACTTGCACATATATTATAAAGATTATTTTGATTTAAACTGATAAATCAAAACATTTGTCATTAAATAGTTTTTTAAAGAAAAATTATCAATATATAATTCCTATATCTACAAATAGGGTGCTTGTATGTACACACTTTTAATGCGCAGCGAACATTTTAGTATGGGAAAAAGCCTAACATTTCTGGTATTAATTTGATTCTAGCTAGTGGAATTGTTTTTACTAGTGCCAGTCATCGTCCAAAATAGAATATGATTAAATGAAAGATCTCCTCCTGAACCACTAGATTTACTTCGAGGGAATTGAATAACTACATTTAATCCATCAAGGTAAAGATCATGCATAAATATATATCTTTTATTAATCACATTCCAACCTATATTTTTCCACCCATTGATTTGTTTTTTCTCTCAAACTAAATAACAAGTGGGGGTATTATACAATAATTGATTGACATGTATAGTTTTAATTAATCCTGTTTAAAAGCATCAATTAATTACGAGTTGGATGTGAATGCTCTTTATTGATTACATGATAACTATTGCATGAATTTCCTCCCACTTCAATTATAAGTTGATTCTCATTAAAGTGAAAAGCGAAAAACGTGAATGATACAATGCATATGTCTACATTAGTCTGCCGCCATTGATAGTGATGCTTAACCTGTAGACTCACAAACTTTTATATCAGCAAACTCTGCATTGAAAAACGACGAGCAGGCATTAATAGACACGGTTGGAAGCAAGGCGTGGATATATCATAGTCACCGATAATAACAATATACCGTATTAGCCCCTCGAGAATTTTAATATCATCAATTTAGTCTTTATAAATTTATTGTCATTAATTTAATTTTATTATTTAATAAAATATATAACTTCAGTCCTAATTTCTATTATTTATTGTCATCAAGTTAATTAATTAACTTAGGACTAAAATAATATATCTTTTTAAATATTATGTATTTTTTGTGAAATACATAATTGTAGTCCTTACTTTTATTGTTTATTATCACCCATTTAGTTAAATTAAAATTAAAATAGTGTATTAACATCAAAACCAAATTGATAACGATAATATTTTTAAGAGCCAATATTTTAGTTTATTCAATGTGTGAGGAACAAGTTCTTGTTAATTTCTTTTTCTTATGGTACATTAGATTTGCTCATTTTTTTAAATCGAGAAAGCATATATATATATATATATATATATATATATATATCAACTTGAGGATGCTAAGGCAAAGCAATTTTAAGTTATATTATTATATATTTCAATAATGTTAATGCTTGTGAATTTTTTTTATTTTTGTAATTTTGTATAAATAAATTCTATGTGTAGACAAATTTCAATCTAAGAAAATTGTTGATTTTGAATTTTCTCCAAATAAATGGGTTTGTGTTCGCGGATTTAATTAAGAATTTGATTAAAAAAATATGAGAATTGAATTTGTTACTTATTAAGATATAAATCTAAAAAAGAAAATTCAGATCCAATTATAAAGGCTATAGTAGTTTATCTACATCCTACCCATAAATTATCTCTAAATCCATCGATAAAGTGCCTAATCTCCCAAAAGTTCGAGGCTGCTGAGCAAAATTCTAAATATAATAATGTGATGTGGAGCTCTGGTATGTTATTATAACTGACAGTAGTATTGGTATTCGTTGCAGCACGTACGTGCAGTGGTGAAAAGTCCGTCTAGAAGCAGTAGTTATTGAGAACGTGATTGTTGTAGGCTTTGGCTGTATCTTCGAGCAGGAAGTGGTGCATTGTAGGGTTGTAGCAAAACAGAGAAATGGATCACAATCACAAGCACGACTTTTGGTGATCGAATCGAAGGAGAACCATGGTGGTGGGGTTTGGTCCTTCTCGTTTTCTTGCTCTCAGGATATCACTCGTGAGCTCTCTCTCTCTCTCTCTCTCTCTCATTCGGGCAACGCCATTGCATTTGCCCTTTTATCCCCATTACCTACAGTCACACTACACGTATTTTTACCGGGGAAAAAAATGTTTCTTTACGCTGTGACGAAGCACAGAAAATAAAGAAGAGCTAGTCTCAGTCTCACATGGTTAATTTTATTGCATTTGCTGGGGGGAATGTACTGTAGACACACGTACATAAGCCGAACCTATCTATAAGAAGGCAAAACGACGACCTACCTAGCTACCCTTCAACGGAAAAAAGAAAAAAAAAGGTCGTTTAACAGCGCTATATATATATATATATATATATATATATATGGCTATGGTTTTTGAAGAGTAGCGAGTAACAAACAAGACGCAAGCAGACAAAAGAACGAGATAGAGAAAGAGAAAGAGAAGGAGAGTTGGTGGTTTTGGTGGAATGCCAGAATTCCGAAATGAGATATTGTGGGCTGTCAAAACTGGCATGAATCTAATTGAATTAGAGAGAGAGAAAGAGAGAAGCAAAATCTGGTTTAAGAATACCACTTTGTGTCGGGGAGGTAGGAGGAAACTGCCGCGGTTTTCTCACACCACCTTCGCCCTATATATACTATAATTCATTTTCAGCCACATAAGATTTGACCCTGTGCTCCTCGTGGTCGCTTCTGGTCATTACTTTGTCTTCTACCTCTCATTTTCTTTGCATATTCATCATTGTTTTTTGCATTCTATATATATTATATTCAAATATGAAACCACTAAAATCTGTGATAAATGACGCTGGAGTTTCCCTCAACTCTCCTTCAAACTTCATGACCCTCTTTACGAAAAGAAATCTTAATTAACCGTGCCCAGGTCCCTAAATTTGTTGGGTACAACTAGAAACACAATCATAACGCAATATTACTAGCTACTAATTAAGTGGTTAGTAACAGTATACACCGTGTGCATTAATAAAGGTTACAAAATGGCTAATAAAGCTAAAAATCTTCGTTTTCGTAGGGACATAAACTCATAATATAAATTATGAATCATACAAGGACGAGAAAGGAACTAATTAGATATGTAAATGGCTGAGAGATAGCTCAGTTCTTGTCCACTTGGTTTATTTATACATCAAAAATCCGTCATTTGTTTTGGTGTTTGGCTGGATATAATGCCATTAATATTCTCTTAAATAATGTGAAGTTCTCACGACTTTCCAAAAGGAATTCATTCGCAGCGATTCATTTTTTTATTTTGCTTTTGTCTTAAGTTACTATGCATTTTTTTTTGGGATAAATCGAATGCCACCACTTAAAGTTTCATGTCATAATAATAATTATGATTACAAATTATACCATTAAGCTGATATAGACTGCGTACAGGTATCTTTTTTTCTTTTTGGGTTATAATATATAGTTTTTTAACCATAGATCGATATTCAGCATCATCGATCAGTAGCAATTGGCAAAGAATAAAAAGCGTAAAATGCATATATAGTTATAATTTGCCACAAAACCAAATGCATGAGAAAAAAAAAATGTACTCACAAAAACAGTTAGATCGAAACAAACTCTCATAGTCATTTCGAGTAAGTTTTAAATAATATGAGGATAATTTTCATCTTTTAAGAAATTACATTTAGTGTCTGTGTTACACAACCTAAAAATGTTAATAGAAAATATTTTAAAGTTTTCACATTTCATTTGATGATTAGAAGCAAATTGAAAGCTAAACAGAAATAATTTTAAAATTTTCCGACAGGAAAAAAATAAAGGTCTCTTATTTAGTATCTATCTTATAATTCAAATCCAGTTTATAGACAACAATAACATCGTTTGCTTTAAAATCAGTGATTTAGAAATTCTCAAAAAATAATTAATTTTTTAAATTAATTTTTTTTTTATAATTGTGCTTTTCACAATAAAAACTTTTCGAACAGGTCATTCTTGCATCTGAAGGTTTACGAAAGGCCAGACACTTGATGTATCATCTTAGAACTTTTTGAAAAGTCTGGTGAAGCTAATGATTGACTCCGTGTTTAATCATTTTGATGCGTAGAACAGCCTTTGGTTACTGAGGAAAATTCACATAAAGGCAGAGAAGTCATATGATTAGAGGAAACATCACCTCTATATCTTAGTTTCAGACTTGAAGGCTTAGCAAATGATAAATCGAGGCATACCTTTTCCTTTATCTGTTTTTTTCTTTAATTTATTGATTCTCTTTGGGATTATTGTTTGCATCACCCTTTGAGTTTTAGTGACGATGGAGGACGACAACAACAATAATAATGAGATTTCAATAAAAGCATAATTTGTGAATATATTTTTTTAAAAAATCTATTGTCAAATTATTTTTTAAAAAATTATTATACTCTATTAAAAATTTAATAATAAATGTCTAGAAATTGTACATAATTAATTTTTTCCTTCAAGTAAAACCTGTACTCAACCAAAAAATAAAAATAAAAAACAAAAAAGAAATTCTATCTTAACGTCATACTTTAAAAGCCAATGTTCACCTCAGCTACTCAAATTCCACGTTTTAAAAGTTAGCTAGTTCTACGGTAATATAGTAAAAATTGGCACCACGTCTATTCACTGGCAATAATTTACTGAGTTGACCTCGATAAGTCTAAAAGGGGAAATATTTTTAATACATTGAAAGTCGAATCTAATAGCTAGCTACATTCAGTCTCAACGTACTCATTTTAGTCACTTAAAGTTCATATCACCTAATAAAAAATAAGTTATCTAAATATTAGTAATAGTTCTATTAATTAATCAAATCTAATTACATGTAAAATTAAAAGTTCATATCAAACTAATTTTAATATTAAAATTGAAGTGGGTATGCCCCCAAAAAAGAAGTGATTACATGCATATATAGTTTTGCGCAGTTGACTAAATGGATATGGGCGCCTAACGAGCATTTACCATTTTTCATTTCTTATAAGTATGGACCTCGATAGACTTGGCCATTTTCACATACTAAATATAGGTTAATTAGTAGACTCAACCCCACGTGTTAGTTAGACGGCATTATTACTTCGTAAATCACTAGCTTTATTTATTGATAATTACACATTAATAGCATGTGACCTAGATTCTTCACACAGGATATGATCATAACTCGAGAAAAGAAGAGAATTTGGCCCCATGATCCTTTTCCCGTGACTGGCATTTCATAATTTTATTTTTCGCTACTCTTATAACCTAAGACAATAATATTATATACAGTAATCCCTTGCTTCAAGGCTCTCGCCACAGCCTAGTTCCATCGTTCTTCATCCCTGTGAAAGAATCAAGTATATAATTAATGTTTTGAATATGTTATGAAGACGATTCCCAAAGTAGCTGCACACAACTTCATGGGTTCTACATACAATTTGCTCTACTTTCTACGTAAATGACCTACGTAGCATTCTTCGGCTTATATACGTAGGGCAGTTGCCGAGTCAAACATGTACGCGAGCCTTCTGTAATATATATGTATATGAAGATCCATGTCGTGACCTGCAGGGGGGTTAGTTTTTACTTTTTAGAGCTCCACCTACCTAGAAAAACCACTATTAATTACAACGGCGATAATAACAACAACGATTCTAATCACCACTTTTCTGATCCCATTAATTAGTGGGGTGGGATCGAGAAGGAGACGAAACAGGGAAAAAAGACTAGAAAACCCCTACACGAGCACAATGATCAGATACGAGCCAAAGGGGCAAGCTGGATAAATGACAATGGGTGTTGCATATTTGATAATTAGCAAAAACCATATACATAAGCCAAAAATTATCCATTTCACATGTAGTTTGGTTGTATTAGTATATTCGTCTATGTATATATAATGTTATAGAGAGGCATAGAAATGTCTCCTACCCTTGCAAGTTGCCAGGTTGCCAGGTGGAGAGAGAAACTGAGAATGGAGGTTATATATACTTGTAGCTTTGATCACCCTTTCAAGTAGAAAATGAATGAAAAATAGATAGACTAGTTTTTTAATATGACAAGCATGTACAAATTGTATTAAGTATTTTGTAATGGAGAGATAGTGCTAGAAACAACATAAATGACCACCAACTCATTTGAATTTGTGAGCGAAGCCAAAATTTGGAGGCATTTAGGAGTGGGACCCAGCTCAAAATTTCTGTTCTCTTTCCTAACAATTTATATTACAGAGGCTTGAACATACAAAGAACCTGGCAGGGTTTATGATGAGTAACTCCATCCTTTTTGGTCGCAGACAAGTGTGAGGGTCAAAGTTTTCTTCTAAGTAAGCCAATTAAATATTTGGTTCCCCTTTGATTGCAGAGATTTCGGTGAAAAGGATATATGAAGAGAGAGAGTGTGTGATCTGAGATAAAAAGCAGATTCCATTTCAGGCTTAGGCAATAGGTGCTACTGAATACAACATAATTAAAACTTTAATCCATATAAATAATCAATTTGCTATAAGCTTTCCCCTGTGCCCCCTATAAATTCTTCAACTTTGGTACTGCATATTCTCAAGGTGTTTCCTAAAGATTTAGCATTCACTATACAGAGAGAGAGAGAGAAATGGAACTCTGTGAACATGATCATTTCTTGGAAGAATTACTGGCTCTGAGAAGGGAAACATGGGACACCATCCCATCAGAATCAAACCAGCTCTTCTCTAATGGCTGGGGTTTTGATTATTTTGATCAAAACTCCGTAGCTTGTCTTCCAAACTCTTCCTGTCAAGAAATTCCTCAAAGTTGCAACAACAACTACGCCTTCAATGAAATCTATAGTTCCTTACTTGATGAATTCTCTGCACCCCAGAATGTTGATTCATCTTCTTCATCCTATAACATTCTTGATACTCCATTTCTGGGTCAAGAAGATTACCCACTGTCCATGATGGAAGAATTAGAGGATCCGGGTTTGCTTGGGGAAGAACTTCAGAGTTTGGACCTGCAAAACCCATGTAAGATAGAGCCAAGCCAATCCCCTGAAATGCCAGCTTTCAACATGGGTGATGCGTCTTTGGAAAGAAAGAATCGATCAAAGAAGCTTCAGGGCCAACCCTCGAAGAATCTAATGGCTGAGAGGAGAAGAAGAAAGAGATTAAACGATCGCCTCTCAATGCTAAGATCAATTGTCCCTAAGATAAGTAAGGTATGCATCAACAGTCCTTCAAGAGTAAATTAACAATTTTGTCTTCGAGATTTTAGATTTATTTAGCCGTAATTTCTAGAAATTAACAAGTGCATGAGTTAATACCAAAATAATAAACTTGTTGCACATAAGTTATTCAAACATTTTTGCCCACTTACAAAAGTATTCACATACAAATAATTTGTTATTTTCAAAGATTAACTCTTGTAATTATTAATTTTAGGATCAAATTGTCAATTTACTCATCCTTTGATGAGCAAAAATTTCATGACTTACAGAACTGGTATAATTGGTGTTATGCATAGCTAATTTGGTTGTTGAATGCTCATTGCAGATGGACAGAACATCTATACTTGGAGACACTATAGATTACATGAAAGAACTCCTGGAGAAGATTAACAAATTGCAACAAGAATTAGAGGTAGATTCAAACATGGGAGGCGTTTTTAAGGATCCAAAGCAACATGAAATCTTAGTGAGAAATTCACCCAAGGTACATATCAACTTTCTCTGCTAGTATTACCCACCAAGATCCTTTGACCAATTGTGATTGGTTCAAGTTCAACATATGCATTTTCCTTTTTTTCTGTGCAGTTTGATGTGAACAGGAGGAATGTGGACACACAGGTTGAAATTTGCTGTGCAGGAAAGCCAGGGTTGTTGCAATCTACCCTAAACACTTTGGAAGCATTTGGTCTTGAGATTCAACAATGTGTTATAAGTTGTTTCAATGATTTCACCGTGCAGGCTTCTTGCTCAGAGGTACATTACTGTGATGCCCTCTAAGATTTTTTTTTTTGGTTGCAGTTTTTGTATCTATATTATTTTGTCTGTTTCCTGTACTAATCTTAATATCGTATTTGTCGAGAAACAGGAATTGGAGCACAGGACAACACTGAGTTCTGAAGATATAAAGCAAGCGTTATTTAAAAGCGCAGGATATGGAGGAAGATGTTTGTAACTTGTACGAATGGAAGAGAGGAAAAGGGGCAAGGGCACTTCAGCTAAATATGAAGACTGTTGTTTTAGCATCCGATTTCCAATGAGGTTTACAACAGAAGTGAAAGTTCGATTTTTTTTTTTTTTCCATGGAAATAAAGTGATTTCTTCAGCAGGAGCAGTGTAACATTTCCTTCAAGTGGAGATGTCTATTAATTCTGTCAAATGCCTCATAGAAAGTCCATTTTGATCAAACTGCTGTAATTAATGTAATGGACCTTGTGCATATGATTCTCTGGCACTCTTCAGCAAATTCCAAGGACAAGACTTAGAAGATGTCTTGGTTAGAAGTTTTAATTCCTCTGCCACACTTCTTCACACATCATAATGAAATCTGCTTGTGTACATGATAAAATTTAGGAATTAGAGAATGCAGTTATTGTCCCTGAGAATTCCCATGATTCGATTGTTCAACTCTATCAGGTTCAGTAAGAATGTGCATAAAGAGGGGCAAAAATGTTAAACACAACGAGAGAGTTTTGTCTCTATTCCTTTCACTTCAGTTTGTTTTCTCTTTGTGTGTAACTTTTATGTATAAAGACGTTTTTTCGCTACAGAATGATGTGACAAAAGCAGGTCTAGCCTGCCAATACCTTCAACTTCATATGATCAGTTATCAAATATTCGATCGCCTTACGATGTGAAAATTAAAATTGTATACCTTCTTTTGTACTAGCTTTCTTAAGGTTTAAAACAATTTTTTTAAAACATCTTATCGAGAAAAAGAAAAGGTAGCCATTTGAAAAGTTGGAGTTTAACAATTTTTTTTTTTTTTAACATTTTACTTTTTCAACCGCAGTTTTACTTCTACTTGTTGCATTAGAAATGCACTCAACCGACGTCCAATAGGCTTGAACAAGTATACCGTGCAGCAATTTATTGAGACCTATTAAGTAAACAATCACTCTGCACTCTCAAAGTTAAATGGCCTTCTCCTTATATATAATTCCCTTCTTCAATGTGAGATTTTAAAATTCTAAGATCACACAATATTACAAATTACATAACACTTGGCGCGGATAAACATGAAATTGTGCTTCTTTTTTCTTTCTTTTTGGGCCAGAAGCATGAAATTGTACTCCAGCTACCATAAGAAGGCAATTTTCAAATTTTGAGCAATTTACTACAAAAAAAAAAATTGTCAAATATTATAGCATAAAAATTTTTACATTCACGTATTATACTTTTCCTAAATTCACTGTCATTGTCATTAAATCTGAAATTTTTTTCTTCAAATTCGATGCAATACCACTGAGTCTGAAGAACTTTGCCTCAAATTTTGCAGTAATGTCACCAAGTTTAAAGATTTTTGTTTCAAACTTAGTTTGAAGAAAGAAGAAAAAAAATTCAAATATTACTAAATTTGAGCAAAGTATAAGTGCATAAATTTTTATATTGTAGCATTTGGCTCATAAATTGTCGAAACAATAGCATCTTGATCTTGGACCCAGACAATTTTTATTTGCAGTTTGGTAACCAAATACATAGTTAAGAAGGCTTGGAGCAGTCTCACCGAAAGTTTGCAGGTAGCATTGGTCGGCAGCACTGATAGGCTAAATGTCTGACTCGAGAACTGATATTAATTGAAATGAAAACGAAAGAGACAAATCAGAGATAGGGATTAGAGATAAGGTTGTATATATTGAAAGCTAAAACTTCATATCAATCCAAAATTAAATAAAAAAATTTCAGGAACCCCAAAAACAAACACTTTATGTATTATTTGATGCTGGTACGAGCTTTAAAATTGTCTTTTTCTGTGTTTAATCCCATTTCACATTCTGTGACAACGAAACGTGAAACTTCCAAACCCCCTAGCTGGCAGTTCGTACTTGGTAGAATAATAAAAACCGAAAAAAAAAAAAACAAGAAAGGAATACATAGATTACGAGGATAATAATATTCTTAACCCTTTTCTTCAACTTGTTAAATCATAATCTTATCCAACCATGCTTTTGTTGGAATTTGCCTCCAAAAAGAGCACTTGATTGAAATTGTGAGTCACCTGCCCTCACTTTGCCTACTATAATTGGCGAGAATCTTTCAGATACGACCAAAGAATTGGCCTCGCTACTTTTTAGAAAGCTCGAATGTGAAAGTTCATGTCCCATAAAGCCCCCAGCACAGGGAAGAAGCTGAGAGCTTTCCCACTAATAATCCAGGAAGATGCACAGTGATTTCCATTCTTTTCATTAAAAAGAAAAAAAAAACCATCTGAATATATGCAAACACAGCAAAAGATGGTATTTGAATTAAGATTGGTTTAAGAAGGTAATGATGATTCAATGATTGATCTATACAATAATAAATTTTCTGTTGCACTTAGCTTAGCTTTCAATAGATGCTTCAAACCACAGTAGCTTGAACATTTTCTTCTGTTGTTTCTGTTTTAAGAATCTTTTTTTTAATTATTATGTTTAAATTATCTAAATTTAATTTAGTTGATTTTATTTTTTTAATTTCAATTTCTTTTATTTAAAATGAAGTAAAATATTAAATGAAGATAATCTTCTAATTGTTAATTTGAAAAAAAAAAGTTATGATTAAAATTAATAATAAAAATTTAAAATCTAAACTATTTAAATCAAATTTTAAATTTTTTTTTTTGGGGGCTGCTCTAAGGGACCGAGTTCTTGCTTTGGTATATATGATTTTGACCTTTTTTGTCTTCGAGATGGCCTAATAGGAGGGAGGAGAAAACGTTTTATGAGCCCGCTCCTTTGTACAGGACAGACAATTGGACATCTTTGAAGAGTTTTATGGGGCCTTACCCATGGGCCACGGGTAATGCTACGGACTAGACTGTAATTTTGAGGGGCGCGTTGAGCGTGATGAAAAATTGAAGTTATTTTTGTTTCCTACGTAGTGTAAGCATTGTGCATTCCAATTATGGAACGCACTGCTACTTAAAAAATCTTTGCTCAACGAAAAGGGTATAGACTCTTTCCATCTGGGAATTTGATTATAAATGACGTTAGGTTCAAAATAATAATGCATTCCACATGGGAGTTATAGTGTTTTTGATATTGACTTCAACCTAATTCTATTACTCCCCATTGATAAGATCAGACACAAATATTTATTTGATTTTATCATAGAGCCTATGTCATATTCAATTCAATGGGTATGGATTCATTATAAACCACACATTCTGCCGTGATAGGCATGCTTTCAAGGTCTCCCTCTCCCTTCTGTTTTTTCCAATAATTCGTTTCACATATAGCTACACTCCAATCATTGAACTTTAACCATTGGATCGAAATCATGATTAAAAAAACGTTTTTAGTAATCAGACCCAAATTTAACTCAACATTCTATGAAGTATAAACAGAACAAATATTCATTATTATCTGAATTCATGAAAATACCCTCTCTTTTATTATTGGCAACTAGAGTTGCCCATTTGAGAGGCAATAGTGCCTGTGAATTCCATGAAAACTCCTGTGTCTCTCATTATTTGTTGGTCCAGCACATTCCAGAATCTTACCAGACAAGCAACGAAGTTTACTAGAATTGATGCAAAATGCCAATGTTATTAAATGGGGGCTTCCACTAGTAGGACCCTTTTTGCTTTCCGTACCAAACGGAGATTGTACCTCCACCCACTCCATTTCTAATTCACATCAATCTCAAATAATAAATACTACATCCTCCTCTCACCAGTAATTACACCATCATCAACTTCCCAACCCCTTTTAAAGGCCAAATTGCCCATTTCTTTGTTTCCGTGAGAGAAAAACTCAAGAGAGGACATATGGAGTTAGAGGACACAGCTAGTCGTGTATCCGTGGGGTTCCCTCTGAGTTTGGCCCTTCTATTTACCTTGTTTTTGTTAGTATGTGGCGTCCTTTGCTGCTGCTTACAGTGGGACAAGTTCCAATCTTTGTTTCCTTCTTCTGGGATTCTCAGCGCTCTGTTTGGACCAGATTCAACTTCTTCTCATCACAAACCAGAGTTCCCCTTTGTGGTAATTGCTTTTCTTGCTCTTGCTCTTGCTCATAAGTCATACCCACAGGGCCATTAATTTTTCTGTTTCAGAAGATATTTGAATATGAGAAATTAGTGAGATTTTTATTGGGTTTGATGAGCAGATGATGAAGCAAAGGGAGGTTGAGAGCTTGCCGGTGCTGATGCCAGGAGATGAGGTTCCAAAATTCATAGCCATGGCGTGTCCATGCCAGCCTCCTAAGGATGAAAGGATCACAATCCAAGTGCACAAGGCTGCTCCTACTGATTATTGCTGTGCCACCTGAACACTTAATTTTTCCATTCGTCGAGTTTGAGAATGATGCTTCTGGGTTTAATTACCACAACGCTCAAAACAAGTGAGGGTAGCTAGCTTATATGTGAACCATCAAGCCAAACAAACGCAAACAGCCCTTCCAGACTCTGGTAGTTTTGTACTGAGCTGAGCTCTACTGGTTCACAGCGATGAAGTCACAAAAATTGCAAAATCACGAGTTGATATTTTTGCCTTTTTTTCTTAATTGCTGTAATGTCAACTACTTTGCATATGATGTTACCCCAATGGCACTTTCGTATCTGCTTTTCTTTTTCTTTTTATCACTTCTTGGCCTTCGAGCACACTTTTGGTCCTTGTTATTCGAAATTTTGGCTTTGTAAACTCCCTGAGTTACTATTGATTAATGCTATATCTAACCTTTGCTCTATTACAGTTTTTAAACACTAGGAACTAAATTAAATTAAGATGCAATGATAAATCACAGGAATGGTAAGACGATACGGACAACTGCATTCCAGAGCCATGCCATGTATAATTTGTTCTTGAGATTTTAACCACGGCAAACTTTGTTTGGCCTTTTCTTTCATATAAATTTGAACTTATCATCTTAATCATGAGCAGAACTTCGAATACAATATTGTGAGAAAAGAGGTCACTAGCAGAGGATTATGGGCTGAAATAATTCACAAAAGCATGGACATAATGATTAAAAAGAAAAAACGAAGTTCCAGCAAGGCAAGGTATAGGGACACGCGTATTGATCCTGTACTTTAGGGGAGCAACACACTGGGCGGCACGGCAGATTTAGATCATTTATATAAATCTGAACCGTAGTGCTTGTTAAAAGTTTCAATTTTAAAATAATCACATTTAAATATAATAACTAAAATAACAATAATAATAATAATAATAATAATAATACGTTATATATATTAATATATATTAAATATTTAAGATTAAAGATAAAATTTTTAAAAACTAAAAAACCTTGCTAGGCATAGTATAAAAATTTAAAATGAGTAATACAAAACCTTGGTCTTGGCAATAGCTCAAGTAGTTGTCCCAGAATGTTTGGTAAGCTAGCGGTCCTTGCCAAATTCTGATGAGACCTCTTTTATTATTTTCTTTCATTTTTTTCTCTTTCTTTTTCTTTTGATCGTGTTGCAGTGCTCTTTTATAGGAATTGAACTGCAATTTTGAGAAGATTGCTTCTAGCTCTTGTATTTCTTACTATTGCCCAAAGGTCATTCTCAGAATTTTTCAGCAGAAACATTTGGAAAATTGAGTCACATGTCTTCGCCTAGCTTCCCCTGTACGCTTCGGTTTTTTCTTCTCTATTGCAACGGCCTTTTCTAGTGTGGTTGAGAGTCCCCTTCATTCCTCCTTTCTAATTTTTGGAGTTCAGCTCTTCTCTACTCTTCATCCTATGATGTATAGCCATTAGAAGCCAAAGCCAACTATAGTGTTTTTCTCCTTTATTTCTAGCAACCACCCGTTCTCCAACGTCATCTTGGCATCCCACTTAGTGCACAACCCTCACTTTGGCCAGAACCAGTGCAAGTTGGGGAATTTCGTGTTTGCAACTCTAGCTAAAAATTTTTTAGTTAGGTAGTCTTCATCATGTTTCTTTTCCACCTCATGGTTCATTTCTTTCCTTCCTTTGTTCTGCATCTTTTTGTTTGTGCTCTGTTTTATATGTTACAGTTCTAGCTTCACCTCATTTTTCTATTGCTTTAGTTGTCAAGCCTACTCTAAATTTCCAACAACCATGTAAGCTTAATTTCCCATGTTTGATTGCTAACTCTAATTCTTGCTCTTCCAACAGCTCGATGCCTTATTTTTGCCCTACATGTAACTTTTGCCTTCCAACTCTTTTAAGTGGACTTGAGCTTGTATTGTGGGCTCCTAGTGAAGCCATACTTTTGGGTGAGAAGGAATCATCTTAGGTTCCAATAATAATTACTAAGTTGTTTAAATATATAATGGTAACGACACACAACAAAATAAGAAAAATTTTTATCAATGTTTTCTTGTTGGTTGAATTATGGGGTGAATTGAAGGTTGAGGAAATTTGTGGGTATGTAGGGTATTTCCAAGCTAAGTGATTGAGGAGTTACATAAATTTTCCTTTTTCATGCAAAACTCTACAAGGTAAGCCTTAACATTTTCTTACAACAGTATAAATTTATTAAGTAGATAGTTAAGAGTAATACTAATAGTAGGAAAAGGAATTTAATAGGAAATAACACAGTAAAGTAAATGAAACATTGAAATTTAGACTAACACTATGAGTGGAAATTAATAAGGAAAATAAAACAATTAAGACTAAGGTGACAAACTAGGACTAGATGTTCACTGATTCAATTCCCCAATCTTAACCTCCTAAGGTAAATCCAAAGATTTTCAAATAGTGAAATAATTATAGTAGGTAATGCACAGCTAAACGAAGTTTACATCATTTTTTATCTTAATATGCCTACTGTAAGCTGGAAATTCTATTGTGAATTAACTTAAAC
The DNA here is from genome assembly GCA_032878935.1 of Erythrophleum fordii. Lineage (NCBI taxonomy): Eukaryota > Viridiplantae > Streptophyta > Magnoliopsida > Fabales > Fabaceae > Erythrophleum > Erythrophleum fordii. The sequence goes on from JAVQMF010000058.1 coordinate 8,457,092, forward strand.
GTATGACTAGGATAAGGAAATGCTTAAGTAGGTATTAAAATAAATAGCAAATAAATTAATGTTACAAATAAGAGATAATGAGGTAAACATTAAATTCATGTATCTTATTAAAGAATTAATATGACTTAATATATGTTAATACTAGTGATAGAAATTAATAGGAAACAAGATACTAACTAAATGGGACACAATTAAGTGGAGCAGTACAAGAAGTAAGAGTCATAGAAAGAGGTAGAGTAATCAAAACAGGCTAGGTATTAAGGTATGGCAAATACTAGGCTTGGAAACCTTTTCAAAAATTTTAATTAAGTTAAGTGGAAGTTAAATTAAGATGAAGTTGAACTAGAAAAATCAATGAATCAAATTGTGGAGAACATATGAGTAAAACTTAACATAAGATGAGTCATATTAATTAGGTTTAGTGATAAGGGAAAGAAAACATAAATTGAGTTCTTAAAATTGCAAGAATTATTATAATTGTTTTTATAATAAAACATAAGTTAACAACTTGATCATTGGCTCTCTAGTTACAATACTCTTGAGCTAAATTAGGGGAATATTTAGACATAATTCTGTTATTTATAAAAATACATAATAAAATGAGTCACAATACTCAATAAATAAAAAATAAAACATAACAACTAAAGTGACAAACAAACACAGAATTTTACTATTAAAAATAGTTTTGGTGGAATATTATAAAGGATTAAATAAAATCTAAAAGTGACATATTTAAATAAAATAAAGCTTTAGCATCTATGATAAAAAAGTTCATAAACTCATTGCCATGAAAGTTATTAGTATTACCTTAATAAGAATAAATAAAAGTGCATAAAATGTGTTTAACAACTGGTTTAAACATATTATGCTTTAGTTGGTTGATTTGTAAAGCTTACATGAGAAAATCATCATACAATAAAAAATAAATCAAGGTATTAAAGAAATTTTTGTTGTGATGGAATAATAATTATATTACAACATAATTAAAATAGTATAAAGATACTCACTTATGTGAATAATTTATTCATGTTACAAATTAATAAAAACTATGCATATATATAACGGTTAATTCTTACATTTGATCAAAATATTAAACAATAAATGAAATATCATTAATTATCAATTGAAAAGCATTTAATATTATTACAAAAAAAATAAATTTTTTTATATAACCTTCTATTGGAAGGTCTATGCACAACTCTAATTTCCTAAATCTATATAGAACTCTAGTTTTTTAAATACTAACAAGGACATATGGCCTACAAAGATAAGTAACTATATATTTGATTTTAGAGCATTATAAGCAAAGATCACATATGGGAATCACAAGCAAGACTATTACCACCATCTCTGCTTACTGCTATCCTTATTTATTAACATCCCTAAAGCTCTTAAACATTTAAAAAGTAATTCAACTCAATATCCTTCAAATATTTGTTTACAAATTCACATGGAGATATCTTAGGTACACAAAGGATTAATAATAATACTATTAGCAACTAACATGCTATACAATCTTACCTTATAAGAACATAAATAATAAAATAATAACTTGTTAAAATATTTCACATACTTATCATTTCATAAACCCATGTATAGTTCATAACATGACCATCAACCTTTGTATTTTCAATGTGATAAATAAAATGTCCATTTACAAACATGCTTAAACCTTTGCTTTTCATATGGTTTAATTATTAACATTCCTTAGAATCACACATGCATATTATAAAAACCACTTCATTTGTTTTCCTAAATTCAATTTTCACAAATTGACTTCTTTCAATAATTTTTTTTTCCTATCCAATTCATCAACATAATCTTGCATCACATGTCATAATATAAAAAGTTTTAGCATCATATACTATTTACATATAGGAAGAAACTATCTAGAGAAGCTTGTTCTAAGGTCATGCAGAAAACAAACATTAAATGGAGAGATTTAAAATAAGGAAAGAAATAAAAAATATATCTTATTTTATAATCTACTCACAGTGTTTGTTGAATGGTTATTGATTCTTCCATCATCAAACTACTATAATAACCTTTCATGAAACTACTCAAATTGTTTCCTAAAAATAATCATAATAATTCTTTTAATTTCAAAAACTTAATTTATATTTTCATTGGCTTATTATTAAACCTAATCAATATAACTCATCCTATATTAAGTTCTACTCCTATTCTTTCTACAATTTGGTTCATTGATTTTCCTTGTTCGAATTCATATTAATTTAATTTCTACTTAACTTAATTAAACTTTTTAAAATGGTTTCCAAGCCAAGTATTTGCCCTACTTTAATACCTAGCTTCTTTTAATTATTCAATCTCTTATTACAACTCTTAATTCTTGTACTACTCCACTTAATTAGGTCCTATTTAGTTAGCATCTCATTATCTATTAATTCCTACCACTAGTATTAGCATATATTAAGTCATATTAATTCTTTAATAAGGTATGTGAGTTTAATGTTTACCTCATTATCTCTTATTTGTAACATTAATTAATTTTCTATTTATTTTAGTATCCACTCAAGTACTTACTTACCCTAGTCATGCTTAAAGTTACTTCACGGTAGAATTTTCAACTAACAGTGGGCATATTAAAATAGAAAATAATATAAACCTCTCAATCTAGCTACATATTACCTACTATAATTATTTCACTACATGAAACTTTTTGAATTTGCCCTAGGAGATTAAAATTAGGGAATTAGATCAATGAACATCCAGTTCCTAGTTTGTTACCTTAATCTTCTTTGTTTTATTTTTCTTATTAATTTCCAATTATAGTGTTCATCTAAAGTTTAATGTTCCATTTACTATAGTTTGTTATTTCCTATTAAATTTCCTTTCTTAATATTAGTATTACTCTTAACTATCTACTTGATAAATTTACATCATTGTAAGAAAAAGTTAAAGCTTACCTTGTAGAGTCTTGCATGAAAAATTAAAATTAAGTGTAGCTCCTCAATCACCTAGTTGGGAAATTCCCTATACACCCATAAATTTCCTCAACCTTCATCTCATCCCATAATTCAACCAACAAGAGAACATTGATGAAAAGTTTCCATATTTTGCCATGAGTGGTTACCCATTATATATTTTAGTAACTTACCAATTATTCTTAGAAACTAAGATGATTCCTTCACGCCTAAAAATATGGCTTCACTAGGAACCCACAATACAAGCTCTAGTCCACTTAAAGAGTTGGAAGGCATAAGTTGCAAGTAAGACAAAAATAATGCATTGAGTTTCGGGAAGAGCAATAATTGGAGTTGGCAATCAAACATGGGAAATTAAGCTTGCATATTTGTTGGAAATTTCAAAGTAAGCTTGACCACTAAAGCAATAGAAGAATGAGGTGAAGTTAAAATCGTAACACACAAAACAAAGCACAAATGAAAAGATGCAAAACAAAGGAAGAAAAGAAACAAATCATAAGTTGAAAAAGAAACATGACAAAGATCACCTAACTAAAAATGACACGAAATTCCCCAACCTATACTAGCTTTGGCCAAAGTGAGGATTGTGCACTAAGTAGGGTGCCAAGATGACGTTGGAGTACGGGTGGTTGTTAAAAACAAAGAAGTACACACTATATTCAGCTTCTAATGTTATACATCCCAGGATGAAGAATAGAGAAAAGTTGAACTCTAAAAATTAGAAAGGAGGAATGAAAGGGACTCTTAGCCACACCTTGCAATAGAGAAAAAAAGAGGAAAAAAAACTTAAAGAGTATAGGGAAGCTAGGTGAAGACATATGACTAAATTTTTTGGATGTTCCTACAGAAAAATCTAAGAAGGACCTTTGGATAATAATAGGGAATACAAGGGCTGGAAACGATCTTCTTAAAATTGCTATTCAGTCCTTATAAAAGAGCACTACTGCATGATCAGAAGAAAAAGAAAGAAAAATAAAATAATAAAAGGAGTTTCATAAGAATTTAACAAGGCTCCTAATTTTCCTAACGTTTAGGATAGCCACTTAGGCTATCTCCAAGACCAAAATTTTGCATTATTCATTTTAATTTTTTATATTATGCCTAGCAAGGTTTTTAATTATTAAAAATTCTATCTTTAATTTAAATTTTTTTAATATATAGATTTATATTATGTATTATTATTGTTATTTTAGTTATTGCATCAAAATTTGATTATTTTAAAATTGAAATTTTTAGCGGGCACTATAGGAATGGTCTGGATTTTATTTTTATATTTTTTCAATGTCAATTATTTATTATTTATTTTGATTTTTTTTTTAATTTTGAATGAAACAAAATGTATGAAGACAATTTTTCAACTTTTATCAAATAAACAATTTATTTGATTAAAGTTGAAAGATTATCTTCATCTTGTATTTTACTTTTTTAAAATGAAAAAAGAAAATAGTTAGAATTAAAAAACATAAATAAACTAAAGAAACTAAAATTTGAACCATGCAAATTTATATATTGTGTTTATGCATAAGGACACCTCTTATATCAATAGAAACTACTAGTCCAAGCTTAGGAAAAGGTAGGTTCCACCAAAAAGTGAGACCATATGGGAGAGTAATGATTTTTTTTTTCTTTTTTCGGTTTAAGTCTTACCTCAATATACCGTTTCGCCTCCTGGTCAAATTAAGAATGACAAAAATAAGTTTTTTTAAACTTTATTTAAAGTCTCACTTTTATCTTTAATATTATTAGCTTTTAATTTAACCTTTGAATTTTACTTCAAGTTATACTTTTATTTTTAAATTTAAGTACAATTTTTTATATTTTTAGTAGTAAATTTTTCAATAAAGATATAATATATGTTAAAAAAAATTTAAAAAATCCAATCATATAATGCTAAACTATAAAAGTAATATATTTATCTATAAATTTATACCCTAATTGTGTTAATATTAAAGAATTTGAAAACAAAATTTTGAATATTACACTTTTAAGTTTTGTCTTGTTTATTTCCAGTATTTTAGTGAAGTGAGCATTACAAAGGCCCTAATAAAAGTGGAGCAATAAAGGCCTGATATGAGAGGCCCAGAGCTAGCCCAAATGTTTGGACCTGTGCTCATCATGGTGCGCGTAGAATGGTCCAAAAATTAAGATTTAAGACCAAGGGGAAAACCCATATAGAATTAAAAACAATATAATTATGTATTTGAATTTTGAACTAGCATACTTTCTTAAAATGTGCTTGAATTCCCTCATAATATATGCTTCATAGATTTGGATCCTCTAGGTGAGCCCAATATTTCTCTCTCTCTCTTTCTCTCCTTCAGATTCATGCTTTATTTAGTTCATAGAAGTAGTTACAGCGGTGGCACTTCCAGGTTTCGCGTGCTATGCTAAGTTATTATTGGTGAATGCGGTTCGAGTCTCCTGTGGAATCATTTCTTATGTGCCATGTCCATCCTTAATTAAAGGCAAATTACAAATGAGTAATTATAGTATTTGTTGATGTATATAAATTAACACCTAACAGCATCACCCTGTATCTGCTCAACAAAGAGGCCATTCCTTATCGGAATACCTAATTTAGAACCATCTTCTTCAACCAATGGAATCCATTGATAGTGGGTTTACACTTATACTGTACATCAACGTCAACCCTCAAAGTGCTTTGAGATCGTGCGAGTTTTATATAATGCGTTTTGCTCGCCACTAGAGGCTCTTTTAACAAAAGATATGACAGACAAGTTGGTTATAAAACCCGGTGTATTTGTATATTTTGACTTTATATGTCATAATTTCCAGAGAAAAAAATTTAAATACTAAATAGTATTACGAGTATATATTGATCTGTTTGTAATTATTTTGCTGTTGCTTTTAGAGCCATAATTGGTGGGCAAGGGCAACAACAAAAGCGTAAAGTTGAGTGTAAACCAACACGCTCGTAATTCACTGTCGATGAAGATGGGTGTTTGATTAGCGTTACATAACAATAGGATTTTTTTTAATTACTATTTTAAATGATGTCTCCTTTAAAGGTTGAAGTTTTTCACAGCAAAGTGTGTAATACTACTAGCTTCAATTAGGAATGCTTTCTCCTCCTTTTAAAGAAAGGCCCAGAAAAGTCTTTGACTGCATAAAAGAAAATATCTACTTAAATCAGTTCCGCAGATGCAATCCACACGCGTGCATCACCCTTCGTGTCAAAAATCGACACTATCATCGCCCGTCGCTCTTCGAAGTTCAAAACGATCACCCGGGCCCCACATGCCCCCGTCAGATATTTAAAAGATGTTCAGGAAATGCATTCGGGTAAAATTAGTTTTTTTTTTAATTTTAGGGATTATAAATTTTATTTGTAAAGATAACAATTATATTTGTGAAAATAAAAATTTATGTTGTAAAAAAATTTAAAATTTTTATTCTTATATATATAATTTTTATCTTTATAAATAATATTTGTAACTGTTAAGATAAAAAAAATACAAATAAAAATTATCAACCGAATGCATGCCTTGTCGTGGGGGATCCATCTTAATGATGAACTTGATTGGGCGTGTTCTATTACAGTTTATGAGTAGCGCGTGGGAAGTAGGCTCCCTAGGAATAAAATATAAAGGTACTGAAGGAAGATATTTTGCTAGCGAAACTCTTGACAGGTTAAGGTTTCTATCATAATTATATAAAAATGGTCAAAATATATAAAATTCTAAATTTTAAATTATTTATAGATAATTTAAAAATAAATCCTTGTAAGTTTTTAATTTTATATAAATAAATTTTATCATTAGTAAATCTGTTATTTTATTAATGCAAGTATGATCCATTAAAAAGTTATCTATATAATATTTAAAATTTAAAAGAGTTACTTACATGTAATTCAAAATTTATTATTGAGAGTTAGAGTTATTTATATAAAATTAAAAGTTTGGGAAAAATTATCAACTTTTGAAATTCAAAACATTATTAGCACATGAATTAAAATTTAACAAATTTTACACATTTTAATCCATAAAAATTTGAATATAATAAATAATTATTAAATATAAATTGTTTAAAAAAATTAAGGTAAATTATTTTTGCTTTATTTAAAAGATGTTCAGATTATACAATACTCATTTTGTTTTGAAAAATTACAAATTTTTTTCAAAAATAAAAAAAATGTTATATTGACCATTTTTACAACAAAAAATAAGTTATCAAATTATGTTTATTTTAACTAAAATATACTTATATTTATTTTTGATAATATGACAAGAATTAATTATATACATTTAACTAATATAAAATAATCAATTTTTAAAATGAAAACAAATTAAATTTATAAATTTCAACACAAAATAGATCATTTTCAAATATTTTTTTTAAATTAACTATACGTTTGATAAAAGAAATAAATATTATCACTGAGAGTATTTTAATAATCTTTTGTCCTTTTAAAAACGAAATTTTTATATTTTCATAATAAGAAATTGTATAATTTGAATTTTTTGTAGTATAAAGAAAATAATTTATCCAGAAATCTAATAATAAAATAAAAGTCGAACTCTTCATGTTAAAAAAATTATCTGGCAGCGATACGAACCCTGGAATCCAAAATTAGAAGTCGCTTTCTTGTCTCCCAATACATTATTTCGCTTTCCCGTTTCTCTTCAAGCCACTCATTATCGATCACTACGCATGATAGATCGACCAACTTCAGAAGTGACTCAATCCAAAACAAACGGCGAAGGACATGGGAAATTATTTGGTTCCGTGTTTCCATATTTACCCTTTTACGTGCAAATAGAGGAGCCGATGAGCCCCTACAACATGTGAAAGTTAAGTGGCATCCAAATATGTTGAAGGCATGCATGTGAATGTGTGGGGGTATTTGTGGTATTAATCGATTTGTTTGCGTATGATAAGATGGAGGAGGGATGTAGAAAGAATCTTGCCACTTTTGTTGAAACAAAAATGGTAATGAGTGGCGTGGTTGAAAGGTTGAAACTTGAAATTCTTCGCCATATGATCTTCGCTTTCTTATATTGGGTTTAATCAAATCCTCTTCTGTTAACAAACTAATTAGAAGGCACAGTTTAGTACAAATCCTAATAATTAAGGACTGAGAGAAAACACAAAACAAAAACACAGGAAGTATGAAAGCCAAAACAAAATTAAGTATAATAGTTATTTGAGTGAATTTCCAAATGAAAAAATAACGCTATTTTATAGCATCAGGTAGAAGAAAAAAAAAATCCCACATCTCATTTCATAATCAATTCACGTAAGAAAAGAAAAAAGAATTTATCTTCTTTTAGATAAATGCGCAAATCAAGAAAAACTATTATACTTAATTTATACCAAATTTATTATATTTTATTATTTTTTAAATGAGAGTAATAAAATTAATCTCAAATAATTATTTTTATTTTGATACTCCTTTATTCAACAAAATAAATAAATAAAATAATATTTTGATTTCTTTTCATATTATACTAAATATAATTATTCTATTATGTTCACATTCTCAATCCTCATTTAATACATAAAATAAAAAAAAGATGGAAAAGAAAATAATGTGTTATCTTGTTAATTGAAAATGTCTCTTATATCTTGTTTTAAAAAATAATATAAAAAACAGATATTATTAAATAATAATAACAAAAATTATCTATAAATATTACTTAAAATAAAATAGAAGAAGAAAGAATAGAAATCCAGTTTCTTGCACAAGTAAACGAGTCTTATTCTCTTTTCATCGTCAAACCCAATAATGCTGGGGAAGATGGAAGAACTGCTAGCACCGGACATAATAAAGTAAAAATGATTCTCATTTGATGCAAGGCCGATCTTAAACTAAGGTGGGAAAATGACAATGGAGGGCGGTGATTTGGACACGTCCTAGTTTCTTGATTGATGGAATGCTGATTGAAATGACAATTTTGCTGTCAAAGCACATCTGCATCTGCATCTGCTACCTCTCCGGTATGGCCTGGATCATCATCTTTATTTAAAGCATCACCTCCTCTTCCTTCCTTTTATCCCCCAAATTATAAACTGATTGCAAAATTTCAACCAAATTTCTGATTATGCTATTTGCCATGTCTCCAAATTTCCAATATAATATTTTAAAAATAGCTTAGTTGTTTAAAAAAAAAAAAGCTATATAGTCAGTGTGTTAGTCAGATGATTACCCCTTAGCTTGCCCCTAACATCGGAAGCGTATTCTTGACAAAAACGAGGCATGCAAATATATCCTTTCTTTATTCAGATAACTTCCACTTTAGTGTATAAGGAAATAACATCTCCCACCTCCTTTTGCTAATGGATTCCGTAGTACTAATGCCAAAAGCTTAAATAAAAAAAGATGAAAAGAAAAAAAAAAAGTAATACTAAAGTGAACAAGTCATGTATATTTCATTCCATCAATCATGCTTTCAAAAGAGATAATAATTAGATTCCTTCATTATAAGTATAATCAATTTTAAATAATTTTAATCCTCCATAAAAATACCAAACATTATGATTCCAACATATTGAAAATTAATGGACAGTAACCCTGCCTACTGTTTGTATTAAGTAAGTAATTAGATTTCATTTCGATTTGTTTAAAAATGCATAATTATAATATTGTATTTGATATATAACTTAGTAATATAGTTTACTAGTTGATAATTGTGTAAATTCTTTTATAACGTTAATTTACTGAGCATATATTTAGAGCAATAGTTTTTATTTTGGTAGGATCATATATTATTTTTGTTTAAACTTCTAGAAAGAGACGGGCATCTAATAGAGGCTTTTATGGAATATAGCTTCTTACTTCAAATGCCTCCCAAGTCCCATCCATGCATGAGCTATTTTATTTGAAGAATGAATCAACGGTGTGTCGTCAACCATCAGAGAAGCTTAGCCTTTGAGGTGAGTTCCCTCGTATTGTCCGGCGGATTTTGATGTGAAAACACTGAATTAACAGGGAACGTTATGCTTTAATTTTAAAAAAAATGGAAATTACATAGAGAGAAAGTGTTTTACTATAAGGGACATTTTTTTTTTCTTTGGGTGGAAATGCGTATAGTTTCACGTCGAACAGCAAAATAACTTTTTTATTATTTGGTGCCAAATGGAGGGCCCTTCGCTCTCTGCTTCACTCTTTACCTGCTTCAGGTTCTCTCTCTGTTCAACCAAAGTCTCAATCCTCCTCCTTTTTCTTCTTCAGCTTTCTGATCTGCTAATATTCAGGTAAAACGTTGTAAATCCTCAGGCTCTAAGTTTTGTGGGTTCAACCAAGCAATTGGTTTCAGATTTCATTGTTCTCTTCTGCAATTCTTTTTGCCTTCATTGTTTCAACCTGGTATGACTCTTTGTCTTTCCCCCTTACTGGCTTCCTAGTAATTGATGAAATTTTCAATCTATGCTTTTCATCTTCTTTTTTTTTTTTTCAAAAGTCTTTCAGTAGTCAGTATTTTTTTTTGGTGGGGTTTCTTTCTTTTTTACTACTTCCTAGTGTGTTTCTTACTTAGCACAGTCATTCAACTTTTCTTCGTTTTCCCTTTCATTTCCCGGCGAACCAAACAGAGAATGGCTGTTACTGGAGAAGCATGTGCTTCTCTTCGCTTAATTTCTTCTCTCTTTTTGTCCTTCTGGGCTTATTGGTGTCTACTGTTTAAGCCCGTTGTCAGCTTATAGACCTGGACTTAAGTTTCAGTCTATTGTGAGGTAGACGAACCTTTTACCTTTACTGTAAGCGCTAGGGGATGTTCTCTTACGGTTATTTTCTCGCTGATCTTTTTAAAGATATTGCTTCTAAATCTCTCAAGTGTTGTTAACTTTGCGTTATTAAATATCTATACTCGGCGGTTGTTGCTTGTTTCGCTCTTGTTATGCACAAAACAAATAGTTTGTGAACGGAGGTATGCTTCAATGGTTTACGCAAAGTCTGAGATAAATAATTTGTGGGGCTAGTTTCTAAATCAATTGTTGCCAACTGTTCTTACATGAATTGTTTTTATTCCAATTTTTATGCCGACTTGAAGGTTCTGTGTGTTGTAATATCATTAAATTACTCGAGCAGTGTGTCTGTTCTCTGAACAATGTCAAATGTTGTTGTGTTTGGTAGGGTATAGAAAATAGGTAGCTTTTTCGTTTGAATTCTGATGTCTCCGCCGCTGCTCGGCATAGGGGAGGAGAAAGGTCAAAGCAATGTCACTTTATTGGGCTCGTCAAGCACCATGGGAAGTGTTTGCCTCAACAACTCCAAATTGAAAGAACGCAACTACATGGGATTATCTGATTGTTCTTCAGTGGACAGCTCAGCTCCGTCCTTCTCGGATGAGAGTAGAAGTAGGCTGAACCTAAAAGCTACGGAGCTGAGGCTTGGGCTTCCTGGATCTCAGTCTCCTGAGAGAGAAGACTCAGATCATCTCTGCTTAAAAAGTTCAACTCAATTTGATGAGAAACCTCTGTTTCCTCGGCATCCTTCAACTGATGATCACCACTGCTCGTCCAAGAATGTTGTTTTGGGTAACAAAAGAGGGTTCTCAGACGCTATGAATGAGTTCTCCAAGGTAAATTACATACTGATATACTTGAGGGACATGTACTTTTTTAAATGCTGGGCCAAACACTAATAAGTCCCCCATCTATCATGCAGGGGCAATTCCTAGTAAATTCGGAGGTGAATACAATTTTGTCACCTAGACCTTCTCCTAATTTAGGATTGAAAGCTAGTTCTATGCTTGACAAAGCGAAAGAAGTAGCACCGTCAAATCATAATGGTTCTGCAAATAATAGCAGTGCACCTGCTACTAAGTAAGTGGAAAGTGGAGATTTAGAGTTTTAAGTTTGGTGTTGATGATGAAAATGATATCTGATCATGATTGTGTGGCAGGGCACAGGTTGTGGGTTGGCCTCCTGTAAGATCATTTAGGAAAAATTCATTGGCTACTACTACAAAAAACACCGAAGTTGATGGAAAAGCACTGTTTGTCAAGGTCAGTATGGATGGTGCTCCATATTTGAGGAAAGTAGACTTGAAGAATTACTGTGCATATCCCGAACTATCTTCTTCTCTGGAGAAGATGTTCAGTTGTTTTACCATAGGTAAGGAAAAAGCTATGATTTGATACATCGAAATTTAGCACTTATAAAGAATGGATTCATGATTGGTCTGCCTGGATCCAGTTACTGCTTGTTTTGGTATGATTTCAGGTCAGTGTGGATCTAATGGAACTCTGGGTAGGGAGATTCCGAATGAAAACAAGATGAAGGATCTGCTTCATAGGTCCGAATATGTTCTTACTTATGAGGACAAAGATGGTGATTGGATGCTTGTGGGTGATGTTCCCTGGGAGTAAGTACCCTCATTCATTTATAAAGAATGGATTCTTCAGGGATGGCAAATTATATTCTAGAGATGTATTATTAGCAGCATTGCAGTTTTAAAATTATGACTCAAATTAGGTTGTACTAAAAAGATGATGGGGATAATAACTAATGAACTATGGGTTTGATGGAATCAATTTTTGTTTCAAAAACAAGCTTGTGGAGTGATACAGCAAATTTAAATATAAGTATACGAGAAAGATTGATTTTTTTATTATTTGGTGCGCAAAAGTCATGTTGTGTTTGAAAGAAAGAGAGAAAAGACACACATGATTTTGAGTTTTAAGCTACTAGGGAACTTTGCTATAATTTTAATAGAGGCATGGTTGATGCTTTCGCATGCCACTTTAAATCTTTCTTTAAAATGAAGTTGTATCATTTAAATTTAATTGTCACTGGTGGTCATGTACTAAGTCTAAACTCTTTGCAGGATGTTTGTCGAAACATGCAGGAGGATGAGGATCATGAAGAGTTCTGATGCCATTGGTTTAGGTTAGTATTACATTTAACACCGGTACACCACCTATCTTAAGCCAATACTGCTCGGAACAAGGTTTTAGTTGAGTAGCTCAAAAAAGTGAAATAGATAGTTTCTTGCGTTTCATGTAATAAATTTTAGGGATTAATATACTAACCTTAAGGATAAAATATCCCAAGACCCAAAAAACTAAATTCTAAAATTCTAAAATACCAAATTATCATTAAATAAACCATGACTTCCAAAGTACAAATATATCATAAAATAATCCAATAATCCCAAAAAGTTGAACTCCACAGTCAACTTCTGTTTATTCAGTGAAGCTAAAGCAATTTTAAGGATACTGCACAAAATATCTATGAGCTGTAATATTTAATTTGTTGTTTAATCTTTATCTGATTCAAGATCACCTTTTTTGGCCTACCTGCAGCTCCCAGAAAAAAGTAAGAGGAGGAAGTGGGTATAATCACTGATATCCATTAAACTGTCGACGGGATTAGAAGCTTCAGGGCTATGTGGGGGAGTAATTGAAGGACGTATAATTACTTGGAGGCGAGGAATGAAGGCATGATGAACTGGATAGAATTTCATGTTAAGCTTCCTTAACCTCCATCTTATTTACTATGTCTTTTTCATGTTGTAGTGGTGTCTATGTTCAGTAATAAGCTGATTATGGGAGAACTTAGATATGTGGTATAGTCCTTGATGTGATGCAGGATCTGTAGTTTCCACATTGCATTGTCGGATCAACCTTGTCTGTATGTTTATGTGATCAAAAAAGAAAAACCTTGCGTCACTGTCACTATTTATTACCTGCCAATGCCACTGACATGTTTTGGAAGCAACTTGCGTATCGTAGTAAGGATATAGCCAGAAACTGACGGGAAAAGAAGTGTAGAAATTGTGATCCGTGGGTTTTAACCCTTGGTTTGTGAGTTTTTGAATATTATAAACGTTGTGCTTGGCGATGCTCTGAGTCTGACCTTAAACTATTGAGATATTGTCACACACTGGGATATGGTTGATGGGGTATCCAGGAGCCAAGCATGTGAAGCTCTGATCATAGCTAGGCTGTAGGGTATGGATCTTCCTGCTTACTTCGACCACGGATAGCAGTGGCATTATAGATTCATGAGTAGCTCTTCTGTTTCACAGAACAATAGCCAGCTGCAGTAAATCACATTATCAGTTTATCACTTGTGCATTTTTAGAATTTAGTCGCACATATCTAGTGTTTTTTAAGCATTCATATATTTAATTACATTAAACAACTCTTAGACACGTGCTTGTACAGGAATATTTCATGTCAGCTATTTTATATTACGTTTGTTCTGAGGAAATAATTTTTGTTAGAATGAAAATAAAAACAAGAGTAGGAGTGAGATTTGATGGAATGGAATTTGGTAGTGTGTAATCATGTTTGATAAGACATGAAAATTAAAGAATAAAATTGTTATTTTATTTTTATATTTAATTGAATGAAGAGAATATAAAAATGAAAAGAAAAACTGAGCAAAGAAAAGAAAATGTTGAAATTTTATTTTTTATTTGTTTAATTTGTAAATAAAATTTTGTTTTACATGTTCCTAACAAAAAAATACTAAAATATTTATTTATTTATTCTTAATTTGTAAACAAATATTTTTAAATAGCCTTAATTAATTTAAAAATTAATATATCCAAATTTAATTTTTTTAATTTGTAAACAATTTATTTTCAAATCTTGGCATAATTTAGAAGGACATTTTAGTTATTTAGTTGTGCATTGCTTAGAATGCCTGACCATTCCATTAATTTTTTAATGGAATGGTTCCTTCCCCCATCTTCATATGCGTTCCAATTGTCTGCATCTCCATTTCATGCATCTCTCGGAGTTTAAGAGTCCAATTAAATGATTCCTTCCCCCATCTTCATATGCGTTCCAATTGTCTGCATCTCCATTTCATGCATCTCTCTGCACTTCGAAAAAATGACGTTCTTTTTGTGCGTTTGGGTTATTAAACTTGCAAAAAAATAAACCAATCTCATTTGTCTTTTTTTGTTTGATTAGCACCGTCCATTCAAGGATACGCCACCCACGTCATTTTCATCGATTCCAGTCTTCGCCTGGCTCAATAAACAATTGAAATGCCAAACGCATACATAAGATATGCTGGTCATGAATACATGGATGAAAAGCTCATACGAAGTACTAAGTTACCAATCATCAAAATAGTAAAATGAATTTGTTGAAAGTGTTAGAGCTAATGATACAACACTTATCCACCGACAAAAAATAACATCAAGCCAAATGAAACAAGAAAAAATAATATTTCATAAACTGTCTAAAGCACTTAAATTTTAATGAACCTAATGCATTTTATTCAAAATTACATCCAATTTAACAGTATAAAAATCTATTAGCTATAATCTTGAAATATATCGCTCAGTAACCCATTAAGAAACACATTTAGACGAAGAATGAGAAAAAAGGGAAGGTGGAAAACATCTCATACTCATCCAACTGTTTAAGCTCAGCTTTTAACTGTTCAATCTTCAGACTCATTGACCTCTGCAGAGTTGCCCTCTCGCATTCTGGCAACTTAGCTAACATTCCCAATACTTTAGTGACAGCAACATGAGCACACTCTGTTTCTTTGTCGAAATACATAGTGTCTTTTGACTCCAATGCCGTCTCTATTTCTTCCCTTGCTTCTGTAAAGTTTAGATGAATCATGCCCGCCTCTTTGTTCATAAGTTCATAGATGATTTTTCTGGTTCATGAGTTCTCACCTTCCTTCTAACGTCAATGTCACGTTGCCTCCAAATGCATCGGAGTTTTCGTGTTTTCCCTCTTGAATGCAACAGTCTCGAGATGCTGGAAGACGATGAAACACTGCGTTTAAATGGAATTGAATGGACAGTCGAGATTTTTCAGCAACGGACGAACGAGATTGCATGACTTATTTTCAGGATATTACGCTCAAAATGTACCATTTCATTAAAGCAAAAACGGTGCATTTTGAGTTTCATTCTTTGGTTATGCATCTGGGCCAATGGATCATGTGAGCGGCCAGGATTAGACACCAAAACAACGTCGTTTTGTTGAAGTGCACAACGAGATGCATGAAGGAGCTGTGCAGAGAATCCAAACGCATCTTCATATTGTCGAAGCCATCAAATCAAAGGGGACATTAATAGTGCACAATTGAAAATGAGTAACATAACAAATCAGTACGTGTAGTTTAACAATGCAGTGAGGTACACAGCGCATGTAAGAACCTTCGGCCGGAAGAAGAGTGGTGGCTTAGGAACTCTGGTTTGATGCTAAACTAATTAAAAGGGGAATTAGTAGGTGGACAAAGCAGGCGTATATAACGGCTAGGTCTTCTGAAATATATATGACTAGCTGGGATAATTATTTGTGAGGAATTTTACAGCTAGAATAAGAGTCTGGTTATAGTTGCCAGAAAGGACAACGCAGATTGTAATTAGCATTTTGAATACAGACGGTGAATTCAACCCAAGGAATTTCACCCCATGAAGTGCGCAAAACTGAAGGCCCACTACAATGTCTTTACATAGGCGCAATGAGAACTAAAGAACAATAATTTGAGAATTCTAATACAAGTATAATTTTAAGTTTCTTTATTAATCTCTAATAAAAATATGATAAGTAAATTATTTTAATTTTTTATAACTCAGCATCAAATGATTGGATATTTTTTTAAAACAAAAAATTATATATTGTGTGTTTACTGAAAAATCTAATAACTAACTACTAATTTTTACTCAAGTCTAGTCTTACGAGGACAACGGAAACCGAAGGTCCTCCTAATAAAAGTACCTGGGCAAAGTTTATGACTAAGTGGGTTAGTAACCCTTTGTTTTTTTATTAGTTCAAGCTAAATCGCGAGCGAACGGTCTTGAAGGCCCAACAGATTCTTGTGTGTTCTACGTGGCCCAGCGATGAGGCCCAAATTCAACCAGCAAAACAGCGAATCAACTCGTATCAGTTAAGAAAGTTAAATAGAATATTTTATTAGATATATTTCATGAAAGTTAGACAAAGAAAAAAAAAAAACAGTTCGATTACACAGTGTATGAGATAAGCACTTGATACATCTTATCATATTATGAATTATTTTTATTATCCTATATGTATATCTTCCCAGAACCACTCAGATTCTAGTGTTTGCCAATCAACCAACCCCATGTGATCCCAAGATGGATGCAAAAATGGGGTCTTTATTTTGATGCTCCCGTAAGTCAACTCGCTAATGCCTGAACCTTCATTGTAGATTTATTCATGTTTGTTTAATATAACAACTAAAGCAGGATATTAATGAAAAACACAAAGGTGCAAATATTATATATATTGTAGTAAATTTGTCTCATGCAGAAACCTGTCAACGCCTAAAAGCAGCAACAAGCTATTTAATTCTAGCCAACGAACAAACTACCCATTAGCTCCTAATTTATCTCCACTTGCTTATAATTTGTTGTTTCTTTCTTTCTCAGAGGGTTTATGTTGAAATTGATTCTAACATAATATCTTCTACGATAATCGTGCTTCCCTTTATATGAAATTTTGTTGCTTTTATGATACCTAAAAGAATATGCTTTTGAATTGCATCACTTATTTAATAAAAAAGTTAGGCTACGTTTGTAGGAGAAATAATAATATTGTGGTGGAATTTTGATAGACACTTAAGGGAAGTGGTAAACTTTTAGAATTTTTTAGAGGGAATCCTTTTTAAAATTCTTAATTATCAATTCTAATACGAAATAACAAGTATCTAAATGAGATGAAAAACTCTCCTACAACAAGTTATCTATTAAAATGAGAGAAACATTTTATTTAAATATTATATTGAGCAATCTATACTATTTAATATAAAACTTCGATATCTCATATTACTTTAATTTTTATCGAACTTTTGTGTTTAAGATAAATTATTATTCATAGTCAAATCTAGACTTGGAATGTTCATTGACTACGTGCATCAAGAAAGACATGGTAGTTCTTAAGTTTTGTTTCTTGTGCCACCATCTCATCCCCAAATCTATGCGCATCCCTTCAATTACTTAAAAAATAAAAAGAAAAAAGAAGCAAAGTCATAAAGCAGGAAAAAATCAGATAAGAGAAGGAACTCTGATCTTGTGTTGATTTTTAAAACCCATCTACATCACCAATCGGCTAAACATTAGAGAATAGTTGAGAACAGAAGCGTGAAGCAATTTCAACTCTCAAATCTGGTTGGACCCCACCTCATTATCTCAGTTTCATTGCCTGAAAATGCAATTCAGAAGTGCTTTATATTAAACAAAGCCTAAATGGAAGGCAAGTTCTCTCTTCGCGTGGGCTTCCCATGCCTCTTTCTTGCACACTCTGGACTGCATGATTAAAGGAAGTTGGAGTGATTAGCTATGGTGGTTGGAATGAAAAGTCACTAGACACATGGAGAGATCATACACAAATTATTGCACATACTATATTAAATCACTTGCCTTGCCTTGCCTACCATAACTTCCAATATGAATTTGACTCCTAACAAAGTGATTGCTTTTGAGAAAATGGGATCATGCATGATTCATCAAGGATAAGCTAGTTTATTAATTTTACTTAAACATTTTACAGATTCTCTGAAGAGCACATACTTTTATTTGCTGCTTATTTTCCCAATAAAGCCAAACAAAGTTTCTTCTGATGACAAAATTTAGTAGCGAGGGACGGGGTTATTCACTTTATCTGATCTTGATACTTCAAATCCGAAAGTGATAGGAGGAAACACAAGCATACGGATCATTGCTAATTTTGTGCACCCTGTCCTAAAAAACTGAACTTCTTGTAAAGCAACCCACATGACCGACCGTTCCTTGCATTCTACTTTACTGATTAGATTGTGTTATTGAGCCTTCGAACACCATCAATTAAATTATTGAAGAGCAAGGGGTTAGCAAAAATTTCGTTGACAAAACTAGGTGTCCTACTCCTTGTGGGTTTGTCTTTGACTATGATTAGCTCAACTAATTTAATACGTAGTTCTTTGCCTTCCTGCATTCCCACCAACGAAACAGTTTATGGCTCCCACAATTATAGGTTTCCAATATCAATGACAATTAGATAAAAGGCATAGGTCTTTGGTACATTGATGTTTTGATCATGGTATCTTCTAGATATTCAAATTTGGTGTTTGGGTTTGCTAGGTTCTTATGTTATGACATTTAGACATGGTTATATCACATCTCGCCAAAAGTGATGTACGTGGCAACATTTATTTAGAATCTTCTAGTGTCTCTCATAATTTCAAGATTGGTGATGTACATTTTTTTCATATGCTACTATTTTTTTCATTGTCTGAAAAAATGTTTGATCAATAATAATATTAGTAGTTAGAATAAATTACATTAACATTTTTTAAAATTTGACTAAACTACATTTAATGCTTTTCTTATTTCAAAAATTACAATCGATTCTTTTTCAATTCATTTCTTGTCAGTGTTAAAAAGGTCAAGCATAATTTTAAAAACAAAAATGACATCAAATATAATTTAGTCAAACTTAAAAAGTGTAATTTACTTTGATAATTAATTGGTACAATCCAACATAAAAATATATCAAATTCCTTTAACTGTTAGTATCAATATCCATAACAATAAAAAGTTGGTATATATCAATAGGAGTCATGCTCCTTTTGGCATTAATCTGCTCCAAGTGAGAGCTCCCCAGACTACAACTCCCTCAAGCGCCTAGATTGAGGCCTCGGAAGTTTTTTCTGCTCTGAAATTACTGAAAGAAGATAAACAAAATACTTTGAAAAGGTAATTGAATATTTCTAAATAGCGAAATACATGTGAAGTCGCAACTCACGAGCAAGGAATTTTGTTAAATCGACGAGGACCTTGCGAAATTGAGTATGCAAGAAGCTAAGGGTCAAGTCATCTTAGCGTTAGGTAAATAATCCCAAGCTTTCTTGTTTGAATGGGTATAACGAAAGAATGCATGGTTGATGTGAGATGGTACACTGCGATTTTGGTGCACGTTCAGTGATGCTTGTGTGAGGGGTCCCATCCATACGAATCTTGGTGGGCCATTTAAAGATCCACATGATTGAGAGCCCAACACTGCTCTAGGTGGTTGAAAACAACACATAGGATCCCCATTCCACGTCTACGTAATGTTTGACTAGTGAAAGCCAGCTTCATCTTTGTTTTTCTGCTGATCTTTTCTTAGATGAAAATTGTGATATTTCCAAATGATTTTTTTTTACCATTTTTAAGTAATTATAAGTTTTGTTTTTTCCATTATAATATTGGTTTTATGAGAATTTATGTCCCCCCCTGATTGAGTATTTTAAGTTGAAATTTGTAACTTGAAGTTCTTCTGGACTATATATTAAAACAAATTAAAATCCGGTAGCACCCAATTTCTAGTTAAAACCAAATAAATAGGATTTTGGACAGATAATTAACCTCCTTGATACGCAAGTTAGCCTGAAAATATCATTATCTTATAACTAAGGAAAGAGGCTGATCAAATTATCTAATCGACTAATGTAAAGTTCATTTAAAGCGCTACGGACTCCTCCACCGTACAA
This sequence comes from Erythrophleum fordii, assembly GCA_032878935.1. NCBI lineage: Eukaryota > Viridiplantae > Streptophyta > Magnoliopsida > Fabales > Fabaceae > Erythrophleum > Erythrophleum fordii. Next base: position 8,477,452 of record JAVQMF010000058.1, read on the forward strand.
GATAACTATATCAAAAGATTTCGTATGGTCACTTACTCCAATATTGTGTCGTTGCGCCTACACCACATCTATATCGCACTTTTTAGAGTCAGATTATGATACATGACATATATAACATTATCTGTTACTATGCGATGGAGGGTAATTACTATCTTTTCCTCATACCTCAAACGTTTGTGAAGCTGCTAACAAGTTACCAATTACCAGAACAAGATCATTTTCACAGTGCGAGGTCAAGTTAGCTAGAGTATAACAGACATGTGGGAATATGACACCGATCGAATGATATAAGTCGATATGGATTAATTACTAAAGTTAAGGGTAGGGCCCGAGTTGGTCGTTGTCGTCTTTACAAGTGGTAAAAGGATTGTATTTCAGATGTGGGAATCATGGGGTTGCTACTTGGAAACGACAACTCCACGTACCACAATAATTACTGGGCATATCACTTCCACATACTGTGATAATATGTATGCGTGGGCAATGTTAGCTTGTTTGTTGTTACCCAAATAATCTTATCATCAAATTATTAATTTTTTATGACATGCGAAATTGAACATCATTGTATAGGAATATGTTTTTGTGTGTTATATTAATAGTTGTGTGACTATATATCTTATTTATGACAATATTCACGAGGTTTTGATCGATGTTCACATATATATTTATTTTTGCAATATTTATAATCATCGAATTAATATATATATATATAGCATATAACATTTGAGAATTTTTATTTTTTATATACGTCATTCTATTTGTTTTAAAGAATTTTAACCATCGTTTTATAGACAATCTATACTGTGACTTGATCCCAATTCCCAGCTGTTGCAAGTTGCAGCATTTTTCAGGTGTTATGTCAAACGGCAAATATTGTAGGGAACCATGGTTATTACATCTTGCTAGCAGCTTGATTCGCTCCACATGACAACACTTCTCCCTATACGATTCGATTTTAAAGCTTGTTTTAAGTTTTTGGTTACTGTGATGTTATTTAATCATTATTAAATTCATTTTTTGAAATATCATTAATATAAAGATGCTAATTCGGCACTCATGCAGTATATTAAATTGTATAATTACATATTCATGAAGTGAAAATGTGCGATACCTATTTATTAGTATTATTATTTATAGTATTTTTCTACTTAACGACTAATTAAAAAATTCGCGGTCGTCATGGATTGTGTGTAATGAAGGAGTTCATGGCATGTGACCCAATAATGGCAACATCTCAACAACCGTTCGGAAACAAACCATTTCATTTCATATCCCATTCTCCAATGCCTTTTAATTCTATTTAATTCATTGACTGAAATATTATTATCAAGGTATATATATATATATATATATTCTTTTTTAAACCTTTTTTCTTAATCCTTTTTAAGCTTGTCATGCCTCTTCGACATGCCACTCCAACGACACCGTACCAATTGCAAATTTATACTTTTCCTATATGATATTACTTACAATTTTGCATCAAACCGTATATATATTTTTTAATGAAAAGTTTCATCAGTATTCATGTAAAGAATTAGTATTGAAATTGTTAATATTCTTTAATATTTTATTATTTATAGAAACACGAAAATTTAAAACAAAAATTTTTATTATTAAATAATTGATTTTGGAGTAAGTTATCAAATATTCATAAGAAGATGGAGAACACTCATGGCGTAACAAACCCTTATCACGACCTCACCAACCAATTAATGTCATTATAACGAACCAGAGCACGCTATGCCGACGATTCCATTCCAAATTAATAATTCTTTGTCATTTTCTCTATCGGGAATTGACTACCTACCAAAGTGTAGCCGTAGCTTAAATAAGTTTCCAACTGCTCCAGAAACGTTAAAATTTTAAGACAAAATATAATTCAAAAGCCTGTTTATCTTTGAGAATGTGTATTAATAATTTAATAATATTATAAATACATAAAATAATTACTTTTAATGGAAGTAGCGTCATTATCAATATCCACCTTGGGTTCAGATATTTGATTGTTTCGTTGCTTTCATCTTAAGTCGTTGGGGTGTTCCTATATATAATAAAAGTCGCTTAACTTTAAATAATGAACGATGAATGAATTATTACGTACTTCTGAAAATTATGGAAAAGGCCATGTTCACATATCCACGCACACTAGTCAAACTTATGTCCGATGCATATGGTTGCAATTAAATTTATGATTAGAGCAATTAGTTTAAGCGAATAATATCACTCGTACTGCGCTGAAAGGCAAGGAAAAATTACCATTGATCGATCAAACACAACAAACAAATAAAAAATGAGGGCAACAATTAATATTGTGTATCGAAGTTGGAATAAATTTGGACATAGTCACATAGATGGGATCTAATCCATATGGGTTGTCCCAATTGGCGTCATGTGTGATGATGAGAGCATTTCAGGAGCTGTAAATCCAGTTCATTAAGAACCCACGCCCTTTAACAATGTCATTAATTATATGAATCCTCAAAGTGTGGGTTAATTCTTCAATAAATTAACACCTGTCAGTGGATCCAATTTCCATAATTCAACGACTATATGATTTTAAATTGATTTAACAACTAATTATAGTTTGATTGTATTTAGCTTGACCACAGAGCCACATGTCAATCATTGGCACAACTCATGACCTCGCTAGTAATCACATAGCTATTATATATTATTTTTTATTTTGGCTGAAATTACTGATGATAATTAGAGAAGTGGACAAAGGTTTCTGGGATCCTGATGATGTATCCAATATTTTTATGTTAACTGCTATATATCAGTCAGAAAGGTCCACGGTGTTTGATCATGATGTTAGCCTATCATTAATTATTAGATACATTCTTATTAATTTAATACCACAGACTTAAGATATTTAATTTTTGTGTGGATTATTACATGCGCCTCTCAGAAAACAACCCCTGCAACTATAAAATATCATTTCGTGGCAGTTGATACAAAAAAGCATATGCATTGTCTAGGGATTACAGCATTTTTAATTGTATAGAGACATTATAGATATATATATATATATATATATACGCAATATAATATTATCAATTTCCTCTCTATCTATGGTCTTCATCATTAGATGGTAGACACATTTATATAAGCTGAGGATCAAATTAAAGCTTTTACAGATATAAATATATAGAATGAAAGCAAGAGTTTCTCACTGAACTGAATTCTATATACGATTAATTAAGCAAAACCACCTGATTTGGTTTGGTTCAAAAGGCTCATTGTAGCCTCATATATATATATATATATATAGTATATGTTTTGAATACTTCACAATAATTCTAATTTATCCCAAAAAACAAAAACTGACCAAATTATAAACTGATCATGTTGTACTTTAAATTAATTTTTTATAATATCTAAAAGAATAAATTATATAGATTTTTTTTATAAATCATGTTGAAATTATATGAATTTCAATTTTATTTTTAAAACATACATAAAATTTCTATGAAACAAATTAAAAGCTACATTACACTTTAATTCAATTTTATTTTTTCACTAAAATATCCCAATTAACTTAAACACGTATTTTGTTGAGTTAAATTTCATGAAAACAAAATATAATCATTTTTATTTTTATTTGTGTATATTTAGATATAATATACATTTTTATATATTTAAGTTAGTGGAGTTAGTCAAAAAAAATAAAAATTGGATAAAAGTATGAATTTTAAATATAGAATATAATCTTAGCAAAATTAAAGAAAACTCGATGCAATATATACGTATATATATGTGGGCGCGCGCAGTAATTTACCAAGATAATGAGTTTCAAATACAATCTATTTGGTACGAAAAGCTTGTGAATGAAGTAAGATCGTTATTTTTTTTTTTTAGGCCAAAAATGCAAAATCATCAAAGAATGAAAACAAGCAGAAAACACCAAACAAACAACAAATTCGAAACGACATGTAAGATCAATGTTTGATAATGTTTTTTCACTTGAAGTGTGACCAAACTGCCCCACCTAATTATACCTCTGAAACATTTGCTGAATACGAACTTAATCTCGGATTGGGGGAGGGGGAGAGAGAGAGAGAGATTTAATTAATATAATTTTCACAGATTCAATCAACCATAGATCAAGCTAGCTTATGAGACATTGAGTGAAAAGTATTTGGTAGGACCTTTTGTTTGGATCTCGAGAAAGAGATATATTCAGAAAGGAAAGAGTCTAACAACTTTCTGCGACAGTGAATACCCAGAACCCCTAATATATATATAGATTATAGCGATCTATGTTTTGACTAAACAGAATCAAGGACGCCATACGGAAATCAGGCCACATTCACGCATGCATGAGACCCACGGTATAAAACATGCAGTGCTTAAGCCGTGGCATAGGCAAATGAATGTGTTCCACCCCACATCACTTACAAACAAATTAACACAGAACCAAAGGAAAAAGTAGAAGTTTGGGGGGTCATAATTATCTCTGGAACCCGACTAGCTTTTGGCACTACTACTTGTCAATATTTTGATCTTTTATGTGCATGATTGATGAAACAAAGTGATCCCATAGCCTTCTTGTTCTAATCTAAATCATGTTAATTAATGTTATATCATATAGTTAAATGTACAAATTTAATTTATTGCATGTTATATATATGTGTGTTTTACTCTTAACCTCAATTTGGTCATGTACTTCTTTTATAAACCTTGAAACTCCTAGTAATCTATACGTACGTTCAAAATGTGTGTTTCACTTTTAACCGGTATAATTTGTAGTTTATCTTCAAAATTTGTAACTCCCTCCTTGGGGCCTTCCAGACATGATGAACAGTGTTAAGTAGCAGAAAAAAAATTTTCAGGGAGGTTGAGTGTTGTCTCCCAACACACGAGCATTGACCAAAACAGTTTAAACATAACCTAAACCTAGCTGCCATACCTCAGCTAGCCACGACCCAAAAGTCCACAGAACATAAACTGAATCTCTCATTTGTGCACGGAATCGTTATTCTAGAAGTAATAAAAATTTACCAGACAATTACAGAAGTGGCAACAGGCCTAACTTAATCAACATAATTAAACGCTACGTGTGTTAGGATGGAATTAACTAGTACTAAATTAAAAATAATGGATTAGGTTTAAAGTTCAAAGATTGAGATTACAGAATGATTACTTTATTTGCGGGGATGAGTTGACAATTGACGTTTTAACAAAGGCAGTTTTAGTTTTCCTATGCAGGAGCATGACCTCAAAACGTCATCAACTTGAGATGCAAAGATGCCCAATTCGCTCCTTCAGACTTGGCCCCCTCACCCTGCCTTCGTGTCTCCAAATTATTGACTCTTTCATGACACTCCCACTCGAATCTCTCTCTCTCTGCATGTCCTTTTGGGGAAGGTACAACATCCTGTGACCCCCCCCTTCTGCCTCGGGTTGCTCATTCTGTATTTCATATTCATTCTCACTCGGTTTGCTTTGCATTTTTCAATAATTGCCCCTCTAGTTTCTTTATTCCTCAATTCAATGTCAATAATTTCTTTTCGAGATTTAAAACAAAAAATGTATTTTTTATATTTAAATAATACATATTTTAAGTAATCAATATTTGAATTTTAAAACATATGATTTACACTTTTTTATTTATCTCTCATTAACTTTATGTATATTTATTTTGTTTTTTCTTTATTTTTTAATAATGAGTATAAGAGAGTAATAAGTTTATAATTTTTAGAGTTTGAACTGTAAATTTTTATCATTGAGAGATCAAATTAATATTTGAGGCATGTCTATTTTATGTATAAAATATTAATTTTCTCTCTTATTATGTAGGGTTTGTTTAGAAGAAAGAAAATGGAAAGGGATGTTTTACTAAAACTTTTTTTATGAAAAGGAAAGAAAAAAGTTTTAATTAATAGCTTGTTTGATATGGGGTGGGAAAGGAAAATGGAAATGGAATATTAAATAAAATATTTATTTTACTTTTATAATTATTTTTAATTTTTATTTAATATTATCTTATAATTATTTTTTAATTATTTTTTAATCATTAAAAGTAGAGATACTTAGATCATTTTCTTTCTATGAAATTATTTTTTTATTTTTATATTTAACTTTTTGCGTATTAAATGGGTTGTAATATTTCAAAATCTTGGGTTGTAATATTTCAAAATCTTTTATCTTTTATAAATTTTAGTTTCTCAATTTAAAAAATTTGAGAAAAAAATTAAATTGAAAAAGTTTGGAGATTAAATCATTATTTAACCTTTTTTATCTGCAACTTATCTTTCCTCTTTATATTTTGTTTATTTTTTTTCAGCTTCGACACATATTCCTTAGATTGGAAGAGATGTAAGTTAAAAGTTTGAAACTCCTACACTAGTGTAGGAGATGCAGAGAAGAAAGAATGATTGAAAAAATGTGGTCAAATAAAATTTACCTGTGTAACACTCAGTTTGGTTATTAAATGAAAAATAAACTAGAAAATAAAATTTTTGAGTAGCATTATATATATTTGTAATTATTATGTAACAATATTTTTATAATTTTTAAAGTAAAAATATAATAGTTATTTCTCATCAATAAAATTATCTTTATTTTTTTTTGGTTTTCGTTTTTATTCATAAGTGTTTTTGAGTAGCAAAGGGTGTAAAATTTACTTTCTCGCAGGAGATTCAAACAAGAAGATTATGGTGATAACGAAGGGGGTATTTGTTTGGGGTTAGGGTCCGTAAAATCGTAGGCCTCCGAACTTCTGGCATCGCTAAGATGGACGGGTCATGTTGATGTCTGATCAGTGAAGCTTTTCTAATTCTGAATTCTTATCCTTATTTCTAGCATTTAATGTTTTTACCCTTTCTCTACGCTAATTCCGTTCTCCGGCTCCCACATGCATGATTCAGCAATCAGTACTACCAATTTAATTTCTCTTTTTTCTTGTTTTCCACTGTTTACAAAAAAAATTACCGCACTGTAATCCTAGGTTGCGGGTCAGCTAAAATTGGGCTGTGCATGTACTCGTATCAAAGTCCACGACTCTACACCGTACTCCATGCATGCATAGTCACAGTCACTAACAGACTGGCACCTCCCTATGTGGTCCCATTTTATTTTGGAAATTCCCATGATGCAAGTTTATCTGTAGGATTACGTTGGATCAACGGCTAAAATCGCAACGCCCGTGGGTTTGATGGACGTACATCGGAGAGTACTGCTTGTTTTTCACCCTGGGACCCTATGAATTTTACTGTCGAATTGATAATCCTACTCGGTGCTGGCGATTTAAACTCAAACAGTGAGGCACGTGCCCTTATGCATGGGGGGTACCTCACGCTTCCAGTATTAGGCGTTTTCAATTCAGTTATCAAATTACAGCCTCACTGGTCGGTGATACTTACACTACTCATCATTATTGTGTTGTTTGGTGACATAGAAGAGAGAGAGAAATAACGAAGAAAAAAGGAAGGGGGTCGTTGACCGGTTACTTGAAAAACAAACCAATATGTGCCTGTTATCTTGGCAAAATCTTTCCTTTTTTGGTAAATTACCTTGGTAAATATTTGATTTAACTTGGAAAGTGAACGGGTTTGTTTTTGCCCAAAGGAAAATGATATAAATATGCAAACTAAGACGGCCTTCCCTTTTTTGAAACGAATCATAGAAATAGAGAGACAGTGGGGTAGAGGAAGAAAGAGAGAGAGAGCGGAGGGGAGTTTAGGACATATCCCTCTCAAGGCCTTTAATTGCGTAGATCTTTTTGCGTTGTTCAATTAGTGAAATAGGAAAAAGGAGAACAAAAGACCTGATCACCCTGCACTTCTCTATATTATATATCTTCATGATCGCTTTAACTTTGTCTCTTTGCCTTTCATATTTCTTTTGATCCCCCAGTTCTTTTCTTCTCTTCTCGCCAATTCGATCGTGCCCTTTTGTCTTCTGTGGATGCTTCAGAATTCAGATCCATCAAAACAAACAAAAACTTGTTTTTCTCTACCTAGTTAGCTAGCTTCTTCTTTTCCTTTCTGGAAAACATAAATAAAAGGCATAGACAGGGATAGAAGAGAAAAAGAGAGCTAGACTGATTATTCGTTTTCTGGGTGTGGGAAAATGCGTACTGGTTGGAGAAGAGCCTTTTGCACTCGCGACCCAAAATCCACAATATCAGACAAGCAGCAGAGAAGCCCGAGCCCGAGCCCCAGAAGCTGCGCCAGATTGGGTTTTTTCTCTGGTGGCAGCAACGCCTCCACTCCACGCTTACAGCCGCCGCAGCGGCAACAAGTGTCTGATCAACCCGTATCGAGTCCAAGCTTGCGTTGCCGAACCATTGCAGAAGCGGCTCAGACGGCAACCGCTAATGACAGCCCCAGGTTTCAAAGCAAAAACAATACTCCCAAGGCAACCAAGTGCCCCAAAACGCTATCCACATCAAATCCAACTTCTCCCCGCTCGCCTTTGAAGTTGTCTCTCTTCAAAAACAGCTTCAAATTCAGAGTAAGATTCATTCCTTTTTCTCCATTATAATGAAATTCGTATTTTATTCATAGATCCAAACGGTGATATTGACTTCAAATGGTATTTTGTTTTTGGTTCTTGGGAAAGCAGAGTAGTTGTGGGCTGTGTTTGAATAGCGTGAAGGCGGGTCAGGGCACGGCCATATACACAGCCGAATGTACTCACGCTTTTCATTTTCCGTGTATTGCTGCCCATGTACGCAAGCACGGTAGCCTTGTCTGCCCCGTCTGCAGCGCCACCTGGAAAGACGTACCTCTACTGGCCCTCCACAAAAACCTCCCCTCTGAATCCTCTCAACAGAGCGATGTCGTCGCTGAAAAGAGCATCGATAACCCAAATGTCAGCGACAAAAACAGAACAGAAAACCCTTCCCCCCCAGTTTTCAAAACCAAAAACTCTGAGCCACCAGCACAACAACAACAACAGCCCAAGCATTCCGATTCAATCAGGTCCTATGATGATGACGAGCCTCTTCTATCTCCTACCTCCGGAGGCCGAATCATTACCATACCTGAAGCTGACGAAAACTGCGAAGAGGACGACGACGTTGAGGAATTCCAGGGCTTTTTCGTCAATACCAAACCTTCATCCTCAATCAAATCCCACTCTCATGACTTGCGATCAAACGAAAAGGATTCCAGAAATGTTCAGGTGAAGTTGGTGCCGGAGTGCGCTATAGTGTCAATCTCTCGGAGCCACCAGACTTGTGCTTTGGTTTTAAAAGTGAAGGCTCCGCCGCCACAACAACCGGCTCGTAACACCAATAATAGTGCTTCGCCACTTCTGGACCCGTCTCAAAGGGCGCCCATAGATCTTGTCACGGTTCTTGATGTGAGTGGCAGCATGACTGGTGCAAAGCTTCACATGCTAAAGCGCGCTATGCGTTTGGTTATTTCGTCTCTCGGCCCAGCCGATAGGCTCTCCATAGTGGCTTTCTCGGCTAGCGCCAAACGGTTATTACCTTTGAGAAGAATGTCGGGTCAAGGCCAGCGTGTGGCTCGCCGCATCGTTGACCGGCTTGTCTGTAGCCAAGGAACTTGCGTGGGTGAAGCTTTGAGGAAAGCCACCAAAGTGCTCGAGGACCGGAGGGAGAGAAATCCGGTTGCAAGCGTTATGCTCCTATCGGACGGTCAAGATGAGAGAGCACAAACTAGCAACACTACCAATCAACGAAAATGCTCCACTCACGTGTCTTCTACTCGTTTCGCCCACATCGAGATCCCGGTTCATGCATTTGGGTTTGGACAGAAAGCCGGCTACAGCCACGAGCCGGCTGAGGATGCATTTGCTAAGTGCGTTGGTGGGTTATTGAGCGTGGTGGTGCAGGACTTGAGAATTCAGCTCGGGTTCCAGGAAGGCTCGGCGCAGGCTGAAATTAGCGCCGTTTACTCGTGCAGTGGGAGGCCCGCGGTACTGAGCTCAGGGTGCGTGCGGCTCGGCGATTTTTACGCGGAAGAAGAGAGGGAGTTACTGGTGGAGCTGAGAGTTCCTTCTTCAGCTTTCGGGGCCCACCACGTGATGACGGTACGGTGCGTTTTTAAAGACCCTGCCACGCAGGAGATTGTCTACGGTGGGGATCAGGGTGTTGTGGTACCGCCACCTCAGAGTGCACGAGGTTCCGGTACCAGAATCGAGAGGTTGAGGAATCTGTTCGTAACAACGAGAGCCATAGCCGAATCTCGGAGATTGGTGGAGCACAATGACTTCAGGAGCGCGCATCATTTGCTAGCCTCGACGCGAGGTCTTTTGATGCAGTCCAGCTCGATTTCGGCTGACGAGTTCATACGTGGCTTGGAAGTTGAGCTGGCAGAACTTCATTGGCGGAGACAGATTCAGCAACAGCAGATGATGGCGATGCAACAGGGAAGAGGCAACGAAAGGGAGACGTCGTTGCTGGATGAAAATAGTGAGCCGCTCACGCCGACATCGGCTTGGAGAGCGGCTGAGAAGCTGGCCAAGATGGCCATGATGAAGAAGTCGCTGAATCGAGTCAGCGACTTGCACGGCTTCGAAAACGCTAGGTTTTAATCGAATTTTCATTTTTCTGTTTTTTTTAAGGAAAGTGTCGGAATTTAGAAAATAAATAATTGAAAAAAAAAAAGAATTGGTGGGGACAGGGCTTGACAGAAGAATGGGGAGAAGGTCCTTTGTGCATAAGATTACTAGAAAGGGAGGGAGTTATAGAATGTGGGATGCCCCACGGGAAAATGGGAAATTGATTGAATGGATATGCTTGGGTTGGGGTTGTCTTTCTGTCTGGAGCTTTTGAATTTGAATCAATGGCTTTGGAGAATGAGAAGGCAGAAGATAAATACGCGCACATAGGAACACTCCGTTGGTACTTGCACGTTGGAATCTTATGATGAACAACACAAAGGCTGTAAATGCTGTTGTTATAAATATGCATTATATCTTCTTCTTCTTCTTCTTCTTAGTTTAAATTAAGGTCGTTCAATTCAGTAATTGTGGGGCTCATGATTAAGGCACGCACTAGGAACCAGGCCAAAATTTTATCTTTGGATCAGCACCAAAATTAAGATAGCGTGGGTAGGACGAATAATGATGGCCAAATGATTACATTGCATTGCAATTTGAAGTCTTTGCAACCTATTTATTAGAGTGCCTTGACCATTTAGAATTAAATCTAGAAGGGGTCCCTAAAGTGTTATAATGCAATCATAGAGACAAGCCAAAAAACTCAGGCCCTATATGCTTTGCTTTATTCCTATGGCAAAGGAGAAGAAAACGTCTCTTTCTCTGGGGCACAAGATTCCCCTAGTATTATTCCATGGTAGGTGGGCTAGTAATACTATATATCAGTTTAATAAGCCACATATATATTTCCTATCCTAAAAGTCGTAAATCCAATCCCATGTCAGAGAACCCGCGTAACCTTTTACCGATCAATATTCAATACCATCTTTTTGTGTAAAATATGGCAGAATTTGTGGCGCACTTAGTTTACTAATATAATTAGTAATAATTATTAATTACATATTATTATGAGTAGTAATTATTTATCAATACATTAATAAACAAATTATTAAGTACATCAATATGCTTAATTTCTTAATATACAGCCAAAAAAAAAATCACCGTAAAATTATACAAGCCTTTGTGTCATCTACCTCAGAAGCGGTAAAGCTTACAATTGTTTTCATTTCATAAATAGGAAGCTTGTAAGAATTGAATTCGTTTTGTTTGAACAGTCTCTTTCAGGTAGCTTAGCTACCACCACCATTAATGACAAATTTCCAGCTACTTGGCATCGTTAATGTGTAAGAAAGTCATGGATCATAAATAGAAAGCGGGCATACTAAGAAATGGATAACACGAAGAGGGTTTTTTCTTTTTTTTTTTTGGGATACCCAGTCAAAAGTTCACTGCAGAGATCATAATTTAAGAGGGGGCCCTATTAATAGAGGTGTGAAACCTAGTGAGGGTCTCAATTGTCTAATTCACCGCTTTGAATACCTATCTGCCTTCGTCATGTAGTCTTGGCCCCCATTTAGTCAAGCTATGGTTAGCCAACTCGGGCTTACATGTCCTTCCAATGTCTAGTCATCAACGTGTTGCTGCATTCACTTTTTTCGCTACACTCTTTTACGTAAAAAGTCAAGTAAAAAAATTTTAAAAATTAATTTTAAAAATAAAAAATAACTTTAATACTTTTTAATAATTAGATAATAATTAATAAATAATTATAAAAATAATCTTATCAAATTTTCTCTTCTTCCCCCCTCTCACCAAACGGTGACATAATATTTGTTATTTCTACACACCAATATTTATATTACAGATTATGCTCGGTGGCACTCCAGCATTACATTCCCTTGATTTACTCTTAAATTCTGCACGCCAACATCCGGGGGATCTCATAGTTTTACCCTTATACTTCAATATTTCTTTCTAAATAAATGATAAGTGCTATTGGAATATTATATATATATATATATATATATATATTAGTTGTTAAATAAATTTGAATATTCTGATTCAATGATTAATATCACTTCAATTGAGAAAAATATCAATACATTAGAAATACTATAAGTTTTTTTAAAAAATTATAAAAGTTGTACACTAATTATACATTTTATTAAATTTTCATTTACACCGTTATCTTGGGCCAGACAGTGGACTGGAGCAGTGATACGCCAGCCCAACCTGTTTGGGGAGACGGCAAGAGCATTTTCTTTTTCATCCAGTCCTTTTATCAACTGAATTATCAGGTTATAAAGAAATCATTTTCTCAATTTTTCAGTTGCTTGAAACTAAACTTCTTGATATGCAGTTCTCTTATTGTAGATACGACGAACTTTTCAAAAGAACCTCAAGAAAAAATTCGAACATTATAATAACACCGGATTCAAACCTACAATCTAATCAAAGGTAAGAGAATAGTATCCTTCTCGAATAAAAAACACGCGAAGAACTGGGCATGGAAATAATTCAGAGATCAGCTCCAATATTGCTGAGACCTAGAGAAAAGTCTGAGCAACCAGAACCGTGAGGAAACCAGCATCAAGATATACATTATTGAAGATATTATGCAACTTAATACATGGCGCAAACTAAGAACATATTATTCGTGGTAAATACAAAGTTCGCTGTCATAGTTCATCTATTTGGTATCATACAAAGCCAAATGGCTATGGAAGAATACGGTGTACATACATGGACCTTAAAGCCCAAACGAGTTGACATTGAGACACAACAATGATTTGAATCCCCATGGGATGCTTCTGTTGTTCGAATTATGCAACTGAAGATTACATGATTCTAAATCCTAAAATGGTGAGGAAGCTTCCTCTTATTTAAACAGAGGAAATAAATGAGTGTCATCCATAAAATTGATGTTGGATCTTATTTTTGGTTTTGTTCCACCTTGGCTCGAATCTTCTGCTCCAAAACAGATATTTCAGTCTCAAGGCTGAACATTCTATTCAAAGCATGCATGTTCTCAAGGGTTTCACTCAGAGTCCGGCTGTCACTCCCATCACATCTCAGATGCTGCATTGGACCATGAAGCAGCTTATTCACTATACCCCGGCTAAGGTCATCCACTGCTCTCCTCGTCTTCTTTGGGATATCATCACCTATCTTACCTATGCATTTCTCAAGCTCAGCCACCCTGATTCTCTCAGCATAAGCCCTCAATTTCTTGATGGTAGGAACAGTTTCCAGTGAGTCCCTCCAAGCTTCGAATTGTTTCGATTCTTCAGCAATGATTGCCTGAGCTTCCATTGCTTTTCTAAGCCGATCCTCTTTATTAGCAGCTACAACTTCTTTAAGGTCATCAACATTGTAAACTCTCACAGAATCAACATCTGAGACACAAGAACTCACATTCCGAGGAACAGAGATATCAACAAATAGACGACAGCCTCCAACATCCTGACTTGCGGAGGGAAGGTCTTTAACATGATCCTTCAAAAATAACGGGGTTTCTGATGCTGTGCTGGTGAAAATTACATCTGCTTCACCAGCGCAGGTGAGCATTTCTGAGAGGGGTTTATAGATGATCTCAATGTCCTTCAATTCTTCACGGATAGCTGCAACTCTCTCCTCGGTTCTATTAACAACCACCATCTTTGTGCAACCTTTTGCCACCAAATGTTTGATCACAAGCTTTCCCATCTTGCCAGCTCCAATAACCAACATCCTAGCATTATTATGTGAGGTTTCAGGTAGCTTCATCAAGGCCAATTCAACGGCTGCTGAGCTAACAGAAACTGCTCCAGCAGCAATATTAGTTTCGGTTCTAACCCTCTTCCCCACGGTAATTGCATGCTTGAATAGCCCGCTTATGTTTCTCCCGAAGCCATTAATTCCTTGTCCAACTTTGACAACTTGCTTAACTTGAGCAAGGATTTGACCTTCTCCCAATACAAGAGAGTCAAGACCCGCAGATACTTCAAAGAGATGTTGTGTAGCATCTTTGTTGTACAGCAAAAATTGGTGCTTGCAAAGCTCTGAAACAGGGACCCCGCTTGTCTGAAAACAGCAGGAATATTTAATATCTGTCATTGCATAATAGATATTTGAAAAATAAACTTGGGGATTACCTTTGACATCCATTCAGTGACCTCTTTGACACCACGGTGCTGGGACAAAGCAACAACATATATCTCCATTCTGTTGCAGGTGCTCAGAACAGCTGCTTCTTCAATGTGATTCAAACCGCACAGCTCTCCGATGGCTCGAGGCCATTCTGCTTCCGGAATGGCAAGTTTTTCACGCATTTCAACAGGTGTCGTGTGCACACTAAGCCCAATGACCACTATGCTGCTCCTTTCCTTTGTATATCCTGATAAGGTTAATTGTGTGAATTATGTCAAAGTTACAACTTACAATACAAGTTTCAGATAATCTGCTAGCACATGGGGGGAAAAACTTTGAAAACTGATAACAATGTGGATTATAACCCTGTGTTTCTTACATAAGACGTGAATTTCATCTGAAAACTCAGTAATCACACTTTGAAATAAAACTCAAGTAAAAGATTTATATTTTGCCAGAAGTCCGATTCCGGAAAGTAACAAGTATACGGATATACAATTACAGTGATGGAGCACAGAATCCCAGCCATTTAGATATTCAAGGTCCAATAGCAATAATGCACAATAAATTTGAGTAAGATAAGGCACTCAAAATTCATTTGTAAAATTCTCTGAGATAGACGGAGACTATCTTGAACGCTGATTAAATGAGACACTATATATTTACCTGGTAAATCATGGAGCTGAAACGTTTAGAAATACAAGCTTTGAATACTATTCTATCCTAATCAACATGTGAAAAACAACAGAATCGTCCAACCAATTATATAGTTTCAGAGACAATGGATTGAAAGAGCGTAATGTGGAGATATTCCCCATAATTAAACTAGTTATGATAACATCAAAAAAAGGCAAGACTGTGACCATGCCTGCCATTAGTTAAACTACCCAGTTAACCAATAACCATATCACCGAAAATTAAGGACAGGACTTACTGTCAGCCGCAGAAGTCTTGAGCTGCTCCAGAGCAGAGACGCTGTTGCCATTACTTGGATCATCGGTCTTAAAGAAGACATCAGAAACAGCAGCTTCGCAGCTAATTACTCGTCTCTGAATGAGGGTGCTTCTATTTTTCACGGGTTTGCTAAAAAATGATAAATGGGCAGGAGTAGAGGCCCTTGAGGATGATGCAGAAGAGGAAGAAGAAGATTTGAGCAATAAAGCCTGCAACTTGGCACCGGAGAAACTGGTTGGAACAGCCATTGTGAAAGTCCTGACCCTAGAATACAGAACGAGATAATGGGAATTTGAAGGAGGAAGGAGATTAATGAGTTTAGCGGGAATTGCTTTGGTAGAAGATGAAGGAATCCTATAATCTGTCTGGTTATTGGACAGAAGCAGTGTGAAAGGAGTTCAGTGCCAAAAAAGCAAGGAAAATTGACCCCCTCGATTTGGAGAAATGGGTATGGAGTTTAGAGATTGTGATTTCTCCGACTTCTGATTGGCGGGTCGAGCGCACGTTTTATCCACACTCTTTCCCCTCCTCAATCTCTATGACAATTTCTGATTTTTAAACCCCACTCACTCTCTCTCTCTCTCTCTTCCGATCTCTTTATGGATCCCACTTTTCTTAAAAGGACTCGTATGCATTATTTCGGATTATTATTATTATATTCTTTAATTAAAATATAATAAATATATAATTTGTAATAATAATATATCACGTACATATTTTAATTAAATAATCATATATTTATTATATTTTACTTAGACTACCTACTAATAAAGATATAACTAATTACAAATGAATTTTTTTCTTAAAATAGGAAAAATTATAATGAAAAATATTAAATTAAAAAAATGTACAATGAAATATCTTGTCCCAATTAAATTTTTCTAAAGTTAAAATTAAAATTTTAAAATATAATTTTTACAAATTAAGGTTCCTAAATGAGATTTTCCCCTTAAAATATATAAAAAAAATATATTTTATGTCCAATTATATAATTAATATATAAACTTTCAACATAATAGATCACTCTTAAACTTTAAAATAAAATGTAAGAAAACACTTGATATTAAGCATTGTTTGGTGTTTGATATGATGCAGCTTGAGAACAGTGGATTTTTCTCGTATTAATATATAAACTTTCAACATAATAGATCACTCTTAAACTTTAAAATAAAATGTAAAAAACACTTGATATTAAGCATTGTTTGGTGTTTGATATGATGCATCTTGAGAACAGTGGATTTTTCTCGTTTATAATTAACACACACACACACAAGCCCAAGGTTAACCATAGCTCAAATGGCTGGACTTTTCTCAGACATTTGATCCTAATTTTTTTAGTGCATTCGTATCCAAAGAGGGATATACATTGAAATATGTGAACTTGGCTCCCAAAACAAAAAGAATAGCGGTGTGAAAGTCCCATGACAATTAAGAAAAGGGTTGAATTTGAATATTATGCATTAATTGGTTCTATTCTATACAGCACATTCAGTACATGTACTGTTTATAGCTTTAGTATTGTGGAGTAACCAGATTAAATAAATTAAGATTTTCTGCGAAAATTGCATTGATCTCAAGCAATATATTCACAAACTTCTAAGAGAAGTGTAATATGAGACTATATTTGGTACCAAAAAATAATATGTAAACTATATGTAATTAGAAAAGTGGATGATATGATATAGACAAGGTTTGATAATGACATTAAATCTGCGGCTCATCTGAAAACTACTTACCAGTGTTCTTTTTGAAGGCATTCAATATTTTTTGTTTTGAGAATGATAAGAAATATAAAACGCATTAATCTTGTTACCCCATTATGGTTAATAATCAGACCATGTGGCACTCACGCGTTCATCCGATCAGCTAAGCATATACCTGGAATTCAAAATCCAATGGTTATGAAAGATATAGGTATTGAGATAAAAAGATAAGGTGAGAAGTGGTGGGGCGTGCAAATATGTGATGGAGATTGCTTTCTGGGATTTCAAGGTCTTTGCTTGCCACAACTTTTATCACGGACTCGTGGAATATAACTGTACTTGCATTTCGAGATTAAAATCCTAGGATCTTTGTTTTATATGTATTGCGTGATTCTCAGTTTTGCTTCTGCGGTTAACACTGAAATTTTTTACATCTTCCCCAGTTTAAGTTACTTGCATAAATTGATGTACAAACTTCTACAACCGAAAGCCAAAATGGGGCAGACTACCTTAAAACGTTAGAGATTTTAATTTCATGAAAATAACATTAAAAGATTTTAAAAATTATAAGTCCTCTTAATTACTAAAAATAAAATTATCACTAGCATTTTTTAAAATTTCAACATGATATTCCTAATATTATAATGACAATTTAGATTTATTGAAGATACCCTCAGAATATTGAAAAGAAAATGTTATAACTTTAAAAAAATATAAGTAATAATTTTAGAAAATATTAGTAGCATCTTTTGTTTTTGATTCTTTCAAAAAAATTTGATTTTTAAAATCTTTTAATTTCATTTTTTATAAAGTTAGGATCATTAAATGAATTTTTTTTTTAAATGTTTGGTAAGAAAACATTATATTGCTTAGAGTGTGATAGACTAACCATTGCATCAGGAGGTAAAGATCAATGATCAGTCTCTCTTATTTTTCCCCCCATAAACAAATACATGGAATAAAGAAAATGAAAGGGGAAAGCAAGGACGAGGGACTTGCAACCAAACCCAGCAAGTTGTTTCAGAAATATAGCATAACACCTGTAATGCTATTGCAATCTATGTCTAACAAGTGTAAAAATGACCGACAGTCTTGCCTTAGTACGCAAAAGATGATCCTAGTTTCAATTTCTTTTCATCTTCACTCTTATGGCTTAAGCATTTGTGGATGCTCCTTAAAAAAGGAAACGACATGCCTGAACAGATGTCTTGCTAAGAATCTCACTCATGCTTTTTTCAAGACAAACAAACAAGAAGTTGATTTAACATTATGATATCTATTGAGCAAATCTTTAGCTTCAGATAACCTTCTTTCTATTTGTGTACATGCTCTTGGAGTGCGTCCCAAGATAGTTCCTCCACTTTTAGTTTCCTGTGTTGCTTCATAGCATCTAAAATATTGCTGATTTTAGCTCCTGAAGTTACCTTTTTTCTTTTAATAAAAAAATTAGTTGTACATTACGGAGGAGAAACTTGAATCTAAGATCTCGTTAGTTTCAGTGCTAGTAAGTTACTTCTCACTTTTGAGCTGTACACGACTCAAGAGTTTGGCGTAAAACTTGTTAAGAGCTTGGTTTACCATGCACTCTCTGTTTCAGAATGATTTCTCCGTAGTTCTGAAAGATGGAAGTATAGTTGCTGCAACGGAGAAGAGAAGGAATGGAAAAATTTTACTTTTAATCCTTATAGTTTCATCCAACTTTTAATTTAATTTTTATAATTTAAAAATTTATAATTATGTTCTTATAATTTATATTTTTTTAATCTAATCCCTATTGCTAAAATTTTGCTAATATTATTTTAAAATTTATTAATGTAACTAATTATATATTATTTTGATATTCTAACACATATATAATTTATACTAACAAAGAAAGTAAACATATAAATAATAAAATAAGATTAGCTTTTATATATATACTACATTTGCTCTCATATATAAGAGACTTTTTTAAGACTTAATTTGGTTTAAAATATAAGAAACAAATCACTAATATATAATATATTAATTATAGTATTTCAATTATACCTTTATTTAAATAAGTCATTCAAATTATGAATAATAATTGTCATTAATTTTAAGGAGGAAATGTACACATTAAATAAATGTATTTTTTAAAAAATAATTTTTATTTGAGACAAAATAAAAAAAATTAATTATTTTTAACAAACTTTTTTAATTCTATGAGTTAGTTATTTGTTTTTAATATATGAAATTGGAGGTAGTACATGATAAAAACATGATAATAAATAATAAATTAAAAATCATTTAGACTATAGTGACTTGATTATACAATTTTAAAGTATAAATGCTAAATGAAAAAATTGTGTGAAATTAATAGGAATCAAAATAATAATAATAATAAAAGGTTTAGGGCATCCTCAGATAAATCCTGGCTTTGAAGTGTGGACTACTATGGGTTAGCCCAAAACGGAGAGCATGAGGGCCACAAATTCAAATTCGGCTATGGACCTATCCCATAAATACAACTAGAAATTTCAGTTTCTTTCCTCCAGCCCAGGCTCAAAATAATTGGATCCCATATGAAATGGCCCAATGACCACTTACTACCCAACAAGATAAAATGCCCAAGAAGTTATTTCAGACATGGATTCCACAAGGATTTGCTGGCAATTATATTGTTTTGGTACAGAATTAATTCAACTATAAAAGAAATGTAATTTTTGTCTTTATATATATATATATATGCTTTGATTTATTTAGTCTTTAAATTACGATTTATTATTTTATAAAATTTTAATTGGTCATTAATTAATTCCTCACAAGTCAAAACAAGACAAAAACATAATAAATTATATGCTTGAGAGATTAATAAGGGACAAGTTACGTAGCATTTAGATAGATGATAAATGATATAATAGAATGGAATGAAATGATTAAAACATGTTGGACCATTATTTGAATTATCTTTTTAATAATTTAATGGAATTACAAGAAATGACTTCTAAACCTATTTATTATTATCCAAAATCTTAATTTTTAAGTCCACCAAATTAGAGGTTTTGGGATGGAATGACTTGCACTTATATTAAAAATGCAAATATATCCTCATACTCTAATATATTATTGTATGTGGATTTATTTTATAAAAGAAATATTAAAAAAATAATTTATAAATTATTCCATTAATGATTTTTTTCTTTAATAAATTCTTAAATAATAAAATGACATATAATTTGTCATGTCATTTCACTCCACCTTAATTTATTTTATTATTTACTATTTCATTCCATCCATTTATAAATTCTCAAATATAACTAAGGATACATGTTCGAGGGAATGCATCTTTTGAGGATAAGAAATATATGTTCTTATATATATTGAAATAAAATCAGTTGAGAACCTATGGAGAATGAGTACTTTGATGTCTTGATGTGGATGTTTTCCTCCTTGAGAGTAAAGAAAGCTACATAAAATCTCAACGATGGCCTCTCGCAATCAAATTCTGAAAATCAATTTGTCATACGGGAAAGTGGTGGTTTCCAACATGTCTCAACCCAAAAATTTTCATTTTATTACTTACTAGTGAAATAAACTAATCTCCTGAGAATATGTTTAAATTATATCTAATTTTGAATTTTAAAATCATATTTTCTTACGTTCTCTTTATTATTATTTTTAGTTATACATGTTCAGAGCTTGGTTTTTTTTTCTCCTCCCAACAGCGGGAAGGCAAATTACTGATCAGCTATCCGAGCAGGCGTCCTTAAAAATCCCGCATCGTTGATCTGCGTAAACACCCCCCCCCCCCCCCACCCCTTAAAAAAAAAGGAGCTGTATTTTACAGTTTTTATAATTCTCGTGGATAAATTTGCCTCTGGCAATTCGCATAATCTCGTCGTCCGTGAGGTGTGAATGAGAATCAACCTCGCCGGATCGGTAGCTTCAATTCATTTGATTCTTTTCCCTCTTGTTCCTCTCATAAAACCTCCCTTTTCTTTCAAAACCCTAATAAAATTTTCTAAACCACCCAGCCTTTTTCTCTTTCACTCTTTAGATTTTAGACACTCGTCATTGTTGCTGCAGTCATGGCCGCATATCCCAGGGACCGGGCGCTCTCTCTCCTCGCCGCTGCCAACAACCATGGCGACTTGGCTGTCAAAATTTCGTCTTTGAAACAAGCCAAGGATGTTCTTTTGTCAATGGAGCCGTCTTCAGCCGCCGAACTTTTCTCCTACTTGGTTGAACTTCAGTCCTCCCCCGAAACCCTCGTTCGAAAATTGCTGATCGAGTGAGTTCATAGCCCCCAAATCTTAATTTAATCTAATTTCTATTCCTGACTTGCTTCTTTTAAAGTTACGGGCATCTTTTGACGTTCTTGTTATATCTGTTAGATTATTTAAATTGACAGCAATTGCTTTCTGCCTTAAACTTAATCTGGTGATAGTCCCATTATGTTTTCCTCCTAAAATATAGCTGTATACGAGGCAGAGCTGCGTCTAGATTTCTGGTAATTGTTTGTGATGGTGGTTTTCATGTTGTGCATTTTATTAGCAAATGCCTTTTTTTTTTTTTTACCCAGTACATACAGAGAAATTCTTTAAATTGGTGTTTTTTTTTAAATGCTTTTGCATATTGCATTTGTTATTTGACCAAATTTAGTAGTTTGCTTGCTCCCAACAACAACTCGTTTAATCTTTGTCTTTCACTCTCTATGTGTGGCAATAACTGGTGTGTTTCTAGTTGCTTTATTTTTTAAGTTCTTCATTCTGTATTCCAGGGTAATTGAAGATATAGGTTTAAAAGCAGTAGAGCATTCTTCAACACTAATGTCTGTATTATTAGCATTTTTACGAGATGGTGACACAATTGTTGTAAAGCAATCTATTGTTAGTGGCACGAATATCTTCTGCAGTGTTTTAGCAGAGATGACATTGCAGGTATTCCTTCTCCTCCTCTGTTTTCTCCTTGATGCATACACACAGACAAAGAGACTCATTTTTCTTTTTTAAATGGATGAAATTATTTGTATGAACACTTATTTCTGCAGCTATCTGGTTGCTTCATGTGCTTCCTGGTCGTGATGGCTCTCTCTATTTCTGTGTTCTTTGGGTCTTTGCTTCTATAAGATTAGCCACAGCCTAAGCTTGTAAAATTTGTAATGGTTTAAATGAGCTTCTTGTTATTGTATGAAACTGACGTTATTTATACACTATAGCTGTGGCAAATGTATGGGGGTCCTGGAGTTATGTGTTTTGTAAAGCCTAATTACACTATATCTCCATACCAGAACAGATTTATACTGTGTTAATCCACCTTTAAGTGGAGGAACTCCATTGCTAACCGTTGTTCTATGTCGATTTGTGAGGGGGAAAAAGAATTTCTTCTTTTTTGACGTTATTCTGCATTTTTTACTTTATGTATATACCTTGTCAAAAAGTATAATGGTAATATTGTCGGCACACTTGTTCTTTGAAATGGAACAGATTTTATTTATTTGTTTATTTATTTTTTTATTTTTTGTAATACAATCTTATTTTCTTCTAAGTGAGAGTTAGAGCAATCTCTAGGCACTAAAGCTTGAAAAGAAATATTTACAAACTAGCTAAAAGTAAGGAAAGAAAGACAAGAGACGTGGACTTGGTGAAATACATTAAGGATGAAGAAAGGGGAGTCTTAGTAATGGAATAAGATATAAGGAAAGGTGGAAGGGTCATTTTCACAGGTTATTTAATGAAGAATGTAGGATCTTATTGCATTCAAATATGCTAAGCACTAAAGAGGAGGGCCAAAATTATATTTTTTATTATAAGATTTGAGAGTCAGAGATAAAAGAATCATTAAAGAGAATGAAAATTACAGAGTAATTAGACAAGATAATATACCTATCGAAGTATGAAAAGATTTAGGAGTGAAAAGTATAAGATAATTCACAAAGTTGTTTAACGAGATTATGAAGTCTAAAAGAATGTTGGATGAGTAGAGGAGAAATACCTTAATTCTTATTTATAAGAATAAGGAAAACATATAAAATTGTGCAAATTATAGGGGAATTAAGCTCATAAGTCACATTATGAAATTATGCGAGATGATAATTGAGTAGAAATTACGATAAGAGATTCATGTTACATAGAATCAATTTGGTTTTATGCTAAGAACGTCAACCATCGAAATGATATACTTGTTGTGAAAATTGATGGGAAAATATCGAAAGAATTAAAAAGACGTACACATGATATTCATCGATTTAAAGTAGGCATACGATAGGGTGTTACAAGAGGTTTTGTGGAAGGCTTTGGAGGGAAAAAAGTGTTTGTATTATTTATGTTCGAGTAATTCAGGATATGTATGATAGAGTTACAACTAGTGTGAGAATAAAATGTGAGTTCATAAAAGATTTTTCGATAATCATTGGCTTGTGTTAGGGGTCAACTTTAAGTTTCTATTTTTTTACTTTAGTCTGGAATATGTTCACTGAACATAATTAAGAGTTAGTGTCACGATGCATGCTTTTTGTAAATGATATAATCCTAGTTAGAGAGTTGAGAGAGGAAACAAACGAGAAGTTAGAGATGTGGAGGCTAGCTTTAGAAGCACATGGATTTGGTATAAGTAGAAGTAAAACAGAGTATATGAAATATAAATTTAGCAAGAGGCAACTAATTCTAGTATAGAAGTAAAAATTGAAAAACATACCATACCACAAATCACTATTTAAGTATCTTAGGTCTACATACAATATGACAGGGAAATAGAGGAAGATGTAACTATAGGATTCAAATAGGGTGGATGAAATGGAGGACTGTTTTGAGTATTATTTGTGATAAAAGAGTATCACTCAAACTTAAAGATAAATTTTACGGTACAATTATAAAACCTGTAATGTTGTATGGAACAATGTTGGGCAATAAAAAACCAACAAGAAAATAAGCTTAATATTGTAGAGATGAAAATATTGTGTTGAATGAGTGGACATATTAGACAAGATAGAATTAGAAATAAATGTATTAAAGAGAAAGTTGAAGTGCACCTATTGTGGAAAAGGTTATAGGATTACATCTTATATAGTTTGGACATGTATGGAAAAAACTTATAAAAATCTTAGTAAGTGAAGTAGATTAGATGGAGAGTAGTTCAATAATTAGAGGTAGAGGGGGAGTAAGAAAAATTATAGGCAAAATCATTAAGAAAGATTTAGATTTAAATAATTTGTCTAAAGACATGAATCACGGTAGAATTTTATGGTGCCGTTTGATTTATGTAATTGAATTCACCTAATGGAAAAAGTTGTTATTGTTGAAATGTTATTATTCATCTGGTTCACCAAACTGTTATTATTTAATTCATGAATTTTTTAAGACTTGATTAGATGCTTGATGGATTTTGCTCCTTCTTTTGCATTTCACTATTTTTTCCCCTATTTCCCTGACACTAGTTTGTAATAGGCTACTGACACTACTTTGGAAAATCTAAACAGTATCAACAATATGGTAAAGTTGAGAGGTGGCTAGAGGAGATTTGGATGTGGATGCTCAAGTTCAAGGATGCTGTACTTGGGATTGCTTTGGAGGTATTTAGCTTCTTTTAGATCCATAGTTAATGCCATAATTTCATGCAGATCTTTGTGCATATATCTGCTGCGTTAATATTATAAGGTTTTACTATCTTTGAATGGTTGCTTTATTAAAGGTGATAAATTACTATGATATACACGATTTATTTATTTTTTCCTGTGTCAAACTTGTTGAATTGTGATAATTGAAAGTTAATCAAATTTGCTGAAAGAAGCCTATGATTTTAAAATCCTAGTCATTTAGTGTTCAACTGTTAGTTCCTTCTGCCACAACTTCTTTGGGATATCTAGAAGTTTTTGCAATTATGGATATGGAATTTAGAATTTGAGTAAATTTGTCTTTGTTGGTGGTGAACTGGTAGTTGTTACTTGTCATCTTTGTTCTTGAATGTGCTTTGTTTGTGTTTTTTTAAAAATCTTTTTATTAGAGTGCTATGATCTGATGCATGTGTCATAATGAATTCAAGTTTGTAGATAGTAGACTTGACAGTTTTGTTTCCTAGTATTCACTCTACTTATTACTTGCATATCTATCTAGTGCCTAATCTTTCAAGCCTTAGTACAAATTTTGCATTAAAGTCATATCACTTGAACTTGCATGGTGGCAATGGAGTTTATGTCTTGCTGATTGGAGAGTTGACTTGCTTGATATTGCAGCCTGGTTCGGTTGGAACAAAGTTGCTGGCACTGAAATTTTTGGAAACAATAGTCTTACTTTTTTCGTCTGACATCAGTTATCCTGAGAAGTCACTTTTAGAAGGTATAGTTCTTCAAGTTTTATGACCTTAAAATTTATAATATCATGAGACTAAGAGGATATGGCTTTAATAGCAGTCAAATAATTTGCGGTTTTAGTCACAAGCAGATTTATTCGAGAATAGTTTTCATCTACTCATCCATTTTAATTTTAACATTGATGCAACTGCAGGAGGTAGAAAAGTATTTAATATCTCATGGTTGGATGTTAGTCACCCTGTTCTTGATCCAGTGAAGCTCATGTCAGAAGCAAGTAGGACTGTTGGCATTCTATTAAATTTATTGCAATCGGCTGGTAGTCTCCCTGGTTGCTTGACAATTACTGTTATCAATTGGTGAGTTTTCATATGTTAGCAGTCAATAACCCTGTTTGTCTATTACATTTGCATCCTGTTTGATCTTCGTTTTTTCATGATTGTAAATCCTGTGCCAATTGTCTGGACGTCAACTTCTTAAATTGTGTGCATATAAAGGATTGTTTTAAATTACTTTTTAGTTACTAATATTGGGAAACCAGAATTGTGATTTTAGAAGGCAGGACAGTTATTGTTTTTCTTTAATTATTTTAATTTAATATACTGTTTTTCTACATTTTTCTCTTTTAGACCTTTTATTTTCTTTATGTGCTGGGACCACACCTCCTACATGCCCTTGTATTAAACTCAAAATGTTGGTTGTTGGTATACCGACTTCTTCCTTAGTCTCATAAAACCTAAAGGCTTATTTGGTATGTAGAAAGTTAAGTATGGAAATGAAAATGGAAAAGGAAGAGATGATTTTGTAGATAGGAAATACCTATAATACCCTTATTTTTAATAATTGAATAATGATTAGTAGATAGTATTAAATAATAATTGAGTAATAATTATAAGGGTAAAATTGAGATTTTAACAAACTTTCCCTCTCCCTTTCATTTTCCACCGGACTTACAAACGGGCTGTAAATCTGTGTAGTTTTGTGTGCACTGTGGATCTGTTGGTGTGTTTTCTGACTTAGTAGTGTGACAGTCAAACTAACTGAGTTATATAGAGTAATTGATATTTAATCTATCTTTGTACTCCCATTAGGACAATGCATAGTTTAGGAGTTACATGGTTCATAATGACCCTTAAGGATATGCCAATAAATATGTATGTGTACTGTATATGAAATTATTTATGCATTGGTTTATTATATATTGAATCTGAGGATCATTCATACATTGGAAATAGGAAGGATCTCATAGATGGAAGTATATCTTACTTCATGGTGGCTTTCTATTGTGTTCAGAGTTCTTTTTTTCTTTTTGATAAATTTTGCATTAATCTTGTGCTCTTTATTATGCTTTTAACAATTTATCACTTTTCATGGTTATGGTATTCCTTGATATTTCCTTTCTGGAATGAATATAGACTTGTGTGCATGCTGTGGCAACATGGTAATTTATCATCAGCTATGCAAGGAAGTTAAATTTTTGTGTCCGTTCATTATGTCTTTTTTTTTTTTTGGGTGTTTTGTCTTTTTCCTTTTGTTGATCAAAAGTCACTTGCTAGCTTCAACATTGGTGCTTGATTTCAAGAGTCCTTGGATTCTTGTGGACTGATTTCTTTGGATGAACTGCTATAACCATTCTAGTTGCTTGCAAACTGTTTTGTGTCTCTTGAAACATGTAAGATGCATTTGTTTTTTTATTTATTTTGCTTATATGTCCATTTGGGAGAAAGCTTCAATTTGTGCTTTCCTACTTTTAGTGTGTTATGTGGTCCTGCAAGTTCAGAAAGTTGTAGAAGATTAAAGTCTGATAATTTCTTTTCGTAACACAGATTCTGGATTATAATTTTGGGCATAACTTTTATAAAATATGTGAAATAATAATAAAGAAGTGTTGCCAGTTTGGCACACCCCAAGTGGTAAGAGGGTGATGGCTGGGTTCGAGGTCTTGGGTACAATTATTTATCTGCAAAGAGAGAAAGGGAGGGTAAAAACAATTGAAATTCTATTTATGCTCCTTTGTGGGGCAGAGGTTTTTGTGGGCATCTCCATGGGTTTTAGCCCATTGCTTTGCTCAGGTAGGTTTTCTCTAATGGGTTTGTGGAGAAATCGAAGACTCTTTTGAGCTAATCCTTTTTCTTGTTGCATTACATCATTACCTTGTATGTTTGTTCTAGGAGGATATCTTATCTTCTCCTAAAATTGGAGGGGAATCAAAATGCACAGAGATCATTGTAACACTTTTTTTTTTTGGTTGTTGGAAAAGTTCATTTTCCAGAAAGTACATATGCAATGGTTCTCAAGTTCAAGAGCAATAGACTTCAAACTCATTTATTTGAGAACCTTTGTTGTAGACTTGCAGCTGGAAGTATTCTACTTAATTTGTGTCATTTTGTATATTTGAAATACGTTACTGTGTCTCTAGTACCCTTTACTCCTTTCCATGCAGGAAGGTGACTTGTGTATGTCTTACTATTCTAGTATATAAAGTGCACCATGGTTTCATGATCGTAACTATACATGATGCTCTCTTGTCTTCTTGTTTACTGATGCTATTATATGTCTTCACTTCAGATCCATGAAAGCTTTTAAAAACTTAGTATATAACTGCATTGCCCTCCTGGTTATACTATCATCAAAATTATGGAGGGATCACTGAAGCATGGACTCACGGATAAAACAAGTTCAACTGCTTGTTTGATTTCATTGCAGCATGCTGACCAGCTCTCCATGAGGAGTAAATGGCTTTGGATACTGCTGCAGTGGTGGTTCATATAATGGAAGTTAGAAGGATAGACTATGTTCATTGTTTATACTGTGGAGCGCCAGCTGGTTGGTGATAAGAATTGAAAAATGATGCATAAAATGGTCATCTCATGAACTGAGGAAACATGGTCGTCAATTGATGCAGTTTATAATTGTAAACTGTTAAGAGAGACCATTTACTGTGTAAATTTTTTAGTTGTATGCGCATACAGTTGGTGTTGTTTAGAGAAATTGAAAATGTATTTGATATTTTATAATTTATATAACAGCTGACACATCTTTAATGCCTCAATAATTCAAATTATATTTTGGTGGGGGCTTGCGTTATTTTTTTGTAATTTTGCTCCATCTTTATGGCTTTTAATTTCATTCCATTTGTTAGTATATTTGGATTTTTGGATACTTTACGCGGTTGACCCAGTAATGTCTAGGCCTATCTGTTCTGCTGATCCTTTGACTATTTTGGTAACCACCTTTTGAAATTTAAATTCCCTGTTCATCCCATTTCATTGTTGTTCACCTCGTATGCAGTTCAAACCTACTTTTTGAAATTAAATTTCATGACATAGGCATTGGACTTGGAGTTTATCCAAAGCTTAAAAAAACTGTCTATAACAATTTATTATGGTAAGTGGTTCAATGTATATAAACTTTCTGCCTGGACTCATGATAAAACTGCATGACTATGAACATTATGTTTTTCTGGAAATTAAGTCTTAAGCATTTCTTAAATTTGTGTTCAAGTTTATTTATGCTGTAGCACTTACAAGTTATTAGTTGGCAGTGGTAGTTCCTTTATAAGTACCACAAAGAATTGTAAGGTACTTATAAAGGAATGCTTCTCTTTAAAACAATGCTTCAGACTCATAAATTAAGTGTTTCCTTCCTTCTATATTTTTATCCTAGGAAATTTAGGATTGCTTTAGAAAATCAGTCTTGACAAGTCTTTGATTCACTGTATCATATTTCCAGTTTTTTGAAGTTGATAATTTAAAAAGTAAAGTAACTCTTCGTCTTGACATCTGGATCACCATCACCAGGTTGTCATGTAAATTTCTCAATTTATACGGTGTTTGATTTGAATGATTTCATATTTGCTTGTTGTTGTTGCTGTGTATTCTCATTTTCATTTTCTTGACAACGCCATTTATCTTGAACAGATGAGAATGACCATGCATGTGTTAATGATGTATATGTATTCATATGTTTATATGGACCCCTGTAAGTGGTTTGACAACTGAAGAATGCAATTGTGATGCATAAGTCTTTGCTGTTGGAATTTGGAAGCATCTTTTTAGTTATCACTACTGCTATTTTATATGTCATTCTCCAGCAGTATGCTTATTGAGTTTCTATTGGTGGCAAAGATATCATGCATGTGCTTGTTTTAAAACATATTACAAGTCATACAATTTAAATATTTTGGATCCATTATATAATTGGAGGGGGAAATAGAGGAAGATGTAAACTATAGGATTCAAGCAAGATGAATGAAATGGAAAAATGTTTTGAGTGTTATTTATGATAAAAGAGTATCACTCGAACTTAAGGGTAAATTTTACCGCATAGTTATAAGACCTACAAATTTATTAAGTGTTAGGCAATAAAATGTTAACAAAAGAATAAGTTTAACATTAGAAAAATGAGAATGTTGCGTTAGATGAGTGGACACACTAGATAAGATAGAATTAGCAATAAATGCATTATAGAGAAAGTTGAGGTCACACTTATTATGGAAAAAATTGTAGAATTTGCGCCTTAGATGGTTTGGGCAGGAAAAAAGCTCGTTATTGTTGTTGTCATTGCTTGTTCTTAAACATGTATTTGGTTACTTGAATGCTATTTTAACTGCATCCATTGATGCATAGAGAATATATAGAAGCTCTATTATATGAGAAAATTGTGTTTGATCATTATCAAGTTTACTTTGTCAATACATTGTGATGGACTGCATTTGTAGCGATGCAACATATCGCCATTGACAGAAAAAGGAATGTGAAAACTTCTAGTGTTACTTTACTAAGTGCAGTTTTGGATGATCGTGCAGAAACCTAGGACTAAAATATCAACACGGTTGGGTGGATTATTTAAAATTTTGGAATTTTTTGGTTGCCAGTTAACATTATAACCCTTTGGAAAGCCTGCGTGCCAGCTTTTGTGTAAATCGGTAATCTCTGTCTGAACTTTATGCATCGACCTCTTGGATTGAAAGGGCGCAGTTTAATAATTTCTGCTGATTCTTGGATGTCCTTGTCATAGAAATAGACTTAAACTCTGCCTGAATGACGCAATTGGCAAAGGCATTGGAAGAATAAAGTCCTTTCGTTGTCAAAACAATATTAGGAATTTGAGTCAAGGTGATTTAAGGTAACTGTATGTTCATGATGGGTTTTGAGAAGAAAAAATTTATATTGGGGTGTAGGTAAGTAACGCTAGAGGTTGTGGCTGTGATGATTTGTTATGGTGCTAGGCTTGGTGGCTTTCCCATTGATGGTATTGTGGAGTATTGCAATTAGTTTTAACTTGTGTAATTTGTTGTAGCCTATCTTGCCTTGGTTAAGCTTTGCACTGTAGTTTACTGCCCAGGTGCATAATGTCCTAGTGAATTAATTGTTTCTGCTGTCTTTTTGTTTTGTTTTAACTAGTTATCTAAGTATTCTGGCTCATGATGCTCAGGGTAATTGCTAGTTTTGTGTCTGCAACTTCTTAAAGGTGAATGAAAGCCTTAGAGTTCTATGTATAATTGTATGGTAACCTTGCTATAGGTTGTTTCCTCTGGAACTTCATAGTTCTGAGGTTTAGTTTGAGTTTTGCAGACACTGTTCATACAATTAATGAAAGTGTTTTAATAAAAATAATTGTGTGTGAGAGAGGCTTATTTCATTATTTGAGCATTTTCAATTATTTATCTTAAATTAAGGATGTTGTTGTAGGAGTGTGTCTTCTCTTAAAGTCATACCAGAGGTTAACCTGTATTGCTAGCTGAGATGGTAGTATCACGTCACAAATTATAAGAATTTGATAGAAATAGAAGCGTAATTTATTGAAAATCTTGGAATTCTTATTTATGATGTGTTGTTTTCTACTTTTATTCCAGTGGGGTACAATCTATGGGCTCTATCCTAAAACTTGTGCGCTATGTCTACTAAATAATTACATCCCACGCTTTTCTTTTCTTTGTATTCTTTCTTTTTAAAATCTGGACTAAAGAATTTGGCTCCTTGAGAGCATCTTTTTATACACTGTCTGCTAAACTTTCTTTAAACAGAAATATGTAAAATTGCAATACATTGTCTTGCAGTAAAGTACCATTCTGTCTGTTGATACTCATTTATGAAATTTTGGTTGCAAAGTGTTCTTCTGAAAGTGTAATCTTTATCGTAATGAATATGCTCATCCTTCTTTTTGCTCTCACCATCTCTCCCTGTCTTCCTCTAATGGGGTGGTAAATCATAGGGTGGTAAATAATAATCTGTTACTTGCTTATTTATTTATAACAAGGCGGTCATACTGGACAATTCTAATATTTCCTCTCTTCTTTCTACTCTCTTTTAACTTTCTCAGCAGGTATTGGTAAATTTTAACTTTTTGATTACCCTCAGGATAGATGAATTCATATTTTATAAACAGAAAAAAAAGAAAGGGGGGGGGGGGGGGGAAGAGACTGTACATTCATTTCTTCAACAACTGTACTATTAGGGGAAAAGGCATTATGCTACTGGATTCTTGGGACTGAAGAGCTGCAAATTTTGATCGAATGTTTATTCTAAAATTTTCTTTAATATGCTATCTATGCATGTGATTCAGGTGTTTATTTGCTTACTGTAATGATGTTTTTATTAGCAAACTTAATTACACAACTACTTATTTGTATTTTAATTAAATAGGGGGGAAAAGTTCAGGTGGGAGCAGGCGCAGAAAATTAGACAGTTGTGCATGTAGTGATGCGTAACTAGCACTGCTCTATATTTTTCATGATAAATTCCATAATGATATATTATTGGATGCACATTATTTGTATTAAAAATATCCCCGTTGGTGGCTGAGAGTTAGGTTGTTTTGGAGCATTTTTTGAATGCATATGCTGAATCTATACTTGTTTTTTAAAAAAAAAAAAAACCTGATATGCTTTTTCTTGAGTATCTGGATGCAATCGTTTGGTCTAACTTTTTTGTATATTGGTTATGTTGCTCCTTAGCACTACATTTAATTTCTGTGGTTGATGTGCTGTTACTCTTCTGTCCTCTTGCCTCCAATGTCTCTCATCTCAGATTTAACCCTGTAGTTTGTTTCTTTTGACAGTCTTGCAGCCATAGCAAGAAAAAGGCCACAACACTGCAATACTGTTCTTCTGACATTGCTTGATTTCGATCCAAATTTTCAAACAGTAAAAGGATGTCATGCTGCCAGCATTCAGTACTCCTTAAGAACAGCATTTTTGGGATTTCTAAGATGCACTTATTTACCAATATTAGAGGTAAATATGCTACTGCCAACTTACTTTATATTTTGTGATTAATTCTGTGGTCTGGCTTTACTCTGAATTTTTTGCTTTCTTCTTTCTTGGTGACTAAATTTTTAACTTAACTGTCTAAAGCATATTCTCATCTGATTGTTTAGCAAAAACTGTTAGGTCTTGGAGATATTTCTTTGCATCAGTGTAGAGTCAGCCAAATTGAGACATTATTAAGTTATTTTATTGTACAAAACCAGAGATTATGTTTTCAAACTCTGCATTAAGCTTAAAATTTGAAGTCCTTTTTTTTTTCCCCAAAAGAATGTTCTCTTTTACATTTCCGAAACTTGTTAGTTTGTAAACATAACTACAAAACTGGAAGTTGGGATGAAAACTACAATATATAAGTAATGCCAGAGAAAAAGAGATTTGTGGGTATTATTGTCTGCAAAAGGTGAACTATTGCCATAGTACTTGAATAGTAAGGAAAAAAGAGTAGAGCATAGGCTATAAGGGATTTCTAGGAGGGAGGGAGAAACTATGCCTTTTTGATGGATAGTGTACCATATAATTTGTCATCGAGTACATAATTTCTCTATGCTCAATTACTGTATGCCTACTTCCAATTAGTGCAGTATTTTGTTCAATTTTAGCATGTGGTTAATCATATTATGGTGATGAACAAAGACTAAGAATGAAATATATAGTGTGCTTCTATTAGGATTCTATGCTAATAGTAATGGGGGGAAACAACACAGCCTGCCGTCCATGTGGATAACCATGTTATACGCATTGGCTTAGAGAATTCTCTTATTTTGTTGCAGTCAAGAGAAAGATTGATAAAGAGCCTGCGAGCTATGAACGCAGGGGATGCTGCTGAGCAAGTCATTCGGCAAGTTGATAAATTGATTAGAAATGGTGATCGTTCTATCCGTGATGCTCAAGTTAGCAAGGTAAGCGGTGACTTACTGCTTATGCCTGCAAAATAAGCTGGTGACATTGAGAACTAGTTGCTAGCAGCAGATTTTATCTTATTGTATCACATTCATTTTCATTTTTAATGGTCAGGATGATTATTTATCAACTCAGACACCTGTTTCTGGGGAATTATCTAGAAAAAGATCAATGCCTCTAGATAAAGAACAATTGGCCAATGGTCATGAGGTCTTCTCTAAACGAATTCATTCTGGTCCTGGTCCACACTCTCCTTTACCGGTTCAAATAATTGATTCTGGGCAGGATGTTAACTCTACTAGTGAATTATCCTCTAATGTTCCTGTGCTGGATAGCGAACTAGCTGCTGTGGAGCAAATGATTGCCATGATTGGTGCTTTGCTTGCTGAAGGAGAAAGAGGTGCTGAATCTCTTGAAATCCTTATTTCAAAGATCCATCCTGATCTGTTAGCCGATATTGTCATAACTAATATGAGGCACTTGCCTAAGACACCCCCATCATTAACAAGGCTTGGGGATTCACCAGTAACACAACAAGCAGATACCCGAGGCAGTCAATCACAGGTTGTAGTAGCATCTGCTCCAATAAATTCTGTTCAATCCTCTTCTATTACTGCCCAAGCTCCATTTCCTTCAGCTACAGCCACTGCCGCTGCTGCGTCTCTATCTGACATCTCTAATGTCAATAATCTGCCTGCTGATTCTAAACGTGATCCGCGCAGGGTAAAATTATTGCATTTTTTGTGCAAGTATTGGCATCTGTAGTTGATATTGGTGTATCTATTATCATAAAATGCTAATTTGTTTAATTGACTTGTATTATTCCTGGTATAAAGGATCCTCGTCGCCTGGATCCAAGGCGTGTAGCGGTAACTGCTGCAGGGGCAGCTGTATCAGTTATGGATGACCCTGGTTCTATGAAATTGGACTTTGACGAATCTTTGTCTTTGAGTAAGCCTGTTTCACACCCTGTGGTGACCACTATTGACAATACTCCAGCACCTCTAACAGTCAATATCAAAAGTGAAGATATGATCTCTGAAGGTCCACCAGTTTCAGGACCTGAACAGCCAATTACCAAAATGGAGGTTCTAGAGAAGCCAGGAGATAATGACTGGAATCCAGAAGAAAATGCTTTCTCAGATCCCTCACTCTCTGCTGCTGATATAATAGATGAGGATCTGAGTACAGTGAAGCTATCAGATACTGAGACAAAAGGGACAAATTCAACTTTACTGGAATTTGATCAGTTTTCTCCTGATGCTACAACTGCATCTACATCAGAAGATACCTGTCTGGAATTACCACAGCTTCCACCATATGTTGAACTATCCAAAGATCAGGAAAGTAACATCAAACACATGGCAATTAAGCATATTATCGAGTCATTCAAGCATTTGCATAGGACAGATTGTCAGCAGTTTTGCATGCCATTACTTGCTCGAATGGTAGCTCAGGTGATTTTTATTTATTTATTTGTTTATTTTTTCAACGCTCCATCTTTGTAATTATATTGAAATTATGGACTTATTGCTTTTGTTTTTTATTTAATACCTTGTGCATATAAGGTTTACCATCCACGTACAACTATTTCATCTTGTAATTTTTATTAAGCAAATCTATGCTCCTATATCAAGCAATGCTCCTTAAGGTGTCATAATAAATGTAAATTATGAAATACAAGAGTACAATGACAACTGTCTTATCTAAAACTTCCTCCCACACATAAATGTCTTCAAGATTCAAACCTAATAAATTTGTGAGTAGTGGATATTTAATCAAAGTCTAGACCTTTATTCTTTAACTATTCTTTAAATAATAATTTAAAATAATAAAGCAGATTGACTTGCACTTCAGTGGCTATCAAGATAGAAGCGTTTTAAAATTCCAGAGTGTTGTGTCATAAATCAATGTGTACAATGCGTAGTCTATGCAAGCATAGGCAATTGAAATAAAGAAAACAAACTTGACCTCAAAAGCAACAATGCGTTTTGATCTTATGTCTACTATTTATTAAAAGAACAGAGACAATTTTCAATCTTATCTTTTTGTTCCAAATGTTCCAAATATTTACTTATCTTGTTCAAATGTTTTTTGAATAAACTAATTAATATTATAAGGTTATAAAAGTAGTATTGAAATAAATAAGTTGACTGAATATACATATTTGTATTGTTTCTCTCAATTACCCTTATTTATCATCACTCTTATCTCCATTACTTTTCCTCTTACTAAACGCATGTATGTGTGTCACTTGCTATTAATTGAAGAAAGGCACGTAGAGGAGGGACTACTATAAACATTAGGATTTTAAGATTTTTGGGACAAACAAAGCTTGGCTACGTTTTGACCTGGCTTTGCTGTAAAGAAAAATAGTGGCAGGGATTGAATGATATAGAGGTCTTGTGTATCTCTATTCATGTGAAAATTTTCTATAATTTAGGAAAGAAAATACTTCCATGTAGTTTTCCTTGCCACTTAAAGGAAATGGATAAATAGTTTCAGGAATGTGATTTATTTAACCTGAAACATTAGATACACATGACATTAAAAATGTTGAGTATAATAAAAGGAAATCTGGAGTGTGTATCTGTTTTAATCATTTGTTGTCTATTAAGTTTTGAGCAGTATTATGAATAATATATTGGTCCTCCTTGTAGATTGATGATGGTAAAGAGTTTATTTTGATGCTGCAAAAACATGTCCTGGATGATCAGTGGCGAAAGGTACCAGCGTATTGAAACTTGCTTTATTTCAATGATGGAATTTTACATAATTTTTAATTTTCTCTGTCTTTTGCCTTTTTTTTTCCGAAATTTTTTCTTTTATGATTGCCTTTGAGTGTTACCAATTTTCTGGAATTTCCTTATTGAGTGCAGTCATTGCCACCATTTTCCTGATGATATGCAATTAGACATCCTCCTCCTCGTAATTTTCTTTCTTCTAATAAAATCTCTTTTTCTTTTATAAAAATTTGACTGTCTTTAAGGTGTTTCAATTTGAATGTGTTATCTAGAAAATAGATACTTTGCTATTAATAGCGAAGTCAGGCATCATCTTTTTAGATTTATGCATTGAAATCAGAATAGGATTGGGATATGAATGCACTGAATGATGGATGCTTAAAATGCATAATATGGTGTTTGAAGCTTCAGATTTTCATTTGCTACCATATGTTAATTTGGTGATTTATATATTCAAACCGTGGTGGTAAATTGTTGACCACGCATGTAAAGTAGTGCTTGTCAAGTGTGATTCTGGAGAATCCAAACATGGGTTAATAGATCAGCTGCCAAACAGTTGTTAATTTCTGCCATTGTAAGCTTAAGCTGCTCTACTAAAACAAAATTATAGTATTTGTAAGCTTATACATAGTTTATTACTTTATTACTGCTTGTTAAATAAGCTGGAACTTTGATGACGTGGGAACTTAGGGCACGTATGGTTGCAGGGAAGGGAGAGGGATTCCCTCTCCAAAGTTATATGCAATGTCTATTATACTCTTGTAATTATTACTTAATAAAATTTATCATTTTTTATTATATAATTAAAGTAGAGGCATAAAAGCCATTTTTCATTCACAAAATCACTTTTTTCTTTTCATTCCTCTTTCCATTCTGTGTACGAAATGGGTTGTTAGAAACACATATTGAGCAGTATAATTAGTGCAGTTAAATAATGATCTCATAAAGGATTGCACTGGTCCTGGTTAAGTTGCCAGTCTGCATGTGATCAGGGTTGCAAGCATCAGAACAATTGTTTGTTATTTAAATGGTTATGGATGGAGATCATCATTCTGTTTAACAAATACGACTTTCAGTTGTTTCTGTTTAGTAGTATTTTTCATATTTCTAACATAATACTTTGAAATGGATTTGCAGGGGCAGGAACTTGTATTGCATATTTTGTACCATCTGCACTCCCGCATTATATTGGATTCATTTCCAAACTCTTCATCTACTTCTGTTTTGTATGAGAATTTCCTCTTGGGAGTGGTAGGCACATTATAGTTTGTTTGGCCTTATTTGATCGCTAAATTCTTTTTTTATATTTAATTTCTTTCTGAGAAAATTTGGTTCTACCGTTTCCTTGTAGGCCAACTCTCTGTTGGAGTTCTTCCCAGCTTCAGACAAGTCTTTTAGTAGACTTCTAGGTGAAGTCCCACTTTTGCCAGAATCTGCGTTGAAGGTTTTGAATGATCTCTGCTATTCTAGTGTTATTGATCATCATGGTAAAATTGTTCGTGACATTGAGCGTGTAACTCAAGGCCTTGGTGCGATCTGGAGTTTGATATTGGGGCGTCCACAATATCGGCAGGCCTGCTTAGATATAGCATTAAAGGTAACTTGTCATTCTTGAGTCTCTACTAGCATAGTAATACCTATCACGTGGGATAGCATGTGTTATTGTCATTAAAGATGAAAACCATCTTCTGACCATGTGCAATGAATTGGGTTTTCAATAGGGTTATGCTTATATTTGTAGCAAAGTAAAAAGAAAAAGAAAATAGTTATATTCAGAGGTATAGCTGAAACCTTATGTATTGTGTTTGTCAACATTACAAATTAATTAAGATATTTGATTAAATTCTTAGTTTACCTTGTACCATTCATCAATAAAGGTCTTTTCATCCATTGAATGAGCTGAGCATTTTTTCCCCCCAATTTTTTTTTTCATCTTTTTCCCTTACTTACTAAAGTTAGTTATGTATGTATAGCTAAAGGTACTTTTAATTGCAGGCATATTGCTGCCTGGTATGATTGATCCATGGTATAACTATTTTCATTGTCTTCAATTGTCACATTAATTTTTTCACTGATGCAGGATGTTGTTTACACTACTTTGCAGTGAATCTCATGCTTTTGTATTTGTGGAATATTGTAATGATACATAGAATAGATGTTTTTCCTCACGCTTTAAGGTGTTTCTTCATGTCTGTTTTTTGACCTTAGTTTTTCCTTCCATTAATTTGTTTTCCACTGTTATCCAAAAAAAGAAAAAAATTGTTTTCCTTTCCACTTATCTGAGTACCAAGTCCATCACTGCAGTGTCAACTGTGAAAATGGCCAGCTGCTGTAAACATATCTATTATTTGACCTATTGTTGCAAGGTTTTTGAGTATAGTAAAGAAAAATTAAATGAGAGATTAAAGGCATTATTAATATTGTCATAGTTATGGTCTGTGTACTATGTAAAGTCAAAACTGTTTATTTCCATTTATTATATGGGACTAATGTATTCATTTCACTGTGGCAGTGTGCAGTTCATCCGCAGGATGAGATTCGAGCAAAAGCTATTCGGCTGGTATATAAACTTATGGTTCTATGAAATCTGACAGACTCTATCAATTTATAAGGTAACCACTAGCCTCTATTTGTGTTGGACAGGTGGCAAACAAACTCTATCAGCTAAGCTATATATCAGAAGATGTTGAGCAATTTGCCAAAGAAATGCTTCTGTCTGCTGTAGATCAAAAAGTCTTAGATACAGGTCTTTCTGAATCTGGACCCACTGAGCAAAGAGCTGAAGCAGAGGTATAACACTTGCAGTCTTTTTCAAGCGCCTTCTTCTTATTGTCTCCTCTCTGAGCTGCTCTACCAAAATGACTGCTTTGAAGAATTCACTATAAACCTGATTGAATTATTGGATGTCGAGTTGACTGCTGCTGTTTTTGCCGGTCTTGATTCATTTGAACTTTGCAATAAGGCATGGGTTTCTGTAACACTGTAGAACAGGTTGTACTAATTCTAAATGCATCTTGTAAGTGAACAGCCTGTAATGAGGTTTGAAGTGTTGCATCTTTTTTTTTCTTTTCTTTTTTTTTCCCCTCTGTTACTTTCAAGGATTTTTTTTTTTCTTTTAGTGTTCTTAATTAATTGAATTAATTGTCTACAGTTAGTGGCTCTTTATTCTTTACAGGTTGAAAGTCAGGAAACACCAGGTCCATTGCAGGTTTCAGAGTCCACAACTTCTGAAAATGACCCCTCTAGATGTGATAAACCAGTGGCTATAAGTGTTGCATCTATGTCATTCTCTGAAGCTCAACGTCTCATATCTTTGTTTTTTGCTTTATGCACAAAGGTTAGTTTTACTTATACTTCTTTGTATACAGCTTAGAGCTTGACAATGACTGCAACTGACTACTTTTCATCTGTTTTGGTAACACCAACACATCAATAAAATCCTTGCAGAAACCCAATCTTCTTCAGATTATCTTTAATGTCTATGGGCGAGCTCCAAAAACTGTAAAGCAGGTATTGTTTCATTTTGTTGAGTTTTCAGTATTATTGTTTTAGGATACAGCCAATGAGGTTGACAATCTGTATCTTTGGTCTGTTTGTGATTTTCATATAATGGGAGGTTAACAGTTGTCTTTTTCTAACTCACCATCCACGGTGAATGTTGGATTTTGCCCTGGCCCCTAGAGGCATGAATATACTATAACCAAAATTTTTTGATAAGAGATTGAGAGTTGTGTCACATCCAATAGTATGATCTGCCAATTTGTCTGATGCTTTAGGTTTCCGATTTTTCCTCTCATTCAATTCTATATGTCAGCATTAGATCACAAGTATGGGTTTGTTCATGTGACTAGTTGGGGCAGTATGTAAATGTAACCATGAGAATGAAAAAAGGAAACTCATAGAAGGAAATGACCAAGAATTGTGGCATTGTGATATTGCTTTTAAACTATCATTGGCACTGCTGGGTTTTGGTTTAATGCTTTTGACCTGTTCTATCTGGGCACTTGCAGGCCATTCATCGTCACATTCCTATTCTTCTAAGGGCATTAGGACAATCATATTCTAAAATGCTCCATATTATATCTGATCCACCACAAGGAAGCGAAAATCTTCTGACACTGGTAGCTTCCTGCTCTCACTGTTGAGGATAGCTTATTTTATTCTATGGAAGACTAGGTGGATTATTAAAATATGAAATAAATTATTATAATGCTGATTTGTATCCTTGAAGGTGCTGCAAATACTGACTCAGGAGACGACACCATCTTCTGATCTGATAGCCACTGTTAAGCATTTATATGAAACTAAATTAAAGGTATGCCTTACAAGTAACTGCTAACAGCATTCCTGACTTCTCCTTCGATGCTGAGATTTTTGGATTATATATTTATCCATACTAGTTTTGTGCCGCAGGATGTTTCAATTCTTGTTCCCTTGCTTCCGTCGCTTTCCAAAAATGAGGTTAATTCATGACATTCCTCTTATTTTCCTTTTCTGTATATATAATCTCTGAATTTTCCTTCTTTATTTTGTATTTTATTTTATTTTTTTTTTTTTGGGAGTGAGCAATTGTACAGTGGCCTTTCAGTTTGACATGTTAAGTATTAAACATTAGAAGGAAATTTTTTT
The DNA here is from genome assembly GCA_032878935.1 of Erythrophleum fordii. Taxonomy (NCBI): domain Eukaryota; kingdom Viridiplantae; phylum Streptophyta; class Magnoliopsida; order Fabales; family Fabaceae; genus Erythrophleum; species Erythrophleum fordii. Next base: position 8,518,459 of record JAVQMF010000058.1, read on the forward strand.
GTTAGTCATCTCTACCAGTTAGGAAGCTGCATTCACCTCATTTTTAATAATGTTAAGTGAAGAAAAGAGGGAAAGGAGATAAAAGAAAGCCAAAGTTGACCATTACTCTCTGCAATGCTTATTCCTCAGTGATTTTAATACATATAAAGGGCCAATCTCTAAGGATCTGGCCAAGATTACAGAACATAGAAAAGGGAACAAAATAATTACATTAAAGGTGGAATAAAAGACCCTAAATAAGGAAATTAAAGAGCTGACTCTTCTACTAAAACACGCATAAAACACATTTGCAGAAAACTGAATTAAATGGAGATATCCAGCAAAGAAAACATGCAGAATATAATGGATACCAACATTAAGGATGCTTTACTTCATCTGCTTTAGTTATTTCAGTATTTATAGTAATGACATATTTCTCATTACAGACAATCTGCTGCTTCCTTCTCAGGCTTGAAAACATTAGTTCAAGAAGTTCTCATAAGAATGATGGAAATTACAAAAGTTACATCCACACTCGTGAATCATGATAAAGTGTATACATAACTAGAAAAATTAATTATTAAGAATCTAGCCTTTGGCTACCCGCTGCCATTTGATATAGGGACCTATCCATAACATTTATCAGATGATATGAAGCTCACTGTTAAGTTTCATTTATTTGTTGTGTAGTAAATTCCCAATTCTCAGTCCAATATCCAATAGAAATCCAGTTGGTATTTGGTAAAATCAGATTAATTCCTGAATTTATAATTTTCAGCTAGTTTTGTTTGTATATCAGCGTCCTTGTAACTGAAGAGAAAATTGAGTTTTGTTGGATTGTTTATAGAGGCTATTTTCATCTGGCTCAGTTCAATAAACAGTATGTCAGAAGTTTGAAAAAAGCATAATGCCATGTTAATTGTGATATATTAGCTGGCCGTGTTTTCATGTGGTCCATGTTTTCTAAGTGTAAACTTAATGGTGGCAGGTTTTACCAATATTCCCTCGGCTTGTTGACCTTCCATTGGAAAAGTTCCAAATGGCACTTGCCCATGTACTACAGGTATATGTGAATGCTTAAACTGAAGTTCATATTTTGTATCTCTTATGCTTATTTTGGGTTACCTTGAGTCTAGGGGCTCTAATTGTACTTTTGTTAGCTTTTTGTTTGAGTATATTGGGAATCTGCCTCAATAAAAACTGAAATTCATAAAGCAAAGTCACCGAACTGTTCATTTGCTGTCTTTCTCTTCTAGATATGCTAAGCATTTTAAAATGTTTATGGCAGGGTTCAGCTCATACAGGTCCAGCTTTGACACCTGTAGAAGTGTTGGTTGCAATCCATGGAATTGTTCCTGAGAAAGATGGCATTGCACTCAAGAAGGCATGTTTCTGTCATTGTAAATAACTACTCTTATACCCCATGACTTCCCTCCCTACCCCCACTCTCCCCCCTTCTAGGGACAAAAGTTCAATGTGTTTTGTTCACCTAGAAAGCTCCAATTTTGTCCCGCTGGCACTCTCCCCCCTTCCATGACTTCCCCACCTGCTGCATGTAGTATGCTTATCAGACTTTTTGATATCTCATATCTGCAGAGAAAATCAGTTTGGTTTATTATCAGGACTTAAAACTGAATGCATGCTATGAAAAGTATGAAGTAAAGGTTTCTCAACCTGGTTGACAGTTACTATGGTGTTAGGTCAAGTAGATTGTATTTGCGTTTGTGAAGACTGTAATTTCAATTGACATATTTCTCTAAGAATGCATGTAATGGTGGTAGGATGTATCTATTTTTGGGTTTATTATGGCTGATGTTGTTAGTGCTGGTAATCTGCACTTCACCAACTCCTTTTTTCATCTTCCTTTATTCTTGGGGAACAGAGATTGTTAGCCTTCACTTCTATCAAAACCCAATAAGTGCAACTTTTATTTTTTGCAGCAGTATAACAGTTTACTGCTCTTTCTGATGTCTAGTCTGTACACTTAGTTTTTCTCATAATGGTTCATTTTCTAGTGAAATATTTACATTTTTCAATATGTATTAATACCCTTCCAAAAATTTGCATCTCTTTAGCTGCCTTCTACTTGTCATGGTAGGCTTTTTAAGATATTGTGCATTTAAGCTCTAGCCAGATTGTGATTGGCTATACCATAGTCTGCGTTCTAGAATGTAGTTCTGGTTTGGTTATCCTTAAGAATCAAACTATGAAACCACTATAATCCTTGCTTTGTTTCATTAATCTTATGATCTAACTCATCAAAGTTGGTCGCATAAGTAATTGTAGTTAAAAAAATCATAGGTGGTGACTTCTCAAATTTTGTCTATTGCTCTTGCATTACCAGATAACTGATGCCTGCACAGCTTGTTTCGAGCAACGTACAGTTTTCACACAACAGGTTCTGGCAAAGGCATTAAACCAGATGGTAAGCAGATTCAATCTGTTCAACAGTAATTCACAGATGTATTACAGTTCGTTTGTGGGTATCTTATTGTTAAAATTTTCAGGTTGATCAAACTCCATTGCCTCTACTTTTCATGAGAACAGTTATTCAGGCAGTTGATGCTTTTCCTGTACTGGTAAATTTCTTATTGCATGTTTTTGGTGCTCGAGTATTGCTGCTTGTGTTTATGTATTTATTGAGTTAAAATTGTTAAAACTTAATGGTAAAAGTTGAATGCTTTCTAGTATATGTGTTATAGTGAATAAACTTATGCTCGCATCAATTTTTGGAGCAACTGGTTCAATCAATGTCTTTTCTTAATCCTTGTATTTTCTGGCTTGTCGATGAAGGAATAATTTTGTGAATGTTTAAATAATCTAGAGGAGAAAGTAGAACATTGGGGGCTAACATATGGTATTGGTATCTTAAATGAGTTCTTGGTGAGCCGTCATAAGTGGTGCTTCTTGAGTCCTTATGTTTCTTTCCGAAGAAGTGCTGTCTTGAAAAGGCTGGCTCATATTGATCTACCTTTCTCTTCCCTTCTTTTATGATGATACTCCCATTCTTTCCCTTTATCAAATATTTTCAATGAAGTTTTATTCCCAATTTGTGATGAATTCTTTTCAATTATGAGAAGTTATTATATCTATTATGGAACTACTAACTTATTAGAGAAACATTTAGATTCACCATTTTTTTGACAATGTTCTTATTCATTTCAGTACTATTTTTAATATATGTTAAATTATTAAACCTATTTAAATTCCGGGTTCAACCACAAGGCCTGCCCTTTACCAATTTGGAGACCAGTCCTGTTTTTTAAAAGATTGGTTTTTAGTGTTCGAAAGTCTTTTTCAGGGATGACATAGCGAAGATGTGTACTTATAATTGTAATATTTATGCTCTACTTCTAGGTTGATTTTGTTATGGAGATACTATCGAAACTTGTGAGTAAACAGGTATGCTTACTCAATTTAGAATAGACACTATTTTGATTCTTGTACTAAGTTGTCTAACCCTGATTCCTCAACACTAATGATTAATTATACATTGGAAAACTAATTTATTACTTTTATACTGACTGCAGGTGTGGCGTATGCCAAAACTTTGGGTTGGTTTCTTAAAATGTGTATATCAGACTCAGCCACGTTCTTTTCATGTATTATTGCAGGTATTGCATTGTTTCGCTTACATAACATCTTGCTAATTTGTTATCCTTACGATTCAACCTGTTTTTTGCATTCTCGATGCAGTTGCCACCTCCACAACTGGAAAGTGCTCTCAACAAACATGCTAATCTTAGAGTTCCCCTTGCTTCTTACGCCAATCAACTCGCTGTAAAATCTTCCCTTCCTAGGTAAGCCTTTCTAGATATGGCTGTGTGTAAAGAAATGTTGGAGATAGATATGTCTACAATTCAACACCTGTTTGACCACCTGAAATAACTTTGAAATTGAGCTGAGCTTTCGAAGATTACTTGCAAATGCTCATCCCATCTGTTTCGTAATTATATATGGATGTTTTCATGGACATTAATGTCTGCTAGTCTATTATTGTCCCTTTCTGCATGTTATATTCTATGAAACAGAACGCAGCTGAAAGATATATCTAGATTTTGTTGTGTGCTCAATTTTCTAAGAGAGTCAAATTAAGTAACAATAATATTGGCTTGGTAAACGTCAAAAACTTAGTTTTAAGTGAATTTATGTTGTTACAAATGCAAATGATTCTTCTGTACAATTACTAAGATTGGTAACTTGGAAACTGCAAAATAATTGTAGAAAAATATTTGTTTTTCTCGTTAACCATTGGTCCCGTGCATGATATTATGTTTTTGGTTTCTGGGCCCTGAGGCGTAAAATTTGTATACTAACTACTTAGGTATCAAGGGGATATTTGATCTGATTTATTTGCTATCAATATGCTATTAAAATTGACATTTTCTAGTTTTAGATTTATGGCATTGTTAGAGAATGTGGTCTAAATTTCTCTTGCAATTAACTCATGTTCACGTGTACAGATCAACATTACTTGTTCTTGGTCTTGCAAATGAAACACAAATGCAGCAACATCAGTCAACTTCGTTGCAGCCTTCTGACACAAGTTCTTCAGTTCATGGAGCAACTCTGACATGATAGTTACGAGACTGACAGGAACTTAATAACTGGCTCAGCTGAATCTATTGTAGAGCGTAGAGGGGATCGGTCGCTTTCTCAGGGTTTCCAGCCAACCAAAGATAAATAAGAACAGTTGATACAGTGACTGATCACTTGGATTAGACTCTTTTTTTCCAGAGTCTGGAAGGCCCTGTTATTCTGGGGATATTATATCGAGAAGTTGCCATCACTAGAGCCCCATTCCAGTGCTCCGTCAAAGACGCCTAGGCTGCTCGAGGGAATGTTTAAGTAGTAATTTTTATGGTTCTATCTTGTGTAATTTTTATGGTTGTCTTATTTCTTGTGTAATGTATTCATCCAATTTTGATGCTTCCTTCCTGCTAGGCAAAGAAAGAACATTAGTGTGGTAGCATATCTAATCCTGCTGGAATTGATTTTCCGAATCAGTCCATTTATTCTGCAAAGGATGTCATAATGCTGAGAATGGCAAATAGCAATTTCAATCTCTAAAGGCCCCCCTCTGACGTACTTGTCACTGTTCCTCCCCCCCCCCCCCCCCCGGGGCGGCGCGGGGGGCCACTCCCTCTTTTTTTTTCATTAAATGAAATCTTTACTACGCCCTGGGGAAGTGACCCATTTTTAAAGTCAGTTCTTAATGTTAAGATTAGGAGTGTTTAAAGATTCGATTTGATTCAAAATCAAATCAAATTAACTTAATCAGTTTAGCATTTTGTTAGACTGTCGATTTTAAATTTTAATTGGATTGGTTCAATTTTTGTTTGATTTGATTTGGTTTGATCTGGTTTAATTCTTTTTTTTTTTGGGTTCAAAAGTAATTTTTTTAAAAAAGTTTTATTCTTTATAATATGTAGAATTTAACTTTTAATATACTGCATTTTTTAAAATTTTGATCAATAATAATTTTAAAATAATTTTTTTTTATTTTTCCCTAAAAATTTCATACATTTACAAAAAAAAATAAAAGAAATATCTTATAATAAAATAATATAAATAATTTATATATTTTTTAAATCACATAAGGAATATAATTTTGATACAAGTTTAATTGATAAAATTTTTATAATAAAAATAAAATAAAATATTAAATTTTAATTAATTATAAGTTTAATAGTTCAGTTTAGTTTGATTAATTGAATTAAATATAAAAAATTGACAATTGAACTGATTTAATCAATTTTATAATCATAAAAATTAAATAAAATATTTTATTCAATTTTTTAACGATTTAATTTAGTTTAGTTTAATTCAATTTGATTTTGTTCACTCTTAGTTAAGATATTGCATGCTAGCAGCCCCACGAATGACGTTATAAATCAAATGTCATCTTGCTAAGCTGGAAAACAAGGGTAGATTTAAAATGGCCATGGATGCTGCTTTATTTTAGTAACGAATATATGCTAATGGTCGTTTTGAAAAGAACTAAAACTACCTCTACACCGGGACAATTATGTACAAGTCACATCGAGTAATTTGTATTTTCATTCAAACAAAGTAGGTCTAAACAATCTGTTACGGCTTAATGTCATTATCATTGTGTAGTTTCTTTCATTTATGATATGTTAAATGGTCATTTGATCATAATCGTTACAGCAGTTACACAAGATAGGTAGCGGTCTAACCCAGTTAAAACGATGATGACAAAGTACTAATTCCTTTGACGAAAGAAGCCACGAAGCGTAATATGAAGGGGTGTAACTTCGAGGACCAGCGCTTTTCAATATCAGCAATTGACTTAGCCACCCCAACTGAATTTTTCTTCTTATCTGTACTTTCTACACTTAGAATATTCAAATGCATTATGTCAGATCCAGATGCTTTTTAACAGCTTTGCAAAAATTTTACACCTATTAATATGGAAATTCGTCAACTATACAAGTAGAGCAACTTTGCATGGATTCCGAGTCTTCTAAGTCTTAAATATGTCTAAAGGAGGAGGAGGAGGAGGAGGAAAAGAAGAGGGGGGGGGGGGGGGGGGGGGGGGGGAGCATGGAAACTATATTTGAGAAGTAGCCCTTACTAATTTTGATATAAGCCGTAAATCAGAACAGTTTTGTCAAACATCAAATTAGCAACCAGCGGTACCATCCGATACATAGCTGTGTATGACCTTCAAGCAACTTGATTAATACTCCCCCTTTCATGCTCCAGAGGATCTTTCTTTTCTCTATCGAAGAAAGAAATAATAGTAACATACTTTACAAGAACAAAATTTGCTTTTGCGAGAGAATATTGTTCTGAGAGAATTCTGGAAACAAAGTCAGTAACCTGTCTCTATCTTGCCAGGGAACCAAACGCAGCAGTGCCACTGGTCTAAAAGTGAAGTAGTATCTATCCAGAGATGTACCAACATCAATTATGGGCAAACTGTCATGATAAAAAAGAAGCAAGGATATTTTAGATCCCTCTAAGGCTAAAAGCCATAAATACATAAACAATTTTGGAATATATGAATTTCAAGTCATTGCACTCCTAAAACTGAAGGCTGAAAGAAACGATGAGATGCTTTTAGAAACGCGACAGCCTAAAATGTGACACTTTTCCACAGACATATTCCTCTTAGTATCCCTTATAAGGATCCCTTATAAGGATAAATAATTTAGTAGAGAAAAGCACAATATTCTGCATTTGCTTTAGGACTTCAAATAAGATTCAATATGCTACATGACAAAAATAATTAAATCATACCTATCAAATGCGAACAATAGTATTGCTGGGGGATTACTTGACGGGGATGACAACATCTAGGTTTTTCTGAAGCAGCCATCCCTTGGGATAAACTATATGAGCATGCAAATGGAGATGCCAATTCATTATTTTGGAACAACCAGAAGGTGAACCTTCCATTTGACTCTCATCTTCCACCAATTGTTCGATAAATGTGGTCTCCTGTAAAAACAAAAAGGATTTCAGTTCATGAATACAAGAATTGCAGATGATATTAAACAGTAAATATTATATGCTACAATAAAAGGACATTTAAACTGATTAATTGGGTGGCATAGAGTAAAGATAGGAGGCATACTTGAAAACCCTCCTTCACTGTGTCTAATTGTCGAATAGGATTTGAAGTAGGGTGCTGCCATCTTTTAGAATCCCACAAGATTGTGCTGTTAAAAGCAAATCCAGACATATCAACATGAAACCTACGAAGTCTCTTACTTTTCTCATTTGTATGCCACCCAATCACTTGACTTGCATTGCATACCGGACCCTCCAGGATGGCCTTATTTTTGCTTTGTGCAAGCATGGCAACAGGCCAAGTACCGAAGCGGCTATAAAACCAGTTTAACATTAGAATATAGCATTATAGATGTGCAAATGGTAGCAAACCTTTCATAAAGATAGAAAAGAACAGAGAGGTTCATTGATAGAGGCAACCTAGAAAAACATAATGATAATATTTTCAAAGGTAATTAACTAAAAAGGAGAACTTTAAAAAGCACAAATTCTTGAAGTCATTTAATCATGGAAGAAATGTTTGCCAAGACAAAATCTATTTCTCTGTTTCTTAATCAAAAGTTGTCAACAACTAAATGGAATCATGTTTATTAAGTGGTAGTGGATGGTATTATTTTGTAAAATATGGGAGCAAAGCATAATATTGGAAGGGGAAAATTCTTTAAACCAACAAGCTTACACAAATAAAATTACAGACATATCTTGTTACAAGTGATAGACTAAACACAAATATAATACATGCTGCAGAATGCTAGTGTAAGAAAATTGATCAAACAGATAGCTCGTGCCTTTAAGAAAGCACAAATCAAATTGTGCTTCAATCTTGTTTTCTGTTGTCATGAAAAACTTGGACATTGAGGATTCAGAAGCAGGAAAAAAAAAATTAAGCAACGTAGAAGTATAGTGTGAAGACTGACATATATATATATATATATATTGGTTACTCCAACTACATATTTAACAGGCACAGCAATCTGCAAGCCAATGCATGCAAGAGTAGCTGTCATGTGCATTGTTACCGAGACAATTATAGATATCAAATGGCCAAAAAAAAATTTAGTAACATATAAACGATTTATAATAATCGCATCTATATAACATGCCAAATACAAATCAGTTACAAAATTTTAATAGGAAATTCAAACGATAAATTTTAAGGAAAAAATGAGGGACCAAATTAAAATAATTCACAAAAAGAAAAGAGAACTGAGATTTTCAGGTGCATAATATTAAATGTAACATTAAGTAGAAACCCACAAACGATGCAACCAATAAGACGGTGCCAACCGCTTTATAATAGAGGTAACTTAAGATACGAAAGGGCCAACAAACGAAGGTACAAATTATGTCATATAATCGCAACAATCAAACCTCCAAAACATGAAATATGGATCAAATGCGGACATAGTAAATACTATAATTCAAATTAGACATTTGAGGGAAGAAGGGACGGGCCACGGTTGAAGTACCTTATGTCTCTCAAGGTCTCAAACAACTCCAGAGAATATATATTATCATCATCTGCGAAGTAGACAATCCCATCAAGTTTATGGCGCTCAATGTGCTCCAACGCCGTATTCCTTTGGTGAACTCCTCTGTCCTTCACATTTGTGGAGTTCTTAGTGCAGACCAAATGCCTATACATCACACCAGTTTTCCTTAGTATTTCAGCAGTCTCCATAGAAGCTGAATTCATTTCCACGACAATCCACAGAAGCGGCGGAGGTACGAGCCTGAGCACGTGAGCCAACCTGTTCAAGAAATAGGACTGAAGCGCCCGATTATATGTGGGAGTTACCACAATCAACTGCTTCCTCGGCACAAAATCGAGCCTCTCATCGGTTGTACTCTGCTTATCGGCACTCAAACTCACTGGATTAATCACAAAACCCTCGTCACGCTTCAGAACACGATCCTCAGGGACTAATTGTGCATTCGCGTGAGGCGGCTTGATCTCAAACGAGATATCCTGACGGCGAATGTCATCGACAACGTGACCAGCAGGAAACATACCCCACAAGAAACCTAAGAAGAAAAAGATCAAAGAGCTACACAGCGCTCTTCTCCATTGCCCTTTCCGAGCATACCGCCGCACAAAAAACCCGGCAAGAAACCTCCGCAATCTGACAACGTACGCAAACAACGCCGGCAATGGCGAAGCATACTTGGTATTGGTAGCAAACTTGTGATGAGGAGAGGAAACTGAAAACGAGCCAACACCGTTTTGGTACTGCCGATCGTGGTACGCCGGCGACAAAGTCCGTCGGAAGGACGCCATTAACTAACCCGCGAACAAATTATAGCAGTAACGAATCACCCATTACATGCCCAACTCGAATTACGTATTAGACTCGTAAGAAAGCAATTCCATTATAGACACCAAACCCGAACATTCCAAAAAAAAAAAATTGAAAAGATATATCTCATAGAGATCCGAAGGAGAATCAAATCAAAGACCCCAGAAGATAACAGATTCAAAGAGAAAATCAGAGAGGATTCAGTTAAAATTGAGTAAGAGTGCAGAAGTAGGACTATTTGTCGGAACTGACAGCAGCAATTGCAATCGGTGGATGAGTGTTGTAGAGAGAGAAAGTACAGACGAATTTGGAGATTGTTGCTGAAACGTAAAGGGGAAACAGACGGAGGAATGAGAGAATGTAACAGGTCGGGTGGGGAAAGAGCTCTGAGATTGCAGATTCTAGCGCCTAATCGATTCACTCAACATTGAAGCGGAGTTGGGGCTGGACTGGACCGGAGTTGAAGGAAAGGGGTTGAAAGTGTTCGTGGGTCGGGTTTCGTACGGTTCGGATGAGAGAACCGTATTTTAAATAACATGTTACGCGTTCCAATGAATAACACGTAACTTGCTGTGTTGGCTTCGCCACCATTTTGTCCTTCCTCGACGTTGAACGGATCTGGTGCGTCAAAGTTTTGCATATTCTATCCAAATTTAATTTAAATTGTTTAAATTATATATTTTTTTTAATTTAAAATTTTTTTATTTTAAAAAAATACAAAACGTAAAATAAAAACAATTTTACAAATATTAACTAAAAAAATATTTCATATAAAAAGATTTTATAAAACCTAAATTATACAAATTAAATCTAAACAACCAGCGCACATTTTCCGGATTCATAGAGAATCCGGTTTCTCCTTTATGCCTCTCGGTTTCTTCTCACGGTCACATGCTCTATCTTTTGACTCTCTCCATCAACATTCGTTTCTGTAACTAAATCGAATTTAAAAAAGAAAAAACAGAGTCATCTGAATCACGTTCTCCAACAATTACTCATATTTTTTAATTTTAGAATATTGTGATAAACTTTATATTTGTAACTAGATGATTAGGGGGTGTCAGAATTTATTTTTATGTATCTTAATTAATTTGTGTTGTGGTCTGAAGATTAGAGTCACCCTTGTAGGAACTCAGACATTCAAAGGTTAAATTTAATTTTAATATACTCTCAAATTTCTATTACCCAAAAAAAAAATCACATTTTCTACCTACTCGCATAATGTAGGTTTTATGCTCGCGAGAAAAGTAATATTTGTAAATTTTTATCAAACATCTCTAATTCTAATACGAAAAAAGCAAAAAGTGTACACACAGGTTCTACTTTCTTTTTTTTTTTTGGTGAAAAGCATTTACAAAAATCTTTTGTTTGCGGCGAAACGAGACGAAGTTGGTCAAATGCGTTGTAATTCCCTCTTAATATGCAAGATGCTTCCATTTCCTTTTTTTTTTTTTTTTCAAATAAAGCTCTGGATCTTACGACCCTCTTTCAAGATCAAAAAGAAAATAATTACTACAAAACAAAATATTTTTTGTCCTAAGGTGAAATAAAGTCTTTATCGATGAAGCCTAATTTATTATAGATTGTTTTAAAATATTAATAATGTTTCTCTTTAAATGAAGTCTTGAAACGTGTTTGGTGGATTGTCATTTTGAGTCCAATATCTTAAATGACTATCCACATTCAAAATATTTATGTTTAGTATATTAGTGTCTAGAATGGTGGAGATCATGGAATTGCATCATTTGGGATGGTATTTTATATTAACAAACAATTTTAAATATTTATTTTCCACTTTTTTCAACTTTGTTAAATTTTATAAAATATTATTTATATCATTGCTAACTCAATTTTAATTGTACTACCAACTATGAGTATCTTAAATATTATATCTTATACTCTAATACCTTATATCATAATATCTAAAATATTGTAAAATGTGAAATTAAATTCATTTTGGGTTTTGGTTTTGGATTATCTAAAATTTTAAGTAAATTAATCATTTTTCCTCTAAAAAATTATTATCATCTCAATTTAATCATTTAAAGATAAATTCCCTTAATTTAGTTGTCAAAAAATTATTCTTTTCCTAATCTAATCTTTTAAAGATAAAATTTTTCAATTTAGTTTCACAAATAATTTCTTTTTTAATCAAAATAACCTTTCTATTAGGTAAATTTAGGATCCTATGTGATTGTTGACTAATAATATAAATTAATCCAAATGATTTTAACATAAAAGTAAGTTAGATCTTTATGTATCGCACCATAAATATTTTTCATAAGAACCATTCTAATTGAATAAAAATATGTTTGAAGGATTAAATTAAGGAATTTTACTTTTCAAGAATCGAATTAAAAATGTATATAATTTTTTAGAAACCAAATTAAAAATGTTTATCTTTTAAGGAAAAAATAATCTTTCAAAAACAAATTATTAATTTATTATAAAATTTGTAGATGACGACGTAATTGTAATCCCCAACACTGGAGAGTTTGTCATAGTTGGTAACTAGTTAGTTATGCAGAACAGAAATGAGCTGGTATTAGCTTAGATGGCTGTTGCTTTCTTTGTGTCGGTACACCCTAATTTGTTTTCACATTACTAAAATATTTTCCATTGATTTCATTTCCAACCCGCTTTGCATTACGAAAATATTTTCCATTGATTTCATTTCCAACCTGCTTTAATCTAATCATGGTAGTAGGAGAATGAGTTTTTATGGTTAGAGATTTTTCCTTTAATTACAGGGAGTTAGTACCAACTTTTAACTACTTATTGACTTATACACGCAGAGCAGTTTTTTTTTCTTTGTTTCAATATCTGCCTTTCCAAATAATTAGCTTTAATCAAATCCTACGCCTCATCGATTTATTTTTAATTTTTATGTATATACATTAATTTATAAGTTTATTGATAATATTTTGTTAATAACCAAACCGTGCATTCACTCTCATAGCCACATATACTTCAGAGGCAGATCACCCATTGTTGTTAAACTCACGCCCTGACTTTTTAATTTTAATAAGTTTAAGTTTTTATTTAAAGAAATCATATTAACTCGTTTGTAAACTCAAATTCAATACAAAATTAGTTTAATTTGTTTTTGATTCAGATAAATTCAATTAACTTAATATATTTTGAACCAAGGTTGACGAATTTTTATATAATTGAGTCAAATTTAGTTTAAAAAGAATAACAATTTTTAAATTCAATATAATATATTAAATAAGGATTCAAAAATAATATTTATATATTAATTTTATTAGAATTTCTATATTAAAAATATGAATTATAGAATATAAATAATTTTTTTAAAAATATATAAAATGTATTTAAATAAATTTTTGTTTGTATATTATATTTTATATGTGATTATTAACAAATATAAATTCTTACGAATTTAAGATACGAGTTTATCTCTTTTTACGAATTTACTTAAACTCACAAATTTGACACCCTCTTAATATTTTTTAAAATTTTATATACAAGATTATGTTATGATATTATATATTTTTTATTTTGAATTTATTGAATCTATACTTATTACATGACTCTATTGTATAATTTTCTTTTATTATTATTGGATACAATAGACCTACACAAATATTATGTATATAACTTTCATTAAAAAAAAATTTATAATTGGATTTCTAGTCTACCAAACCTACATATGTATTTTTTTATTATTTGATATTTTAATTTGAATCTACTAAATCCACATAGATATCTTTTTTCTTTTTTTCTTTCAATTATTTTATTTTTGCTAATTTTTCTATTTTCTCTCTATCTTTCTTCATTTTTTGCTTTTTTTTTTTTCAAATTATCCATATTTTTAGTCAAAATTTATACAATGCTTTTTCTTTCTCCTCTACTGCCTCTTACTTGATATTTTTATTGTTTATGAGCTTCATCATTTATGTTCTTCCCATCTCAGTATGTATTTTTTATGTTCGAATTGTGCTTTTTAAGTATAGTTTTATTTTTGACAATACTACAATTTTTTAATTTATTATTAGATAAAATAATATTTAGAATGCTCTATAAATATAGCTTTTCAAATTAATAGTCATAAATTTGTATACTTTGCCAAATAACTTTGTTTCCCTTCAAAATATTTTTAGTTATTCATTGAATAATTATTATATTGTTAGGTGATAATATATTTTTCAATATATCTTTGTCATAGATTATATGAGTATTGAATAAATATAAAACTATGCCTCATGAGTACTTAATTAATGAAGTTGTTAATATTAATATGAAAAGTAATTTTTTATACATTGCTCATTCAAATTTGAATTTGTTTATAAATTTAAGAGAAAATGATATTGCTAGTGAGTTAAATGAAATTTGGTTTTAATTCAAAAGTTTTAAAAAATATATTTTATTTGAACAATATAATATTAAAAAAAATTAAATAATAGAATATAAAAAATTAATTTTTTAGGGCCCCTTATTTGTTTTTTTTTTTTTTTAATTTGACAGGCTGCTACTCATTGAGGGAAGGACGGCCACCAAAGCAATAGACGGCCATCAGCCAAAGACCCAAAGTGACCATAATTAATTAATGCAGCCTTTATCCCCGACGGCGAGTGGGCGTTGGTGGCAGCGTTTCATTTTATTTTATTTATTTTATATTTTGTTTTTTCTGATTGTCGGTGGAAAGAATTTAGAGAACAAAAAATTGTGTGTATTTATTATTTAATTTAGCTGTGCTCGTGAACCAAAAAATAAATAAAAAAACTGTGCTAGAATTGATTTCGTAACAAAATTGATTGTGAAGTTTTATTTATTTATTTTCAAATTTGATCTTCCATTCGTTGGATTTGAATGTTTCAGAATCCAAATAGAACATGCTTATTTATGATGGTAATGAAATCGGTTAAGCATGAAATTTTTTTTTTTTTAATTTCTCATTATTATTTTTTTGAGCACATCCTCATACATGACTAGTGTATATCTCATATTGGTTGAATTTACAATTGGTTATGGTATACCAAATAAAGTCGCTATTTTTTGCTTGAAATTAATATTTAACATTAACCAGAAAATAACTACTTTAGCAACATTAAAGTAAAAAGAGACTTTTGTCCTAATTATTCATAATTCATAGTGTTCCTTATGTAGGAATATTTTAATTTATACATGAAATAGTATTAATTAATTATTCAACTAATTGATAAATTATATTTTTAATAATATCAAATAATTAAGTAATTAGGTTAATGTCATTAAAATAAGTTGGGTTATATAATTAGATAGCTTATAATAAATCAAAATGCTCATGAACTACTAAATTAATGACTTCAACTTACAGCTATTATCTTATTTGTATTGGCTGAAAGTTTAGTTATTACATCCATGTATATATATTATAATAATTTAACTTATGAGATAAGTAAGTTTTAGTTCATATGACAAATAATTTTAGCTTGTCGAGCAAATAATCTTTAACTTATGAAACAAGTAGTTTATTATTATATGTATCCCTATTAGCTTGTGAGATAGGAAGAAAATTTTTTGACTAAATAATAAGATATAATTCTCTTTATATATTTTCTTTCCCTATATTTCTCTCCAAAAATTTGATTAATTCAATCAATAAATTAAAACATAATTCTAGATAAATTAAGAATCCTATTTTTTTTAATCTCCACTGCAATTGCTAGCAGCTTATTAATGACCAAAAAAAAATTTGGACTTAAAAAATTAGAGTTGCTTGTCCAATTGGAAACGGAGATGGAGCAAAGTATTTTAGGTATGTGTAAGGGGATAAGGAATAAGTATGGGTTTGGATTTTTTCTTTTTAAATTTATTTTTGGGATATTTTTAAGAATTCGAGTAACGTAATACTCAAAAAGGCATTATGTGCATTTTAAATTATATTAATGGTTGTCTGAAACTTTTTTTAAAAAAAAAATTTGTGATTATATATATAAATATAATACAAATTTGAATATCCAGAATACAATACCCCCTACCCATATCTGATTGGAAAACCTAGCATGCATTTTAGTGGGCTATTTAATAAAGTAACGACCCAACTTTGAAAGCGAGCGCCAATATAAATGGGCAAGAAAGCCCAAAAGAAGGTCGAAAGACACAGAGATGGGCCAAACTAGATTCACAAATAAGAGAAGGCTTTGAAGTACGCATTTGCACACCCATCGCTGGAAAAAAATTGATGTTGTCATATGGTAGCAAGACTCTTCACAAGTAAAGCTTTGGCGTAGCCATCAATCATGTACTCCTTCCTAATTTGGTCACTCAGTTGATGCTATGGAAATTGCATCCCTCTTCACAATAAATAAAGTTTGAACAACTTAAAATAAGAAAGATAGAATTATATAACAATTGGCATGTTGGGCCATCTTAATATGTTCGAAGTTCAAACGTCTGGATTCTTCCTATACAAAGCTTACTCAAGTGTGGAACAATTCTAATGAAGAGCATGAGTTAAAAGAAACAAGCCAACTCGTGCAGTGGATACTGTAATAAACATTGATGCCCATCTTGATTTTCACAAATCATTGGACTTGCATTCCTGAACCTTAAGCCAAAGTTATCCGTTGAGCATTTGAGAATTCATATAATTATATGAACACTCTTCCTAAATGTACATTATAACCAATTGAGCCATTACATTGCAACTAATTGATGCTAGCGTTAACGACCATCTGCTTCCGCATTACTCTTCACTAGCAGACTCAGCAAAAATCCAAAAGTCAAAATGCATTACTTGAAAGTCACACAAAGATTGTCTCTTTTCATTTGGTAAGGCTGAGCACGCATTGTCCATTCTCATCAGTTGATTAATGTTGTTTGACTTGAACCGACGACTGGTTAACTTGTATGCTTTTAGCTTTTGCTATTCAAACTAATTACGAACACAAAATTGCTTCGGATGGTGCTCAAATTAAATCGGACCCAGACATACACCATGTCATGTGTGTGTGTCACTATTCTTGTAAGCGTTTTTTGACTCTCAAGCTCTAAGGTCTCACAATATTCATCATGTAGTGTATGACCCATTGGTATTTGATTTGCAAACCCCACTCACAGAAAACAGGGCTGGCCAAGTAACTATTAGTATCCCTCTTTTTTCTTTTTGATGATTTGGTTTTAGTATCTTTGCATTACATTACATTGATTGGTGTTTATGGCTTCTTGGACTTCTTTTTGGTTACCTTTTCTTTTCTAACATTTGTTATATGTGTAGCCCACCCTGCAATATGAATCTTCCAGCTTCACACAAGGTGGCCATCTAATAAGCCAGAATTTAGTCAAACCCACAACTAAAAATGAAAATAGGTCAAATGCCTTTTTTACAAGGTACAAACAAATTAAGAAAATGCCAAACCCACCGCCATGTATGAGAGGAAAGTGGCATCTTCTCTTTGCTTCACTTCCACGTCAATTCAAAATAAGGTCAAGGCCTATTGCTTAATTTAGTTGGTATGCATAGCATGGGTGATGTATGTTTTTATTGAATACAAAAAATCAAGGACAAATTGCACCTACTCACCTGATTTTTGTAATACTCCTCAATCTAAAAAAAAATTACAATTAATCATCTAATTTATTAGTCTCATTATATTATCCAAATTTATAATTTTTAATCATATAAAATTACTATAAAGTGGCGCCATTCCCGTTATTTAATACCTGTTTTATGATTTTTCATCTTCTCTGGTTAATCTGTTCATGCCTCTTCATCAGAGACTTTGGAAATGCCAGCGGTATCTTCTTTATGGCAGGTTGGGATGTGATTAGAAGAAGAAACTGTAACGGAAACTCAATAAACTAAAAAGTTTGAGTGCATTCTCACACCTACTGTGCCACAAGTTATATGATTGTCATGCTGGAGAGATATAATCAACTGTGTTACAATAAAAAATGCAAACGTCTAATTCAGCTTGAATTGGTATTAAAATAATCTCTTTAAGTGCATGTTTAGAAAAAATTTTTTATTCTTAAAATTACGTCTTGTATAAAGCAACAATATATTGTTTCTATAAAACAATGGTCAGCAAATATAATTCTAATCTCTCCAAACACTATAAATAGATATCTTTCATTCGTTTTTCTCGTTTTGTATGATTCAGACTTAACTTCTACTCACATATTTCATTCAAAATAAGGAACCCTGTTTCATATTCCATCCCCAAACCCAAACATCAATTGGAAACATCCTCCACTACCTCATTTCTCTTTCATTGTTCATCTGATCTCTCAGCAACCTCTTCGTTAGGTATATAACTAATTAGAAATATTACAGTTCAGGTTTTTAAATTGAATATATTTATATTGAAAGATTTTAAATTTTAAAAATATTATAAATAAACCAAAACAAAAATTTTAAATTGAGTTGACAAATTACAGTTAATGACCTCAAATTAAATTTTTTTATAATTTTAAATTTTAAATTTTTTAGTATAAATATCTTTAATTTAGAATTTTTAATTGTAATTATTCCTAATTAATTCTTCTCATCAATTTGAATAATTATCCATCAAGAACTGGATATCGAAAGGTTTTAAAATCGAATTAAAAGTTAAGATTTCATATAAAGACCCCTTTAATTGCAGCAAGCGCCCAAACAGAAGTATATTTTCCTTAGGCTTCAATTTGTATTACACAAAATTTACCGAAAAAAGAGTCAACTTTCTATCAATTAAGAAATTAACAAATAATTGGGAAAGAATTTTTGATGATATACCATGAATTAATCGAGTCCCTTCTCATCTCCAACCATGTTTTGCCATGTCCCAACGACAGATTGATTGGGGAAGTTGAAGGAAAGGGCAAAATGAGTGTTAAATATTAAGAATGGTGCTCAAGTAAGTTTATATAGTTAAAATTTTTAATTTAAATAATAAGAAACTGATTATAATTAATGGGGATAATAAATCAGGGAATTGATTATATATGTTTTTAGAGTGTGAGAGACGTTGCAATTGAAGGCAAATACGGAATGAGCAAGTGCAATTTCTCCAAAAACTAAAGTACCAATATTTTAATTGAAAGTGAGTGAGTATGGCCCCCCAAAAAAAAAGCTGTCATTTATATAATTATATATATATATATATATATTTCATACACTTTGATAAAATCATGTATATGGTTATGCACAATTTGTTTAACAAAATTAATTTAAAAATATGAATATTTTACTATGTTTTTGTAATTATTACATTCTTAAATACTAAAAAATTAGGTAAGTTTAGTTTATGGTTCTCTCTTTATATTGCTGTAATATCGATGTGTTTTGCATAAATTATGTGTAATATATAGCTTGGATATTTTTCCTAATAAACTATAACAAGTCCTTCTCTCATGAGTGCACCCTCTAAGGTAATGGCCAAAAGGAGAGGGGGGGGGGGGGGGTGTTAATTTTATGTAATGATCGGTTCCTATCAGGGCTCTTAAAATATGGGGTTAAGTGGCTACAGAAGTGGCTGAAAACGAAAAAAAAAACATGCACGAAAGTTGGCCAAAACAAAGGAAGCTTTTCTTCTTGAGACATGCCAAATGGAGGGCCAGTTTCCCACAGTGGAAGAACCGAAAGGAAAAGCAAAAACCATCTTTATTGCATAAGAGACAAAGAGTACTGAGCTAGCTAGGCTTTGACATTCAAAACCCTCCGTATAACCCTAAAGCTCAGAGTCACACTCCTACAAATGACAACTTCTGTCCCCTATAAACAATACCAAAGCCCCCTCCACCTCAAAGTTACATTCTCTCATAGCATTCCTATACGTGTCAGTGCATGACTGGAAAAAAATGAAATGGTCCGAAGCGGACCCCTCTTGGAAAAGCCATTACGGCACTGCTACTACTCGTGCTTGTGTGTGAGTGAGAGAGAATGCAAATACCGCACGATTGGCATCTCTTGAAAGTTGAATGGTACTTCACTACTTTTACATTATTATAACCTCTTCTTGCTTCCTCCTTTTTACTTGTAGACAAATAATTGACACGTGAAAGAGTGAAACTAATTAAATATCTATAATGGTCGCATTGAATTGAAGTAGAGGGAATTGTTGGTGTTTTATTTTACTGAAAAATCTTACACATATGGATTGATACCCTGAAGTTGTCCATAGATCCCTGATAGGAAAAAAATCCCAGTCAGACACTCGCAAATAATGGAAGACAATAGGAACGCGCTCGCAAATAATGGAAGGCAATAAGAATGCATGAATGTGTGTCTAAGTTGAAAAGAAAATGCGTACCGCTGCCATCTCCGAGGCGCATGTACGATTATGTTTTGCCATTTGCCCCACACACCCACACACAAAGAATCTTAGACCGTAAATGAAGACTTGAATGAAGGACAAAAGGTGCGGGCTATTTCAGTGAGACAATGTTACATGCATACACTTTGGGAAAGACAAAGAAGAAAGGAGCTTTTTTTAATTTTACTTTTCAACATTTGAGAATAATTAACAATGAAAGAAAAGGCTTCAGGCTTGCCACCCAAAAAGATCTAGCTTTGCCTACACCACTAAGCCTAAAATGGGAATGGCCTCGGTGCTGTTTCTGAAGAGATGAGGTTGGTGTGTGACAAGACATTAAGAGGGAAAGGGGCATTTATACCCAATTGCCAGATTAAGCCAATTCTCTGGCTAAATTTTTCAATCATGCATTATAAAAATTCACAATAGAAGGCTTGTTTAATGATTCTCTAATCCCTTTGTTGACGACCTCCTTTACTTTATGGTTTCTTTCCATGAATGGAGCTTTTGGTTTTATTCGAAGAATGCCATTACATGTATAGATGGGCAATATGGGGCGGTCTTCAGTGCCGTGTAATAAGTGGCTCATAAATGATGCTATTAGGCGACTTTTATTATTAGTAGGCTAAATTACACTCATATACCTTAAAAATTTAATTAAAATTTTTAATTTTTTAATATTTTGATATATATTATTAAAAAAATCGTTCTTCCAATTTATTTGTTGTCAAATAAATTAATTTTTTTACATATTATGATGTTGTAATTTTATTTTTAATATGATAATAAAAGCATTTATAAGTTGATATTAAAATCCAACATTATATTATAATTATTTTGTTAATATAACATTAAAAATTTTAAAGAAATAAAATATTCCATAAAAAGCTAAATTTATTGATAAAAAAATAAATTAGAGGTGAATCAAATATAATTTTTTAAAAAAAAAGAGTCTAAAAAATAATTTAGTCAAAATTTTTTAAAAAAATTTAGTATAATTTACTCATATTATTATAATTAAATTTAGATGTAATTTTTTATATGATATATTTTTGCTATTAATTTTTTAATTAAAATATAATAAATATATTTTTAAAAATTAAAAAATAACAAGTACATAGTTTAAATAAAAAATTATATACTTATTTATAAAAACTAAATACTTGTCATATGAATATTAAAAATTTATACACTTATAATATATTAATTTTATTAAGAAATATTGTATCAAAATAAGAAATTGCTAACTGGAAAAAGCAAATTGAGGTGGAAGCCATGTGTCATGTTCCCAACGGTTGGTCTTCGAATAGAACAATCTCTTAATATGGGTTATAACACGTAGCTTAAAGTTATTCGACTCTAACTTGAATTAGAATGGGATAGAGAATGACGAGTTTGATAGATACAAGAGTTCCCGTCACTCCCTTCCCACCATCAAAAAAGCGATGTTCATACACAGATGTAACAACATACTTTTATCATGTTTCTTTAATAAAAATAGGTAGTGATATACAGCGTGAAACAACTGTATATTGTGGGAGATAGATGGCAACCAGAGCTGAAGGGTGAATGTGACATTATCTAGGGTTACAAGTAAGGGTGCACAAAATATGAGTTAAATTGAATTTTAGTTTGGTTTGATGTTTAGTTAAATTTTGATCAGGTAAATTCTTTTTAGTTTGATACTTGACCCGACACAGATTAGCATAGTTTAATTGAATTAATCGGGCACCATTAATTGGCTTATTGGATTTTTTTTTCTATTTTTAATAAAATTATAAAATAGCTTTCTAAAAAAAATTTATAAAAATAATTTATATATATATATATATATGTATAATCTTATTTTTGACTTGGTCCAAGACGTAACTCAATACGACTAGAGCGAACAGGTTGTACAACCCTAGTTTTGGGATAAGAAAGAAAAAGGGTATTTTGGAAGGCAAAGCGAAATGTCAATGACAGTGAAAGTAGAATACATTAAATAGGTAAAGGTCCATAGATGTCCTATATCCGCGCCCCATGAGGGGCACCCCTTATTTATTCTTGCACGTACTCTGAGCAATGCCACACTTTCTCACCTATGCTCCACCTGCTCTGAGTATACAGATTTGGATTCTTTTATGTGTGTAATATGATAATTACACAACAACAAAAAACTTAGATAAGCATAATTTTTGTTGTATTTATTACATTTTTATATAATCATTATATTACATGAGAAGATATAAATCTATCTTGGATAAGATATGTGTATAGTTTGTTGTTTACGTACAATGAGTTCTTCTCTTTCTTTTTTTTTTTTTTTTGGGAAAAAAAAAAATCATGTCGAAATGGCACTCTGTAACGGGATACTTCAAGTTCGAGCATAGGATGAATATATGGGGATTTAAGAGCAGAGTTTTGAATAATTTATGGGCTAATTTATGTATTTACTAAGTTCATCTCACTTAAATATTTGAATAAATGTTGAATTAAGGATATTTCTTTTTTTTTTTTTAAGTTCAATGTATTATGGGAGTGTGTCCTTTAGTCCTTACCATGTTACTTTTAAATTTCTACATTTTTCTAGTCCTAAGTAATGCTTTCATCTTTTGTTTGAGAACTGAGTCGATCAGCTTAGGACTTACGTATATTTGACGCAAAATGCTAAATAGTTCTCTCAGGCCTCAACATGGGGGGACCCTCGTGCTCACACGTATTTATTTCAAATTAAGGTATTTAAAATAGCATGAAATTAATAGATATTATACAATAATATTGATTGTACGCGTTACTAATTATAACATCAAAACATTCTTCTGGATATACAAGAGAAGCATGCTCAATTTGATTTTGACTATTTTCTTCACCTGTCATCTTAACATTGATTGAAATGGTAAATTGAAACTAATAATAATAATAATAATAATAATAGTAGTAGAAGAAGTAGTAAAAGAGAAGTAGTCGGTATAAAAACAGCTTACATGCGTCGGTAAATCCACGATGACAACGACCTCAAAAATAGTCAATAGTTATTATTATTCCTCACTTTACACAAATCTTTGAGAGACCATTATTCTGAGAATTTTGCTTTATTCTAAAGCTCAAAACTCTTTGAGAACTTGTGACCTATATCTGCGTTAAACTATTAAATTACTATTATTCAAGGCATATTGCATTTTTTTTAATAGAAGCATGATGCAATTTTTTTCCTTAAGGTTATTATTCGGCCAATTTGTATGTCAACCCGACTCTTTTTCTAGACAATATTAAAGGCGTATCCCTACATCAGTCTAGTAATTTAAAAGAATAAATCTTCTTAAGTATTTGTTTTAAAATTTAAATTTAAATAATCATTGTAAAGAACACACTTCTGTAACTACCAAATCAATGCTTCGGAATTGATGCAAGTTGATTTTATCTTAAAGGATACTTTATAGATGAATTATCATAACTACCAAATATACTTAAACATTTTAATTGGGG
This sequence comes from Erythrophleum fordii, assembly GCA_032878935.1. NCBI lineage: Eukaryota > Viridiplantae > Streptophyta > Magnoliopsida > Fabales > Fabaceae > Erythrophleum > Erythrophleum fordii. The sequence goes on from JAVQMF010000058.1 coordinate 8,541,983, forward strand.
TTTGAAAAAAAAAACATGTTTGCATGGTATCTGTGACTTAATTTTGATTAGGATAAGTTGAGTTAATCGTAAAAGAATATTCTTTCATATTAGTATGGGATATTTAAGATTTTAAATTGAAAATATTTTTTTTAAAAAAAATCAAATACAAGTTAATTTAAAAAAAAATGAAAATTTCTTCTATAATAAGCAACATATATATATATATACACAACGAATAATCAACTCAAATTAGGGGTAGAGATATGAAATAGAGATTTTATAATGAGAAAGAAAAAAGAAAAGGTGGAGTAGAAAATTGGGGGATGTTGTGATAATTAAAAGGGTAGCAAGGGTTGCATATCCATACATTCTGTGTTGGAAACCAAAAATGTTGATTCCCACTACAAAATCTAGGAAATGTTGATGCCGTACCACCCATTACAAAGACAAATCTTTGCCACAAGTGCGTAAGTATGGATTAATACTAGGATAGCTGGATAGAGATGGAGATATTATTTATACAAGTTGAAAAAATAAAAATAAAGGAGATAAGGTGAGATGAGAAGTGATTTAAGCACTAGGCAGAGAGGAAAAGCAGGAGAAGAAGACAAAACTTAGCCTTAGGTGTACCACTCAAAAACTACAAAAACCAGATGGGCCCTGTGCCACTCACTAAAGTGTTGTACAAAATGTACACCCTAAAAGAATTGAAGCAAAAAAGATATTCAAGAAACAGAAAACTTGTTTAATCTTGGGTGGGATGGCTTTTGGTGGCAGTTTTAGAGAAAACTGAATGGAGGGTTGGGTGAAGTGGTGATGCCTAATTTTGTCATGTGAGAAGTAGACAGAGGCAATAATAGCTGGATTTTGTTTCTGCAGTTCCAAACAGGGCCCCACCCCAAAAAAAAAAAATTCAGCAGATACTTCTCTACTACCAGATGCAATTATCATTGTCATTCTTCTACTGCTTTTTCTATGCACAGATGCCTCTCTCTCTCTCTCTCTCTCTGTGCCCTTGACTGTTTTCAAGCTCTTTCTTTTGTTTGTCATTCTACCCATTTTCGTTGCCCATGTCAATACTCCTCCTCCACCCCAACTAGTGATTCTGCTATATGTGCAATGGACATTAATTTTCAGACTTGACATAAAAACATGTCATATTTTTTCAGACACAGGGAAATATGACTTACATTAAATTTTGTAAAACAGGGTCCTAAAGAGATAACGAGGGAGCATTATGGGAAGAAATTGATAGTGAAACATGGAGAGAAAATGGAGGCCTAGGATTAAGAGATTTTTTCTGGAGATTTGGGTTAGAATGAGGTCAAGAGCAATCATAATGGGTAACTTTCACTAATTATACTATGATTGGGAGAGGTCTGGATCATAGATTTGTCCTACATGCCTTAATTCTGCCATTTCATTTGTTTTATTTGGAGAGGGAGAAAAGTAGGAAGAAGAAGATGCTACAAATGAAATAATAATAATAATAATAATAATAAAGGTTAATAAACAAGAGTTAGGCCTATTTTTAAGGGTTTCGTTGCAGATTAATATTCCATTTTTAGCAGTGAAGGTTTTGCCTATTATGGAAGGGAACAACACGAATTTATTACGCTTCAAAAACAACCGACAACTTAAGCCCCATCACTCCGCACTCTCTCAGTCACAATGCCTTTACGATAAAGTAATTAAAAGAGCGCTCTGTTCTTTCTCAAACGCCCTTATTAATACAAGACATAATCAAAGTGGCAAAAGTGGGGTGGAAAATTATTGTACCGTACAGTCCAATAGAACTTACGACTCTCCTTTCGATCGACTCCTCCCAAAAAGATTGGGGAAGGGGAAAAAATTGTGCCAAAAGAAAAAACTATGATTAGTTTAATTCACACTGTTTTGAATGGGGGGTAGTATTAATGGGTCTGTTTCAAGTGAGTCTGACTTGGTACGCTTATCATCACCGATCACTATCTCTTGGAGATAAACATTCTTGTTAGGCTGTGTTTTTTTGAATGTGGGTAATGAGGAATTAGCAGAAGCATCGCAAGTTGAAGTGAGGTCTCTTGCTCTTCGTACTTGCTCATTCCAGTCTGTTCTGCAGAGGAAGAACATCATAAGCCCGGCACAGGAGGCTTGGGCCGCAAGCAACCCGAGCCAGAGCCCAGCAAATCCCATTTTAACCAAAAATCCGAGAAGCATGGCCACCGGCATACCCACAAAGTAGAACGAACCCAAATTGATGTTCGCTCCAATGGTGGGCCTCGCGCTTCCTCTCAGAACTCCACAACCCGTGGTCTGCGGGCAGTTTCCGAGCTCACACAGCCCAGTAATCGGCAATGCTATGGCCGTAAGCTTTAGAATCTCCTCGTCCGTGGTGAAGAATCGCCCCCATTGATGCCTCATTAAGGTCGTGAAAAGCATGGCCGCGAGGCCCAAGCCCACCGCACAGAACAGGGACACAATCATGGAAATGCGGGCTTTTCCGGGCCGATTAGCGCCCAACTCGTTGCCCACTCTTGTGCAAACACCGAGGCTTAGAGATGAAGGGAAGACATAGACCAAAGAGGTTGTTTGGATAAGGATTCCCATGGAAGCAATGGTTGCTTTCGGATTCACCAGAAGCCCACACAGTATTATCATGAACTCGTACCACCACCACTCTAAGCAAACAGAGACGCACGTTGGAACCGCAAGTGAAAGCAGAGACGACCATCCCCTGAGACAGTCCATGCTCGGAGAAACCCACGAATCTTTGTATACACCAGAGAAGTAAACAAACGAAGAAAGGAAGAGAAACAGGTTGAGATTAGTCAAAACCATTGCCATAGCAACCCCTGCAATACCCAGCCTGAAATGAACCACCAAAAGGAAATTCAGAGGAACGTGTAGGAGAACAGAGATCGCAGAGCAATATGTTAATGGCAATGTGATGCTCTGAGTCCTGAGGTAGATTCGAAGAGGGTGAAGAAGTGAGAGGAAGAAGAGGTCTGGGATGGAAAAAAGAATGAAGGTTTGAGCCATTGATGATATGTCTTTGTCTTGACCGCACCAATTGAGGATGGTCTTCATGTTGAGCCACATGAAGGAGATGGGGATGGAAGTGGAGAGAAGGAGAAGGATAGTTCTTTGGAGTGTTAAGCCTAGAAGCTTCCATTGTTTGGCTCCGTAAGCTTGGCCACAAATGGGTTCCATGCCCATGGCTAAACCAGAGATGACAGAGTAACCGGTGATGTTGGCGAAGCCGATGGAGAGGGAGCCTCCTGCGAGTTCCATCTCGCCGAGATAGCCAAGGAAGAGCATAGAGATCATAGCTCTTGAGTATAGGAGTAGACCGGTGATGGCGGTTGGGCCTGATATCTTGCTTATGTCTTTGATTTCTGCTAAGACCTGAATGCAGTAAAAGAGAAGACAGTAATATTAATGGGCATGTTATAATATAAACCGAACACATGGTAACTTTTTATTTGTTTTTACGTGGGTGGCTATTGATAAAGTAACTAGTTCATGTAATTTACATTTACAAAAGTGATATACTTGGCGTACCTCTTTAGGAGTTGGCCATCTGTGAAGATCATCATCTTGATTAGAGGGAGGATCCATGAGTTTGTGGGGGGTTATGAGATGGGACTTTGTGGGACACAGAAATGGAGATGCTGAAGATGATGGCTTCGAATTACACATGACTAGCTAACTCGGTTCAAGCTGTAGAAGTAGTAGTACTCTTTGTTTGTGTTTGTCAGAGACTGTGAGGGAAGAGGGTTTTGTATATGGGAAGGAGATGATGGAAGGGACTGGGTTTATATGCTTGAAAACCTTGGGCCCTACTAAGAGAACGTGTCACTAATTGAAGCAAATGCTTAAAAAATTATGCTATGCTCTATCAGAAGAAATGCCTGTGGAGGCGTCGGGGTAGCCGACCTCCTCCTCTCCCTCTGTAAGTGAGAATTATATTACTATTTTTTAGAATTAAAAAAGTCAAAAAAAAAACACTTTTGGGTTTGGCATCTGAAGAAATGGCAGCTAAAAAGCTTTAGCATTCGAGTGCGGAGAGGAAACATTATCCTAAGGGCGGTGAAACTCCAGAAAAAGCAATGGATTTATTCGCTTAAATGGGTTAACAGCCGTCAAAGCGAAGATCAATATGGTTTGATAATGATGGCGCCAATAGCGGTCTTAAGTCGCTGATGGGTTATTAATGGAAGTGGATAATCTTTTTTAAAATACCATGTTTGGCTCTGGGTTTCTGTGCAAGGAACATGAAGAATTTTATCCTGAAACAGGGAAAGTCAAGCGGAATCGATGGAGAAGCCAATTCCCCTACATTATTTTCTTTTTCTTTCGTTTTCTGGTGGGGTACCTGTAAAATGACAAGGGCAAGCTAGTTATGCGGTTGGGTATTTGTACTAATATTAAAACCGAATACACATACATGATACACTGTTTGTTCCACAGTTCCTGGTTGCTAATTTTGCGGGCAAAGGGAAATGTTTTTGCATGTTCTAAGGCTGCCATGCATGCTCCATTCTTCCCCAACCCACTCTCAAGTCCGAACATAGCTCTAACTGTCTACGGCCATCTGAAGCACCCAAAGGCCAAGTTTTATCCAGTTATTTGCATCGCCTTTGAAGATTTTCTTACGCCAACTATAATCACTCTAAATCAATTACTACAAGCTTATTTATTCCTTAACATTTTGTCAGTCACAGGTTGTCATGTATTTAGGTTTCGCAGTTAATATCATTTAAGAAAGTAATGGGGGTTCCAAGTTCCCAGTGAGCAAAAGGGTCAAATCCAGTGGATATTTATATTGCACCTTTTTTCCCCATTTTCCCTTTCATGGTTATCTTCATGGATATATATACATATATGGAGGTAGGTGTTAATGTCATGGATGGATGGATGGGACCCCCAAGTAGCGTTAATGCCGAATGATGGTAGATGGCCATATGGAAAAGAGACAGATGGGAGATGGGAAACATTGGACAGAGAATTACGTGCTTCAATTGCAACCATTTAATGTATATCGCAATGTGGGATAAGTCTGTGCACAGCACAGCATAAGCATTGGCTTTGTCTATGAGGGAACAGAACACAAGCATCTCCTCCTACCATCCATCACCAACCCTAACACACAGCACATAAGATCAACTTCTCTTTCCCTTTAACATTCTGAGCAACTTCAAAAATCACTTTTATTCTGTTTCATTGAATACAAACCCATGGCCGCCCATGTGAGATTCCATACGTTGCTGTAAATGAAAGATATGTATCATGAAACAGAACCAAATGCTTAGAAATTAATATATAAAGCAACAATCACAGTAACCACGGACAAAAACCAGTGCCATTTTTAAGAAGTAAAATGGGATACATTGGAATATCGAATTTGGCATCCAAATTAGAAGGGCAGCTGACTTCAAACAGGATTCATTGAAATAAATAACGTTGTGATGATGGCATACAAATGTAGCGTCATCAATCAGGAAGACGTATCAAAACAAGTTGATTTAGTGGGGGATCAGACGCAATTTTTTTTAGTATATAACAACCAAAATGCAAATTTCCGGAAAAAGAGTGATAAGACACATTAGAACTTGATATTGGTGAAAGATTATGCTCCTCTAGAAGTCTGATCAGATTCCCTAATTGTATCCCTCTAACTGAACTTTTCGTACCGCCACAGAAAGGTAGATGCCTATGAAGGAACTCGTCCTTGCCTCACTGGGCGTCTGGGCCATTCACGACAGTTCTTCCACCGATTCATTCTCTTCCTTTCTCATCAAGAGCCGATTTTCTTTCATCGTCTTTTTGGTTTAGTGGAGTAACTATTGGCACAAGTGTATATCATTGTCGAATTTTGCAACCTGAATTGATCATTTGGGAATTGCTAATATCTATGCGAACGAGATCTAATAACCATATCAACGTTGAACCGTTCTGACGTACAAACACATTCGCCCTTGTAGACACCAGTTCCTTGCCATACATACCTTTCACCAAAATCAAACAACACGAAAATTTTCAATAATTTAGTAGTCTACACAATCAGTAATTCCGATTTAAGGGTTGCCACCAGGCTCAAGGATGGGATCACTAATAATTCAGACAAATAATGAGCCCAGGGTTGATATTTTTAAATGCTCTTCGAGTCATGGTATTTAGTACCGGGCATTGTACGGCAGAATTGAAGACATTCTCATGATATAAAACACGATAATTTATTGCATAATTCAAAGAACATTGAATGACAATTATAAATCAAACCGGTCGTTCAAGAATTTCTTTTTAAAAAATGCCAAAAATTGGAGCACCGAAGCTAAGTCTCCATCACGGTTTCAATCAGCACATTTCACATCTTCCCTGCTGGCCACTAAGCACATTCATCACGCAAACCAAAAAAAAAATCACACATATGTATAAGATTCCAATACATCATGATTGAACCACCATTGCACAATCAACATTTCATGTGGAATAATTCCCAATCAACAGCAAGTCATCTTGGTTGGAAAGTATGCTGCTCGAGAGTAACTTTAGAACATATAGTAGATGCTCCACCTCCAACTACTTTCCCACGGCATTTAGCCATAAAAGCAACGTATTACGCAGGAGGGACTCATTTGCAATGAAGAAATTCTCCACTGATTGCAGATAATCCCTTGTTCAGTATTTAGTGACAGCTTTTAGCGTTACATTTGAGTGGCTAGGATGTTGGGAAAAGTAGTGCAACGTGATTTACTTAGGTCCTTGGACATGAAGATTGAAGAGCATTCACCCTTTCTTACACTCAATAGAGGATCCCTCATGGGTTACATACCAGACCATTCTGACAGTTTCGAAAAGAGCGAGAGTTCCCAAAACTTCCAAATACTTCGGAAAATAATAGAACTCAAAAATCAAGCTCATTGGCTAATCAATAACCAATAAGATGAAAGCACAACCAAAGGATTCAACTGTTCATTAAAAAAAGATTGGGAGAAGAGGGAGTTTTGATGAAAGAAAGCTCAAGAAAAAGGCTACAATCAAATAGAAGCAAAAATAGCTATTTACAAATTCTTGCTACTTCTTCATTTTCCACCATCCCTCTTCGAAAGAAACCAGTGCCAAAAGCAGAAAGAACATGATACCTCATACATGGGTTCTGGGCTTTTGAGGACCAGATCGAGGAATAGCCAAGACAGCTATGAGTCCACTGACAAGGGCTGCAACAGCTGCCACAGCAAATGCTGGGGAGTTTCCACCACCAAATAGCTGATCCCATGGTCCACTTCCCAGGGACACCACTATCTGTTTCAAACATCATAAATGTATAATTCAAGTAGCTCCAAAAATAGAAACCATATTTAAAATAGATCCTTTCTTACAATATTTACATTTACAGAAGACAAGTCATCATTACCTTAAAACTACAAAAAAGATTTAATGGTTATTTACAGGGGAAGAACCTGTTTGCATAATTAATATCTCAACTGAATTCTTCTGACAGTCAGTTGTTTGTCAATTCAACTAAAATTTCCATGTAATCTCTATGCAAGTACAGAATATCTCACACCACAGCGGTTAAATCAAAAGGGCTTTCTCTATCTCCTAAAATAGCTATTTTCAGACTTGAAGGGTTTATTTTAATTACGTTCTTCAGCAGCATGAATCTCTTTTCACATCCAAAATGGCAATTCCATTTCCATATCAACCGACAAAACAAGGGGGAACCAATCAATTGAGTATTATGTAAGCCAAAGTATCATGTATTTGATTGCTTTTCTTAGAAGCAAACTTCAATGCTGCCCAAGTCTTCTTCATCACAGAATAGTCATGATTTGATAAATATTTAAACATATATGTAACACAACCCTTCATATAATTATGTGTGCAACATAAAGCATTCATAATAAGCAATCATTTCACTGGATGACCTAAGAGCGCTGGTTTTGCTAGAGGGGATGCCCCTCCAATATATATAAGGAAGAAGATTCTTTTTTTCATGTTAATCAAGAAAATTATGCATTCAAAGTGGAATAAATATTAATATCTTCTAATAAAAAGCTAAAATATGAACTCAAACAAAGTTGCCAACAATCCTTGAACCTGAGCTCCTCTTTCTAATTGTAATTTTGTGAAAATCATAACTTGGCAATTCAATTCCAATTCCACATCGTTTGTTATTCAGACTTCAACGTCTCCGTCTGTGTTTAGTCTAAACATTAGAAAGCCAAAATACATTGCAAATGAATTATCTTTGTGACTGTTTTAGAAATTGTGAGTGCAAAAAAAAGGACCAGAGTAATTCAGATTATTCTCAATCCTTTCTAACATAAACATAAATTATCATTCTTGAACTAACATTTTGAAATGTCCAATTGAAAAAGAAGAAAAGAACATAAAAATTGAGAATTGAGAACGCACAGAAAAACACACATTTTTCACTGGAAATCAGACTTGAGGTAACACGGTTACTTCTTTCTATCTCAGAAGCAATAGCAGAACTTCTCAGTGATGGGGAGCGGTTGAGCACAAAGAAGAAACTTAAACAAATCATGTAAACCACGAATTGATACATCAACAAAGATTTTAGATTGCCATACTTTTTTAAGGGTTCTTTCTTGCCCTTCAGATTATCAGACTTTGGCAGTTGTAAGGACGGAAAGGTTTTATGGAGGTGTGACATTTATGTTCTCTAGTGTATTAGGCTGAAGCAAAATGCCCATACTTTTAAGGGGTCTTTCTTGCTCTTTAGATATTTTATGGGATAGAAATGTGTTGATGGCCTAAATCTGATGCTTAGCCCATGGTTTCTTTAAAGGAAGTTTCACTAGTAGATGTGCAAAGGGAACCAAGAGCTCTATTGTTTTGAGGAGCTTGCCTGTTTACTTTCTCTCATATATAATATTTTGCTGAGCAGGATTCTATCCTCTTTTCTGCGGTATAAGAAGACATGCATTCAACCTCAAATTATTTAATTATTCATATTATATATTTTATTAAGTGGCATGAAGCTGAGACTATCATTTTAAAACTCATGAACTCCTGTGAAGTATAATTCAAGATAATTAAGTTCAATTATTAAAGTTGATTGAGCTCTAATTGGCATCTACTAGGAATAGTAATCAATTTCATCTTACTTTAGTAGCACTTCAAAACCCCCCACCCTTCCCCCCAACTCCAGAGAGAGAGAAAAAACAATTCATTTATTATTAACTCTAAAAGGATTCTATGGAATCTTAAAGCAGCAATACCTGAGGGATCACTATTGCCAGATTTAGAACACCCATTGATAACCCTGTAAGTATCAACAATCAACATAAACAGTTCTACAGTCACATCTCCGAAAGAAATGAAGAACAGAATAAGGCCATGAATAAAAGCCCACCTTGGCCAAGTCCCAAATACTCGATATGTGCTGAGATTAAGGCATATGGGACACTGTAAGTGATCTGCAATAAACATTATGATATATCAGTTTAAATCATATATGGCACACATAACACATACTTTTTCAATTTCTGCACTCTTTATGGGCCCATTTCCAAATTTGCACTTTTGACGCATCATGGTATAGCTGAGGACATTATGTAAAAGAGAATGCAACATCAACAGAATAAGACTGTATTTTCTATTATTTGAGGGGTTCAGAGGACCATTAGGGGGTGCATTTGATGTTGACCAAAGAGAAAAATATGCTTAACAGCAGATTTAAGCAACTTACTGCCAATGGAAACCCAAGAACGACAAAGATAATTATAGCAGCTATCAAAATGCCAATTGGTGGTTGATCTTTGCCTACATAGCCAATGCCATTTGCCACATAGGTTACTACAAGAATAGCAAGAAAGCAGACAGCCATTACAATGTTTGAGATTCCCCACAAAAAGCCAGCCCCCCGCTTCCTGCTTAGCCTTTCCATGAGTAATGATGTTATCCCAAGAACAACTGAATTCAGCAATAAACCAAGTGCCCCCATTCTAACTCCTGCATCATAAGTAAGGCCTTCATTTGGATCACCACCATAAATCTCTCGACCCATCCAGTCAGTATCAAACAGAATAAATGGAAACCATCCGATCCAAGTCAGTGCAGTAACAGACAGTATTATCCATATAGGAATTGAAAAATATCTGAATGTCCCAAATAGCTCCCACAGGAAAGCTTCTTCTGCACTACCTGACTCTCCTGCCCCTCCTTCAGCATGGGCTGCCACACTCAAACTGAGAGGCACTTCATGAGCTGCTGCAATGCTAATATATGTGGTGATCACAATGAAAACAACGTCGAGAAAGAAAGCAGACTTGAGATTTGCACAACTAATTTTACACGCAGGGGTAACAGTGAATGAGAAAACCCTGTACCAACCACTGTATGACCCAGTTGCATAGCCAAGAATGTTACCAATAGCCATAAACATAGAGAAATAAGCATTTGCCACTCGTGTCCTTCGATGATCCTTGCCTAACATTAAATAGAAGAAAAAGGTCAAGAAAAGGAAGAAGAAGGATGTCAATGTACTGTTTCTTTACCTGAGTAATCACTTTCATTTCTCAAAGAATTGCAATTGACATAAAAACATTACTCTCAATCTCTCATTGTGGTCTGCCCCTTTTTTGGGTTAGGGTCGGGTTGGGTGGGGTGGTTTTCACATGGTTTTCCCTCTCTCACTCTCTCTTTTCTAAATGACCATTTTCCATCCCTAAGTAAGGGAATAAATTTTGGGAAAATTACATTTAAGGACCAAGAAGTGAAAAAATTTATTTTTACGGACCTTTACCATTAGATTCAACCGATTGTTGCTAAACTCAGTGGTAATCATCCTAAAACAAGTGGTAACAGATCCTTAAGAATAAATTTCTTCACTTTTTGGTCCTTTATTATAATTCTCCCATAAATTTTTGAAGCATACAAAGCACAGATGTCCAGTAAAAAAATCATGACATGGATAATATGAGAGTCTAAATTTTCATTTATCAAGGGCTTCCCCCTGATTAGATTACTTTTGCAATTACATTAGTACATCTGTGAAAACTTATGATAATCAAATTTATACCCACATTAACATAGTTTCAAATGCTTTGCACAAATATTTATTTGTGATCTAAAACACAGTGACGCACAAAGCTTTTACTGGTTTACATGAATTAAAGACAGGCATAGAATAAAATTGGAACCTCTTTTCTTCATCTGATGCCACTATTAAAAGAATGTTACCAGGAAGAAGTTATCACCCCTAAATTAATGATTACTGTGCAATTTGTTATATGGGATGCAGGGATAGAATTTATTCATCACTAGAGAAAGCTTTTGTCCTTCAAGTTTGGTGCTGCTTTTAAATTTGTCTCTACAAGTGCTTCTTTGTTGCAATTTTTTTTTCCAATAAATAAAATTCAGCACCATTTATGTACATAGGTGACACAGTCTTTTCATATGCACTCTACGTATCACTAACAAAATTATCAAGCCATTGATATATACCAAAAGCACACAGTATCCTCATTGAGCACCAAAGTTTGATCTGCTACTTTGTTGTATAAGTAAATTTGTTCAAATTTTGTGAGATGTACAATATCTAATACACTCTTTGGAGCAAAAAAAGAACCATTTTGGTTAGATCATCGATTTAATACTTCTGTTTGACCTGTTACTTTAACAGTAATCTAGCTAATGACCATATTGGCACCAGATGGAATATCTAAGGACAAATTTATACTTAAAAAAAAAATTTTACTTGTGGACAAAGTGAACCTCTCATTAAAGTTCAGGAGGAAAAGTGCATCTAGCTGCTAATTCAAGATAGAAGAAAGTGGAAAGAATTAAATATGATGCTAATATGCAGTGCAGTGGGGGAAAGCATATATAATTTGCTATTATAACTTACAGTTGTTATCCTAGTATAATTTGTGTATATAAAAGAAAGCATAAATATACATAGGCAAAAATCAATTTACAGTAGTTATCCTTGCAATATTTGTGTATATAAGAAAGCGTATGTACACATATGCAAAAAATCAATTTACCAAAGGAAAAAAAAAATAGAAATATTTAGAAGTAACTACAACAATCTCATTTCAAAGATTTGAAACAAGAGTTAGAACCATTCAAGACCTTACATGAAAATTATCAACCAGAAAAAAAAAAAAGAGAGGGTGGGGGTGAATAAGAGTATAGTAAAGTATACAAACGTCAAAATTCTGTTTGTTCTTTTCTTTTACCAGAAAACAATCCGAATATTAAACTCTTTCTCTACCAGAGGTAAAAGACATTTCGGCACTACACCCCAACACAATCAATATAAGATGTCTTTCAAGTAATTTTTGGGACGGCACTACTGGGGTTTAGATTAATTTTATGGATAGTGTCAGGAAATTTAACAAGTGAAAGCCAGAATTTGGTCAAATTAATTTTAGATGCCTCTGCTCCCCTGAAACATTTTACAGGCGGATGGTTAATCCTGATGCTGATTATAGTATTTCTATGGTTAATCCCGATGCTGATTATAGTATTTCTAGTTTAGTAAACAAGCCCATTTCTAGACAAATATTAAAATGACGGTGTAACAGTCAGACACATCAGTAACCATCCAAGTCAACTGATGGTGTGGAGTGGTGATGAGGAAGTCAGATAAATAACAAATATGAAAACAAGGGGCTCGATCTTTATTGAACGTCATTAGTTACGGACACAAATTGCAATAGTGTGCAGTCAAGCATCCAGAGGCAGAATATCGTATATCTGATTTTCAGAAAAGAAATGACTAAAGTAATGCTTCGTCGTTTGAAAATTATATGTTACTACTTTAACACTAGAAGAGTTTTCCAAAAGAGAGTTCAATTAAGGCTTTCATTGTCTCACAACGATCGCATATTCAATAATTTGAAGGATAAAGTCCGCCAAGATTTTACCAGTGAGATCGGCAAGCAAGGCTCTACAAGGACCTTGAGTCATGTTGTTGGCCACGTCCAAAATCCAAAACCCGATTACAAAAATCACTATCGCTCTCGGCCGAGAATTCTCCGTGTCACCGAACCACCAACCAATGTCGGCAGAGTAACCAATGACCAGCACAGCAACAATGATGGACACAGCTCCGACTAAGATAAAGGGTCTCCGACGGCCGAACCTGCTGGTGCACTTGTCACTCATGTGCCCTACCAAGGGTTGAACAAAGAGACCAGAAAGCGGACCACATAGCCAAATAATGCTAGCCCACGCGTGAGGAATTCCAAGCTGTTGCACATATGGCGTCAGGAGAGAGAGCTGCAAGGCCCAGCCAAACTGAATACCACCAGCCACTGATGCCACCCGCAATAATTGCCTGAGTGGAACCCTAGCCCGAACTGGTGGCCGCACCGACGACGGTCCAGCTCTGGACCGTTGACGATGAGCCTCGGGATTCGGCATCACACTGTCTGCTACTGTAATCCCAGCCCACCTCCCTGTCTGCTATCTAGTTTCAATGTGTCTGAGACCGATTCTTCAAGGTAGGACGGAATAACAGGGAGAGAGAGAAAGATAGGTGGCAATTGCACAGAGCCTCACTGATCTGAGTATCAGAGCATGAAATGAAACAGAAGCAAAATGTTGAAATATGATTCAGTTGTTGTAAAGAGCAGTATACGTATTCGTATTCATCGAAATCTAGCCTCATCCCAGCACGTATTTACAGATCCATCTTCGAACTGATTCAGACAGCAGAATAACTTCATCACTCTTCTGGATGAAATAGAAAATAGATTCGGTGAGAAGGGCAAAAGAAAGCGTTTATTCTCTCTCTCTCTCTTGTTTTTTGGCTTCCTCGCTTTTTTGGAGGGCGTATGGATCAACCGAGCTCCCACTTTTGCCAAGTGCTTGTCATAATGAGTAATTGATATGCTAAATGACAGGCTTACCCCTCTGTGTGGGCACATTGGCGATTATGTGTAAAACGACAATGGATTGGATCTGAATTCTTTCTTGATACGGGGACGCTTATGCAGCTAGTGTGTTGAAATGCTTGGACAACGAACGAAGGGGTTGATGAGAGGATATTAATTATGAGGCTCTTGCTTTTGTGGGTATAAAGAGATGTTAGTAGGAGTTGTCAAGCAATACTCATCCAACAACTGTACACAAGGAATTCTAATTTGGTTGTCGCTGAGGAATTAGGGTTTCATGTATCCCTTGACTACCTTTTGCCTAGTGCTCGTGCGGATTGGCGTTTATGTGTAAAACGACAATGAATTGGATTTGAATTCTTTCTTGGTACAGCTTAAAAAATCATGAGGACCCCTATGGAACTAGCGTGTTAAAATGCTGGGACAACGGAGAGCTTGGCTGATTAGAGGATATTAATTTTGAGGCTCTTGACTTATGTGGAAACTAGAGGTTTTAAAGGGCTTATCTTATCTAACAACTATGCCCATGGAATTCCAACGCGGTAGTCTCGCTTGGCAAGTGTAATGGAAAGGGAAATACTGAAAAAAAAAATTTATAAATAAAAAATAATTTTTTATTTTTTTAAAGATAATAAAAAATAATTATTATTGAGTAATAATATAATAAATATTATACATAATTTTAAAAAAAAAAACTCTCCTACAAGTCCAATCAAATAAGAGCAAATTTGGTTATTTAAAAGAAAAGGAATAAAAAATAAAAAAAGGTTGAATAATATCTATTATTATTTAATAATATTTATTTTTTATAATTAAGAGACATAAAAAAAATTTTATCTATACAATTATTTTTTTATTTTTATATATCAAATGAGCCTGACTTATTCTTGAGAAATAAGATAGAGTTAACAATTAAATTATATTTATTATTTTTTAAATAATGTATTTGACTTTGTTAATATTTAACATGTATTATAAAAAAATTTTAATTTATTTTCAATAAATAAAATCTAACTTTGTATACATTATAAAATTATAATTTTATTCTTGATATAATAATAAAAATAAATAAATAAATTATATATATTAATTAAAAATTTTATATTTATTTTTTTAACAATTATTTTCATTGTTTTTATATTGTTCCAACCTTAAAAAAAAAATTGTAAAACCCACGAAATTGTGAAAAGGTCTTATGAAAAAATGTTGTACGGACAAGTTCAGCTAGTTACTTTTAAAATTTAACATCAAACTTTAATTTCACCTGTCGCAACTGCCCACTAAGCAATGATTGCCAACTGTTTCAAAAATTAGAGCATGATTTTAGCAGCACCAGGTGATACCACTTTTGATGATTTCAATATTTTAATAGTCCCTTTTGTACTTTCCTTGCGAAATTAAATTATCCAAAACCTAAAGACTTCCTACAGGATGAAAGTTATTAATACCAATATTTTTAAAATTGAACTAACCATTAAATTAATAATGATATTAATTCACGATTTATTAATTGAATCGTGATAAAATCGATGATAAAATAATTATATATATATATATATATATTAATATTAAAATTTTAGTATAATAAATAATTATAAATAAATATTAATAAAATTTAAAATATTTTATTATTAATTATATACAAATATAAATTAAGTATAATATAATATTTAAATTTAATTAATTCTTTAATTTTAAAATTTGAGTATAAAATGTCTATTTATTAGTAAATATAATCATTAAATATTAATATATTAAAATAAGTATTAAAATCGAGATATTATAAAAACTAACTATAATTAAAATATTAAGATACTTCTTTGGATTATTGGTTCAATATTTATATGGTCATTTTTATTTAAAAATGCAAGCAACCCACTTATAATCTATATATATAAAAAGTTACCTGACAAAACTGATGTTGCTTTCCAGGTCTACTGGCATAAACTCGTTTTTGAAATCTAGAAAACGAGGGTTCGAATCCAAGCAGCCATGCATATTTTGGAAGCAATCCACAAGTATTCTATTTGTATAAAAATTCGAACACATATGTTGAATGGGCTTTGTAGGTCAAATGACGTTGTTACATTTTGGAAGCATCAAGGATGTGGGTTTGAATCCAAGAAGCAGCAGAAGTCTAAAAATATCAGAAGAGAACCAGTTCAATTCGGTTTACCACAGCGGTTCTAGCCCAAAATCGGCTGGTCAAACTCGATTCTTGACCAAAGTTGATTGGTCCTTGGAAGGGCCGATTAGAAGAGTTATCTGAATTAGACCAGAGTTCGATTCCTGGTCCAACCGGTTGAACCAGCCGGTCTGGTCCAGTTATAATAACATTGATTAATATTGAACTTCACCCCCAACCCTCAAACGGGCACGAAGGAGTTATTTAACTTCGTTAAGTAATAATAGTAATAATATGAAATAAATTTAAATATAATTTTTCATATTTTTATTATTAAATTGTTAATAAAATATTATATGTGCATACATTTTTTTAAAAAATTCAATTATATAATATTAAATTATAAAAATTATATATTTATTATACTGATAGTACTACAACAAAAAAAATATTGAGCTGTCATTTTTATTATTGCCCAAGATGCTTATCTTGTAATATTTCTTTTTAAGACATATCATATTAAAATATGCATCTCTTTTTATTTATTTATTTATTTATTTTTAAAAGAGACGATCATTTCGGACACATCCCTTTTATAAGTTTTTTTTTCTTTAAAACTATGTTGAAAATTTTTATATGGATTCACATTACTTCTTTTAATGTTTTCTAAAATTGGGTTAACTATGGTCCATTAAGAATTATTCTAAACCAAATTAAAGTTAAGTGATTATAAAGTTAGTGGGTTTTAGCACACATTCAAATTAAAAATCTGATGAGCGATCATAATAGTATGGGCCAATTGTTTTGTAGAAACCCATGATGGGAGGGCCCGATAAAACATCTATATATAAGAACTAGGTCCTCTTTCTAACCCTAATTCATGTGTGTTAGTCCCATTGAAAACCGCTTATCTCAGCATAGGGTGATAGAGAGAAAGATCTAATCTTCAATCTGCTTCCATGGTAGCTACAGGTATGGTTCTTATTTCAATATCGAGTTAGTGTTCTAGTTTTATACAAGATCCAATAATCCTAACAATGTTATCAAAACTTATAGTTGTTGTATGAAATTTTGGAACCAAAAGTTTATATTTTTATACAAAGATATCATATTCATTGATATTATTTTGGTCCTTGAAATTTTTCATCATCGTTGGGTAATTGGCTAAATTGATTTAGAGCTTTTATTCTATAGATTACAAGCTTTTTAACAACATATAATTTACTTGATAATTCAATTTAGGCACAGAGAATTTAAAGCTCAAAGTTCATGTGTTCATGTAATATGCCCAATATTATTTTGCTCGAATATCATGTTTTAATTCAAATTATTATATGGGAAAGCTTGTTTTTATGTTTTTGAACCTTATTGTAACATTTAATTGTATTCGGATTGGTTCAATTTCGTTGGAAACTTGAAAAAGGGATTTAGGGTTCATGTTTTTGAAACTCACATGCATACACATCAAACTCCATTGATTCTCGTATTTGTTTACTCAATTGATAGTCCAGACACATTAAAAGCCTTGTTTTATATCAAAGCCCTATGATTATTGATATTAAAAGGCTTTAGATTGCATATTGCATCTTTAGGGTTCATGTTTCAAAACCCATACACATATGCATCAAATTCACCGAATTCTTTTGTTAACGTGTTCAATTAATCATTCAAACATTTTAGGAATCTTGTTTCTCATCAAAAGGTTATGATTTACGGTGTTAAAATCCTTTAAATTGCATGTTACATTGTTAGGGTCCATATTTCCAAAAAGTATGAAAGGGGATTTGCAAATTCGTATCTCTCACTTGTTTAATTGCACAATTGATGCTTTTAATATATTAGAAATATCAATTACAATGAAAAGAATAAGAAATCATAAGCTAAAAGCTCCAAAATAATCCCTAAATCACGACGGGTCATAAAACCCATTTTCTAAACCCGCGTGACCCAGCTAGAGGTTGAAAATGACCTCTAGTTGGGCAAAACAATCCCCACGCGTGAGGCATGGAAAGGGTGGCGCGTGAGAGCCACCCCCAGTTCTAATTGGAGCGTTCTTCATCTCAATTTTTAAATTAAGTAATTTCTTAATTTTTGGTGATTTTTATTTTATTTTTTGAGGCCCATAAAAATTATTTATTAATTTTTTATGTTTCTTCAATTAAAAATAGCGTTTTAATTATTTTGAATAAGCACATGGCCTCAAAAAATTACAGAAAAAATTCAGGAAAATATTTTGACATATATAGAGCATGAAATTTAGGTGTACTCTTCTTAGATACACATACAACAACTATACTTTTTAGCTATACTATTAAACATCAATATTTAAGCTTTATTTAAAAGAAAACTTGTTGTTGTTCACAATTTTCATGCAAATATAGTTCATGAATTGGCCTTTTAGGATACATATGGTAAAAGTATCTTAATTGGATATGAATTTTCTCCTATATTAGGAATTTTGTTTTAATAAACTATTACGAATAAATCGCCAAAGTGATTCATTCATCAAAGTTATTAAAACCGTTTAATTTCTTTTGTTGATAGGAGATGAGGCAATTTCCTTTGTTCTAGTATGGGGATACTATTTTGTGTATTATTGTGGATATTGGTCACCAAAGATATTTATCTATTAAAGTACATAAAATCGTTTAGTTCCCTTGTGGATAGAAATTGAGTTATTATATATAATTATCTACCCAAAAAGGGTTATTATATATACTAACTCAGGTATGGCATGAAGTATGCCAATGGAAGTAAATAATTAAGAAAATTTATTTGCTCAAAGGGGATAGATTTTCTTAGCTATAAACTTCCTTTATGGATTGAGATACGTAGTTTGAGAGAATTATCTGCCCAAAGAAGATAAAACTTGCAATATTACATATCCTCATTCATATTAGTTTTATGCTAGAAAGGCCTAATGCATGTTATGTTCTCTACCCAAAGGGGAGTTCATGATAATACAATAGGTACTTCTCAAAGATAGGTTGCTCAACTTAAGCTACCTTGAAATTGCCTATTTTACTGATCATGTTGCAATTTTATTTATAGTCTCTTTTGTTGTGAACAACAATAATGCTACTATTGAGGTATTAAATGATTCCAACTATAAAAGGTGGAAACAAGATATAGAATTTGCTCTGGGAATAGTGGACATAGATCTAGCACTATGTGAACATGAACATTTGAAACGCATTATGAATAACATTGTTGAACAAAAGAAGTACTATGCTAAATAGGAGAAATCTAACCGACTCAGTCTCATAACTATAAAAAGATCAATTGCTGAACATTTTCATGAGTGGTTTACTATAAACCATAAATGTTAAAGAACTTTTTGATGCTATGGGAAAGAGGTATCATATGTCTGACAAAGCTAAGGCAGGACAACTCATGGGCGAATTGACAAGTATGAAATATGATAGCACTAAGGGAGTTAGGGAATATATTATGAGGATGGTGCATACTCAAACTAGGCTCATAATATGCCAATTCCAAATAGCTTTATCATTCATCACGCACTTAATTCGCTTTCGCAAGAATTTAGTCAAATCAAAACTACTTCCAACACCCAAGATTAGACTTGTGATCTAAATAACTTAATTTCTAAATACGTGGTTAAAGAAGAAAAACTGAAGAAGGAAAATAATGAGAATGTATACTTAGTTTCTCACAATAGGCCAAATTTCCATAAGGAAAAAAAAAAATTTAAGAACAAAAAACACATGGTCCTAAAAGGGATCAGAACTTCAAAAGGCATAATGAGCGTCAGGCTGCAGATGATGGAGATAAAATAAAGGATATAAGTTATTATTTCTATAAAAAGAAGGGTCATAAAAAGACTTATTGTTTTAAATATAAATACTAACTAGCAGAAAGGTACTACCTTATCAATGGTTTCAATTATATCAATCTCAGGCATACGTTCATTGCCTCTTTGCCAAAAGAATTAAAACCAGAACTCTCAAGAGCCATTCAGTCCCTTAGAAGAGATATGACTGACATCTCTCTTGGGGAAATTTACCAATTAACTTTTGACTACTCTTGAGAAATTATGTGAGCAGTATAAAATGTTTGATTCCATGATGAATGGTAAGCTTACTTTACAAAAGGTTTGCAAAAAGCCTTATCTCCTTCAACAAGTTCAGGCTAGCATTCCTCTGTCTGCTGACGATGACATTAAAGAATACTTCTCAGAACAAGAAGATGCTGATACAAATACTATTTTTGCCTTTCCTGGACTTCACTTATTAGATTCTGATTTCTCTGATTCTGATTTTTCAGATGATTTTGACCATTACATTCATCCCAGTTACTCAGTCCAACCTTGCACTCTCGCAGAACAAAAAGCACCTCTAATGTTTTATGTTCAAATGTAGATTCTTCAGAGCAAGTATCATAAGCCAATCCTTGTCATAACTTATATGGATACTAGTGCCTCAAAAAGTTTCATGAATCCTATAATTCTTCCTCTACAAGCATGGACAACTCATTCTGAGTACTTCAATTCAACTGATGGAAAAATCTTTAAGGTTGATCTTATTACCAATAAAAGAATTGGTATTAGGATCTTTCCTAATTGTATAATCTGGACTAAAGTACTTGGAAGCAACCTCCCAGACAAGGATATCCTTATTGGAATGGACATCTATTGCCAAGCAAAAAAGCTTCAAATCCTTCCTCACAGAATCTAATTTACACAACAGTTCAAGCCTTACACTACAGTCCCTAAGGTATTTGAAATGTCCAATGTTCCTGTTGATTATGAAGAAATTGATGATTAATTTATGCCTTACTGTCCAGAATCCCATGATCAGTTTACTCATCATTCTCCTCTCTAGAAGAACGAAGACTTCTTCATCCAGCTTTCTTTCAAAAGAAATGAAGATATTAATCCAACAAAAGCCACTCATCCTAGCATAAATCTTGATGACTTACAACGTGTCAGAGAAGAATGTGCAACTCTTCTGCAACAAGGTCTTATTGAACCTACCAAATTTGATTGGGTATGTCAAGCATTCTATGTGGATAAAAGAGCAGAACAAAAATGTGGAAAAAAGATATTGGTCATTGACT
This sequence comes from Erythrophleum fordii, assembly GCA_032878935.1. Classification (NCBI taxonomy): domain Eukaryota; kingdom Viridiplantae; phylum Streptophyta; class Magnoliopsida; order Fabales; family Fabaceae; genus Erythrophleum; species Erythrophleum fordii. Next base: position 8,563,025 of record JAVQMF010000058.1, read on the forward strand.
ACAAGCCTATCAACATGTTCTTACAAGATGATAAATTTCCATTACCAAAGATCAACTCTCAACTCAACTTACTTCAAGAAGCAAAAGTTTTCTCTAAGTTTGATTTTAAGGCAGGATTTTGGCAACTTGGAATTGATCCAGAAGAAAGGTATAAGACGGCCTTCTGTATATCTAATGCTCAACACTAATGGATTGTTATACCATTTGGATTAAAAGTTGCCCCGTCTCTATTTCAAAAGGCCATGACAAAAATCTTTGAGCCTATTCTCCACAGTATCTTGATCTACATCGATGACATCCTACTCTTCTCCAAAAATGAAGCAGATCACAAACAGCTTCTCTAATAGTTTTTAAGCCTTGTACAAAAACATGAGATCATGCTTTCCTCCAAAAAGAGTCAATTGGGCCAAGCCCAAATCGAATTCCTCGAAATGCATATCTCTGATGGACATTATCAACCTAGTCCTCATATAGCCCAAGAATTACTTACTTTTCCGGATAAAGATCTCTCTGTAAAAGAAATACAACAATTTCTCAGTGTCATTAACTTTATCAGAGACTTTATTCGAAAAGTATCTAATCATACAAGCCAGCTGTCCAAACTCATAAAAAAGACCCCCTCCTTGGGGACCAGCTCAGACTGTAGCTGTACGACACCTCAAAAAGATCCTTCAAATGCCTTTACCTTTAAAGATTCCTGATAAGGGTAAAAGGATCCTCCAGACAAATGCTAGTGAATATTTTTTAGGCGCTGTCCTACTTGAAGAGATTGATGGAAAGAAGTATTATTGTGGATTTAAAGACTCTGAAAAATATTATCATGCAATCTACAAAGAGATTCTTGCTATCAAAAGAGGGATAAAGAAGTTCAATTTCCATTTATGCTCACATGATTTCACTGTGCAGATGAATAACTCCTTCTTCCTTAAAATTTTAGAGTCTAATAAAAAAGTTCTTCCGGATAAGCAATTAATGCGGTGTAAATACTAGTTTTCTCGCTATAAATTCATCGTTGAACACATCAAAGAACGCCACAATATCCTAACTGACTTTCTTTCTAGACCCCCAAAACCTCTTAATCTCATCACTTAGACTAAAACTATTCCTCTTACCTACATGGCTCATTCAATCCCTGGATGCATCATTCACTATCCTCAACCTCAACTGAAAAAGGATTTCCCTCCTTGGAAACCAAGACCAACAACTCCTGCTGAAATTCAAAACCTTGCCCAGAAATTTCTATTTTACTATCTTCACCGTTATCTGAAATATTCTCCCTACACTATCATTCCTCCTGCTTTTAACCTTGTTCAAACTCCTTTTCTACTCCTGTCTCAAATCACTGACCGTGTAACTAACGATGCCCTTTGGTGTCTTTGGGCACTCACTGCCCTCTACTCTGGTGCTATAGCATTTCCACCACTCATGATTTTCCAATACCTCACCACTTCTGAAAATAGGGATTCCAATCTGTGGACCCTACTGGAATGGTTTTCTCCACTTCCATGGTGGCACTCTAAACTTGACCGTCTCATTCAACGCCACAACCTTTGGAAAATACCCACTATTGACAAACAGGTGTCTAGTATTTTCATCCTCCACCGTCCTTACTAGGTCAACAGGCAAAACCTGCTCCTCACTCACAATCATGTTTATGAATGGAACACATTTCTAGATTGTCCTAAACAATCCTTTGGTACTTTAAAGGCTTTAAAATTATTTTTATGTAAAATTAATAATTATAAGTCTAATTCATTCATATTCTGCACTTCATTGGGACCATATCCTGGAGAATTTATCCTTGGAGAACCTTGGTTTCTTGAAATAGATTTGCCCAATACAGAGCAATGGACTCCAGATCAAATGCTTAAATTTCTCACAGGATCCAGCTCACAAGACCCAAGAGCCTCATCCTCTGTTACAATTCAGCCACCTTCTAACACAATAATACAAGATTTGTAGGATCCCTATGAATCTATTGCTCTAAATGAGTTTGAAGAATGGTTTGTCACCTATTTTAAAAAATCACCAAAGGACCCTGACTCCACCGACACTGAAGATGACCCTAACCTGTCTCCATCCCATGAGCCAATCAAAAAAGGATAAGCCTTATCTCGAAGTCTATCATGCCAGCTCATACTTTATTGTATAATTATGTATGCATGTGAACCACTTTGTAAAAGTTACTTTCTGAAAAGTCTGTCGGCCAGTGTGTTTTGTTTTATCAAAGTAGTTTGTCTTGTATCACAAGCCCTTCTATATAAGAGGGATCTCTAAGTCTGAAGAAGGCAGAACTCCTCAAAGCCTCTCTTTCCCTTTGTAAATAAAGTTTGAAATAAACTTCAGTTCTCTTATGTCTTCATTCTAAGTTACATTATTTTCTAAAATCTTTTATCAGTAAATCTCTTACGATTATCTTGTCTATACACTAGTATACTCTACACTTGCCTCTCTTGAGGATCCTGTGTACCAGAAAGTGTTGTGGCTGCCATATTATTTGGATAACAGTAATTACCTTGTCTATGAGTTCTTTGTTAAAACAAGTTTCTAAAAAGATCAACAGAATCCTTGGTCCTAAGAGGCCAGCGCACGAAAACCCAGAAAAGAAAGAGTGGTTGTTAGCGTAAGCATACCTAAAAAAGGATTCTGGTGATTCTAATTGGAACACTTGACTTGAATATTTTTCATTAAGACGACAAGGTATTAAACCTATCCCCAGATGCTTAAGGGATAAGTGTTTACACTCCCAGAATTATTATTGTCTAGATTATATCGGTTGGCTAACCTTTAAGGAAAGGAAGGCATTAGATGAAGTATGTCCTCCTCTCACTCTAGAGTATGTTCAAGAGTATTGTAGTCCTCTAAGATCTCCTGAAATAAGTCTCTCAGAAGAGGATCTCCAGAAATGGAATGTTCTCAAAGAAGAGAGATGGAAACAAATGTGCTCCGATCTTGTGTCGGGACCAGGAATGGTATCAGAGCCTTCGCATTCGTAAGATAATCGGACTAGATCTGCTAGTAAAAGAGAGTAAGAAGATATACTAATACACCATGTCTACTATTTCTTCTACCCATGATATAGAAGAACCCGTCCGCCTTTCATCTTTTTTTTCTATGCCTCGATCTATTCCCTATTCCTGTATATCTCATGCTTCTAATAGAATAGACAACCTTGTAGAAATAACCCATATTCAAAAGAATCTAGACTAGAAGAATCTATCACACCTCTCCTTAATCCTTATAAACTTTATCACTAAAATAGATCCTTTACTCGTTCTATTCGAAAGCTTCTTTCTCCAAAAAACCCTCCAGTAAAAGAAATAGTCCAAGATACTAAACTATATCAGTGTGGGCTTCAGTCAACCCAAGCTGAACAATATGTTACCCTAGAATTCCTTCCAATTTTATTTCCCACTGGATCCACCAAGGTTATTCTCACCTCCATCTTGGAGCCATCAAATTAGTCCTTATTTTACATGGCAGAAAAGGGATAGCTACTATAGCTCGTGTTTCCCTTCTTGATACATCTTACACCTCCTTTCAAAATGCTTTGATTAGAGCCGCTCTTGTCACTTTAAATGGTGGAAGCGGGATGTTAATAATTGTTCCCAACTTCAACATTAAGTTGTCAAATCCTACTTTTCCAACCAGATAAAAGGTGCAATTCAGATCATTGGTGCTGAATAAGTTTCAAATGCCGTTTCAACTACTCTCCATCAGATGATCTATCGTCTGCATAACCACTCGGTTGATCTTCACTTATAGAACACCACTAATGATGTTCTTTACATGGTTTCTGATAGACCTGATAACACCACTATCATTCAGATCCCCAAATAGATTTCTAGAGAAGATCTGCTCCAACTAATGCCTCTTGAATGGGTTACCAATTATGATAAAAAGTTCCATAGTAGACAAAAGACTTTCCATACATCTGCTCCCCTTGTCTTAAAGAAAATCTCTAATGGAACTATTAAATTAACCTTCAAAAGACTTGGATCTGGAGAAACAACCACCTCAGCCCCGAGGCCGATGAATCATTCGCTAATGATCACTCCCGTGGTCACCCAGGAACAAAAGAAATGTCTAATCCCAATTCACTGGTTCTATCCTGATGGGTCGTATGCTTATGTTAAAAAAGTTAATGGACATTCCTTTGGTTCCTTTGAGATTGTGATCCATCTATATGTGACCCTAATTATGGATGCGATGACTTTGAAAACTGGGAAGGACCTAAGGATAATGCATGGAGACCTTAGGATTCTTATGCTTATCCTTGGAAAAAACAACTGTCCAAACCATCCTGAAAATTTGGCTACTGTTCTCACCATAAGCCTAGTCACAACTCTGATGATGATGATGACTATTCACCAAAACTCAGATGGGTTGATATCAAGTCTCCTAAGCCCAAACCAGAAAGCTTCTATGACTTCCTTAAGGAACTTGGTCATGATGACCTTCTTCCTCCTCTATCTCCTGAACCTAAACCAATCATCACTGCATAAACACAGTCTCAACCGATTCCGTGTATGATGTTTTCTTATGCATCAAAGAATTATGAGTCTGAATTCCCTGCTATGGAAAAAAGAATTAATCTTAAGACAAATATTACATACAAGCCGTATTTTGTTCCTACAAAGGCTTCACCGAACGGTGCCATGAGACCTGTCTCACAAGCTGAAGAAGTTCTCAATTGGCATACTCATTATGCTATGGCCCAAACCAAAGTTCTTCAACGGATTGACTCTCGCCTTGAGAATCTTTCCAGCCAAACGGCTCATACTAATTCTAGACTTGATGGACTGTCTTCTCATACCCAAGAATTGTATGATCGCCTCCAAAGGCAGGTTACTTTTCTGGATGCAGAACTTAAAGGATTTATCGCTCATGGATATATGGGACCAGCTTTCACACAAAAGGAACAAGAGTTTTGACAAGTAAAATCTCAAATTGATCAGATTGAAAAAGATCTAGCCTGAGACCAATCCTAGAGTATTTATAAATCCTATCCTTCTCCCTTTGTGTCCTCATATAATCCATATCCATCACCTTTATACTCACCTTACCCATAAGAAGCTGACTATTCTAAATGTTTCAAAATGAACTATGAAGTTTTCAGAAGGAAAGAGCAAGGGATTCAGAATCAATAGAAAACAAAAGGAGAATAAGTCCAAATTAAAAGTAAGAAATAGTGTGAGCATTAAAGTTAAACATATAGGAACTTTTACTTTTACTTTTAACTTTCTTTTATTTTTAGGATATGGTTATTGGCTTTGTTTAGAAATTTTTTTTGGGGGATATTAAGTTTCTCTTTTATTGATTAATAAAGTTGGATATTTTTCAATTTTGGAAAGGACGGTGTTGGAATTTCTTATGATTCTAATATGATTGGTAAATGCATTTTATCTGACCATACAAACTGTCTTTGAGTTCCAAAATCGACAATTTATCTTTCAATATTGAGAACTGCCAACCATTGTTATGGTATAAAGAAAAATAAACACGTGTGAAGGGAAAATTGACTAAAACTAAGAAGAATGGTGTAACTCATAACAAAAGCCTCCTAAAAATAATACATATAGATATTAGTGGATCCTATCCTTTATTAATGATTTTTTCTCATTATGAATATGTCTTTCTCATTAGAGAAAAGTCTAAGGCCCTTGACATGTTGAAAATTCATCAAATAGAGGTTGAGAAACAATTCGGGAGTATTATCAAAATAGTTAGCTCTAATTGTGGTAGTGAGTATTACTGAAAATAGTTAAAAAAGAAGATGTTGTCATAGAATTCATAAACATCAAGTCAATGTTTGCTGATCTTCTAACTAAAGGATTAAGACCCGTGCAATTTAATAAACATGTTGAGAATATAGGTATCTTAGGGTCTTTTGATCTTTTAAATTAGTAGGAGCTCACATATTTTGCCTTCTTTTATTTTGTTTTATGTAACGATTCTGCAAATGTCTTTTGTTTATATAAATAAATTTTATGAACTTTCATATATTTGATATGTTATTGATGATCATCACCTTTAATATTTTACTTGTGTAAGGATTGAATGCAACATGTACCTTAAGACATGGTGTTAGTCTTAAGGATGACCGTTATATTTGTTATGATATGCTTCTTATGACACTTTACTGTATTCTCGAGATAAAATTTTGAGGCGTGTAGACTTATTGTGAGTCATATGATTTCTCACTGCAATTTAGCATATAGATATTAAGAAATCATGATTTTTTATTGTAGTTTAGCATACAGATATTGATAAATCATATAGAGGACGGATAAGAAATAGTGCATTATTGATCACTTTGAGAGTTATTTCTTACCACACTTCCAGACTTAAAATCTATGTCAATATAATGCCAATATGTGTGAGTATAGATTGGTTTAATGTCATTAAAGGGCATGATGATTGCCATTATCCTTTATTGGTAGTTATATTGTATTGGATTGTGTACGATATACTTTCTTAAGGACCATTATTTTCTAAATAAAGTGCGCACATAAAATTTTATTGTTTTGTTGACCTATGAGTCGTTTTATAAAATAAAATGAATTTTCTTGAAATCAACTTAATGTGACCCAGGTAGGAGAATGTTACAAAATGTTATATGGGCTCACATTAATTCTTTTAATGTTTTCTAAAATTAGGTTGACTATGGTCCATTAAGAATTATCCTAAACCCAATTAAAGTTAAGTGATTATAAAGTTAGTGGGATTTAGTATACATTCAAATTAAATGTCTGGTGAGCGGTCATAATAGTGTGGGCCAATTGTTTTGTTGAAGCCTATGATGGGAGGGCCCGATAAAACATCTATATGTAAGAGATAGGTCCCCTTTCTAACCTTAATTCATGTGTGCTAGTCCAATTGAAAGCCACTCATCTCAGTATAGGGTGATAAAGAAAAAGATCTAGTTTCCTACCTGCTTCCATGGCAGCTATAGGTATGATTCTTATTTTAATATCATGTTAGTGTTCTAGTTTCATACAAGATCCAATAATCCTAACAAACTATACTCGTATTAATTTTTTTTAAGAGGGATTTTTTAAAAATACATAGTTATTTTTCAATTTTTCAATTGTTAATTATTTTCACTTTTAATTATAATTTTACAATCTTGTGAATATCACTTTGAATTAGTATAGAATAAATACTATTAAGAAAAAAATGACTTTATCGTGTTTTGTATTACTATGAAAGGAAGGAAAATATAACCAATAAAAGAAAAAAATAAAAAAATTGAACAATAATAAAATATATAATATTGTAGTAATTTACTATGAACTGTAGCACTTTACTACACATAGAAATTAGAATGATTTTAATTATTTGGTTTAACACTAGATATATTTTAAATAGTTTTATGTATCTTAAATAATAATTAAAGTATGGAATAAGAAATAATGCATATCAATGAAAAATAGATTATTTGTGGATAGAAAACATTGGTAAATAAATCAGTGACAATAGAATTGATGATAATGACTTATTCGAAATATTATAGGGACTTGATTGAAATGATCTAAAAATTTTAAAGGCTAAAATATAATTTGTTCCATATCACAAAACAAATTTAAAAAAAAAAACACGTCCTTTGTCAGCCCAGTACTTTTTTTTTTGGCCTTTGAAACCTTCCTCTTACACTTATTATTATTATTATTTTTAAATAAAATTTAGATAATTTAAATTTAATTTTTCTATTTCTTGAAACTTAAATGATTCTTTTAAAAAAATTATAAATAAAAAATTATTTTTATTCTACTTTACATTCCTTTTTAAAAAAATTTTAAAATCCTAAAAAAAAAAAGATTATCTTCATTAATTTGAATGGTGCAAATTTGACCATAAAGAGAATAATAAAAAGAGTATAAGAAAAAAATTTAAATCCTACTTTTTTTTTATATATATATGAGACATATTCATTGTAAGATTCTGATTCAGGGTAAAATCAATAGTTAACAATCAATGGTAAAAGTATTTTTTTAAATTTTAATTATCACTTGATTATAAACATAAATTTATTAAAAAAAAAAATAAGACAAGCCGGACCCATCCAAAAAATCAGACGACGGTTGGTGAGTTGGTGACGATCTTATGAGCGCAAGGGGAAGTCCCAAATAATCCAGGTAGCATAATCATGATGACCCATGAGAATGCTTTGAAATAATGAAGCCAGCCAACTCGAAGCGGCACTGCCTGTCGATGGCTTATTATTAATAATTTGTGATGTGATGTGATGTGATGTGATGTGATGTGGATGATGGATGCTTTGTGGTTAAAATGTGAATCAGGCTGGTTAAGCAAACGCAGACATTGACAGTGACCATGTTATTTATTTCTTTTCTCGTGGCCAACTTTAATCATGGTCTGCAATTATTTGATGTTTTATGTCATCCTCTTAGTTTTTAAATCTCAAATTTTACTCTCACTTCTTATCCTTGGAAAACACGTGATCAAATTAGGCTTATAAATATATTTAAAGAAAAGTTTCGTGCCCGGATTGATTGATTACTTGATTCAACTATCAGATCTTTGATAGATTAAGGAATGTTATAATCTTATAAGACAATAATTTTAATTTGGTCTATGCATACGTAGTTATTAATATGTACATGAACTATTATTTATCACCGTAAATAATTCAAACAAATCTATTATATATAATAATGGGAAAAAACTCATTATTCAACTATCAGATCATTATTAGATTGAGTAACATTGTAATCATATACGACAATAATTTTAATTTTATATATGCATACATAGTTATTAATATGTCCATGAACTATTATTTATCACCGTAAATAACTTAAACTAATCTATTATATATAATAATAAAGCACAAAACTCATTATTCAACTATCAGATCATTGATTAGATTGAGTAACGCTGTAATCATATAAGACGATAATTTTAATTTTGTATATGCATACATAGTAATTAATATGTAAATGAACTATTATTTATCACCGTAAATAATTCAAACTAACCTATTATATATAATAATGGGGAAAAAAAAACTCATAATTGCTTTTTGTTCTCATTTTTATTGTTATACTATTTCAGCTTTTTTTTTAAAAAATATGTTTTGGTGGAGCCTACGAAACTACGTGTGAATCTTACAAAAATTTTTGAACATATGAAAATAATAATTTACAAATGCACAAACAATTCTGTACAATGCACAGATAATTCAGCTAGTTAAACATATAAAAGTAATAACTTATAAATCAAATAAATAAATAACTTGTTAATTATCAACATGTGAATATTGATTATTTTTCAGTTTAAGTTTGAGTTATTCTTATTCACTTTTAGATTTTCGTCTAAAAAAATGGATTATATATATATATGTATGATTACTTTGCAGGCCTTAAATTACCATATACTCAGAATAGTTTAAGCTATATTATCAAAATTTAGTGATTTCATCGTTACATCACGTGGCTTTGAAGTCCTATCAGATTTTATATGTATTAAAATAGTTGATTGATAAGGATTATGACTCAATAAGTTGCACTAGAAATCCATTATAATTTTGTTAAGAAAAATATATTAACTTAGTCAAAATTATGATTAACTTTCTTTTTTTCCCTAGAAATATGAATAAGGCCCCTTATTATTGTAAAGTGTTTTTGTAGTCGTTTACAACACTTACAATATTGATTCTAGTACTCTCTCTCTTCTAATACTTTTATCCTGACACAATATAATTATTTCTCTCTCTAAATCATCTCTTTTTATTGTCATCCTCTTTATATATATATATATAATAGCTTGTTTTCATTGGGTGACAGCTTCAATTAGCCAAAATATGACTGGGAAGGAAACTTGAAGCAAGGGATTTTGACTTTAAAATAATAATAAAGTATGTAAATATTTTGTATGCATAATCAGCATTCTTTTTTTTTAAGATACATTAAGGTATATTTTTTGTTTTAATAAGAGAGTCATGGTTGTGGCTCAACCATGACCCTTAAAAAAAATTTTTTTTTAAGATTAATATGGATCATGATTAAACAATAACTGTGACTCATATAAAAAAAGTTTACAATATAATAAATAATTTATTAAACTAATTTAATTTAATTTAAAGAAATTTTTAAATATATAATATAAGTATGAAAAACAATAAATTTGTGACATAGCAATTTTTAAATAATTTAATAAAAAATAAATGTGTGATAATATGAAAAAAGATTGTTAAATTTAAAAAATATTTTATTTATTATTAAATTTTATTAGTTGAAATTATATGAACTTGACAACTTAAAAGTCAAATTATAAGTTATTTTTAAAAATATTAACTCATGTAATTATAAGTTATTTTTAAAAAGAGTATCTCTTAAAATATAAATTTAGAGATATTAAAAATTTATTATTTGTAAGAAATTTTAGTTGTATTAATTTAATGATTTATACATAAATTAATTAAAAAATAATTAAAATATCAACTATAATAATATAAAAATAATAAAAAATTGAAAGTTATGTTAAAAGAATAATGGCTAAATAGTTTAGAAAATAATTGAATAAAAATACTTGTTAAATAATAATTCTTTGGTACTTGATAAAATAATTGAAGAAAAATAAAGTATTATAAAAAAATTGTAATTTTTTAAAACTTGATAATTAGTAATAAATTTCAAAAATGTAATAAAAATTTTAATGAGCAATTAAGTATGCTTGTTAAGTAATATTGAATGTAATGTTAAAGTAATAAAAATTGTAACAAAAATATGTACCCAAAAAAATGATTAAAAGTTGCCAAATTTTCATTAAATTTTTTATTGCTCATTAAATATTTTAATAAATTTTTTAAGTTCAATATTACTTAAGAATTTGATTAAAGAAAAAGAAATGAGGAGTAAAAAGTTAATTTGTAAGAAATTTTTAGAGATATTAAATTTTTAATATTTGTAAGAAATTTTTCATTAAAATTAACATATGAGGAATAAAAAGTTAATTTGATTGAAGAAAAAGAAATAAGAAGATAAGTATAATTTTTAAAATAAGAATTTATATAAATATGAATGATAATGATTTAAAAAAAAATGAAAGAGATTTTTAAAAAATTATGGCTCAGTGGTATAAAAAAAATTAAATGTGAAATAATTTAAATTTAGTAAAAAGAGAAAAAAATAGACACAAAGAAATAGAAGACCATTGTTTAGAAAAAAATAAATAATATTCTTTTAAACTTGATAAAAGAATTGAAGATAAATGAAATTTGTTTTAAATGATTTTTTTTGCATAATTGTTAAATTAGTTTAAAAAAATAAAATTGTAGGAGCAGGAAATTGAGGAATGAAAATAATTATAATAAGTAAACATTTATTTACCATAAAAGGAATAAAATTAATTTAAAAAATAAAGATTATTTATTGAGATAAGCATACATTAAAATAAAATCTGATTAATAGTTATAAAAGTATATGCTATCGATTTTACTAAAATTCATAATAGGAGAATCTAATAAAAAATTATTTAAATTAAAGATAAGTTCCCTCTCTTATTTTAATTTAGCGTGCTTCACTGTGACAACCCATCTGAGGGAAAAAAAAAAAAAAGAAAGCTAATCTTGCAATAACTCAATAACATATAAAGAAGTAAGATATACATGTAAAATTAATTATTTTTTATAATTATAATTATAAAATTATTTATGTATTCTTATTTATACACTAATCTTATTCATTGTATTGATAATTCATTTATATGTTTTACGTTTCATACCAACCCAATAATAGTTTTCACTTTAAAAGAACTGAACTCGAAGTCAGGGTTTATTTGAGTTGGTCAACACCTGCTGTGGCCATGCCGCAAGCCCTCAATCTATCAATACCCATCTTCCATAAATTCCAAAATCTGTGACTCTCTCTTGTGACTTATTATATTTATTTTTTTTTTTAAAAAAAAGAGTTACGATTTTTTAACAACTGTGACCCATTTTATATAATTTTTTAAATTTTTTTTAAAGGTGACGGTTTCTACTAAACTGTGACTCATATTTAAAAAAAATACTTAATATATATAAGAAATAAAGATTGACAACACTATATATGAAGAATTTAAAATTTCATTTATTATATTGTAGTCAAAATTCCCTTGAAGCAATGTGCGTGACTCTTCCCACCTCCCTTAGTTACTGTGTATAAAACTATAAATTCATTTAGTGAAAATATATAATCGATTATAGGTGCTTTTAGACACATTTGAACCTCAATTATACATGACATTTATGCCATAATGAATTTAAAATTTTACTGTTTTTTATATGAGGGTCCCCTCTATCAAAACGATACTTTCCTTTCAATTTATAAAGTTTATATAAGCCCTTTGGTATGAGAAGTAGGAATAAAAACACGAATAGGGAAAAAAAAAAATGCAATTTTGCATATTATTATTTATAAAAATAATAAAAAATAAAAATATTATTTAAATAATAATTATTATAAAAATATAATAGATGTTACATAATTTTTTTTATAATAGTACTAATTAAGGTTTCCAGTATAGGTTAGGGTGGGTAAAGGCTATGGTTTGGGATAATGCCAATCGCACAGGGAATCATCAAAGCATCAAACCAAAGAGAACCATCCAAGTATCAAACTATTAAATATGATATCGTACGTATATTATTGTTAATTACAAACTAATAATTTAATTTACACGTTTTTTATTCCTAATGTTAGTTTTAAATTTTAGTAATTAGTGGCGTGACAACCATGGAATTTACACATCTTTTGAAAAGCAGATGGCTACTTTCGCAAGTTACATAACGCATGATTTGGATTTTAAATTAATTTTTGTAAGCTATTTTATAAAGTCATAGAAGAGAAAGAGACGTATAATGGTTAAAGTACAAGGAAGAGAGCTTATAAATTAAAAAATAAATTAGCGGCAAAAAATATAAAAGTATATTATATTAATATTTTAAATTTTATTAAATTATATTTGATATCCATTTTATTTTAAAAATTATACTTATCTGCTTTAACATTTAGTATAAATTGTAAAAAAATCTTTTATTATTTATTTTAATTAATAAAATTAATCTTTTATACACTATGAGATAGTAATTTATTTTTAATATGATAATAAAAATAGTTAATATTAAGTTTTGATGTGAGACTATAATTTATTTTTATTATAACAATTAAAAATAACATGAGATTGTAGTTTATTTTTATTATAATAGTAAAGACAGAAAGTAATTTTATTTTTAAAAGAAATGATATTATATTAATAATTAATTTTATTGACAAAAAGTAAATTAAAAAAAATTTGTAATAAATATCAAATGTCATGATAATCAAGTATAATTTTAAAATAAAAAATATAAAGTATAACTTTAATCAACCGCCAACAGTTGAAAATAAAATAATGGACACCGGGCAACGTAACAAGTTAAAGAAGTGAAGACTAACGTCTTGAACTACGGGCAATGGAGTGATTCTTAAAATCGTTGTGTGCAACGATCCATCCCTCATTTAAATTTTGCAAATACAGTCAAAACGGCGAATTCCTAGGAAGTATAGCTTTTTAAATCATCATTGTTATGTTGGAAACCAATTATGAAGCATTGTCGCACATATATGGATTATGTCTGACATATTATTCAGGTAGGGTTTTTTAAATAATATTTGACGAATTTTTTCTAAAGAAATTAATTACTGATTATAACAAAAAATTGTTTATTTTAATTTTATTAGAAAGTATGATAATAAATATTTTAAAATGATATCTAACTTTTAATCTAATGTTTATTGCTTCTACGGGCGTATACGGAGAAATGGTTGATGTAATCGAGTCCACGGCTAAGATCAGAGAAAGCCACGTTACTAGATCAGCAAAGCTGGAATTCAAACAATTTCGTAAACGATCAGCGAGATTCACACTACGAGCATACTCGTACATAACGTAAATGTAGTTCCCAGAAACCGAAGCCTCGATGAGCTTAATCAAGCTACTATGGTGGCTCTGGTAAATCACAGTGAGTCGATCTGGGAGCTCCAACGTCTTCGTGGGGTGGCGAAACTTGCTCTAGAAAACCAAAAGCTCCTTGTCGCGAAATAGAGCATCGCCAAGACGAAGTAAAAGAGAAGGAGGAGAATTTAGTGGATAGGAAATCTCGAAAAACTTGTTGATGTGAGGATTCTCAGTCAAAGAGTCTTTGAAACTACAAAGGGAAGCTTGGCTTGCAACAAAAGAGGCTTTATAACCAGTCCTTGTCGTTGTAGGTAGTGGAATCTATAGTGATGGTGAAGGAAGAATATTGGTAGTAATATCCAATATGGAAGGCGAATAAGGAGAATATTGGAAGGTACCAGATTGATGGGTCTTGGGTTCAATCACGTTCGTGCTATTTTTAGACTTGCTCATGGACAGGTTGAGGGTAAGGTTGGGGCTGGGGCTAACGTTTAGCCAAAGGAATTGCTAAAGTACTCATTTTTAGACTTACAGCATCTTTGTATTATTATTATTTTAATATTTATTATATTTTTTAAAGTAAAAATATAAAAATTATTTTTCATTATTAAAATTTTTTTCTTTCATTTCATTTGTTATTTTACTCCTTTTCACTTTTTAGAGAATACTAAAACGAAGAAGATAAAAGAATACAGGGTAAATGAGTAATTTTATTTCTTTCTCAGAGGTGTAGCTTGTGTGGCAAAGTGGGGCTGACTTAGCAATCCATTAAATTTCATTTGTATTAAGTACTTGCCATGTAATGTCACGTTTGGATGTCTTATTACATCTGCAACTTGTTGACCATGTTTTTTGACGAACATTGACAGTCGGAACCTTTTTTAACAAACGTTTTGAAGTTATAGAGATAAATTTAAAATAAAAAGTATAATCCAAATTAAAAATTTAATGAAATTATAGGGATTAAAAATTTAATTTGACCAAATTCTTTAACATTTAATTAAATTACATCTAATATTTTTATTTTCAAAAAATTATTTGAACATTGATATATATTATTAAAAAATTTATTTTTAATTTATTTTTTCAATAAATTTCATTTTTAGTATAATATACATTTGAAAAAAATTTCTATGCTATTATATTATGTGTTGAAAGTTAAAATAAACTTAATTTTATTTATTTCGCTTCACTTTTTTTGATAGAAACTTGAAAGATTGAAAGTTAAAAAAAAAAAAGAAGGAAGAGTTAAACTCTAGATACATCGGAAACACTGCCAATTAGTTTAATTCACTTTATTTATTTATATTGGAATTTCCTCATTAATTAGAGTTTAAAAACTTAAGTTAGTTTTCTATCAAGTTGTTGAGGGAATGACAAAAACAATCAAGTCGGTAAAATAAAAAAAGAAAGAAGAGAAAAAAAAGAAGAAAAAAAGGAAAAAAACCATGCGGCAGATACAAATCAGCATCTTTGACCCACATACTCTCCGTGGCAAAGAAAAAGAAAAGAAACCGTGGGTGAAGTTCCGAATCCGAGTTCTCTGCAAATTTGAAGGAATGCACAAGGAGGATCGTTCAAAACTTCTTTTAATTTTTTTCTCAAATTAAATATCACATTTTTACATTGATAGTTAAGAAATTATTTTTATTTTATTTTTTATTTAAAAAATAAAATTTTAAAAAAATTGAACCGCCATCCAGGTTCGCATAGAATCCAGATGGGTAGAGCCCATTGGTGGGGTTCAGTCTTTCTGAGAAGATCCGCTTGCCATACGGTGTTCTCGAGTCGCAATGCACACACTGCCTTCCACCGCCATGACATCTACACAACCTACGCCGTCTCTTCCTCCTTCCTGATACTTTCTCAAATTTATATCAACACCCAAAAATATTTAAAATAAAAAATAAATAAAAAACCTTATAGGCTAAGAAAGATTTTCCTCCATTCTTTATGAAAGAATTCAATGAACAGCCATAGCTGTAAAGCTATAAGTAGAACACCATTCACGCACTGTTCCCTCCCTTTACTTCCCCGCCTAGCGGAGCCACCGAAATTCCAAAACACTGGCAGAGAGCTCATCCCACCAGAATGTGCATGTCTCATTTCAGAGCTTCTTCGAGGGATGGCTTTCGCGCCAACAGAGCTTCCTGGAGCAGCTTCTCAGTCTCTCCCTCACACCTGACTCTCCAATCAAAATTGAGCAGCAGAATGCCCTAATTGAACAAGTCCTCTCTCATTACCAGCAATACTTCCAAGAGACATCCAGAGTCGCCGACGCCAATGTCTTCCTCCTTTTTTCCCCAACCTGGTTATCTTCTTACGAGCGAGCTCTGCTCTGGATTGCAGACTATAGGCCTTCCTTGGTGTTTCGTCTGGTGGAAGGCACCGTCGACAATTTAACGGCGGAACAGAAGGAGAGGCTGGAGCTAATGAAGTACGAAACGAAGAGGGAAGAAAGGATTGTAACGGGGACAATGGCGAGCGTTCAAGAGAGCCTTGGGGGACCATCGATGCTGCAATTTGCAAGGGGGGGTGAGGAGGCTGTTGGGTGGGGAAATTGGTGAGCTGGACTCGGCACTGGAGGCGCTGAAGAGAGCAATCATGGGGGTGTTGGAGAAAGCCAACGAGCTTCGAGTGTCGACGGCAAGGAAGGTGATGGAAATTCTGAGTCCGTCGCAGACGGTGCAGTTTCTGGCGGCGGCGGCTCAGTTTCAGCTTCGAGTAAGGAGGTGGGGGATGCAGAGGGACTCTGAGTCTTAGCAGTGAGGGTAAAGTCTTCCAATTGAGTCCCAAATCACGGATTTGGATTCTCTCCCCCAATATTTCTCTCCTCTGCCTCTTCATCTCCACAAATCCAAATCCCCCAAATCACAGTTCACAATTTCGCATCTTGTAATGTTCTCATTAAAAATGCGAATGTGTTTGACTAGGCTCGGAATTGCGATCGGATCCTCGGCAGGATTACAGTATCTGGTGCATTAAAAGTGATCTACATTGTCCAAGCAATCGCACCGTCCATAATTTGACACGTCATTTAAAATATAAATGCGTTTTGACTGAAACGCTCCCTCTCCACCCCTCTCCTTCTCTCCAGATCGCTCAAGCTTGCGGGTTGCCACTTTCATCTAGCAGGTAAGAAGAATGACGCAAAACCTCGAAGAAGAAGATGAACCCAATCGAAGAAGCTGTAGATTAAACCGTCGAAGAAGAAGACGCAAAACTCAATTGCTCAGTCCCTTTGTCACTGTATCTCTTCCCATTTAAGATTTTGCCCTAACGCACGCGAGAGAGGGAAGAGATGGCAGAAAAGAAATACGCAGAACATCGGATGTCACGCTGGTTGCATATTTGTTTTCTTTCTTCAAAGTCTAATGCAATTTTTATTTTTTAATAATCCCTCACAGCTTCTTTTCCACTATTATGATTCCATTTTCTGTTTTTTTTTTTTTTATATTTAAACTGTAAAAGATTGAACTCTATTTAGGGGAATTTGTGCTGGAAAATTTGCAGAGTTGATTAACCGTTATAAGGAGCTTGTTGGTACTCTTAGGGGCTTTAATGTTTACGTAAACATGGTTCTTTGAAGATGTCACTGGATTCCTTTTTGACAAGCACCTCTCTGTGTATATTAGTGGTTGTTTGCACACATATATGTATGATCAAGTTTTGTAATTTTAAGAGATGAAGGAACCGAGTTCAATTTTGTTTAGGTTTTCTGACTAACAAAGCTGCAGAGTCAATGCCTGGCAGAATAAGATGGAAAGGTGATGAAGATGAAGATGCCTGTAATTGTGTAATTTGTGTTTTTGAAAAACGCTGAAAAAGATAGACTTTGGCGCCAATATTCCAGAACCAAAATTTGATATTAAAGAACCCAATTACCGTCAAAACCGTGCGCGGCTTTGTACATGCGTTTTTCACCCTCTTTTAAATGACGTGGCAGCACGAGAACGGACCGATTACATGGATGGTCTGGATTTCTTTTACTGCATCAAATACAGTAATTCCTCTAATGCAGAGGATCTGCCCCCGCTCAGAAATCGAACCGGTGAACCAGCCTATGGTTTGGTTTTTCTCCCTCCTTCCACTTGCATTAACGATTAATACAAGTGGCTATTGAAGCTTTTGAAAATCAATCAAATATAATTAATCAATTTTGTTACGCTGATGTTTAGTAGTTAAAAATTTAAGCTAAAAATAAAAATGAACTGAATCATTGATGTTGTGACTGAGTCTTCTTTATTGTTAACTAGTTAGAAATTTTGACGTGAGCGGGTCTGGTAAGGCACAGAGATATGACAAGGAGGTATGAGTGCGGTCACCTGAAACATGTTGTGAATTTGGCGTTAGAACAACAAAAGGAAAGCCGTCTTAATGGTTGTCTTAACTTGAATCAATTCTTGATTTGAATCTGAAACATATTTATATTAAAAACAATAATAATTTCTCAAAATTTCCCCTTTTTCTTCAAAGTGAGTGCTGAAAATTTTGGCATTGTGGGCACTCACCTGCTACGATATAAAGCTGTTTGGACCCAAATTCCATGCCTAGTCGCCTGTAGTCCGTCTTCCCCACTTCTGCAAAGCCATTTTCACCTTTTGAAGTTAGAATTCTTTGCTGATAAGGACAGACAAATTCCGTAGGCCCACACACCTTTTTGTTTTCGGCCACACAAACAAAAGTAAACAAATTCTCCGACAAGTCCTGGGAGAGAAGGTTCAGGACGAGGCCTTTATAGAATTCAGCAGGCTTGAATTAGATGAATGCAATTCCTACATGTTTGAAGCTTAGCCCATTGTTTCCCAAAAACATGAATGCCTAGCCCATTCCATTGTGCAAGCTGAATCCAATCTTCTCTTCTCTTCACTTCTCCTCCTCCTTCCAGTCTTCTGAGTTTTGAATAGAGCCAGACTTGGTTACTAAAAAGGTCAGTTCTCTTAAAAATTTTAAAGGGTATGCTATGCAATGGAAATAGCTTTATTTATATGCTCTAGTAACTATGTAAATGCTCCTCCTTCAGTAAATACTAGTTGAAATCAAAAGCAACCTACGGCATGCAGGCTTGCAATTAGGAAACACACAACCAAACTCCAATTAAATTTCAAATTGAAAAATTTTCCAAAGGGTTTACAGAAGATATAGTAGAAGTAATGTCTGTTATCAAGTGCCAACTTTAACTGCTGACTGGTATGGTTTTTTTGCTCCTTCCTTTGGAAATTGTTAAATGTATTGCCATACAAATAGTCTATCTCCTATTTCTCCAAAGGAAGCAACCCAAAAAACCATACCATGTACCAGTCAGCAGTCAAATTGGGCTTCAGAGTCTCATGTTTGCCCCCACCTCGTCTTCTTGGTTATTGCCTTGTCTTTGGGCCTGTTTTTTTTCTTCTAATTAATAAAAAAAATAAAATTACACAAACTTTTTTTAAATTGTGATAAAATTATATAACCTTTATCCTTATTTTTAAAACATATATTTATATATATTAAATTATCTTATATTTTAATCTAATTTAAAAAAATTAACTAAAATACTCTTAATTAATCCAAATATATTTTTTTAAACTAAAAAAATTTAAATAAAGGATATTTTTGGTTAAAAAATTTAAAATGAAATTAAAGTATAAGATGATTTTTTGTTTTGAAAAAGACTTGTATATATTTAAAAATAAAAAATATTTGTATAATTTTAACGAAATTTTAAAAAAATTATATAATTTATTAAAAAAATCAATCACTGATTTTGTTGCGTCATCTGATTGTGGCGAGAAGCCTACCGAGTGTAGAGACCAATGGCCATCCAATTTCGTGACACTTTCCCATTGGAAAGTCTTTAACAGACAACAACTCCTTTTCAAGGAAAAAAAGAAGAAGAAGAGGGAAATAAGAAGAAGATAAGGAAGGACAATAAAGGAGTCAAAAGAGAGTGATGTTATGCCGGCTAATCTCACTTTCAATTACAAGCGTAAACCAGTAGGAGCGGCTGGCCCAGGGTGGACATTTAAACCACTTTAATTTTAATCAGATGGAGCTAATAGCCCAAAACAAAAATAGTTCAATTTCTTTATAAATTATTAAAATTCTTTGCGTTGGACTTGTATGACTAAATAAATTTGATATATTATTTAAGCTTGTTCATTTAACAAAATAAAACAATGAAGCATGATCACAAACAATACAATATTTACAGAAGTCTCTTAAATTTTGAGTTACTTACAAATAGTTTATTAAACTTTTAAAATTAAAATATAAATCCTTCAATTTTATATTTTGAAAAGTAAGTTTTTTACTCTCTCTCTCTCTCTCTCTATATATATAATAATGTTAACTCAAACACTATATTAAAATTTTTCATCATACACGCAGTAAATTTCCATTTGCCCCCAATTTCGGTGTACCCACCAAAAAGGAGAGGGGGGGGGGGGAATTAACCTTCAATTTCACACCAAATATCTATATAAAATAGAAAAAGTATCGAAATATTGAAGTGTAAAAGTTAAAGGACCTTTTTGCAATTCTAAAAGTTCAAAATTTAAAGTTTGGGCTGTTTGTATTTTTTTTCCTTTTATTTTTTTATAAAAGAAAGTGTTGTCCGTGTTCAACACACATAAAATATTTATATTAGACACAATGTATTATTTTAAATTTTGTAACATCATTGTATCCACATCCATATTAATGTCCACACTGCTTAATGCTTTGTTTGGATGGGGGAAGAGAAAAGGGGAGGGAGAGAAAAGGAGGGAAGAGAAGCGAGAGAAGAGAAAACGGAAATTTTCTTCTTATGCGTTTGGATGGAGGGAGAGAAAATGTATAAAAATAAAAAAAATGTGTTAATTTAATATAATAATAATTTTGTTGTTATTTTAAATTTTTTTCATATATTTTTTTTAAAAGATAAGAATAATAAAAGATATAAAAATTAATTTAAAAAATATTTAAATAATTTCAAAAAATTATTTTTAAATAAAATAAAAAAAGTCACTAAAAAACTCATACTTAAAATTTAAAAATATATTCTTAAAATTAATTAAATTTTATTATATAAAAATATCTATAAATTATTAATTTAAATATAATAAATATTATATATAATATATAAATATTATATTATAATATTATATATATATATATATATATATATATATATGTCAATGCATTGCCCAAACAGTGTCCGACTGCAATGCAGTCGGACATTGTTGTGGCCAAATTGCAGTCGGACATATATGTCCGACTGCAACCACAATATTGTCCGATTGCATTGCAGTCAGACAATTTTTTTTTAATTATATATAATTTATTAAATTTTATATTAAAAAATATATTAATATTTTGTAATATATATTAATTAATTTAATAATAAAATTAATTGTAACATTATTTTTTTAATTAACTAATTAAAATATTTAAATAATTTTATTAAATATATATTTATTATTCTTTTATATTGTGCGTCACTTTTTCCCTCCAAAACCACCGTACTTTTCTCTCCATTTTTTCTCTTCTCTCCAGTCTTTTCTTCGAACCAAACGGGATAAAATTTCGTTTTCTTCTCCCTCCCTCCCCTTCCCCTCACTTTTTCCCTGATCCAAACGCACTGTAAATGACACATGTAATGCAAAGGTGAGGAGGAGAAAACTATGCACCTATTTAATGCTGAGGTTGCAGACAAATCGGGTATACAGTTAAGAACGAATTTCATCTTAATTTGCACTTTTAAAAAACAATTGCATCTGTTCTTAGAAGTTGACAAATAGATCAAATTTCCCTTTGTAGCCATGAAAATCGATTGATCAAAACTGAGACATAGATTTAATGAGGGGGGGTTGAGGGTCTTAATCGATCCGTTTTTACAGAGATAACGTGTTTATTTGGGTATGAAATCTTTGAATTGTTTTCCAAACTCAGAGACACATGCGGGTGGTGGAAGTGGGAGTTGAAAGGGCACAATAACCAGATAATGCCTTCGTGATGCTATTGCTGTCTGACGCAACATCCATTTTTTTCTTCAAGAAGTGGGTCCTAAAACCCATACAAGAAGACAATGTTACTTCATTTGCATGTTCCCTTTTAGAAATTGGCGTAGTTGTTGACCATGTTTGTGTTTCAAAGGACAGGGTTCAGAGACTAGATTAGGTGAATTTTATCCTATGTTGAAAAGATATAAAGTGTAGTAAGTGCATGTATATTTAATAGTTAAATTTTAATCTATGTATGTGAAATTTGTTGTAAAAGTAAATATTAACAGTTCATTAGGTGTATGCCAAAAATTTTATATGACTTGTGCTGCTTTTTGTATAATCTAATGGCACTGCTATTCTATTCTATTCTATTACATATAGCTGAATATTCTACAATCCATGGATTTATTAATTATACTTCACCATCTATGCACATTACTGGCAAAGTTGGATATAATATGAATATGAGCAAAGGATGTTACTTTAATTCTCTGCTCTTGCTTCATTTTTTTCAAAAAACAAAGTGAGAGTATAAATAATTATATGATGTTTGATTACCCAGACACTTGTGATGGAGATGTTTGGCTCGTTTTTCGTATTCTATTGAACCCGATGTTTGTCAAGGGGGGGTGGAATGTTTGACTAAAATTGCAGATGATCTAGAAGATCTTGGAAAATTTCCCCCATGAGGTGTATAGAGTAAGGAGTATAATAATTGTGGAAGAAAATGACTCATTCATATTCATTTAATTATTTGCGCTTGCCTTGCTCTGTGGGTGGATATAATTAATGCTTTCTTTCATTTTCTTCGCTGCCCCTTTTTTTTTTAAATAAAAGTATGCGTCCGTAATTTCTTAGTGGATAACTTGGTTTTATAAATGATTATTACTTTGAATGTAATTATAAGCTTCAAATTTTCATCTTCACTCTTTTTTGTATTCTTCAAGAATCATTAAATCAGGGAGTAGCTTCTCTGCATTCGTACGATGTCCATTCCATGTGCAGTTAGGCTATTTACCCCCTTCTCTTCCATTTTTATTTATTTAAGTTTATTAAAAAAAAAAAGGAACAAATGGCTTGACTGGATGAATACTAGATACCGCACGAATGTAGGGAAGCTAAACCCATTAAATCATGTCCTTCCACTAATTTTTATTTTGCTTAGTTTTAATTTTAAGAGTAAATTAAGTAAATCTCTCCTCTATTTTTAATATATATATATGCTTTAATTTAATTTTAAAATTTTAAACTAAAACACTCTATAAAAAAAATATGTAAGAGAGTATTTTAGTTAAAAATATATATTTATGTCATGTGGAGTATTTTAGGTAAAAAATTAAATTTAAATTAAAATATACACAATTTTTTATTTTAAAGAAGATTTATATATTTTAAAAATAAAAAAATTATATAATTTTAACAAAATTTAAGAGATATTTATATAATTTCCTTTAATTTTAATTCTCAACATATACTTTACGAGTTAAAAACTACATATATCTTCCAAAAATAGAATAAAAATTTTGGAGAAAATTACGGCACAACTGTTGGGGCATTTGGATTACTGTAGATAATTAATAAACAGAGGAGTCGTAATATTCTTATTTGTACACATTTTTTTCTAAGTTAACAAATTTAATTCCATATAAATTTAGAAAACTTCCTGATGAATGTTTCTATACAGATAAATTTACATTACAAATGTGAAAAATAATAAATTTAAAGAGTGATGAAAATATTAAAAAGAAGGCCTTTATGAAAATAACATAAAGTCTAAGAAAAAATATATAAAAACACGCGTGGGGCTGGTTAGGCATTGTTTAAGAAAACCGAGAACAAGACAAAGTAAAAAAGAAGAAAATGAGTTTGTCGCTTTCTGGATCCTTATAGGCTGTAATCTGAAGATCCCATTCATATCATCTGACATGACTACCCAACAATAAAATTAACTAGACGTGTGGGCCATCTGAATGATATGTTGCTGAATTATATATTTCGCATCTAGTTTAAATTTAGAAAAAAAAAAAAGTAAAAAAATATTGGAAAAAAAAAAAAGAAAATTTGAAAAAGAAAAATAAGACCCATAAATCTGTTAGTTAAAATATTTTAGAGTGACAATAAACTCTCTCTCTCTCTCTCTCTCTCTCTCTATATATATATATATATATATATATATATATAATATGCTAAATTATTAACTAATCAATCTCTTATTGCCTAGCTTGCACGGGTTGTACTCTGCAATATAAAATACTAGATTTTAGTGTAAATTTAGCATATGCAAATATTTTTTTTAAATTTAATCTTATAATATTATGAAGTTATAAAATCATATATTTGTTGTGTTATAATAAAAATATATTTAATATATTTTTATTAAAAATTTAATAATAAAGATACAAAAATCTATATATCTTTTTTTCTTCCAAAATAAAACTATGGTTTGAGTTTGATGATCTCTTTCCGCTGATGTGTTCCAAATTCTTCACAATGATAGAATACTTTTTCCCATTTGCTCTTTTTCTTTTCGCTTTATGAAATAACACTATATAGATCATGCTCAGTTATTTCACTTCACCCTCTCAAAATTATGTACTTTCCTATTAAACATAAATAAGATTGTTTGTTACCCATTTATATCTTCAAATTTGAGTGGTCAAGAGCTAAATGGACACTCAATTAATTACTAATCTTAAGCGGTCATCAAGATCATGTGAGCCCAATATATAATATCTCAAAGAATACCACATTTTGTTGGTAGGAGGCTGGCTTTTGTTTGATTTGCACTTTGATTCAATGAATACATGGCTGCTTAATGGCGTTTTGGCCATCAATTTCAATGACTTAATTTGCATGCGTTTGGTAATTGAATTGTATATAGACATAGACATATGGTTTTTGTTTTGGAGTTATATGGAAATGGGTTTGATATCACTCATTTCCTATTTATGAATCTATTGAGTATTGATTCTTTTTTTAGGAAGTGCCTTCACCCCACCGCCCATAGTTACTTCTGACAACAAAATATGAGTGATAACGAATGAGCGGTGGACATATCTTATCCAAAAATGTATTTTTTCTTTCATTTTAAGTTTTAAATTGTAAATTTAAAAATAAAAATTATAATTAAAAGATCAAAAATTAAATTTTAAAAAGTTTGATTTATAGTATAGTTATAAATTTTAAAATATAATTTTTCTTTACAGTTACAAATTTTTATTTCCTAGTTATAATTTTTATTGTTGAACTTATAATTTAGAATTTAAAATTAAAATAAATGTATTTTTGCCATAATTGAATATTTTCTAATTGTGTACAACTAAAGAGTATTCATTTTGGTGGAAATACATCCGTGGGGAGTAAAAACTTTGTTCATTGTCGCATCAATAGCTATTTTAGTCACCGACGCAAATCTTACTGCCTATTTACCTGCTAACCAAAACATTACCTCATTTAGCACTTTATTATACTTTTATTGGGATTTTTTTTAATTTTTCTATTTTCTTGTTAGTGCCCAAAAAGAAATATGTTATATAAACGTTAACGGATTGGAACTTCTGAGTGAAATATTACGAACATTGATTTTTTTTCCTTTTTTACTAGTATCTTTATATTTTTTAATATAAAATTAATATTAAAGCTATTTGTTTCCATAAATATTTTCTTTAGGCTCAAACTATTACTATTATAAAAATTTAAGTTTAAACTTTTTTTCACTTAAAGTCCTTATTTAAGAATTATTAGAATGATTTTTTTTTTATATATATATACATATGTGAAAAGATAAAAGATAACGCAGAATTGGAAGCTACATGGACATCCCCTTTGAAGGCTAGAGGGAGAATATGAAAATCTCATTGCGAATCTTTATGAATCCTGATTATACGCCAATCATTGTTTGTTGATGCCAACTGGAAATACATCATCCGATAATTTGATATCTTCTTGTTGTTTTGCATTTCCATGATAATTAGCATTAACCTGTAGATCCAGGAGTTAAAAAAAAAAGAGTCTCATAGCCAAAAAAAAATTACAAAAAAGAAAAATAAAAATGTGGATTCTATGAAAAAATAAAAATAAAAACAAACAAATAATATGGATAAATAGTAAAAAATAATAATAAATAGTACATGAAAAATGTAATATTATAAACATTATAATAAATGATGTAAATAAACAGTATTAATCTCTTGCCTCTTATATATATAAAATTATTTGGTGGATTATCTCATTGTTACCCCATTGCTATGATTGTGGTAAAATTTAGTATCCAAGAAAAAAAAAAAAAAAAAACTCCTGCAAGGTGATTTGCTGATGAAACTTAATTCCCGGTATATCTTTTCCTCGTTGGTGATTATGTTATTTGAATTTGTGGCAACGGACATTAGCGGAGAGTATAAATCCCATGTTTCGTCATGAATGACGAAGTCATCCAATTTCCTTAGTGGGAGTGTCGGTACCAGGAACCACACCTGCAACTTGCTTACAAGATATATGTATACTTATGTCGCATTTTATATATGAAAAAGGAATGAAATTGGGAAAAAAAAAGTGCACTCGTATTTTTATTTAGAAAAAATAAAAATATTAGTAAATAATATATATATAATAATATGATAAATATTTTTCAAATTCTTTTAAAAACTTTTCATTTCCTCAATTTACCATATCACACACCAAATGTTTATTGTCTTCAAGACAGGAATAGCATGAGGGTTTCATATTATATCAATCAAATCAATCAACTTGCAGTTTTATTTGTCATGTAAAGATTGAAGAATACTTTACCCTATGTTTAAGAGTTTATAAGGGAATAAGATAGTAAATAATAAAATGAAATGAAGTGAAATAATAAATTATGTGTTATTTTATTATTATTCAAAAATTTAATAAAAAAAGAAGAGAGTTATTAATAAAATGAAATGATTTATAAATCATTTTTCTAATATTGCATTTATAAAATAAAGCCACATAATAGAGTGTATTAAAGTATCAGAGAATATTTGTATTTTAAATATAAGTCATTTCATCATTGACTCCAATTTGAAGGAACATACCAAAATTAAAATTTTGGATGGCAAAAAGGAATTTTGGAAACTATTTCATTCTGTCATAACAAAATTTTCAAACAATTTTCCAACCCTCTTTAGTCGTTCCACTTTATTCCATTTTATTTTCTGTCATTAGTCCAAACATTACATTAACCTTTATATTACCTCCAGAATGGTTTTTGTTATGTTGTTGATGTTAACAATGAGTACAATAATTCTGGCAAAAAAAAAAAAAAGAAGAAGAGTACAATAATTATAGGAAAATAAATATAATTACTGTATTTTATAATAAAAATTTTCTGAAATTAAAATTTATAGTTCATTCATAGATATATAGTGAGTGTGATGCTTAGCGTTCAATTAATTAATATTGCTTGTAGATGTTCTTGAAAATCACTGTAGTTAGAATTGTCCCTTGTGGCAAAGAAGAAAATAAAGGATACGGAGAAGTTCATTTTTCAGGAGGTCAATTCCCTAGTTACGTGATCATATGTTGACATGTTTATATAATTATTATAAGTTTTAAGATGATGACACAAATTTAAATATCACACGAATTTGAATATAACCGATCGAGGATTGAAAGTTGACATCTCCAGTGTCTCATTCTTTATGATCCTTATCTACGGTACACCGCAAGCCGAGGGTGACTACTCAGGTCTGGATCCTTTGCGTGCTCATCCATGAATATGATGATTCAAAAGGATGAATCAGATTCCCCCCATTTCTGATCTCCTAAAATTGAATGCCCTTGTTGCCAGTGCTACCTTTCAAAGAAAAAAATTGTACAAATTTTAATTATTTATATATTATAAAATTCTTCGACATATATAATATGTCAAGGTTTTTTTAAATGTTAATATATATATTATGTTTTTATTAGATAGATTAATAACAAATAGTGAAATAGTATATGCTAATTTAACTAGCCCGGAAAGTACAGTAGAACAGAGAGATGAGAGAGGGAGAAAAATTAAAAAAGAAAAAGTTTGTCGTTTATATTAAACAAGATGTGAGGTAGCAGTATTTTATAGCCATAACAGTGAAGAAACAGCCACTTATCATTTTTGTGCAATGATATTACTTTTTATCAGAAAAAGTAATAGACTTGTCATATAAACAAATATAAATTACTTTTTATCATCTCTCCGTAAAAACACACATCTTAATAAGGAACAATTTTATAATAATTTAATATTTAAAAACTAAATAATTGAACAGATGTGACTAAAAATTATATTTATTTAATGTTTTTATTTAAATTTTATTGGGCAATGATGTGCCTTTAACTGAAAACATTGAACCTCCTACATGTCAACTCGCAAGGAAAGCGCTGAGTCCCAATCACTTTTTTGTCAATTAGTGACATTTTCCACCCTGTGTCTTTTCCTTCTTGTGCCACATAACACAAGTCAACCTAGGCGGCTGCACTCTTCCGTGTTTCACACCGCTTCTTCCCCTCTACTGTTGCTAATATATATATATATATATATATTTCTTAAATCAAAACAAAATTAAAAGATTTAATTAAGTTCTATTAAACTACTATCTTCTCAAATTTCTCTCCTCATAAAATAAAAAATGCTTAATGTTCACCCTTTAATGTTCTTACTTGCTATTCTACTGTTTTTCAATCTAGGAAAGAAATGAATGCATCCGTGACTCAATGATTAAGTCAAAAACATTAGGAGCGACAATTACTTCAAAGTTTAACTAACACCCATTGTTATACAGAGTCACCCATGATTTGAATTTGATCAAATTTACCACTCCAAGATAAGCATCCATTTTGGGTATATGTACACGGGTACTACACTTTTGGCATATATTTCGTGTTGACTAAATTGTAACCTAGTAATAACATTTTGAAATATTGAGCAAGATGAAAGAAATTTCTCACAGACCAGGCAATTTCGCAATTTCTAGACTTGATTTAAAATTATACATTGTATCAGTAAAAGACACACCAAACGTTGGGGCGAGACTTTCCTGTCTCGTCTCTGTGGAGTCAATCTTCAGGTAATCATTATCTCCAAGTCGAAGTCACTAGCCTATATGCGCGGTGGCTGCTCCAAGGAAACACCTAGCTGGTTGTCTAAGGAGGCAAGCTAGCTCATTGGAACAACACAGCTACTGAGAGATGATAGTTTAGCAACCCAAATCCTGTGAGGAAGAGTGCTTTAGGAAAAGTAGCATTAACTTGATGGTGGGAAAAACAAAAGGGGGAAAGATGAAAAGGGGAGGGAGAAAGGGACCGTTGTAACGAAAATACAAATTGCGGGGTGGGTATATCGCTATTCGTTGAATCGCCACTTCCTTCTGTTACTTGTAGTTTTGGTTCACGTTCTAAACAATGTCTCATTCCTTGCGTGCACCATCCTCCAACATGTTCCTCTCTCTTAGCTGCCTCTTCTGTTTCGTCTCCTTCCTCTCCGGTGTTGAATCCGACGACCGTCAGCTTCTTCTCAACTTGAAATCCGCACTTGAGCAGTCAAATTCCCATGTCTTTGACTCCTGGAATTCCACCAATTCCGTATGCCATTTCGATGGGATCACCTGCAATTTAGACAGTTCGGTGACGGAAATCGAGCTTTCCCGTCAGAGGCTATCTGGGGTTCTTCCTTTCGACTCCATTTGCCAGCTTCAGTCACTCCAGAAGCTCTCATTTGGGTTCAACTCCTTGTACGGCAAAGTTACAGAGGATTTGAAAAACTGTGTCAAGTTAAGGTACTTAGACTTGGGAAACAACAATTTCTCAGGACCATTTCCGGACATATCTCCTCTTAACCAATTGCAGTATCTGTATGTCAATCTAAGCGGATTTTCTGGAACTTTTCCATGGAAGTCTCTGCAAAATATGACAGGTCTCGTGCGATTAAGCGTCGGAGATAACCCTTTTCACCCAACTCCTTTTCCATCTGAGGTAGTGAATCTTAAAAACCTCGAGTGGCTCTATCTAACGAATTGTAGCCTCGAAGGGGAAATACCAGCGGGCATAGGTAATCTCACAGAGCTTATAAATTTAGAGATTTCGGAAAATTATATATCCGGCGAGATTCCGTCGGAGGTTGGGAAGCTTCAGAAGCTATGGCAGTTTGAATTCTACAACAACGCAATCACTGGAAAATTTCCAATGGGGCTAAGAAATCTCACAAGCCTCGCGAGATTGGACGGGTCCATGAATCAGCTCGAAGGTAATCTCTCCGAGTTGAAGTTCTTGACGAATCTGGTTACTCTGCAACTGTTTCAAAACAATTTATCAGGGGAAATTCCATCCGAGTTTGGTGAATTTAGAAAACTCGTGAATCTCTCTTTGTACACTAACAGCTTGTCGGGACCCATTCCTCAGAAACTTGGCTCTTGGGCAGAGTTTGATTTTATCGACGTGTCGGAGAACATGTTGACGGGTCCTATTCCACCTGCTATGTGCAACAAGGGAAAGATGCATGCACTGCTTGTGCTTCAGAACAAGCTCACCGGAGAAATACCAGCTACTTATGCAAACTGTACGACTATGCGTCGATTCAGAGTCAGCAATAACTCGCTTTCGGGGACGATTCCTTCTGGAATATGGGGATTGCCGAACGCGGAGATAATCGATATTGAACTGAATCAGTTGGAAGGTTCAATTACGTCAGATATCAAGAACGCGAAAGGCCTTGCTCATATATATGCTAGAAGGAACCGCTTGGCCGGTGAGATACCGGAAGAAATTTCAGAAGCGACGTCCTTGGTGACGATTGATCTGAGCGAGAATCAAATTTCCGGGGAAATTCCATTGGGTATTGGCGAGTTGAAACAATTGAGCAGTCTTTACTTACAGAGCAACAAGTTATCTGGGTCAATACCAGACTCTTTGGGTTCGTGTAATTCCCTCAGTGATATCGAACTGGCGAAGAATTCACTCTCCGGAAATATCCCTTCATCCTTGGGCCATTTACCCGTTCTTAATGCATTGAATTTGTCCCAAAATGAACTTTCCGGCGATATCCCGGCGAGTTTCACACTCCTCCGGTTGAGCCTTTTTGATCTATCGAGTAACCGATTAACGGGTCCAATCCCACAATCTCTATCCATTCAAGCTTACAATGGTAGTCTTGATGGAAACCCAGGTCTCTGCACTTTTGACGCGATCAACTCTTTCAGGCCCTGCTCTGCTGGTTCTGGCACACCCAGAAACGTCCGTACACTCATCATCTGCTTGGCAATCGCTTTGATCATGCTCCTCGCTTGTTTGGCTCTTTACTTGCAGCTCAAGAAGACGGAGAAATATCGAGAACGCTCTTTGAAGGAAGAATCCTGGGACCTGAAATCCTTCCACGTGCTGAGTTTCACTGAGTACGAGATTCTGGATTCCATTACGCAAGAGAATCTAATCGGGAAAGGAGGATCAGGAAACGTGTACAGGGTCCTACTCTCAAACGGTAAAGAACTCGCCGTTAAGCACATATGGAATATGGATTCCGGTGGCCGGAGGAAGAGCCGCAGTAGTACTCCAATGATCGGAAAGCGTGACGGGAAGTCCAAGTCCAAGGAATTCGATGCAGAGGTGCAAACCCTGAGCTCCATAAGACATGTGAACGTCGTGAAGCTTTATTGCAGCATCACAAGTGAGGATTCCAGCTTGTTGGTGTATGAATATCTACCAAATGGAAGCTTATGGGATCGGCTTCACACAAGTGAGAAAACGGAACTTGATTGGGAAAAAAGGTATGAAATCGCAGTTGGAGCAGCCAAAGGGTTGGAGTACTTACACCATGGGTGTGAGAGGCCTGTGATTCATAGAGACGTCAAATCTAGTAACATTTTGTTGGATGAGTTGTTGAAGCCTAGGATCGCTGATTTCGGACTTGCTAAGA
Source organism: Erythrophleum fordii (assembly GCA_032878935.1). Taxonomy (NCBI): domain Eukaryota; kingdom Viridiplantae; phylum Streptophyta; class Magnoliopsida; order Fabales; family Fabaceae; genus Erythrophleum; species Erythrophleum fordii. Next base: position 8,594,843 of record JAVQMF010000058.1, read on the forward strand.
TTGTTCAAGCCAATGTTGGCCAGGACTCTACACATGTCATTGCCGGAACACATGGGTACATTGCTCCTGGTAAGTTTAAAATTAAATCCATCATTTTGATGTTGGAATGTATTATTACGTTTTTGTTTTTTAATGTGATGTTTGATTTGCGGGGTGCAGAGTATGGGTACACATACAAAGTGAATGAGAAAAGTGATGTGTACAGCTTTGGAGTGGTATTGATGGAGCTGGTAACGGGGAAAAGGCCAATAGAAGCAGAGTATGGAGAAAACAAAGATATAGTGAGTTGGGTGTGCAGCAAGGTGCAGAGCAAAGGGAGCATAATGAGTGTGGTGGACTCCAGAATACCGGAGATGTATAAAGAGGAGGCTCTGAAGATGTTAAGAATAGCGGTTCTGTGCACTGCTAGGCTTCCAGCTTTAAGGCCCACCATGAGAAGTGTGGTTCAAATGCTTGAGGATACTGAGTCTTGTAAATTGGTTGGAATCCTCTTTAGCAAAGACGACACTGAAAAGAAAATGGGGGACACTCACACACCAAAGCTCAAGCAAAGCACCTGAGAGATTCCATACAGTCAGTCTCGCAAGCTTCATCAAAGAAACCACCTCTCTAGTTATTAGTAGTAGAAATGTAAATTTTGCAGGGAGGAGCGAACCTTTGTGAATTATTTAGCCATAGATTATGTATGCTTGTGTAACTTACAATAAGAAGAAGCAGTTTTCAATAAAGAAAACTAAGTTGGTGTCCCTGTATTTGATTCTTCTCTTCAGGATTAACTTAACTGTTCAGAGGCTTGTAATATTGCAAAATCAGCTTTCAACTGGGGTAGAAATATTGTGTTTAATTGGTAGATTACATGTCTGCTTCCACCTTCTCAATTTAGGAGACCCTTATCCAATCCAAACACAATAATAGGATGGCTTGTGAGTCGGCAAGGACGAAGAGATTAAAGGGAGTGAATGACAATGAGAAATCTCCAAGAGACTCAAATCTTCAATAGTATTGCCATTTATTTGATAATAAATACTATGAACGTCTTTCTTACTCTTCAATGCCATTTTCATTTGCCTTTGTGAAACGTAAGAAATATAAAAAGAAAAACTCAATGTAGTCTGAACTTCGAACTGGTTCTGTCCATTGTGTCCTCTGTGGTTTCTAGAGGTGGCCATATTGTAATTCTATCCAAGTCAATGAGGGAAAGAAAGAAAATCTGACAGATTTTGACTGAAATACGAGTGACCACGAGGTGAAATCATTGTCGGACAAACTTCACTGCAAATTTTCTTCATCTTTCTTTTTTTTAACTCTTTTTTTATATCAAGTGAGTAGAAAAAATTCTTGAATGTGACTCTAGAGTCGGGGGCAGTCGTACACTAAAAGAAAAAAGGGGAGGGGAGACCCTGCCCCCGGGTGAAAGCAACAGAAGCACTCTATTATTGCTATTGCTCCGTGAAGATCAGGAACTACCACCTTCGAGTTCCATTGGGCTACTGTGTTCAGCATATTATGGGCTAATTGGGCAAGAAAGGGATCCTACATCATTTGGCCCTTTCCGCAATTCATTTCACTTCTTTTGCTTTGTACCCTACATAGATCTTCTCTTCTGTTTCCTTTGGCCCTATTCTCAATTCTTATGCTCTTGTATTAGACCCACCAAATTAAAAAAAAGGGTTCCACAAAATGTAGCCGCGCATAAGCTCTGTTTTCACAGAACTAGTCCGTTGTGAACTGAAATAACTGAATAAGAGAATACCAAAATATTAGATGAGAAATAAATTAAAGCCTTCAAGCATGTTATCACATAATTACCGTAATTTCAATTGATTTTTTTTTATATATTCTATCATTTTTGTTCAGTTGACAAGGATTGGCATGTGTTAATTAAACTATTTGGTGTAAAGCAAAAGCATGATTAGTAGGAGACTCAAGTTATTCCATCCAATGCAAAAGAGATAATTATATTCCAAATCCAATATCCAACAATATTTTTTGACATTCCAAAGCTCATTTTCATAATCTCCCATGCAATCAAAAAGGCAACACTAAACTTCAAGGAATATTTTGCAGTAATGCCGTGGGACGTGATCTTCATTAAAATGAAGGTAATGTAGCCCAATTAACGATCCAAGAATGGGCGTCTATTCTTCACAAAAGCATAGCAAATTTCTTTTTCCACTTTAATTTGGCAACTGCGAAGGAATTTGTGGGTACACCGCATGGCGGAAGCAAAAAGATAAAAGGAAAAGTTATATTGCCATTTCAGAATTTTAGCAAATATCCTTCTCCGTATATAACTTTCTGGCATGGAGAGTGCGCATCTTTGCTTTGCTCTTCCATTATTGAGCACTCATCACAGAGAGATTCCCTCTCTTTTTGGGCTTCCAGCTGTCGGATTCTATCATGTTAGGGCCTAAACTTGATGTCAACTTGAGTGTCCTGCGTTAATTTCACTCAAATTTAGCATAAATAGAAAAGTTTTTTGTTCTTGAGAAATCCTTGGGTCAATATCGTCCATCATGTTCCATGGACAGAAGCAGAAATCTAAATATTATACATTAAATACTTGAGTACATGGCGGATGTTTCTGATTTGGTAAGAATTTCTCTCTCTTAGTTAACACTCTACTTTTGCACGAATATTTTGGGTTAGCTTACATCGATATCACATGAATATAATCCTTTCTCACTTTTTGTTTTTTACGTTAAACAACAAAAAACCCTTCATCTTTTCTCTCTCTTTAAAACTATGGAGCAACCCTAAACTTTTGGAGTGGGAAAATGTCGGACAAACGTTAAAAAGTTCAGGAAAAGAGGATGTAATGGTAACATCTTTCATCCCCAACTGATAAAAACAAAACCCTTTTCCCTGTTATTTAACAAGAAAGAATTTGGCGGCTGAATTCATCATATTATCCTCAGGATAATGCACTTGCTTTTTCCTATTGTATCTACGTAGACACCAACATAGCAACCATGCAATTACCATGTACAAGTTATACCAATGAAAATGGTTCTCCCCTGCTGAATAATGCCGATCACTATATCCTTTTCAAATAAAATAATTATTTAAAAACAATCTTTTTAACAAATTATGATGTTCTCTCACAGTGTAAAGTTGGAAAAAGGAATACCCAAAGAGAGAGAGAGAGAGAGGAAGGGAGAGAATTTTCTTAAAAAAAATATTTTTAATAAATTATTATGTTCGCTTACAGTGTAAAGTTGTTAAAAGGAATACAAGGAAAGAATTAAAAAAAGAACTTTCTTATACGTGGTACACATGAAGACAACTAGAGACTCGTATTGATATAGGATTGGCCAAACGACATATGTGAGTGTGTTGTGGTTCAATCCCCACCTTTGCTGCCTTTTGCTTAAACATATATAACATATATATTCTCATTTCTTCAGCATGAAAAATTATCTGTGACACAAAGGAATCTAGCTAGTGTCACCAGTGATATCCAATTTGTTTATTTGAAAAAAGCAAAAGCAAGTGGAATCTGCTGTACAAGCTAACCAATTAAAATATCTTCTTCCTATTCTTTTTTCTTTTTTTTTTTTTCAATTGACACTAGGGCTAGTTTTCTTTTTCTCTCTAAGAGGTGGAGCAAGTAAGGAAGTGGCAAGCAGAACATAATTGAGAGGCAATTAGATTCATAAAAAATCACTAAACTTTATGACTATGTGTTCTGTTATATCCTTTTCTCCCATAATTAAGTAGCTTTATTCAAACTAAACTTGGTTTATTTTCTTCAAACATGCTATTTGGACTCGGTTTATTTATTTTTCTGACCATCTCTGCTAATTAGTATAAAAGAACATATAACAGGAAGAAACATGCATATTTACAAATGGCTATACGAGATATCATTCAACAAGTTAATTATATAAGTATTAAAAAAAAAGAAAATTTTCATGACTAGTGGCTATATATAAATTCATCCAGCTATACCAACATTTAAACTTCTAAAAATAAGGTCATTTAAATTTAGATGCAACATGTCAAAATTGTGAAGGTTGTACAACTACCGTTATTCCTTAGAATATGTCATTGCTAAAATTGAAATTTTAGCACAGTGCTTATCTTTTAAGAATGAGTACAGTGTTAATCTTTTTTAAATTGTTCATATTTAATATAAATAATTTAATTTTTATTTTTTTTTCAATTTCAATCATTATTTTTTTTATGCTGTTAGTTAAAAAATTGTTTTCAATTTACATTTTGTTTGTATCAAAATAAAAAGAATTGAAAAACAAAAAAAAATTTAAACTAATTAAATTTAATCTAAACAGTTCAAAAAATGATGAACACTGTGAAAATCCAATTTCACGTCAAAAAGCATTACAAAATAATTGCATTAGCACTTTTAATATCTTTAATACACATAGTAACCAAGTCATATGATCTTCGTCAAATGCCAAAAAACAAAAAAAGATAGTCATATGTTTATGGTTACTCTTGGTGCGTAAATTGATTTAGAAATCACCCAAGTGGGATTTCGGCGTTGAAGGATAAACTTTTGACTCACCTGAGTATTTTTCTAATAAATTGTTGGTGAAATTATGGTCATAATTAACACGTGACTAGCTTCTCCAGGTTTGATCAAAGTCGATGAATCTTTTAAAGGTTAAAGTAACTTCAAAATGGCTGAATGAGACGTGTTAATTTGTGTACGTAAATAATTAACTGGTAAACACGCTATTAAAATATAAACAAGCAGAGATACCTATTGCCAATTGTATTTACTATTTATTGATTTTAAACTTTGCTGTGAGGATCTGACAAATTAAATGAAAAACTCAGTTCCTTCAAGATCACTGAAAGTGTCTTTGTTCGTTTTTATACCCCTTATTGAAGTCACAAAATTAGTATTATACATTTGACCGATGGGAATCCAACGGAAAAAGATAGATGACATGATCCCACCGGCTGGACCTGGTTGAAATTTAAAAAAGAAATCATAATTTTCTAGCAAAAGAAAGTGTAACCACATCCATCAAGAAGAGGTCCTGGTCAGTGAAATATGCGGTGTCCCGGATTAGATGCAGTTTATTCTACGTCCCGTATATATGAGTATAAAGTACATGCATTATTCATGAGCTAGTGGAGTATAAACGTAAAAGCCTCTTTACGAAATATGTTCACCTCTTTCTATATACACATCAAGAACCAGCTTTTTCGCCATCAAGGCTCGTTAGTGATCCACTCGCGGCACCCCAAAAAAAAAAAAATCATCTTATATACACCTCTTACTCGTCTCCTTCCTTGCAACATTAATAACCCTCAATACCAACAGTCTAGCTTTCCTTCTGATAATGGATCGTAAAATCATTTTCTTTCTTATTCTTATTTCCATGTCTTGTATTCCAGAAGTCGTCAGCACCAACACCAACCAGTCTCAGTTTTTCGCTCTCATGAAGGAGTCTTTCTCAGGAAACTATCCCTCCAGTTGGGATGTCACCGGAGGAGAACCTGTCTGCAACTTCACTGGGGTTACCTGCAACAACCAAGGAGACGTCATCAATCTTGACGTTTCCAGTTGGTCACTTTCCGGGAACTTCCCTAAAGGTATATGCTCTTACTTGCCAGAGTTGCGTGTTCTGCGTCTCAGCAATAACCGCTTCAGGGGAAACTTTCCCCACACCATAGTCAACTGTTCCCACTTGGAAGAGCTTAACATGAGTTACATGTTTCATGCTGGAACACTTCCTGATTTCTCACCTCTGACATCTCTCAAGATTCTTGATTTGTCATACAACCTCTTCACTGGTCGGTTTCCCATGTCCGTGTTCAATCTCACCAATCTTGAGGTCCTTAACTTCAATGAAAATGAAGGCTTCAACTTATGGCAGCTGCCAGAGGATATTTACAAACTCAAAAATCTCAAGTCTATGGTGCTGACGACATGCATGGTGCAAGGTCAAATCCCATCATCCATGGGGAACCTTACGTCTCTTGTTGATCTTGAACTGAGTGGAAATTTCCTCACTGGTCATATTCCTCCAGAGATTGGAATGCTGAAAAATCTGCAATATCTTGAGCTTTACTATAACAATCTTGTTGGCATTATACCTGACGAGCTAGGAAATCTCAAGGAGCTCAGGGACCTGGATATGTCAGTCAATAAGTTGACTGGGAATATCCCAGAATCTATATGTCGCCTTCCCAAGCTTGAAGTCATGCAGCTTTACAACAATAGCCTCACAGGAGAAATCCCAGCTGTGATAGCAAACTCAACATCCTTGAGAATATTGTCTCTTTATGACAATTTCCTGAGAAGCCAAGTCCCAAGAAATCTGGGTCAATTCTCACGACTGATGGCTTTAGACTTGTCCGAAAACCAACTATCTGGTCCATTGCCAACAGAGGTTTGCAAGGGAGGTAAACTGCTCTATTTTCTTGTTCTGGATAATCAGTTTTCTGGAGAGCTACCGGACAACTATGCAAAATGCTGGACGCTTTTGAGGTTCAGAGTGAGTAGTAACCACTTGCAGGGCACAATTCCCAAGGGTCTCTTTGGCTTGCCACATGTTTCAATAATTGATTTGGGTTATAATAATTTGTCTGGTTCAATTTCTGAGGCCATTGGAAGTTCTACAAACTTGTCAGAGCTTTTCATACAGAGAAACCGAATTTCAGGTTTCATACCTCCTACGATCTCTCGTGCTACTAATCTGGTCAAGATTGATCTCAGTAACAACCTTCTGTCTGGTCCAATACCTTCTGAAATTGGAAACCTGAAAAGGCTTAATTTACTGATGCTGCAAGGAAACAAGCTGAAGTCTTCCATCCCCACATCACTTTCCTTATTGCAATCTCTCAACGTTCTTGATCTCTCCAACAACCTCCTGAGTGGGAGCATCCCTGAGAGTCTCTCTGCACTCCTACCCAACTATATCAATTTCTCAAACAATTTGCTTTCTGGTCCAATTCCTTCCTCATTGATAAAAGGAGGGTTATTAGAAAGCTTTTCGGGGAATCCTGGTCTCTGTGTGTTGCCAGTTTATGCTAACTCATCAGACCAGAATTTCCCTGTATGTTCACAGACTGACAACAGAAAGAGGCTAAATGTCATGTGGGTAGGGGCAATTTCAGTAGCTTTGATCATCATTGGATTTGGAGCTGTATTGTTTATAAGACGTAGGCTTACCAAAAAGAGGACCGCAATGGAACAAGATGATGAGACACTATCTTCTTCTTTCTTCTTTTATGACTTGAAGAGCTTTCACAGATTAACTTATGACCAACAGGAGATCATTGAGGCCATGGTGGATAAGAATATAGTGGGGTATGGTGGATCTGGGACAGTGTACAAGATTGAGTTGAAGAGCGGTGAAATTGTTGCAGTCAAGAGGCTGTGGAGTCGAACATCAAAGGATTCGGCTCAAGAGGATCGCATGGTTTTGGACAAGGAGTTGAAAACTGAGGTTGGGACCTTGGGAAGTATAAGACACAAGAACATAGTCAAACTGTACAGCTACTTCTCGAGCTTTGACTTCAGCTTTTTGGTTTATGAGTACATGCCAAATGGAAATCTTTGGGATGCCCTGCACAAAGGTTGGATCCATTTGACCTGGCCTACTCGCCATCAGATTGCACTGGGGATTGCACAGGGCTTGGCATACCTCCACCACGATTTGCTTCCTCCAATTATTCATAGAGACATCAAGTCTACTAACATCCTTCTGGATGTTAATTACCAGCCCAAGGTTGCAGATTTTGGAATCGCCAAGGTATTACAAGCAAGAGGAGGGAAAGATTCCACCACAACTGTCATTGCAGGAACCTATGGTTATTTAGCCCCGGGTAATTAATTCTCTGGCCAAAGTCATTATCATTCAGATTTGAAGAAATTATCTCTGTTAAAGACCATTATTGTTTTCTTCATTACTATTGCGTAAGTTCATAATGTCAATGATGCTTTCTATATTTAGTGTGTCTTAATCATGTAAGCTTCAGTGGATATTTGATTCCGCTTATTGTCATGGGTCTCACAGAATATGCATATTCATCCAGAGCAACAACCAAGTGTGATGTCTACAGTTTTGGGGTGATTCTAATGGAACTGATGACTGGGAAGAAGCCTGTGGAGGCAGAATTTGGAGAGAACAGGAATATTGTGTATTGGGTTTCAAACAAAGTAGACAGCAAAGAAGGAATTAATGAAATAATAGACAAGAGATTGTTAGGGTTATTCAGGGAGGAAATTGTACAAGTGATCCGAATTGCCATTCAGTGCACCTACAGAGCCCCAGCTAATCGACCAACCATGAAAGAGGTGGTTCAGCAACTGATTGAAGCAGACCCATGCAAATTCGATTCTTGCAAGTTGTCAGATAAGACCAAATAAATATCAAATATTGTTACCATAATAAAGAACCCCCTCGAATTATGATTAAGTGAGGAGCTTAGTAGGGTAGAGAGGGAGCAATTTGACTACTAGTGCTAGATAAGAAGTCTCCCACCATGTAATTGAGGGACCCATCATAGAGTGCAACTTGCTATTATCTTTTCTTACAAAGTGTTCTGTAGATTCTGTGACTCTGATTCTTGTCTTTGTTGCTGCTTCCCTTTCTGATGCATATTTACTCTTGTAAAAATTTGAGTATGAGTACTATGGTGCTTTATAGTAATATTGCACAGAATCCATACTTTATAGATTCACACTTGAAATCACTGGCCAACTTGCTTTGACGATTTTTCTTTTCAAATCGGTGATTAAGGATAGTCCATTGAATGGGGCATATTTTGGTGAGGACTGAAAGGTTGTGATTCCCTTCTGAGCACAATATAATTAAGGCAAATATGTATGCGGAGGACTCCTTACCCATGCTATCTGCTGGAAAAGATAAATGGGACAATTGATTGAAGAGCATCATGTCGCCATTTTAGCTAGGGAAAAAGAGAAAAAAGCAATAGCAATTAAGCTTTTCTTTTTCCCTCCTACTTTTCTTGGAGTGTTTCGATTGTTTTTTGAGAATTGAGGCGTCGGGCTAGAGAGGTATCGTCCATGTCTCACCGTAGATAGTGAGGCATGAATCTCCACTTACAAGTTGAATGCCTGCCTAGTTTATTAAAGAAAAAGGCATTAGATTATTCCATTGTCATAAGCAGTAGCGTATTGCAATAATGTCAGTACTGCTATGACCATGATATCCCAAAACAAAACAAAAAAAATAAAGCAGTGGTATATGCGATCACTTGCAAATATTTCCTGTCTCCAATCATTCCCTGTGGAAAATTATATGCTATTACAGTATGACATATTCTTATGGTAATTGAGTATAGTTAAAAGGAAACCCAAACTTCATGTGTGAATCAGATAAAGAAAATAACAGTATGATCATGAAACCTTTGTCATGGTCTAAACACTAAAAAGGAAGATTGTAAAAGCACAAAACACAAGTACATGGACACATTATTGTTTCATGTACGCACAAATCTATGCATGCTCACACGTGCGGGTGCAACTACCAATCTATGTGGATGAATATGCTTTATGAGTGGATGGCGGGGTCAACTTAGAAGAATGAGATTCACGAAGAAAAGAAAATTTATTTCTTTTGGCCTGGTGGAAAGCCCATAAAGAAAAAGTGAGAAGCTGCGATCAAGAATAGCTTTTAAATGAAAAGACAAAGGATCAAAGCCTGCTTTGACTAATTCACTGGGGGAAAGAAGCTAATCCAGGACAGGCATGTCCTCCATAAGTGCAAGCAAAAGGACTAAGAGCAGAGACACAAGGACACCAGCATATTATGTTTTCAGTGCATACTCTATGTCATCTATCATCTATGTTCATAAACGTCAGATATCAAGGGTGGAATATATGAATTTCACTGAATCAAACAATCACAGCATTCAGAAAAAGGTTGTTGATGTTTGTTTCGGGAATAACGTACCTGCTGCTCCTACGACAAAAATTTATATCTGAATTCAACTCCATTGCCTGTAAAATGGCCAGTCAATCATTAATATAAGAAACTGTGGGTTAAGCAATGACCAATGACATCCTCAAACTGATCAAAATGTGATGCACTATGAAGACAATTGCCAATCCGACCAGTAACTATGGACACTAAACATTTCATTATCTGTTAGAATGATATAATAAGTTCAAAAGTGTCAATGGGTAATCCATATGGCCAAGTTGACACCTCTAGATATAATGCCAATTTGAAGCACTTAAAAAATGAAGACCAATTTATTTGAGAGTATAATTTTTATTTTTGTACATGATAAGATGCTTGTCACGCTTCTTAAAGCAAGTGTTATCTATTGTAAAGTCAAATGCTAATGAAAAATTTAAAATAATTTTACTTTTTATATTTACTTCCCTTAAGCTATATCTCCTATGTGAACCATCATAATTTCTAAATATACTCCCCACATAACTATTAAAATCCCCTCTAAGGGAATTTTTTTCCGAATGGTATTCCTTGCATTAAACATTTTAAACCCTCCCAAAATTTTATCTCGTGGTATTCTTTTAATCCTATTTGTGATTTGTAAGTAATAGTAATATTAAAAGTTTATTTTTCCATTATAAACTTTAATACTATGATTTTATCTCATAACTTTTTTACATCCACCGTAATATTTTTTTAATACTCATCTACAATTATACCTATCCCATTTTTAGATTTAGTCTTGTCAGTGCACTAATACTTGAAACTCGATGTGTTTAATTCTTTCTCTTTTTCTCTTACCTATTTAATTTATTGCAAGAACATAAAATTAACCCTCCTATTAATCATGGTATCTACTATTTTTATTAATTTACCTGTAATTGCATATATTTTCTAAATTCCAAAATGAATCATATTTTCATGAGTTAGCTTCTTTACTCACATTCTTTCATGAAAAAGTGAGAACTCTTGCTTATTTTTTATTACACTTAGACATCGATGCAATAGCTTTTGCTCATTTAATATTGAACTTGAGTTATACAATGCGTACTTACAGGCAACGACTTAACATTAACTCTAATACATCAATAATTTATGATATAAAGATTCAACAAAGTTTTATATTGATTATTAACTATTTAACATAACCTTCTCTTTTTTCTAAACTTGGGACTAACTATGAAATGATTTGCATTAAAACATAGTATAGGCAGAGTTAAAAATGTATCATTTATTTAAAACAAAAATTTTAAAGCACCCTTAAAGTGCTGTTATTATTTATACTTTTTTTTGATAAAAAATTCTAAAAATAAATAAAATAAAACTTATTTACTAACAAAAATAATATCAAATTATATAAGTAAGTTTTACATGCAATTATTCGCTGCTTTATTATCATATAAATAAAGTATTATATAAGTCCATACTTTATTATTTATTATAACATTATTACATAAATAAAATGTTATATGAGGATTATAATATAATTTGACTCTATTTTACTAATTACTATATAAATAATGTAATATATCGAATATATGCAAAAATATCTCAGATGGTCCAATTGCTTAATAATTATAATGATTCTTAGATACACAGTACAACCCTTCAAAATTTCCTTTAGTTGCAGGCCCAATATTTTCAAAAGGTGTTATCAAAACGTTTCAGGCCCAGTCCAGCTTTGAAAGTTGGAAGCTGAAATTGATTTTCGTATTTTATAGGACACGAAGTTCCAAACTCCCCTTTGTTTTTTGCCCCAATATCGGGTATGTGCTTCGATATGGTTGGACAACGCTGCCGCACAAGCTAATAATAACAACCCCAAAAAAATGTCACTATTTATATAAATGTTGTTTCAATTTATAAATCTGAATTGTATCATTTATTCACTTTCCAGGAAACTTGCCAAACTCTAACAAATATTAATTGCAGCGCATAGATGTAAATAAGAGTGGACTAAAAATAGCTCATTTAGAGATTGTGAAACCTGACTACTTCACTTTATGGCTTTTTCAGGAAGAGGTGAGGTGACATATTAAAGACAAAATATAAATGCTCTTAATTACTCTTTCCGTGTCCTTTGAATTACTATATTAAGGCAGATGACAACCTGGTTCAAATGGACCTTCGCTTCAACAAATCTTTAATGTTTTTTTTTTTCCCTTTTAATTGATTTCTGATAGGTCATTCATTCATGATTCAACGGTTAGTAAATACTATCATAATATAGTAAGTACGTGTTTGGATTTACGGCAAAAGAATAAAAATTACATTTAAAACAAAGTAACAAATAATTACTTCTTTTTATTTACAATAAACAAACGTAATTTTTAATATTCTCACCACAAAACCAAACACATTATAAAAATCTATAGAAAAACCTTTTTCCTGAGCCCTTGAGGACCTCAAAAAACATAAAAGAAGAGAAACGGATGAGAGTCCACGAATTCAATGCCGTTTTTGTAGGTAACATTAGTTAGCCCGCCCTACTGCAATGAATTATTCAGGCTCCGTCTTTTCAATTCTATTCCTTTTTTTTGTATGGTAATTCAAAAAAGTTTCATGAGTCCCACGACAAAATTTTTTTAAAAAATAGTATGTAAACAGTAATTATACTATTTATATACGGATATTAACAATATTTTGACACGTAATTTGAGAAAGTCTTACTGTTCTTAAACCATGACTTTGAAATTACACAATTTTTATTTTTAAAAAATATATTAATTTTTTATAAAACAAAAAGCGACATTGTATTTTAATTTAATTTTAAATTTTTTTATTAAAATACCTCCATCAAACTAAATACATATTTTTATATTAAATTTAATGAAAATAAAATATACTCTTTTTATTTTTATTTATGCATATTTAGATATAATATATATTTGTATATTTAAATTAATAAAAAGATATTTTAATCAAAAAATTTTAAATTAAACTAAAGTATATATTTTAAAATTAAAAAATCTATATAATTTTAACAAAATTAAAAAAAATCCATATAATTTACTCTGATATTAATTGTGTAATACGAAGTCTATCCATTTGAATTTCAAAATGTAATATCAAGTCTAAACTTATTTTTAGTTTTAAATTTCATACTCAACTCAGGACAACTCAAACGAAATTCGAGATGCTAACTGATGCAACTTTTACCCAAAGAAAAAAGAACTTCTTTTCATTATTATTACTATTTTGGTTCGATTGGAACTTCTCAGTTGAATAATTTAATTAGCAGTACAAACATTTTAGCAACGTTCTTATGTCTTCTACTGATTTATAAATTTTTTTTCGTAGTAAATTACAAAGATGGAGAAAAACCTGCATTATATTAGTACCGATTAAATTTATTTACTTGGATTCAGATATAAAAATTTTTTATAAATATTGTAAGAGTTCAAGTTTGAATCTCAATAATATAATATTCAAACCCATAATATATATATAATTTAATAAAAATTTTGTAAAATACTATCTAAATAACATTCAATGCATTTTCAATTATATTAATAATTACTTAAGATTTTCTTTTTTCATTTTATCTGAACAGATTTTATATAAATAAGTTTCAGAAATGTTTATTTTAAAATTTTTGAATAAATAAAAAATAAAAATGATAACACCCTACCTATTCCCAATCCATAACCAGCCATTGTTGTTGCATAGCGTTCAAGGCACTGCACGCAGCAGAGCAGAATACAAAACAGCTTTGATCTCTCTGTGACGCATAAATATGGGAAGGGTCAGGCCGCCTATTTCATTTATTTCTCCCAACACATTTATTAGTAATTAACACTTAATTAATTACAATCCTCTACCCTCCAACCTTTATTTACTGTACTGTATATTTGCAATTAATTTTATACTCACTATATTAATATTATTATTTAAATAATAATTTATAATTAAACTAATACTCCTTTTGATTTTATATAAAAGAAACAAATAATTAATTCATGAGTATTAAAAAGTTAATTAAAAATAACTAAACTTTTTAATTTTGTCTCAAATAAAAATTATTTTTTAAAACCACTCTTATTTAATATGTATATTTTTTTTTTTGAAATTAATAGTCATTACAACTCATAATTTGAATGACTTAACAAAGGGTGTAATTGAAAATATTGTAATTAATATACCAAATATAGATAATTTATTTTTTATATATAAGACCAAATCAAATTTATATATGAAACTGGAAGAGGATAATGTTAAAGTTAAGAATATCATTATTTTATGGGGAAATTTTTAGTTTTATCAAAAGCAAACTCTGTGTAGATATTTTAATTTGTTTTACGTATTTAACTGATAATCAAATAAAATAAGAGAATGAAGGATTATAATGAACAAATGCTTATCTTCCATAACACTTTTATTGTTTAGCATTTTCAATGAACAGTTTCTTAAGTCTGTGTGATAAGTGCTAATTGTTGTTTGGCCTATTCAATCAAACCCATCCAAATAAAAATGTTATTTAAACAAATGCTCCAGCAAAGGAGGGAAAGAAGGAAGTTTTTGTTTTAGTTCTTAGTGTATAAGTTTGAATTTAAAAATTCATATAAATCATTTAAATATTTTTTTAGAAAAAGGCTGAAAGATAGAGTGCCTCTTCGTGATTTGGCTCGAAATCAAATTGTTCATGTGATTTAAAATATTTTATTCAATTACAACTTATTTCGTTACCAAATTTTTGTCCTAATTTTAACTACAATAATAATGATCGTCATAATATGAAATTTAAAAATAAATAATTTAACTAGTAAAAAAATGACTTACTTATAAATTAAATAATTTTATGATACTTTCAAGTTAATATTGGAATTTTATTAAAAACAAGATAAAACTAGGAATAAAAATGTCTACTTAATCTAATCTTGAAGTGTAAAAATATTTAAGATATAAGTAAGATTTATATACAATAATAAGATTATTTATTGTATTACCATTTGCATAATTATTTTTATTAAAATATACATGTGAAATATTGTAGGATAGTTAAATAATAAGTGAACAAATCACATAAATATTGAATGATATACTTCAAAACATGAAAGATAAATTAATTTTAGATAAAAAAAACCTGCATACATTTATAGATTGAAAAATTTTAAACTTTCTCATTAATGAATAATATTTTATCCAATACATTTATTTCAAAAATAAAATTATTTAATTGTGGTTACTGTTATAATAAAAAATCATAATTTTATATTAAATTTCAGAGATAGTATATATTAAAACATTAAAAAAATTAGGTGTAATATTTAACTAAATTTTTAAAAAATTAACATAATTCAGCTTAATATAATTCAACTCAATCTAAAAAAGAATTAGTATAAAATGTCATAATGGTTCAGAGTAACAGTGAACACCTCAAGCACTCATATTTTGTGGCAAGTGGGGGAAGTAAGTAGTACCAAAAAAGAAGTAGGTGATTTATCAATTGCAGCGTGCTTTAGGTTTTGTTTGGTTCAAAAGAGAGGAGAGGAGGGGAAGGAAGAGATTTTAATAAAAATGAAGGAAGATATATTGTTTGGTTCAGGAGGGAAGGGGAGGAAAAATAATAATATGTAGACCATTTTATCCTTATATATTTTGAAAGTAATGATAATATTACTAATTATTTTTTTATTTTTAAAAATTTAATATTGTCACCGCCAAATTAAATAAATGTCAGAAATTATTTATAATTATAATTATTTTAAAAAAATTTGTAAACAAATAAAATTAACTAAATAATTATTTCAACAAATGTATAATTTAACATGTTTTATTTTATAAAATTAAAATGCATTTGAGTTGAAATAATTGACATGTTTACTTTTTTCTCAATATGACAATATACCCGTGTTAATTGATACATTAAAATTTCTCCTCAATCATACCTATAAAAATTTTATGAAATATAAAATTAATAATTAAGATAGGAGGCATTTTAGTCTTTTTTTCAACTTTCCCTCCCAATCTCCCTAAATTGGAGGGATAAGAGAGAGGGGAAGGGGAGGGAAAATTTCATTAAACTTTCCCTCCCCTCCCCTCCAAAATTGCAAACCAAACAAGGGGACTCTCCTCCCCTCAAACCAAATAAAGGGTTAGAGTCCTTAAGGGGAAAATTAAATCTTAAGACCTGATATTTAAGAATTTTTTTAATAATTTCTTATAATATATTTTTTTAAAATTTATAATCAAAATTTTAAAAATTACCATTAAATATTTTTAAAAATAATTTTTTAAATTTAAGATCTTTAACTAAGATTTTCTTGTTTTTAAAGTTGAAATAGTTTTATTAATTTTTGTTTTCTGAAAAAAAGGCACAAAAACGGTGGGCAGAGAGAGAGAGAGAGGAAAAAAAAAAGGTAGAAAGTAAAATATTCTTGCGAGTCTCAGTGTGACGTCATTTTACAGTCAAAGTAGGGGAAGCCCCGCTTCTTCCCCCTCACCCTACGCATAATTTTTTTAAAAAGAATTAGGGATAAGAATATTACATTAGAGATATTTATATTAAAAAAATTTTAAAATTTTAAATTATTTTAAAAGATTAAAGACAAAAGATGTAAATTGTATAAAAAATTATAATTTATAATTTTAACTTGATTTTTTCCAGTTTTCTTTTAAAATAAGTTTAAAATTTAAAATTTTTTAATATTTATATTTTGTTTGATAAATTGAGATAAAAAAAGAAAAAAAACTATTAAATAATTTCATTCAATACACATTTCATAAGATTGGAGAAGAAATCAATTTTTTATAATATAAGCATGTATTAATGATAATTGTTAGACTTAATTTATGAAAAATTTATTATATATTTTTATTGTTACTTTTTTAATTTTAAGTAGAGATTCTTTTTTTTCATCTTTTTTATTTTTATATTAATTTATTCAACTAAATATACAAATAGGATAATATTCTTTTTATATTATATCAAATAGATTTATTCTATCTATTTATATTATCAGTTTCTTTTTATTTTTATACATAATAATTTTATATATTAAATCATATATTTGACTGGAAGTCTTTAATTATAATTTTTTTTTTCATCGTCTCTTTATTCGCTTTTTCTTTTATGATTTCGACGCAAATGGGTGAACTCTAAAATGGGGTAGTGGCGATAATGCCAAATCCGCCAAGAAAGAGAAGCAGCGATTGGAGTGTAGGACAGGAGTGACAAAACGGAGAGCGTTGCCAGAGAGAGGAGCGAAGAGAAAGTTGAAAAAGGCCTTTCACCGCCCTTCCCCAAATCCAAAAGGCTATATTCCTGCATCCCCACCAATCAAGATTTTTCATTTCTCTTTCTCTCTCTCAGAAGCCAGACAAATCCCCGAGACTGAGACAGAGATGTTTTCAATAGCCATCGAGGACGACATGTTTCTCTCTTCCATTTCATACAATGAACACCATTCTGCTCTTCCTTGCAAAGAGGTACCTGCTCACAGTCCCTTTCTAAATCCAACCTCCTTTTCGTCCATTCTTAGGTGAGAGCTTGACAATGTAGCTCTCCTCCTTCTCTCCGTGTTCTCTTCTTACTTCTCATTGGGTCCAAAAAGGCAGACAGGATGGAGCCAGGCAATATATATATAAAAGATATTTTATGTTAAAATATAGTTTTCTTTCTTTTCTTTTTTTTCATCATAAGCTGCTAAAACACGTTTTTCTCCGTTTTATCTTTGGGTCTTTTTTATGTGTTACTCCTTTTTCCATCTTTCTTTTGCGGCAACCTGAGACCTTAAAGGAAGACAGAGGAGCATACGACTCGTCATCGATCTGGGTTTTCGTTGTCATACACTGAAATACCAAGTAACAGGACAGTATATGAAGGATTTTGATGATTCATTGACTTTCACATCTTTGTATCCTTAACAATGTACCCTTTTTCCTTAGCTAATGATCATGACGATGAAAATGTATTTGTATATGTTTTTGTCCATTTTTTTTCCTATAGAGTAATTTGTCCTACCAACTCACTGTTCTTTGTACCTTTCTTTTGTGTTTTCAACTTTTGGTACTTTTCATATATTTGCTTTGATATTATGCTCCTTTATTTCGTCTTCTTGTTTTGTTGGGCTGTACTGTCCGAGAGTATGATTTTCTGGATTTGTTGGAGTCAGTAAGGGGTTTTTGAAATTTCGAGACACTTAAGATTAAACGATTCCTTCGAGCTTTTGGTATCATCTCAGGATAGTGAGAAGTCAGTTATTTTTCCATTGTTGTGTGGAGGATAGTGGACGGAACTAGGGCAAAAAAATCATGTGGTAAGTGTGGTCCTCTAATGTGTCAGGGAGCATATTGAAGTTGATATGGATCACTGTTTCACTACTATGCATAAGTGGAGCAACCTCAACATGATTTGACTCAAGTGGGACTTGCATGACCTTATTCTTTGCGCATTTGTCTGATAAGGGCCTGGCTTCGACTGATCATGTTCAGAAGGGAAAATATTGTTTATTTTATTTAGTTATGATGTGATTGTGACTAGAAAATTGGATTTATTTTTCATTAATCAGGGATTATCAATAAAGGTATATGATCCTAGGGATATATTTAACTCATACTAGTAGTATTTCAGTAGTATTAAGGTTCCATGCTTATGATGGCATATTAATAGGATTGTAATCAGTTAGGAAATTTACCCTTTTATTGTGATATTCTTCTAAGTTTTTGGGTCACATCGTACTAATATACTGGATTGTAGAGGTAGCTCCTAGGAAGATTCAACGTCTCTGCCCACCTTGGAGCTGGTTTTGAAGTACCCATCTACAGGGAGTTGTGAGCAGCAAAATTGGCAGTTGCTACAATGCTTTAGATATGGTAAGTTTCCCCATGATAAAGATCACTATGAAAAGGCTCATGAGTGGAAGAATAATGTAAGTGTTTCTTTAGTGAGATATTTCTCCAATGGAAGATGTGCAGTCAAATCTCCACTTTTCACCATTAATAAGTAATTTGAATTTTGCACTTTGTTGATACGTCATAAGTGTACAAATCTTCATTTTGTGTTTGGGGGCGGGGTCAAATTTAATGACAATATTGCAGCTTTGAACATCTAAACCCCCACCAAGAATTGATGTTGCAACAATGGTGTTGACCTAGCCCATACAAAATTCTTCCACAATTCAATATTTGTTGTTTAAATACTTAAAGGTGAACTGAAGATACTAAAAAAAGAAAATATGAACTCTCCTTGGATGATTTAGATTTCACAAATTTTGTGGCAGAGTAATAATAAAGATGTACTCTGCATTAGTATTTTGTTGATATAATTTTGTTTGTAACTTTGTAACATAATTTGTAAAATTTGAATTATCTATGGAGAATCAAATTTAATTACCTTAGCTCATCTAAGAATTCAAACAACACATTAAACTGAGGAAGAGTTTGGTATGTGCTTTGTCAATATTATTGATGTAACATCAATTCTTGGAGGGGTTTAGATGTTTAAATTTGCAATTTGATTATTAAATTTCACCCTTTCTGTCATGACATAAAGTTTTGTACAATCCTAGGGTTGCCATGTTCTCATGACTTATTAATGGTCAACTGTGGAGATTTGGCTACACATCCTTGTTGGAGAAATATCTTGCTAGTCGAGATATTATGAGAAAAGAATCCTTATGCAGTTTCTCCTTCTTTGTGAGTGATACGTATCATGAGAAAACTTATTGTATCAAAAGTACTGAATCAATTTGTAATTTTAAAATTATTATCAATTTGATATACTATGTACTTCTATTATTCACGATTCCTGCAAATGGGTACTTTAAAGTTCAAGATGGGATAAAGAGACCGGAAGACTGCATAAGCTACCCTAAGTCCATTCATGTACTAGTTGACCAATAAATCTTAAAGAATATCATATGCCTCGAAGCATGCAAACAACTTCACAAGATTGGAGCGGATAATCTTGTTCATCATGTTGTCATGTTGGAAACTCTCTTCTAAAACTACGGGCATAGTGGAATTACTATCTAAAATAAGTACGTCGAAGAGAAGCATGGAATTCTATTGTGTTTTGAGCGCCAACTGCTACTTAATGGAACGCACAATTTTCAAGTTGTGAAATTACTGTTACAGATTTAGACGAGAGAAGGTCAGAGAATCGAGCAAACGTTTCACTGGTGCAAACAATGAGAATGGTCTATTCACTATTACTTTCTGATTGATATTAGTCTTAATAGTTAATGGGGTAAGTCTTATTCTCTTTGTAGATATAAAAACTATAGTTACAGGAACAAATGAAGTTTAATAAATTACACAATTGTATCAAACTCCTTACTTAGTTTATTCGTTACTGAAGCAATTGTTAGCATTATATGTCTAGTGTAGGATTGCAAATTTTTCTGTTTCAGCAAAGGAACTACCATATTTTTTCAGTTACAGGATTTGCTTACTCCTTATTTCCATGAGTACTTTTCATGGGTAATGGTCTTGTCCTTGTGTGTGTATTGGCAAACGCCTGAACTTTCATGATATAACATGCCATATGCTGATTTAACCACGTCATATATAAGTTTCCCATGTAGTTATACTTGAATATCAATCAGAATATTCCAGGACTAGAGATTGACCAAAGCCTTCTGGGTGATTCATTTTTTATGATAATGCATAATCTGTCGACCTTCTGGCTAATCCAATTTTTAATATTGAAGCTTAAAATGGATGCTTTCTTCTTGTCTTCATGTTTTGTACTGTGACATCTGCACTTTATTGCTGTCGCTGCTATTTTTAGAAGTACCCCTTATTGCGTTCATTTTTTATTTTAAAATCTGCTTACCATTGTGACAAAGATAATCAGTCTGACAGCTAAAAATTGCCTATTGAAAACTCTGTTGTTGAACATCTCTTACATTTGTAGTGTTTAGGTTGTGATCCTGATTTCAACACAGGCACAGGGGTGCAAGTTGTAAGCACATGCCCATTTGTTGTATAAGTCTTTTTTTTTCCCCCTCCTCTTTATCTCTCACCAGATAGTCCGTAAACTTTCGTAGTGTAATGGAATCGTTAATCATCCTGTTGTATGCATTTCCAATCAACAGCTTATCCTCGTGTTGATTGGTTATAAAAAACTCCCATTCCTCCATGCTCTCATCAATATATTGATGCAAAACTTGTATGCACGAGATCAAACTTG
Organism: Erythrophleum fordii; assembly: GCA_032878935.1. Lineage (NCBI taxonomy): Eukaryota > Viridiplantae > Streptophyta > Magnoliopsida > Fabales > Fabaceae > Erythrophleum > Erythrophleum fordii. Next base: position 8,615,882 of record JAVQMF010000058.1, read on the forward strand.
TGAACAATCTGTGAGAACTCTTCAATAACATTAGCTGAATTGGAGATTATGCGCACAGTTCTAATGGATTTAAGTGTGGCATCAATTACCAACCTAACTGTTGTTCTGTGAGGTGACCTGCTCAGGTGCAGAGGGCTGTGTGCGTGATCTTCAACTTAACTAGTGTTGCTGAAGTTTTCTCTTGGACTGATTACAGATTTGATTTCATGTATGCTAAATGTGCATTTGTGCATCGGTACGTTGGCGGGGGCATGGAGAAAGGGGAGTTTACCAAAGGCTTGTGAGGACCTTACTACTTTAGAGAATGATTTATGAGGAGGTTGGTGTAGAGTCTGCTGACTGCTAGAGGAAGACGATGGTGATGAATACTAGGGTATAGCACTAAGCAATTTCGTATCTTGTGATCTTTTTCTTCTTCCTTTTGGACAGATCTCGTCTTTTGTTGTTGAAGATGTTGCTTGTCGTCATTATATGCACCCTCTGGCACCGAGTTTATAATCTAGCTGGCTCTTTGCTATTGTTAATCAATTGTTCCCGCTCTTCTATAAATGAATTTGATGCCTCAGTTTGATTCCGTTAACGTTTAATAATGGACTCTGTTGAGTTAAACTAACTGCTTTATCGCATCAAATAGGAAACACTATGTTATTTGGTCTTGCACACTTATCCTTAATTTTTTTGAATTCTTTAATCATTCTGCTGTATACTTATCCAATCGACAGTTATTCCCTTGTTGATTGGTAATGTGAGTTCCGGAGACTAAAATTCCTTGTCAACACTCCACAGCAGCCATTAAAGATTTCACGCTCCTCAAAGTTGTATCAAAGCACTGCCCAATCTTTATTATATCCATCTTATTGCATCGACATCTAAATGCTAAATGGAGCATCTTTAGCAAATATTCAGAGCAAAATAGGATAAGGTCTCGGCAGTGTCTCGGCTTTTGCACGAGATTATTCTATATATCAATTTTCATTCTCAGAATTCAATGAATGCAGCTGAGAGACGTTTTCTACAATACGTCTATTTACGTTGATGTATAAATACTGCCCCTCTTGCTACAGAGCCAGCCTTGAGTAACTCTGAATGCAGCTCCAATAGAAGCTGAATCTAATAAATTTGAAAAGTTTCACTAATTAGCAAATTTATCACTTACAAATAAATATTGCTGTTAAATTGCCAGATAGGAATACAATTCAATTTCCCAGTGAAAATCATAGGCAAAATACTATCATACTATCCACTGGATTGTAGTTTAAACTCATTAAAATGTTTACTGGAGATCACACTTTATTACATCTAGTTATAGGATTCCATAGCCAAAGCAGGAATTCTGGGTTAACTAGACATTGATTCTGCAGTCCAGCACAGTTGCTTATATGACCTTCAAGCCTGCGATAAGAGTAAAATGTCATAGAATTCTGATTATATTACAGAATTCTGAATAGACGATTAGAAAAAAAGGCCACTAGGGCATAGTTGAATTTTTACATTAAAAAAGTTCGTTATACGGCGTTGATAGACGATAGTCATTTTCCTTGAAAAGGCCTGGGCGGGTCATGGAAAGTAAAGGTTTTAGAGAACACTTCAACTTACCTCGTTTTAGTTTAGCTGATAAAATAATCTGCCATATGAATTTAATCCAGTCACCCAATAAGAACATGAGTTTCATAAAAGGAAGAGAAAAATTGAAGTAATTGCATAGTATATGATCAATTCATCCCTATAAGGAAAACACGCATAGAACACTCTCCTTTGGCACTGTGGCAAAAGACCTGCTCAGATTCTAATTCGGCAATAAGCCCTGCCAAACTTTAAAAATAGCCTCTTTAGCCTCTTAATATCCACTTTTTATTCATCAATTCAACTTCAGACTACAACCTTACCCTTATATTTTTCAACCAATAATCCAGCCATTACTTCTTAATTAGAAAAATTTATACTTCAGAAATTTTAAAAATTGCAAAAAATTAGCCATTCCTCATTAATACAATATAAAGGGAGGGTGATAGCTAAATTTTAAGTTCAGGGGGCTATTTGCCAAAGCCCCAAAGTCGAGGAGTTCTATTCTTTTTTTCCCCGTTAAAGATTAGTGCATTTACAAGGAAAAGGAAAACCTAAAAAATTGATCTAATTTTATTACATCAACCTTTTATGGATTGAATTTATGAAGAAAACCATCATTACCCCCCCCCCCCCAACCAAAAAATAAAAATAAATCCAAGAACTAGGTATTTACTATACACATTTAAAATGAGATATTATGTGATAAAATAGTAAATAACTTACTTTTGATAAAAGTTTGGCATGCAAGGTCAGACATAATAAGTTCTTATGATATAAATGTATAATTGCTAAGAATCGCATCTCATAATAAGTTATTAAAGGAGTAAGACTTGACCTTATGCCTGTGTCATCTGATCCTTAACCTCCCTATAAGACCTTTCCTACCTTACACAGATTATAGAGGAATGTCTTTTGGATATCTGGATCATTGAAAGTGAGCTGATGAATGCATCGTGTGCCTGTTAGTTTCTTCAAAAGCCACAATCCCGAATTAAATGCAGAGTTGGAACTATAAAGATACCCCGAGTGTGGACCAGATAAAGAAACATATGTATGTAGGTATCCTAGATATGGCTCCATCATGCTGTCTGCAAACATAGGACAAAAATTAGCAACAAATGTCAAACTGAAGCACAGCATCACATATAAATCTATGACCTACCTGCTATTGCTGTTCTTATAATGAGATTACCGATAGAATGTACAACAAAACCTATCCTAATATCTCCCAAGTGCCCAGATCTAGATGCTTTGTCCATCTTTTTAAGAAAAGAAATAACTTCCTGAGCTAGCCTTTGACCCGATTTCTCTGAAGTCTCCAGATGTTTTATCTTCATTAACCTCTGACATAAGAAATCTATACTGGGATCTATCAAAAGCCATTGATTCCGGACAAGTCGTAGATCCAGATGATGCCCCTACAATATTACAAGCTTTTGCATTTTAATACTATATTTTTTATTCACATTGTTATATATGCACATAAATAATTGTAAACAATAGTGACTATTGTTTTACAGTATTTTATTTTCACTTGAAAGTTTAGACATTTTCTTCTGAAAGAGCCAGTCATTGTCTTGAATAATTATTATAAGACTTTCAGGTTGTCAGCAAATGCATGTTAGATTTAAGTTATATTTAAAAATGTTCGGATTAGACGGATATAGGTAATATTTTCAATATATACTTTCACTTTATATTTCAATTTAGGCTCACTTGTAAGCTTGCTAGCTTGGACCAAGTTTGATCTCAAATATAATCGAGCAAGCTAAGCCTTGGTTTCCTTAGCTTTGCTCATATTTGAAAATTTGTCCATGAATAACAACTTAAATAGGTAATACAGTAATATACTTGGAAATTAAATGTGACTCTAAGCTCTCTAAGAAAAGTGGACAGAGCTAACAGTCTCAACTCCTACATACAAAGCCTGATATTGATTTTGCACAATTGAGAGCAAAACTTGCCTGAAACCCATGTACAAAGACAACAATCTTCAGTGTAAAAGCATTACTTTTTGATACTGATTGGTTGTCTACAGTGCGAGAGTTGAACCGTGTTCGTAAGCTATGTGATTCTATAAGCTCAACATGTCTCATGTATGAATTGTCACTGATAGTACGCCGTGGTGCATTCATCACACGTTCAACAATCACAATAGGTATATGTGAAGGATCTCCAAACATATGCATGTCTTGAATTGACCGACTGTTGATCTGCAGGGAAGGATTAACTAACCAACAGCCCGCATGTAAATGCAAATCAGGATAACAGTGGTCCACATATATCAGGTGATAACTTACCCTCATTTGTGCAATGCTCCTTCGATGAAGTTCAGCACGTGTTGCTGCAGTCTGAGGAGGCTGTATGAATTACCGGGACAAAATTCAGGATTTTACAGTATTTTACTTTAAGGCCCCCCCTTTTTTTCCCCACTTCCGTACCTTCTTCTTATCTGAATAGTAGTAAGATACGAGAAAAAATACAGGTAGTTGCCTCATCAGATGCCTTTAAGGAACTAGAAACTCTTCTATGTGCAGCTTTATTGGAAGACTCATGAGTCTCGCTGTTTATATAATGATGAGGCATCTCTACCTTGGAGTGCAACATCCATATTGACCACTCGGCTTTCCTATCCTTAGCCCAAGCATCATGTAAAAAGTTTAAAACCTTTGTATTGTTATCCCTGGGAAGAAGTAAAAAACAACCAATTATGCAAGCCAAGATGAAGTTTTGTGATATATGCTTGGACGGATGCATGTCAGCATGTGGATAGAGAGATGCTATTATAAGTATCCATGTGTAAACATCTTTTGAAACCAGTCATAGAAAAGATGCCAAATTGAGATGGATTTGGCACCCCCTCGAAACTTGTCAGGATTAAATAGTTAGTAACTGAAGTGGTTAGAGTTGTTAAGCTGTTAATAGGATGTTTGTTAAGTTGTTAATTGACTTCCTTCATATATAGTTGTATGAGAGGAAGGAGGACCCTCTGCAGATATTTAATACAGTTGATAATTCTCTTATTCTCTCTCTATTCTTCTATTTTCTCCATTCTATTCTTCTTCTTCTTCTTCTTATCAGTGGTATCAGAGCAATAGATCCACTGGACCCATGACAAAGGAACTTGACCATGGGTTTCATGGTGTGGGAAAAAAAAAAAAAAACCTTTTCTCTCAGACCTATGGCGAAGGCCCTTGACCACAAGATTCCTGTGCCATAGGCGACTTGACTACTGGCTTCTTTGAGTGAGATGAAAGATTGCATGCGACTGTAAATGGAGAGGCGACGGATCAGAGAATAGCGGTGGCGAGTATGGCAGAGACAACGCAAGTCCAGACCTCACTGTGCGAGTTGGAGGAGAGGATGCGAACGTCAATAGTGAACGGAGTTGACCAGAGAATGTCGACTGTGGAGCAATGCATATTAGTCATTCAAGAAAAGCTGCAAAGTTTACTATTGCAGGTGCCCCAATTGATGAGGACGATGGATTCAACAGAGAGGAATTACGGCGAGAAAAACAGAAGCAACAACGAGAGAAGCAGAGGTGATGAGGATCAAAACAGAAAAAGACAACAGCAACAGGGGAGCAAGGACGACCAATCACCTACGCGCTCCAGGGAAAGGGAAATTCCGAAATTCAGTGGCGTTGATGTTCTTGGGTGGATTGCAAGCTGCAAAATGTATTTCAAGTCGGAAGAAACGCCTGAAGAATTTAAGGTAACTTTGGCAAACCTGTATCTTGATGAAAAGGCTTATCGATGGCACAACAGCTTTGAAAAGAATCAAGGAGAAAGGGGGATTATGTGGAAGAGGTATATAGCAGCAATTAAGAGGAGATTTGGACCAGTTTATGAAGATCCAACAGAGAAGCTAATGCAGCTGAGGCAGATAGGGAGTCTGGCGGAGTATCAATAAGCCTTTAATGAGCGTCCATACGAGGTGAAGCTTGCCGAAAGCCAGCTAATCAATTGTTTCATAGCTGGATTGAGGGAAGATATAGCTGAAAATGTGAGATTATTCAGGCCAAGAACAATATTGGACACCATGAGAATTGCAAAATTACAAGAATTCTGCCAGCAGTCCGCAATCAGAAATGGAGGAAGCAGAAATGTATCAAGGGTGGGATCATGGGAAAGTCTGATTTACAAGAAGCAAGAAAGATCAGATGTTACTAAGAAATCCACCATGGAAGTTATGAACAGTAATCAGAAAGAAGGCCAAGATAGTAATAAAGGTGGATTTGAAGAAAACCAATGCCTAGCAGAGGAAGAAATTATAGAAGAATGTAAGAAGGAAGAAGTTTACAACCAACCTTACAGAATTCACTCGATACAATAGAAGGTGTAGATGATAACACAACAATGAGGGTACCCGTGATTTTAATAGATAGTGGCAGCAACCATGAATCTCTAGACTCTCAAACAGTCACGAAATGGGCCTGGCCAATGGAGAAATTAGGAGAGCCAAAGATGACAGTAGCTGATGACAGTAATTTGAACATTCAAGGAGATTGCAAGGGGTTCAAAGAGCAGATGCAAGAAGATGAATTTAGCACAAATGCAAATTTCATTACTCTACATGGCTGTGAGCTAAAATTTAGTACGTATGCATTTATTCCTGTAACTGGATGTGACAAGATTTTTGAAATACAATGGCTGAAATCAAGGTGTGTGCCATGGGACTTCACTCAACTTACTATGTTATCTTGGTACCAAGGGAAGTTGGTGAAGATGTTACTTGGGTCCAGCTTTATGATTTTCAAAGAATGTGTCCTGATGTAATAATGACCCTTGAGGTCAAGGGTTTTCAGGGGATGAACATGTTACTTGAGTCTAGTGATGGACCACTCGTAGCTGTCTTCTTGTATCCGTTCATTAGTGTAGGTGTTTGTGAAGGTACGGAGTGCGTTACTGATGCATAGTTGCTGGAGTATATGTTCTGAAATTCTGAGTGTATGTTACTGATGTGTAGTTGTGGAAGTGTATGTTTTAGGAGTGATTCTTGCAATAATGATAGTCATTCTTGAGGACAAGAGTTTTCTAGGGGAGGGAGTATTGTTAGGATTAAATAGTTAGTAACTGAAGTGGATAGAGTTGTTAAGCTGTTAGTAGGATGTTTGTTAGGTTTTTAATTGACTTCCTTCATATATAGTTGTATGAGAGGAAGGAGGACCCTATGTAGATAGTTAATACAGTTGATAATTCTCTTATTCTTTCTCTATTCTTCTATTTTCTTCATTCTGTTCTTCTTCCTATCAAGACTGTTCCAGTAATAAGTAGATGGGGTTTCTAAATGAAGTTTTATATGCTTGCTCATTGAATGGCATAAGAAAGAAACAGACCTAGTAAGAAAACTTTATCTCAAATTTAGATAAAACATGAAGCTCAGGAAGCTAAAACATAAATCAGATTTAGAGAACCACATGTCTATCACAAAATTGTAATGACACGAGGTAAAGAGCAAACCTATGGAACTTTAAAAAAATGTTCCATAAGTATAGCAATTGATCTCCCAGAGAATGAAAACAGTCCAACAATTCACTCTTTGATAAGGAATGAAGCTTTTCAGCATTCTGAAAATCCAGAGCACCTCTAAGTCCCTGTACAGGAAGAGCAGAAAGAACTAATAAATCAGAAACCATAAAAATGATGTAAATGAAAAAGAAGAAAAAAAAAAAAGAACAAGCAATACTCTGCAACGTGAAATGGAAGTAAGGACCTGAAGACCATTTTGTGGCTTGCCTTGTCCTGAAACTTCAACATTGGTAGCAACCTGATTTGCTTGCGGAACAGAATTTAATAACTTCGCATTGCTCCCTTTTGACACAAACTCTGAAATATCAATAGCTTGATCAATTGCTTTGCTAAGCCTTTGCAGTTCTTCAAGCAACATATCACGAGCAGTTAATAATGCTTTAACATGCATGACATCTTTGTCACCAAACTCCTGGTCAGTGCCATAAACCATTCTGTTAACGCATGAAGAAGAATGCCTGAAGAGAGAAAGCAATGGACAAAAATTATATTAAGATGAACAGATTGGCATTGCCCCTGATTCCCATAATACAATATTAAAACAACATGGAAGTTACTTACCTAACAACTTTGAATAAATTCCACCCTTTTTTTGGTGCCAGCACAAAGCTTTTAGTAGTATGTGGGAGGCCTAACTTCTCAAAATTAATCTTTCTTTGTCTAAAGATATTATACAAAAACAAATGCATAACACTGGATCCAGTATCCAGACCTCGTAAGTACTATTTAACAAAAGTTCCTTTCATCAATCTCCTCGTATTAATCTTCTGTCGCTTTTTTTTCTCAGCTTAATTTTTCCTCTGCTGCTATTTTTTAACAAAAAGCTACCCTATATGTTATACAAGAGCAAATAAAAAACACTGTACCCAGTATCCAGAACTTGTAAGTAGTATTTACCAAAAGTTCGTTTCATCATCATCCTTGTATTAATCTTCTTTTTTTTTATGGGCTTAATTTTAATTTTTCCCCAACTGCTATTTTTCAACATAAAGCTAGTCTATATGAAATAGCATTATTCCATTAAACTCTACCATAATTGGTTAGCTAGAAAGCAAATTATTGATCAGATACTGTGATCTTCAGGTTAAACAGGTTCCTATAATTCTCAAGATATAACTTGGAAAAGAAAGAATATAAGTATAAATTAGAAAACTGCAATCCACATACAATGTAAAGGCACATGCATGTATGTAAGTGCATTTGTGCAGACATGAACTTTCTTGCATTAATAGTGATAATGCAGAGGTGCAAAATTATATGCAGGAGCAACAAATATTGTGGTAGAAACCTAGTGTGGGCAATAAAGCAGTCAAAGAACAAAAACATAAAGCAAAAAAATACTTTCAATAACTATTTTGAACAAGGCCACGTTGATGAACAATGATTTCCAAAAAGGGAAATCCAATGTTTATAACATACTTGATTCAACATGCCATAACTTTGATCAGCAACAACTTCAGCACTGCCAAAATTGCTGAAAGGTTGAAGTGAAACGGGTCACCATATGTAATCAAACATGCACAAGAAGACGATTGCTATCAAATCTGCTCTAAAAGGAAATCGAATAGAAATAATGATGATAAATTCAAAGTCCAGCTGATTCATACTAAAAACTAGAACATGTGACAAACCTGGGTACCTTCGATGCAGATGGGTAAGAAGTGGCTTTCAGTATACTGACATGCACGCTTACATCAACAAGCACATAATGTAAAGCATCAAAATAGACAGGACAATATGAATGTAATCCTGAAAGGGATTTAGGGGGAAGTCGAAATTCATGGACAGCAGAAGGGTATGCATCCAGAGAAGCCTGCAAGTCAGAACTGTAGATGGTGGACACCGGTCAGTGTACAATTTCAACAAGGAGATATTAAACAAGAAGGAAATGCTTGCTTTGGTTTATATTAATAGGCCAATGGATATGCTAGTTTTAGCACTTACCCATTCTCAACTGTGGGAGCATACATAAGCTCAAATTTCATAATAACTGCAGTTGTAGGTAAACCCTATGATTAAGAGACACAAATAGAGTTCAATGTTACAAGAATAATGAATTTTAAAGAGAGAGGAATGGCAAAAAATATTGGTAACATGCTATCTAATTTTTCAAAAATTAGTTATCTTTAACTTGCCTATTCTTGTTCCCCTAAGCCATAGAAGCAAACTCCAATAATTGATTGAATTTTTAGTCTATGTCATCAGGTATCTATTAGATGATCTAAATGTGCAAATCAGCTTATGCAAAACCTCAATCTGACAAGCAACCACCAAACACTACTTTTAGGGGAAAATTAAATGAAATAAAAGCGAACTTTTTATTTCTTGACTTGAAAATGACATTTAAGCAATTTGAAGAATTTCATAGCCATGATGGTTATTTTATGAGTTTGATATTGTACGAAACGGGATATAGGAAAATAATCCTTAATAATTGCTAAGGGAAAAAAAAAATATTTTCCTGTTGCCTTATGTGGGATAATGTCATCAGATGTGTCCAGGATGAAATTATTAGCTTATTTTAAGAAGGTTAGAGGATATTTAGGTTCATGTATGCATATATTAATAAGTGGATTTTAATGTTTAATTAATTTGTTTCATGTTACTCATCTCACTTTGAAAGCCTATGGTATTTTGTCTTCCTTTTTTGGGTGCATATTTATTGCAGGTAAATGGCCTTTAAGACTGAATAGCTTTTCCCAAGGGTCTTGAGTGTATTTTCCAATTAGTACCCCTGTATTACTTAATCTTGACCCTTGGTATATTGAATGAAAATACATTTGGGGAAAAATGATTAAACAAATAAGTAAATCAGAAGTTAGTAATATTAGTTAGGTCAAATCATCAAAAATTCATTTGGAAGCTGGTAGGACCCAAGGAGGCATAAAAATCCCACCCTTAAAAGTACACTGTCAAGAGGGAAGAACTAGTTTCTTTAAGTATCCCACCAAGCATCCAACACTACTCAATATAAGACTTAAACATTTCATACTATCCAATCCCTGTTAGAACCCAATCAACACTGATCAACAACTATCATGGTAGTCAAAAATTTTAGGCTAAGAAACTAGGGTTAGGATTTGGAGGCCATAAAAGACTCAAAGTCATGTTCAAGGGCTCTGAACAGCGCCTGCAGACAGTGATTCTAGATTTTAAAATGTTTCAAGGCAAGATTGAGGAAGGATGAGGTACAAATTTTGCAGTAAGAATATCACACGTATTTGGCAACCAAAAAATGTCTTGCCAAGTCAAAGAAAAACCCATTTGAAATCAAAGGAATTGCACTATACCACCAAAAAACAAGGAGTGCCGTGGCTGATAAAATTTCCAAGTCATGGTCTTCATTGATAAGAAAGAATTATATTAATATTTAGACCATTTGTAAGGGACTTGGATGCCTAGACCCTAGCACAGAACCACTAAACCTTAATTTATAGAAACTGCAAAAGTCCACCATATAATCCAGTAGCACAAAAATCCTTAATTATAACCAACAGCCTAGCTCCAATCTATTATTAAAAAAAAAAAAATTTACAAGTTACCAAACTACCACCAACTTAGGACGTGGCCATGTTTGCTCAAAAGAAAAGTGAGCTCCAGGAAAAAAAAAATTGCTTCAATTTCTTTTGTTCAGATGACTGAAAACATTTTGATCTGGAAAATTGAAATTTCCAGCAACACAAAACCACATAACACAAGCAGCAAAATTACTTCCACTTTGTTAAGGTGGAAATCATATTCCCCTGGCCTGTTTGGATGAGTACATCATACACCTAGGTAACTTGCCAAGTTGATGGCTGAAGTTTTGTATAACAGTATAACTGATAAACCAGCATTCAGATTATATGCACAAAGATCAAAGAAACACGTTTAATTTTATTTTTTTAATAACTACATCTAAGGCACATTATTGTTATGATTATAATACTAAGTCCTTGTTCTCATTATTTTTTTGGCTATATTCTTCTTGTTGCCACAAAACTTTATTATATACATATATATATATATATTACATCACAAATACCATTACTTTTAGTATCAAATAACATACTTAATGAAAAGTTTTTTTAATGCTTTGACATATTTGGAAGACCTTCTTCCTTAATGCAACAAATAAGATAAAACATATTTCTATAATTCAAACCAAAGAACAGGCTTTTAAGAACTGTTAATGATACATGAGATTAGTTGGGATTAATAGTTAGTTGAAGTTTGTCAGGATATAACAGTTAGGAATTCTGTTAGTTCTGTTAAAAGGAGTTAGGTGACTTGTACTCATATTAGCATATAAATAAGGGATGAACTGATGTAAGGAGGCGTGATGAATAATATTGTCTTTTTTGAATTCTTTGTACCAAGTGGTATCAGAGCAAACATTCCTTGGAGGGATAATGGCGAAAAAGACTCGGGCACCAGATAAGCTCAAAGAACTTGAGCAAGGGGTAGAATATTCGAGGGCCAATGTTTCAGAGTTGAAGGGATCCATGTCAATAATGGAAGGCTTGCTTTCAGAGTTGACTTCAAATGGAAACATTAACACAGCTGAAATGATTATCAGTGGAGGCAGCAATGGCGGGGAGGTTTTTGCAATTTGTAACATTCCACAGAAGCCAAATAGGGAGCTATGTATTCCCAATCAAGTTTTCACACAGAGTTTCCTAGATTTGTTGGGACAGACTTCAAGGGGTGGCTCTTCAAATGTAAACGGTTCTTCAACGTTGATGATACCCCCTTGGATCAAAGAGTGAGTTTGATAAGCTTACAGTTAGAGGGAAAAGCATTGCAGTGGCATCAGGCCTTTATGAAGAAGAGAAAGACTGAAGACATAGGCTGGCTAGAGTATCGTGACAATCTTGGAGCCCATTTTGGTGAAATCTTGAGAACTGATCCCCTGGTTGAACTCAAGAACTTGAAGCAAAAGGGAACAATTATGGAGTGTCAAGAGAGGTTTGAAGAATTATTCATGGAGATTGATCTTCCTGAAGAATTAGCCATAAGTTGTTTTTTGGGAGGGTTAAAAACTGAAATTGAAGTACCCATACACATGTTCAAGCCTAGCAGTCCTATGAACACAATGTACTTAGCAAGATCGCAGGAGGCCCTTATACAAGCCATCTATAACCCTTCAAACACCCACCCCAAACAGAACCTTACATCACAGACCTCTCACAACTCTTTCTTGAATCCACAAAACCAAATCAACCCACCCGACAACCTTGAAAACACCCAAACATATTCAGCTACCCCGAAAAATACCACTGCCTTTGGTAAAAACACCAGCATTAGCAATATAACTATACCCAACACCTACACTGACAAAAATGTGAAGCAGTTGTCCATGAAAGAGATGAATGAGAGGAGAAAGAAGAGGCTATGTTACCGGTGCCTAGAGAAGTATACTTTGGGGCACAAATGCAAAAATTCACAAATTTTCATGATTTTGGTTCAAGAAGCAGATGCTGAAATCGCTGATAACATTCAAGCAACATCTGAAGTTGTTGTAAGCTGTGCAACACAGCAAATACAACCAATCCAAGGGAATCCAAGCTACGAATAGATCCAGAAGAATGGTCCACCCCTACAACCGAGGAGTCAATTCATTGATTTCCTTGCTTAAGCCATTAATAACAATCCTTGAGGACAATGACTGATTAGAGAGGCCAAGTAATTGATACACAAGATTAGTTGGGATTATTAGTCAGTAGAAGTTTGTTAGGATATAACAGTTAGGAATTCTATTAGTTCTGTTAGAAGGAGTTAGGTGACTTGTACTCCTATTAGTATATAAATAAGGGATCAACTGATGTGAATAGGTGTGATGAATAAAATTAGTCTCTATCAAACCTTTAAAACATAAATCACTATCTAATTAAACCTTTTGAATATTGCAATCAGCCCCAACATGACCAAATTCATAACCAATTTGTCCTAGGTTCTTGAGTCTGCCTTATTTTCCAGTCGTTTTGTTGTCTACATCTGCGTGTAAATGAATGTATGCCCATTAGGAAATGGAGATGCCAACCTTGTTGACATTGTGGACTTAGTGGGTCTTCCTAACAAGTTACTAGGTATCCAAATACAACAGGCATCTCACAAGGTTTCTTTTCCACATTATACGCCAAGAAAGAGGAGAAAATAAGAGAGATCCCTACCTCAAATCTATCAAGTAAAAATTTAAATGTTATCATCATGCATAAATGAATGTCCTCCCTAGTATATTTTATCTGAAAGGGCTGCGATGAGAAACTGTTGTCTGTATCATCAATCCTCCATGCACCATATATACTGCTAGAACCCATATCAGGAGCTGCAGAACAGAAATTTTCTACCTCAGTTATTAGTTCAAAATGTAAGACATAGGCAATCCAAATATCCAATAATTTTTACATGAAGAAAAATGCAGATCCACAAAAAAGACATAAACGTGTAACAAAGTAGTTTCAAAGACAAGAGGGGGGAAAGAAAGAATTCTCAATCTCATGCATATATAACTACAAAAGAGCTAAACAATTTCTATAGATTACTTTTCCCATTTTAACTTTTGTAACTACTTTGTCACTCAAGTTTCCATGTTGGCTGGGCTCAGCCAGTGAAGTCTCTTGAGTTAACACTAAAGAAAGTGCTTCTCCAACAAATTAAATGGAAGGAAGATGAACACACTCCGTCTTATAGTATACAGGTCCAATGGGCCACCAGTATAGGAGAAAAGAGCTCGACAGCCAAGCATCATATTTGCTCTTATAATTCAATTTACACCCAAGTTAGGGTATCAACCAAACTAACTAATGTACAAAAATGAAACAGGACATAATGAACAAAGGGTATAGTTATGCAAATTCTGCTATATCCAAGAAATCAGTGTTTTGCCCCTCCAACATATTATCAATATTGCTGAAGAACCCATCCAAAAGCATAACCTCAAATAAATCCTATCAAATTATTCAAGAGGTACCATTCTTATATTAGTTCAAGATATCATAAGCCTTTATGTCAGAAACAAATTATTGAGAAAAAAATTTATGATATCAAATGCCATGGTTTCAAGTTTCTAATGAAAGTACTCACCCCAGCAACAAGAGAAAAAAAAATAAACAACTATACCACCCAACTGCAGGTCAATTACTTGGCAAACTCTTGTTAAAATATGTGCATGATAGCCTTAGTAATATATATTTTCTTTATGCGAAAAGGATCAAGAATTCTAGTTTGAACTATATACCCTGGCTTCTCAGAGACACTAAAAAATTGATGCTTAGTCTCAGAGAGAATGTCACAGTCATAGTTGCAGGTATTCTATGCTACCTTGTTATGTACAATACCAGTCTCACTCTTGATAGGCCTAAAAGATGATTGTTTCGCATCTTTACTCTTGTACAAATAATGTCAAACAAACAAGAGGATAAAAAAAGGTGAGCAAAATAGATCATGATCTTAACAATATTACCTTCATATTGAACAACTCTTGCTGGAGTTCCAAATGAGATATATTCACTGTCCTCCCATCGCATAGTAATCTTAATCTGATACCATCTATAAAAAGCATAATATATCATGTTATCAATTCATAAATTCAAGTAGGAAATTAAAGAAAATAAAATAAAAGTGGACACGTACCCCTACCAAAAAAGGTCGAGATTGTGAAACCTATGAATATAGATGGCAATCTCCTGTACAGTTTTCAACATAGCCACAGGCCTGACTCTGACTGAATGTGGGATTATATCAGGCAACTTTAGCGGCTAGCTATTATACTTCAGACCAACAAACCATCCAAGTTGCCATATGCAGGCATATACTACAATCACCAAGGCATACATCATCCTTTTTAAGTCAATAATTGCAACAACTACAAGTTCCTGCCTTGATCTATCATCCAACCCTAGTCCTCGAACAAATTAACCAGCTGATGCTTGAACCTGATTGCAATATTCACTCTCAGCTCCTTCTTATGACTTTTACAGCTGCAAGTAAGGATCATAGAACAATCAGAATTCAGAAGTGAGGATGAGAAGGAGAAGACCTGATGACGAGCATTAGCGGCCTTGTTTGTGATAAGTAACTGCAAAAAACAGACATAGAATATGGGTCAAAAACAGTCGGAGGAGGCCCATATTTAGTGAAATAATTAGTAACAGCTGGTGAATCTTTGTCCTATAATTGATCATGCCTGTGCATGCATTAAGTAAGAACACCATTTTCTGGTCCACTGCCATTTCAGTGAATCAAAGTTAAAACTCCGAAAAAGTAGCACCTGCTTAGATTAGGAGAAAATTTCTTCGCAGTCCTAAACTAAAAAGTGTCTGCATCATCTCAAAAAGTCAGAAACTTGGAAACAAGTGCAATTCGTATCGGATGCGAACCAAAAGGAGCAACATTAACGTCAAATGCGAACTTAAAAAGGTTTTGCTTTATGGCAGACCAACAAAAAATTCGAGATTATCCCGCTAAGCCTTAAAAAAAAAGGTATTTGCCATTTGAAGTGGAGAAATATCCAACAACTATGATGGCTGCTGAGAAGATGAAATGCAAGTAATGAACCACATTTCTTGCCCAATGGCATGACAAACAAGGTGAAAATTCCCCAAACAAGTGGAAGCCAAATCTAATTGGCTCCTAATTTTAATAACGAAAAATGGAAACCGAGGAGTAAAAAAAAAAAAAAAGCGAAGAACAACAAGAAAGAAAACGATACTAAGGAGGGAAATAATAAAAAGGAGAGAAAATTAACCGACCAAAAAGACGATGATAAATTCTGCCAGGGTTCGTACTTCTGTGAATGATGAAAGGGTCGCTCAGGCAATGAGAAGGAAACGATGTCGAAAGTGCGGGTAGAGTAGAGGGAAGGAGAGAGGGGTCCATAGGGTGATTTGCGATGCTGGGGGTGGAACTTCCACGACATGCGCGCCAAGATGTTTAAATTTGTCATAATTTTGGGGTTGTGTTTGTTTTCAATTTTCAACCACTGGTGGATTGACCCTCCATTTACCTGTCTCGTCTCCTCGATGTCCATGCTGGACAACAGCTTGCTTCTGAACTCCTAATTGAATTTTAGACCCTAAAATTGGAAGTTTGTAAATTCTTTTCTATTTTTACTGTCGGAATTTAAAGCGAATCCATTTTCTTGTTGATGACCAAAAAAGGAAAACTATTTTCTGATTTCACAGGAATTTAACTCCAACAGGCTTTTGGACGAAGAGAAAATTGGAAAGGAGAGAAAAAATGAGAAAAAAAAACACGGTAGATCTCACATAAAATTTTTCCTTTCATATTCAGAGAGATTATGAGGAGAAAATAGTAAATTTTTTTTATGCTCTCATCCTTATTAAAACATATATATATATATAATATTTATAAAATTTTAAAATAAATAATCACATTTATTTTATTAAAATAATAATTTATAAATAATTTTTTAAAAATAAAATTTATTTAATTTAAAAAATACATTTTTAAAATATTTTTTAATTTTAAAATCAATAAGTTATATATCAAAAGAAAAAAAAAAGCAATTGTAAACAAAAACAAGTTAATTTTACAAAAATTATATGTTAATTAATTAATTAATATTATAATTATTTATTTAAAAATTTATTATAAAATTAATTACTAATAAATATATATTACAAAATATTAATATATTTTTTAAACTAAAATTAATAAATTATACCTTAAAAAAAAAAAACAACAACAACAACTCAACTGCAATCCAGTCAATTGTTGCTGCATCTAAAACGCAATCAGACTAATAGTTGAATGAGATGAATTGCATCATCCCATTCGACATATATAGAAATATATATTTTATATTTTAATATAATATATATATTAAAATAAAATTGTTATTATATTTATATATATTATCTTTAAATTAATTAATACACATTAAAATAATATTTATACATTTTTAAAATAAAAAATCATATTTATTATATTAAAATAAGTATGAATAAATAATTTTTAAAAAAATAAATTTTAATTAATTTAAACTATGTATTTTTTAAAGTTTAAGTTTGATTTTTTTATAATAAACTATTTTGATTATATTTTTAAATAATTTTTTATTTTATTATTTTAATATTTTTTACAATTATTTTTATTTTATTATTTAACTAAACTTTTTTAAAAAAATTAAAATATAGTTTTCATATGTTTTTTTTTAAATTTATTATTCTTATTTCTTTTAAAAAAATATGTGTCTAAAATTAAAGTAATTAATTTATACTTAAAACATGATTTTTTAAAAATATAAAAATTATTATCATTATAAATTAATAAATTTTCTTTTATCCTCACTTTTTTTCCATCTATCCAAACACATTAAAGGAAAATATTTTTTTTCACTTTTTTCTCCTCTCCCATTTCTATGTACTTTTCTCTTCCTCCATTTTTCTCTTCTCCCATTCAAACATAATATTAATAGTCAGTTGTTATTTTTATTTTTTTTTATTTTTAGTCACATCAAGACCAACATAAGTTATAAATTGCGCCATATATTTTGAGAAAATTATAATAAAGGATCCATATCATCAAATATTTATAATAAAATATCTTAAAAATAAAAATTACTAGTGAGAGCTATCATTATCATCAAATTTTAAGAGATTTTATGAGATTTATTATTGTGTATAAGAAAGTTACTGAACTTTCTTATACCTAATAATAAATCTCTTAAAATTGATAATAAAATCTCCAAAAACTTGATGGTAATGATAGTTTTTACAAATAATTTTAATTTTTAAGGTTACTTATTGTAAATATTTGATGATTTGGGTTTTTCATTATAATTTTTTCTTATGTTTTTTATTTCATATGACGGAGCAAAAAATTAAATTTAAGATTTCTTGTTTTTTTTTTCATTTTTCCACTAGATTACATTTAATTTATATATAAATATTATTATGAGGTTTTCAAAGATATATTCTATTACAACTTGGTGCTTTTTGGGCATGATATTCTTGCACTTGCTCTATGAACTTTTTTTTTCCTTTCAATTATAAATACATTTTTCTAATAAAGTAACTATAATTATAAATATTTGAATAATAATTGTTTGTTATAAATCAAACTAAAAATGATTCCCATTAAAAATGTGGCACAGAGCCTGAGAAGTAGGAAAATCTATTATCTTTATTTCATATATATATAAGTTGAATTTCTTAACACTACTTATTATTATAATTTATTATAATTTATTTATTTATTTATTTATGGATTTCACTTTTTTAAACTTTTTTTGGTATTTTTTAAAATTTGAATTAGATATGAGTCTATATAATTTTTATATTTATAAAATATATAATAAGTCATTTACTATTCAGTAGTTACCGAGTAAAAAATGATGTATCTTTTTTTAAAAATTTTTGGATCTGTTTTTTTTTTTTTAATTTTGTGTATGGGTCTCATCTTGTTACATGGGAATCCATGTTAACTATATAGAATCACATTTAGTTAAAAAAAAAAAACGAAAAGAAAGATGATTTGTTTTAAAAAACCAAAAAAAAATGTCAAATCATAAATAAATTAGGAATAGTGCCAAAAATTAAGTTTTATTATAAACATAAATTACACTAGTTTGGTATATATAAAGGATAAGTAATTTTTTATAATTTTTTAGTAATGGTTATTAGTATATAATTTTTTATTAGTTTTTAAAGGAAAAATCTAAAAAATATTTATATTTTAAAATTTTTTCAATTTAATCATTTTATGCTATCTATGTCAAATAATAACTAATAACTAGTAAAAATATTCAAGGGCCGTTCATCTCCACCCTATTTACTCTATTTCAAAGTGCTCTATTTTACTTTGCCCATTTCGGAAAGCAAAAACCACATGACTTCATCATTATTCTAAGTTCCCACAACAAGCCCGACATTTATGGTTCACAACAATATATCACCAAAAAATGGCCAAAAAATTATCATTGAAACCAACCCTAAAAAAAATCTAGATTATCAAAAGAAGAGGACCAAATTATGTGATAACATAAGATTTTTTGAAATAATTAGTCTATTCATTGCTTTTGACTACAAAGGGTGATTGAAATACTTCCCTTCATTGTTCAATTTCATTACCATTTTTACTCATCAAATTAATTCATATATATTTTTTTAATTTCAAACCTTAGATAAAGAAAATAAACAACAAAATGATTAATGATAAAAAAAACTAAATCACTTCTTTAGTTTCTCATAGACACGGCTTAAAGCCATTCATTTTGATTCTCAAAACCACAATGGTAGTTCCTAGCAATACATTTAATTGATGTGGTATAAATTGCTCAAATTGATATATATAAAACTTTGAATATTATAGGGTTCAAATTACTTACTACCCTTTTTTTTAACATCAAAATTTTGTTAAAAAATAATTTAAACTAAATATTAAGTTCTCCAAATTCTAATGCATAGTAACATATTCTCCAGAGATTGACAACAAAAATAACTATTATAAGTGATCCCTTTTAAGCTTTATGATGTTGATTCTTGATTTATAGACCATTAATAAAGGAATAACAAATGAGAGATAAAAAAGAATGCTCAATCAATGGTAGCCAAACAAAAGAAAGAGCAAGAACAAGGAAAAAGCATAGACCAACTAATATGTCCCGTCCCTTGTGCTTTTGGAGAAATTTGAGTTATGGTTTTGTAAATTTTTTTAATAGTACAATAATGTCCTATACAATCTTTGTTTTAAAATAATAATTTCATAGTGGGAATTAAATTAGAACAATACTTGGTGGAAAAAACCTTTAAGGCACTAATTTGAAATAAAGTGGCTTAGATATATCAAGAAATAATTATATAATTATTTCTATATTAATTTATGTTAATAACTTGTAGTCTTGATTGAGTCAAACATGATTTGACTCTCTTTGCTGATAAGGCTTTAATTTGTAATTTTTTTGCCCACCTTCATCAATATATTTCTAACATGATTTTGCGTGCATAAAGTACACAACTTTTACACTTAAGCTCCGTTTGGTTGATAGTATTGTGAACGTATTATATTTTACATAACTTGTGTAATATTTATTCTGCTCTTTTATTTATTATTGTATCAATCAAATTAATTTTTTAAAAGTAAAGGCAAAATAGTCATTTTTACCTCACCTACCCATTTTTTATAATTCCTTCACCATTACATTTTTCAACCCAACACACTCTTAATTTGTTTAGACTTTTTTAATCCATTAATTTCTTCAACCATTCTCAACTCTCTATATATATGTATATATTACATGCTAGATTTTGTAAACGTGTCTCATAGCGCCTGAGAACAAAGAATTGCACATTTATATGTATTGAGTGGACAATTATTGGCTGTGATTGAGTTGTATAAATGTGAGCCTAAAGAGTTGCACATGGGAACCAAAGAGGCAATATTATTTCTCTCTTAGAATTTTGATGCATGGCACTTGTAGATATCACACATGCTCTTATCAATTATATACAACTAATAAATACACAAAATTGGTACTCAATGCTAGAGAGCATTATTCAATTCAATATCATATTTTGCATTTTCTATATTTTCTCTTATCTATATACCACTGTAGATTTTTCTAATCACTTAGTAGCTACTAAACTCTAATTGAACTCTTAACAACCTCTAATATACTAACAAAATTGTCACGTAACAATATTCCTCCTTTGAAAATGAGTATTATCCTTAAGGATCTTGTACAGATTAAAAAAAATTCAAGAATTTAAAAAATATATTTTTTCTAAAAACTTTGGCATTGCAACTCAATTACAAAATGTTGGCCCAATTACCTAACTATAGTTGGGTTTTAAAATAGTTATAATGCAACTAATCAATTGGCTTTTAGACTCATTAGGACATGCCTTCCAATTCCAATAAAAAACTTGTACAACCAAAGTGTGAATATCTTTGGCATTAAAGCCTCTGGCTAAAACCACCTTTAGCGAAGTGGAAACCATGATGGGTGTCTTGTCTCAGAGACTTGATAGGACTAGAACAAGAGA
This sequence comes from Erythrophleum fordii, assembly GCA_032878935.1. Taxonomy (NCBI): domain Eukaryota; kingdom Viridiplantae; phylum Streptophyta; class Magnoliopsida; order Fabales; family Fabaceae; genus Erythrophleum; species Erythrophleum fordii. The sequence continues at coordinate 8,636,970 of JAVQMF010000058.1, forward strand.
CCAAGAGGAAAATGATAGTTTTTGGCGGTCTTAGGTCCAAACTCACCAAAATCTCACTAACTCCATTGATGTTTATAGTGGTTGCACAACCTTTATGCAAATTTTTGCTAGATAGCTCGCCAACCCCTTGTTGCTAGACATCAATTATTGCTTGGCAACTAAAATCAAGGAGTGTACCAACAAGGTCAACAAGAAGGATCTAATGGCCAATTGCCCAATTCATAATAGTCATATGAGTTGGGCCTTCTAATGCTTCTATTGAATCTAATTATTGGGAATTAAGTTTGAAGGATGCAATATTGAAACTAGCAATTAGTGGTCCTTAACCCAATTTCCTAGTCAATCTTACCACATAGGATCTATTCTTGTATTGCCTATTCACTTAAAGGAGTCTTCTTTGTAGTGCAATGCAAGCAAAAAATAGCCACATTCCTAATCAATGCCATTCTTGTTGGGAGTAATGCCATTTACCATACCACTTGGGATTGTCTTCAACTTTGCAACAAAACCATAGGGATGGTTTTACACCATAATTTTTCGTTCTTTAGCAAGGTGTCCATAAGTAATACCCAACATCTCTCCCTCCTCTCTCTTTAAATCTCTGTTGTCCATAAGTTCAACCTTAATCTTGCCTATCATCAAGAACAAAGTGCTCTTGTTAATGCTACTTCCAATATTGCAATTGTTGGGAACGTAACCTTCAAAGCTCATCTAAATCCCATCACCACTTTAAAGCTTCAAGCTATTAAAGCAACATTAAGTTGTAATTTCCTTATCATCATTGGTGTTGGTCAATCCACTCAAAGGAGTTGATTTTGAGCTTAGCTAATTTAGGAAAGACATTGAAGAGACCAGAGGAGAAGTATGGCACCTTCAGAGTTCTCTGTCATGTGTTGAATCAATTAGGGCTGACCTCATTGCACAAACATTGTAGACTAACACATCTCCATCACAAAGTATCAACATTAGTAACTACCCCTAGTGGATCACTAAATTGTTTGGGATTAAGCATGGTTTGATCTTTTGGCATTAAGTCATTTACTTGTATGCTACCCTGCTCTTTCGAATCTCCATCATCCACATGCTTGGCCTATTTAATGGATTGCATCTGCTCAACCTATCTAACTATTCTAAACAAAGAAAATGAAGTGGTGATAGTGAACTTTGGAAGTGATAGCTAAAGATAGATCTCTCAATGATTGACATTAATAGTGATGCTTCCATGATAGTGATCATTAGAAATACCATCTTCAGAGCCAATGATGACAACGTCAATGTCAAGAAACCTTAGTGGTTTTAATATAAGACTAACCATAGTTGAATTGAAACTTGGAAGGCTATGAAGCTTGGCATTGTCATTGTTAGCCCTTTTTAACATCTCTTAAATAGTTATAGCCTTCGTAGCTTTCTTCAATCCTTCCATCTCACCTTTAATCGCACAATTCTTCACTTATGCATTCCCATTGATTAGCATTTTAGGGATTGGTGCAAGCAGTTATTGTTTGTTACTATCTGTATCATCCTCAACTCCTTTAGAATTATCTTCTTCATTATCGCAATTGGAAGGTTCCTACGTCTTGTCAATTATTGTATTTAAAGGTAATTGAACTTGGCCTCCTTTCAAAATTGCCATGGATAGAGAACATTCCTCTTTTTCGTGAACTTCCATAGGTATAGGTTCTTGATTCAAGGCCTCATCCATTCTAAAAAAATTTTATTTTAGTTTCTATGGTCACTCTTTGTTAACGTTTATTCCTATCCTCTTCATCTTTTACCCAAACTTGTTTCGTAGAATCTTCATCTCCTGTGCAAGTTCGCTAAGCTTCTTTGGGAATCATGTCTCTCTTGTCATTCATCATATTAAAACCACTCTAATACCAATTTGGTACAAAGAAGTGCAAAAATTGATACTCAATACTAGAGAACAATATTCAATTCAATATCACATCCTACATCTTCTACATTCTCCCTTATTTATACACTATCCTAGATTCTTCTAATCAGTTAATAGCTAATGAACTCTAACTAGACTCTTAACAACTTGTAAAACTTTGATCTTCTTTGGCTTCATAATTCTTTAATTCCATATTATCATCAAGATTGCCATCTCTACAATAATCTTCAATACTATTTTATTCTGTGGTAGTTGTAGGTTGGATCTATTTGATGGTTTTTGCAACATTTTTTGTCTTTTGATTTACCTTGACCCGCCCAAACCTTCATCTCTATCATCTCTTTGATACATGCATTACAATAAGTGACCATCGCCTATCTTTCCATCATCACAACTTTCATCGTCTTAATTTTCTAATCCTTTTTGTAGTCCTATTCAATCTCATCATCTCCTTTGCATTTTTTCACTTTATCTTTGTTGTTCCTTTTTTGCATCTTCTAAATGTAGATTTCTTGGAGATAGGCTAGGTACATCGTGTTGGGTATAATAGAAGGTTTAAAAAGCCTCCAACTATTTGAATGTCTAAACATAAACCTATGATAAAACGATTCATGGCTATTTCCTTGGGTAAGTCAATTTTTGTCAACAACTCTTCAAATCTCATTTGATATTCCAAAGCAAAATCCTCTTGCTTCAAGTTTTTTACCCTCATTATTACTGTTATTTTTTAAAGATACTCCTCTATTCTTGTCAAAGAGCTTTGTATTTGTGTTGAACATTCTTGCAAATGAAATTAGATCTTTGGTGCCATCACAAACCAAAGAGTAGCTTTGATATCAATTGATACATTCTAAAAGGTAAACACACTATATTCCACCCATTCAACATTTTTTACATTAATTTATCCTTTATTTACACTAATAAGAATGCATTTAAAAATTTTTAATTAAAACTAATAGCCAAACTAATTAATTAATTCTAACTAATTATCCTAACTACCACGTATCGGAATTTTTTTTTTTTTTTGGGTTGGGCTTTCATCACTGCATCTTTTATATATCTTGGTAATGTGCAGAGTTAAATTATGTGCGTATGTACGGTTTGAAGTCACTTTCTCTTTAGATCGGAACTCAAAAATAGAAGTCGTCTTGTTTTATTCTTAATGCAGGGTTTAATAAAAATATAAAATATATTGGTTTCGGTCTATTATGACAAAGATTTGATCTTTTAACATCTACATGTACATCTCCTTCACGAAGCTTCCATCACATATCAAATTTGTAAATACCAATTAACCTTTGTTATACCGTGTATTTTATGGTGCAAATTTAGGTTTTGTGTATTAATGCAATTGCAGCTAATATTTTCTCATCATCTTAGTAATGTTTCTTTAGTATACTGATATATATAATTAGTTATTAATTTTTTAAGCACTTTCACATCTTCAAGTATTGGTAATGTCTTTAATTAATGTGCTGATATAATTAGCTATTGATCTCTTAAATACCCAAGAACTCCAACAAAAAGTTAGTATTCATAATTCTCCTATTTATGATCAACACTTTGAACACCTCAAAATTGATTGCCATTAAAATGTGCTAATAACGTCTTTGGTAATATAAAATCCACCTAGTTACTATAATATGGAAAAGATATTATCAGCAATTATATCAATATAAAACATAAATTTACGCCATAAAATACACTTAGTGTTTGCACACTGATGTATTGAGATTAGATTAGAAACCTATATAAGTTAAGACGTCAAAGTACAATGCTAGCTGGACTAGTGTTAGTCACAATAGCCCTTTCGGGAAGAATGCTTTGGCATTGCTTGGAAGTAGAAACAATATTGGACTAGTGTTTCCTCTTGCTCAAGAAAAAATAGCTGCTTTTTGGGTAGCAGAAACCTTATCGTAGGCTTCAAGAATACATTAATATTTGGTTTGTCTTATTGGGAAAGTCACACTAAAAAACGACTCTTACATGCAAACTTAGTTATTTTAGGCCAGCCCTAACATGGTGGTTCTAATGGGGTGGAAAACATGTGTAAAATTTTTTCAAGATTTTTTGTTTATAAGTTTTTTATAAAAAAGAATAATAGAATAACTTAAAGTGTGTATAATTTTTTTTTCATTCATTTTTTCTCTTTTCTCTGAGCTATAAAAAGAATTTTATAATAAAAAATTTTAAAGGATATAGACCAAGAGAATAACTAGGCAAAGGCGGCTGTTTAATTAGTAAATGCCAAATGCCAATAAATATCAGAGTTGGCCAATTCATGAACAAGGGCTTCAAGTTCTAGCTGCAGATAAGCACAATCTGGTGTGTAGAATGTGGACACAATGAACTGATGGCCCAGTTCTGGTATCAATGCTAATCAATAAGAGCTAGCTCTTCTCTAGCTTTTTACTGCACAATCCAGAGCATGGAACTATGGAAGTCATATTTTTTAATTAGTAGAAAATAAGAAAGATTTTTTTTTAAGTGATAATTTTATTGCGTCTGATATAGCTAGCAACCGATAGCATGCTGGGGTGCTTAGTGGGTTATGTGCATGTGATCTTTCATCATGACACCTCAATTACCCAAAAGAAATAATTCAAAAATTAATTAGGTACTGTGAGAATAATATATAAAAGAAAATGTTGGAGTTGAAGTTTGGTATGCGATAATAAAAATATAAAAAGCCACAAGACCAGAAAGAAAATGGGAATTGACAACTCAAGTAGCATCAAGGAGGGGAGAGAGAGGCCATGCATGGTGCGTTAGTCAGAGGGATTTCAAAACCCCATAATCAGTGGCCGCCATAACAAAAAGTCTCCAGATGGATGGACCAAAACCCAAAATCAGAGTGTGGGGACACTTTGGTCCCACAACTACTGCCACCTTCAATGGTTCACAGCCCTTCCAAAAATTCCACCCCTTCAAGCCACCTATCTTAAACCTCCCAACTCTCCCATTAACTCACGCTTTTCAATTTCTATTAATATTTCTCAACTCCATTGGCTTTCTCTAAAGCAAGTCGCTCTTTCTGCAAATTCCTTGTTGATTTACAAGTGCCACTCAGCCTTTGACTTCGCTTCCTCTCTCTATTTAACCAACTATTGTTTTTCCCACATAGTATCATGCTTCTTGCCTTTTCTCTTATTCATATAAGTGTGTCCGCCAGACGCCTCCATTACAATTGAACTAGCCAGACCAAACACCAACACCTTGAATTTCTTTTTCAGAGATATGGCTAGCAATCATCATCATCAGTTTCAGAAGAATAGTATGTACATAGAAACCCCAGAAGCATTTAGCGATGGTGGCAAAAACTTCGACGAAGACGGACGAATCAAAAGAACTGGTATTTCAAACAAAACAAAAAAAAAAATTCAATTACGCCAGTGTTCGAATTACACAAAATTTTCACTTAAATTTTATTTTGTTGTGAATAATTGAAGGGACATGGATGACTGCAAGTGCCCATATCATAACTGCTGTGATAGGTTCTGGAGTGCTATCACTTGCATGGGCAATAGCCCAAATGGGATGGGTTGCTGGGCCTGCCGTCCTCTTTGCCTTCTCTTTCATCACCTACTTTACGTCCACTCTTCTTGCTGATTGTTACCGTTCACCTGACCCCGTCCACGGCAAGAGAAACTACACCTATTCCATGGTTGTCAGATCCATCTTAGGTAACAAATTAAATTTTTGATATTATTATTAATATTTAATATTCGCTTCTACTTTCCATTAAATAACATCTACCGGTCAAAGGTTTCTTGAGTTCCAAGAGAGGTATATCCCTTTACGAGAGTATATCATTTTCCCAGAAAAGAAGCTGAACTTTTACCTGTAGCACATTTATTACGATTTTAATAAAACTTACGTGCTTTTGTTGTTTCCAATATTCTATAGGAGGTAGGAAATTTCAGCTGTGTGGATTAGCTCAGTACATTAATCTTATAGGTGTAACCATCGGCTACACAATAACTGCGTCAATTAGCATGGTGTAAGACACAAGCTTTCGATTCAACTTAGTAGTATCGCCTAATTAGTGACGGTACAAGTAAATTAAATTAATAAATTCGCTTTTTCCTTTTCTTGCAATGGTGATAACGAACCAGGGCCGTGAGAAGGTCGAACTGTTTTCACAAACATGGGCATCATGAAAAGTGTTATATATCAAACAACCCTTCTATGATCATATTTGCTTGCATCCAAATCGTGCTTAGCCAAATACCAAACTTCCACAAGCTCTCATGGCTCTCCATCGTCGCAGCCGTGATGTCTTTTGCTTATTCTTCCATAGGCCTCGGACTCTCCGTAGCTAAAGTTGCAGGTCAGTGAAAAGTGAAAACTGCCCAACTTTTTGGTTTTTTGTCTTATATTTTTCTGTATACTAGAATCTTTAAAAGGTAGTATATGGTCCTGCTGGTTGAAGTCTAATCATATTTGGTCCATGCCATGAAAGGTGGGGGACATGTACGGACATCCATAACGGGAGTGCAAGTTGGAGTGGACGTTACAGGATCAGAGAAGGTTTGGAGGATGTTCCAAGCCATTGGTGACATTGCCTTCGCTTATGCTTATTCTAATGTTCTTATTGAAATTCAGGCAAGTCATACTTCTTCTTCTCACCATTATCGTTATCATTGTTATTATTTGCTAATATACCCCTTCGCTTAAAGGGCCAGGAATATAAGGTTGAATTTATTTGAATATATATATATATATATATAGAGAGAGAGAGAGAGAGAGAGAGAGAGAGAGAGAGAGAGAGAGGTAATTATGAAGTAACAATATATAATTTATTCGGGAGATAGATTAGACAAACGAAGCAGAGTTTGGTAACAAGGGAAATCTCTTTCTATTGTGATATTAATTATGGCATATGATCAATTACGCATGGCGGCTGGGGCGCCGCGAATTTTTTGGGTTTGATCGTTGACATTAAGATTTATCATAAAATTTAATTACGATCCAATAAAATAATATATATATATATATATATATATATATGTATATAGAAATATTTTGATTTTATTTGGCTCCATTTGGTTCAACGGAGGGAGAGGGAGGGGAGGGGAGAGAGTTTAATGAGCTTTGTTTAGTTGGAAGGAAGGGAAGGAAAAATTATTGTTTGGTTTAGAAGGGGAGAGGAGGAGAAGAAAGAAAAAGTAATTATATTTGGACAAATTTACTCTTTATATTATTTTAATTTTATTTTTTATAAAAAAATTATTTATATCAATAATTTTTTAAAAAAAATTATAAATTTCAATCTTTTTTATTTTTAATTTCTGATAAAAAAATTTTATCTTAATTTTTATTAAATATTAAAATATTAAAAAGAGCAAAAAAATAAATTAAAACTTAAAAAATACCCCAACTTTGTCCTCTAAAACACCCTAATTTGGAAGGAAAGCAAATTTGACTTCTTTCTCTCTCTTTCTCTCCCCTCCTTTCCAATTTTATTCAACCAAATATCTTATCTCTCTTCCCCTCCAAAAATCTCCAACCAAATACACCCTTAGATTTAATTATTACTATAAATATTTTTATTAATTATGTAGAAGTGAAATTAATTCTATAAATATAATTGATGAATATGATTGCAATAATAAATTTAATGAAATTAATAAAATATTATTTTATATTTAATAATATATTACATCATAATTAAAGTTTATAGCTGCCTCGAGTTCAATGTATGATGAGCCTTTGGGTTTACTATAAGTGGCTTTAATTAATATTCAGCACCTGCTTTTGCTATTGTTGGGTTAGGTAAGGTGCATTTCATCTTAATATAGGTAGCCTCTGTGTTCTTTAAGATCATGATTGCATGCATTATCTGAGAACCATGAGAGAGTTAGCCAATATTAGCCATGAAGGCCTCTAGTATGTGACCAAGTTGCCGACTTAAATTGATATGGTGGATCTCTGGATTACTGCTAATGAACCAAACTGTAGATTTGCTACTTCCTCAGCACTGTCCTGACAAAGACTGCAGAGGACGTAGACCTCAGCGCAAAATTGCCCAGACAAAAGGATTGGCATTAAAGGAAAGTGGCTCTGATTAGTGGATTAATCACAGAAACCAACCATATAAGGATCGAATTCCATTTGAAAAATTAGAATCTCATTATATATAGCACTGACAGGTTTTTACAATTTTCTTTTCCTTCACTTTAATACGGTTGAATTTATTCTTATCAGAAAGTATAGATATTCTTAATCTTGCTTTCTACTTTTCGTCAGAAAGTAGTGGAAAAAAACAAATCAAACATTTGCATCAACAAGTCCATGGTAGAAAAGATGCCAAAAGAATCTATTTCCATCATAGATATCTATCGCCATCTATACCCACCTATAGTTAAGATTCCTTACATATATGGGCCATCAAATTTATGGACCACTATCTTTCCAATGTTACTTTTAATAGAAAAATATTGTTGTTTTATTTCAGAACAGTAGAATCCTACCTTATCTAGTTCTGTGTTCCAAACACCCCCACTACCTCTGTCGACCATTCTTTTAGGTTCATCTCTATCATCTACCAAACTTCTCCATTAGATTGTTCCCTCATTGGTTGGGGGTACAGTCAATAAATACAAAACAAATTTGAGTTTGGGAAACGTGGACATGAAACTGTTTGATGAAATGGAAACAGATAGTGTTCTGCGTGTAGCAGAGATACTATGTGCACAACAGGAAAAATCAACGAAGAACTTAAAATTATAAAATTTTACAGGGACTACATTTAAGCACTAATTTGCGCCCTTTATCATGTGCAATAAGAAATAGGAATATTGTAATTACTAATTAATATCAATGACACGGGAAGGTGTAGCTTAGCTTTCAAGCCTCACTATGGCGGGGGACCATGTGATTTGACTGCAGGATACCCTGAAATCAAGCCCTCCAGAGAACAAAATAATGAAGAGAGCAAGTTTGATTGGCGTCTTCACCACAACCATATTCTATGTCCTATGTGGGTGCATAGGTTATGCAGCATTTGGAAATGACGCACCAGGAAATTTCCTCACAGGGTTCGGCTTCTACGAGCCCTTCTGGCTAATAGACTTCGCCAACGTGTGCATCGCGGTCCACTTAATTGGGGCATACCAGGTCAAAATTAAATATTTAATAAACCCATTTTGCGGCGTATTTAATTATGCTCTAAGTAACGTTACAAAACTTTTATTGAGCAGGTGTTCTGCCAGCCCATATTTGGGTTCGTGGAGAATTGGAGCAAGGAAAGATGGTCTGAGAGCCACTTCGTAAATCACGAGCACGCTTTGAACATTCCTCTCTGCGGGACCTATAACCTGAGCTTCTTCAGGATGGTGTGGAGGACTGCGTATGTTATAGTCACTGCAGTGACAGCGATGATATTCCCATTCTTCAATGACTTCTTGGGCCTCATCGGGTCACTGTCATTCTGGCCATTAACGGTTTACTTCCCCATAGAGATGTATATCAAGCAGTCGAATATGCGAAGATTCTCTTTCACATGGATTTGGCTCAAGATATTAAGCTGGGCCTGCTTGATCGTTTCCATTATTTCTGCTGCTGGCTCCATCCAAGGCCTTGCTCAAGATCTCAAGAAGTACCAGCCCTTCAAACCTCAACAATGATACTTCAGAATCAGATCCAAGTGCTATCTTTATAGCTTTCTGCTCTGCCACTTTTAATAAGTTGCTAGCTAGTCCAGGGATAATGTAATGTTATCAAGTTCTTATGCAAGGAAAGAATGTAACACCTAGCTGGAGCACATCCAAGTAAGATAATTCCCAGATGGTTAGAAAGTAGCAGAAGCAACTGCTATCTTTGGCAGCTAGTGATTCTTTAGTCACTGCAAGACAATCTACGATAATTATGCAAGATAAATATGGTAAAAGAAGTGAGTGTTCAAATCAGATTACTACTCCACTTCCAATTGACAAAAATATGCGCTGTCTATCAAGCGTCATAGAAAATGTCAAAGATTTATTCTACGCTGTTCTTTCCTTCAATAAACAATAGACTGATTAACAACAACTGCGAAATGAATTCAAAGTACAAATTATTCATCTCTAGAAATCCAAAATAATAACACAAGCTGATGTAAAACGTCTAACAAATAAATTTATATAGCAGGTTAAACATCAAAAAAGTTAAAAGAAAAGTCTGTTAATTTTGCCAAATCACAAACTTATTTATTTATATATTGGACCAAACACTTCAGAAAAAAAAAATTAACTAAGGTTTTATTTATATAATACATATACTACTTAAATATTCATATATATGTATATATACATACATTTCTCTAATGTGAGACTTGAAACTTCATTCTCCGAAGACACAGGATGAATCTTCAAATACAACAAAAGACCATTATATATTAAATTTACACTGGCATCATTCCATGGTGCTAGGAGTGTGGAATTGGAATTGGAATTAAAATCATAGAATAAAACAGGTGACTTTGGAGCAGTCACGTCCACTAAAATCCAAGCCACTTCCCATCCATATTGCACGTTACTCATTGGTTGGCATTCGATTTGTACGCCTCAAAGTTGGAAATTTGTCCCCCACAATCTTCACTCAACTTTTGCATTTGCCTTTGCTTTACTTGCTTTTCTTCCCTTCTCTTCATCATTAGTTTTGAGAAAAGAATGGAAATAATATATATATATATATATATATTAAACTTAATCAACCACATGATGATTTGGATTGAGCAAGCTAGAAAAAGAAAAGCATCAACAAATTTCAATGAGCAGTTAAAGTAGCATATCAACGACATAAAATAAGGTAACTATTTTTATGCCATCCTTTTTTCTATTCCATCAAACTTGGCCGAATCATGGAAAAAAGAATACGCAACAGAATGCATAATGCACTCGCTTTTCTGCAGTCATTTTTTTTTGTCCCTCCTTCCTTTTTCTTTAAATTGGATTGGACTTATCCCTTAACTTCATCCAACAGTGCCAATTTCTCGGGTCTGAAGTTTGTAAAGCCGAAAATTTTGCTCTAGAAAAGAGCATGAATCCAAAATCCATCAGTATCGGTTCCTAACCGACCTGATCCATTTTCAGAGAACAAAAGAAAAAGGCATCCTTTTTTCCTGCGCAACTCGCAATGCAGTCAGTCTCATTTTGTAAAGTGACGTAACCATCTTCAAAAAGAGTTACGACAAGAGACAATATATGTTCCACCGCACAGAGAGTTCTACATATGATCAACAAAAGAATTAACATTCCCAAACATGGTAGAATTTATTTTGAAATTACTATAACTATTCAATAACAGTGTTACATATGGAACTTGTTCATTAAGTGAATTAAGTATTAGTTAAATTTAAGCAAATTATTTATTAATTTTCTAATTAAACGCTACGCCGTGTAACAAACTACTTTCTCAATCCAACCTCAGATAACGATAATGGAAAAATATAGACCAAGCGCAAACCAAAATCTTGCAAATGAAAAACTTGTGTATGTTTTTTGTTTTAATTAAAAGGTTACCCGATCTACAAACTGGATAGAGAAGAACAAAAATTTCATGACCCAATTACAATTTTGGATTATCTGGAATGACCTGATATCTTTTTCTCGCTTCAACAAATCTTAGTTTTGGGTCATCTAGCTCTCTTTTCCACTTTCTCCATCTTCGCCCCATCCATATCTTTCAGGTTTCATAATTGAATGGGTTAAAATAATTGAAAACTGGTCCGTGGGCCAATATAGCAACATGAATCTTACAACCCATTTTTGAGTTTGGGTTATAGTTCTATATATATATATTTGGCTGGTGGTTTTGCAATACTTAATTTGGAATCATCCTGTTACAATATAGTCCTTCTATTTACACCGGTCTTGAAAATGAAAACGAAAAGGAAAATGAGCACGGTCTATCCTTCTCTCCATCTACCTGCTGTTATGAGCATGGTAAGACTCAATCTTGTCACCTTGACGAGCAGGCAGACGCGGATGTAAACTTTTTTTTTTTTTGATACAGCCGTTATTTTAATTTTTGTTGTCTAAATTACTAGTATCAACTTTGTTCAAATCGCCGACCAAGATTATCCCACAAATTTTTTTTTTTCAGTTTGTATAATTATGCGATAATCTTGGTCGTTAATGCATGAAAAAAAAAAGTTGAGAATCCGATTAATTTAGTACCTATCAATATATAATTAAAAAAAGATAATTCAAATAATAAAAAAAATAAAATAGATATATTTAATAAAAGGTTCCAGAATGTAGACTCCTAGCTAAAATTTCCATCATTAAACCATTCCTAATGTATATGGATTTTAGAGTAAATTATGCTAACTTTGTTTGAGATTTAGTTAAATTATATCCGATGCCTTGTTATTTTAAAAATTATACTCAATTGCTCACATATATATATATATATATATATTATAAAAATCTGCTTTTTTTTTTTTTACAGAAGAAGTTAATTTTTTTTATACACCATAAAATTATAATTGTATTTTTTAAAAGAAATGCATGTTATATAAAAAAGTTAAATGCATTGACAAAAACTAATCTTGAAAGAAAGTTAATGTAATTTATTTTTGATTTTATCTTAAATATAATTTTTAAGAAAATTAATATAAAAATGATCTAAATTCCATTATATAAAAAAATTGCCAGAAATTTATGTAAAGCAGAAAAAGTTCACGAGCAAACCGTGATTTTTTTTTATTTATCTAGAGATAATTTTTCCCATTAAAGATGTATTGATACATAACGGATAGAGAAGAATTTATCAGCATTTTCAATTATGATAAACATGCCGGTATATTGCCGCTCGCAACATTCTGTCTGCGCACATTCCCTGCGTGAATAGGTTCATCTCTCTGGATTTACATTGAACTAGGGAGCTGGCCCCGGAGCAAGCGGCGCGAGATATGGAAAAATTTTTAAAATTTTAAAAAAATCATCACAACATATAAGAACAATAAATTTAGAATAAAAATAAACTTTCCTTTTTTATATATATAATAAATTATTTCTTTTTGTTTTACAATAAAAAGATTCCAAATTTTTTTTGGGAGTATAAAAATACTTCCAAGTTAATTATTAAAAAATATATTTAAAAAATTACAGTTTATATTACAAATTAAGATATTTATATTAAAAGATATTGAATTTTGAAATTATTTTAAAAATTTTAAAATAAAAAATTTTAATTTAAAATTTTAAAATATATTTCTTTTATGTAATTTAAATCATTGATTCCAAGATTTTTTAAAATTTAAGATGTTTTGATATAAATATTTTTTATTATAATTTTTTTAATTTAAAAAGTGAATACGGCCACGTCAAAATTTGGAAAATGGAGAGCCATATCCAGATTACAAATTGCGGCTCCATGAGGATAAGATTTTGCGGCTTGAGCAGCGTGATTCTAACGCGTGGAGTTATCAACACAATAGCATTGTCAGTTCTGTACAGCTCAGCATAGGACAATCTCTCTCTCTCCCCCCTCTCTCTCCATGCACTATAAAGTCTAATGCGCCATTCTCTCTCCAGTTTCAACCACTGTTTCCTCGCCTTGTTGCTTCATGTCGTTTTCATTTGCAATTTCTGTCCATTCTCTCTGTTTATATGTGGTTCTCGTCTTTTGATCATTGTTTCTCCTTTCTGTAGTTGATGTAATCGGCTTCGACTGTTAGGGATTTCGAGTCCCAGCCAATTTGTTAGTGTTTATCTTTAATTTGGGAAACTTGTGGAGACCTGAAAGATTTTCAGAACTTGCTTGAATTATTGGGGAGGGTTTAGTATTGGTTGTGAAAGTGAGAGTATGAGGTTGAGGGATGAAGTATCTTGTAGGAAGGGAGACACATATGAGGAAGAGGAGGAAGGGGAGGTAAATATGGGCCAAAATCTATGGTGTCCTGTTGTAAATGGTGGATTTTCTTTTCACAAGAGGGAGGTTGTGGTTGGCTATGCCCTTACCTCTAAAAAGATTAAGAGCTTTTTGCAGCCAAAGCTTGAAGATTTAGCTAGGTAATATTTTCATATAATAAATATAAGCAAACATCGCCGTTTCATGATATAATGGCGCCTCTTGTCTTCTTTCAATTATTATTTTTTAATTAGCCGAAATTGATTTCTTTTTGCCCCCTTAATTCCAAAGTGACTTTCATCATATCTGATGGGTTTCATTTATTTGGAAAAGGAACATCAGCGTATAGCTTACCAGTTCTTTTCCGTTAAGAAAGTTAGCACAAAATACATCGTTTTCGTTTGGAAGGCGAGAAAGCGATTAGAAATTATGTAATATTCGGAGTATCTTCTGATAATATGGAGATATTTTTCTACTTTTCATTGCTTTTGTGGGAAATATAAGGTTTATTTAAAAAAAAGAAGGTAGAATTCAATATGAAAATAAGTTATGTTCTCTTGCTCCCTAGTTATGTACTTGGGTATTACCCTGCCGTATTCTCTATTATATTAATCCAAGATATATAGTTGTATACTGTAAAAATGTCGAAAATATGTCTTTGTATTATGTTTAAGTACAGGCTTGCTTACTGATTACAATTACTAAAATTTCCGTGCAGGAATAAGGGGATACTCTTTGTTCCTATTGATCATAACAGGCCTCTTTCAGATCAAGGTCCTTTTGATATTGTGTTGCATAAGGTTATAAATTTTCCTACTGGAACTACCTTTCTCTCTCTTTCTTTTTTCCGCTGCTTCTAATTAGATGTCCTGGAGCTCACAATTTGCACAGAAAATTTTGATATGTTGTGCTTAGTGCATGTAATTCAATACCGCATGCTCTAATAATTCGTCTCTGTTCAACTGTCAACTGACAGTTACTGACTAAATCTTCTATTTTGTTTATTGCAAATTGCAGTTATCAGGGAAAGAGTGGCGCCAGATTCTTGAGGTTTGTCCAATACCATATCTACAATTCTGAAGATAAGTCCTGTACTTTGTGTTGATTGACCTTGACAATTAAGTTTTGCTGCTTTTATTATTTCCTTAGGTATTTGATAAAATATTGGGGTAGAACAAACACAGAAAATGCTGGTCAACGACCAGTTTTAACTTGCTGTCTGATATAATTTGCTGAGTGCTTTGCTCTATCTTCCATTATGAGTCATTAACCAGTAGTTGAGGTGGAAGCTCAAGGTTCAAGCAAGTGAGGATGTTACTATTTTCATGGCCATCTAGCTTATATTTTCAGGTTTTCTTTGGCCAATCTTTTCAAAAGAAAATTTTCCCCCCTATTCCTTTGAGTCTGTTCATTTCTAGCCAAGAGAGAGAGATGCCTCACCAAATCCCTTTTTAAATTTGATCCTCTGGGCATACTTTATATGGCTACTGTAGGTTGGATTTTCTCCAGACTTCTTTGTATTATGTGGTTGCCAAATGTCTACGGAGATTGACAGTTACTGTGCTAGGTCTCTAACTAATCTGGTCACAACTGTGCAACCAAGAAACATGATCAGTGAATGCGAACTCTCTCTTCGACCAAATACAATTAGTTGTGAAGTATCTCATTTGGGTTATGTTTGTCACTTTGTAATTAGATGCAAATGTAGCAATATAAAGCCTCAGCATCCTAGCGACAGTTTGTATGTCTACTTATTGATATACATGGCAAGTCTGGGATTTGGTTCAATTTTTATATGTTTGAAGGGGTAGTTGAAGATTGAACAATGTAGAGGGCAAGCTTCCAATAAAATTAACTGAGCTTTAATAATAGCTGCTTTACATGCAATGCTTGGTACTTGATGTGCGTTTACAGTTGAATATCCAGAGTATGTTTATATTAATAAATGGCTATGGATATTGATATTTGTATTTTTACATTGGAATTAATGTTGATAGCATACCTGCAATAAGTTGAAGATCCCATATCATCAGCAGACCCATGCAAGAGTTTTGGGCTATCCTTTGCATTCTAGCAATGTGGTGCAACTACATCTCTTACCATCCTACCCTATTTGGAAAAGCAGTATTTATTTTGTTGCAAATATTGTCCATTTTGGAATTTTCACCTTCAATTTGCAGAGTAGATGGGGTAAATATGTGATTGTTTCACTTTTCTATCTTTGTCCTTTGACATGATGTTATATTGGTAAAATAACAATTGATAAGTTTGTTGGTTCATTGCCATGTTCCAGACATTGCTTTATGTGCAGTGGCTTCCAAAAAATATTTGTATAATCATATGTGCAATACATTTTATGTGCGTGGTTCTAATTTATTGGTAATGTAGGTTCTCCTCTATGTGAATCTTTCCTGTGACTTGTACAAGAAAATGTGAACTGGACTATGGATTAAGTGGAAAGTAAAAAAAAAATTTTTTTTTGGGGCTAGTGTTTTGAGAATTCATTTTTTTTTGGGTAGACGCACAAATATTTTGGGAATTGCCTAAGAGAAGAATAGTGTTGTTTTTGCACATATCTTGGCCTGTTCCTTTCCAACCTACTCTATTTATATTATTTTCATGCAAAATTTAGAAAATTGGTGACCTCTCTTCTTGGAGAAGGATAATATTGTCTTAGCACGTATCTTGGCCTGTTCCTTCCCAACTTGGGCTATGTATATTATTTTCACAAATATATACAAAATTGGTGATCTCTCTTCTTACCTCCTCCTGGCTATCTTCTTACCTCCTTCTGGCTATATATGTAGGATTATAGGCAATCACATCCAGACGTTACTGTTCTGGATCCTCCTGATGCCATACAACACTTGTGCAATCGTCAATTCATGCTTCAGGCTGTTGCTGATATGGACCTTTCTGATTCCTATGGTAATTTTTTTTTTTTAAAACCTTAATGTGTGGTTGGCTAGTTTTCTTGAAGACAAGTTGTACACTCAATCAGCAACTTATCTTGTTGAGTCAAACGCCAATGAAAATGGTTCTCTTTAACTACCATGCAGGCAAAGTTAGTGTTCCTAGGCAATTGGTTATTAAGAGAGACGCATCATCCATCCCTGAGTTGGTTAACAAAGCCGAGCTGACTTTACCCCTTGGTATGTATTTGTTATTTATTTGAGTAGTTTTTAAGGGTACCTATTACGCAAATATTATTGTTGATGGTTGTATTTTAAGAGAAAGTCATTCAACTTATTAGAATAGGCACAGTATTTCTGTCTTTGTTGGCTGACCAGATTTACTTACTGTTTGACTTACCTTCTGAAATTGGTAGCAGCAAATTTTTAATGCTTATTTATTTATATATAGTTTTTACTTTCCTGTTATATTTTCAACTTTGAAATCATTATAGTTGCAAAGCCGCTGGTTGCTGATGGAAGCGCAAAGTCCCATGAATTATCCCTTGCTTATGAGCAGTACTCTCTTCAAAATCTCGAACCTCCTCTCGTTCTTCAGGAATTTGTTAACCATGGTAAGCAATCATTGTTTAGTGTTTGTGTAGCAAATTCTAACCCTTTTTAGCTTAAAGCACTTCAGAATAACAATATGTCATTTTCTTTTCTGGTGTAGGAGGTGTTCTCTTTAAGGTTTATATAGTTGGGGATGCCATAAAAGTAGTCAGACGGTTTTCCTTACCTGATGTTAGCAAATGGGAGCTCTCTGAAGATGCTGGCATATATCATTTTCCAAGGGTTTCTTGTGCTGCAGCTTCGGCAGATGATGCAGATCTGGACCCCACTGTTGCTGGTAAGTTATGTCTTGATGTCTGTTGGCAATGCATATTGGACCACTATGGGCAGTCTTCGGCACAAATGCAGTGTGTAGCCCTTGGTACTAGTATAAATCATGGACCTAAAGCTTGATACAGATTATTAGTTTTCTGTTTTCCAAATTTAAACAGGTCTTCGCATCGTTCTTCTTTTTAAAAGGAAAGGGAAAATGTAACCCTACTAAGAAAAGCAGGTTTATTTTGTCCCAGCCTTGGATGATTGATAATGTAGACTTATTAAAAATAATGTGCCTGATTGGTTCTGCTGGGTATATTGGTTGCTCATCAGAAACAAATATGCTTTGTTTTTTCGCTCTGTAATTTCATACTGTGATTTTTGGTCAATCTATCATAAACAAAATGCTGATTCATAATTTGTTTGATTTTATAATTGCTAACTTGTCTGACCTAATATGGGGTGGGTGGTGATGGGCATGACTCTGGCAGTTGAATAAGCTCTACTGACTTGTTAGGTTTATTTATTCATTCACTTTTGGAGGGATATAGAAAGGGACTGCACTTAAGGGCCCAGGTATCCAAACAACAAAATAAAAGTGTATGATGCTGTAGTCTCGAAAGTCTTCATTTGTTCCTGGCTATATTGTGGAATCCTCTAATTTGCTTGATCTTTTCTCTCCTGCAGAACTCCCTCCAAGACCTTTACTTGAGAGACTTGCAAAGGAACTTCGTTGGCGATTGGTACCTTTCTCATTCTTTTTTGCTGATGGCTGCATGTTTATTGATATGAGGACTAGTCTATAATTAAAAACATTCTCTGTTATTATTCTCTCTCCCAGGGTCTTCATCTCTTCAACTTGGATATTATTCGAGAGCATGGGTCAAGAGATCACTTTTACGTGATTGACATAAACTACTTCCCAGGCAAGTTTCGTAAAATTGATCTGGCTTTGCTTAACCTTCAGACATTACCATTTTCAATGTTTTTAAGCAACATTTTGCAACTCCGTCGTTGTGCAAATTTTTTTTTCCCTCTTTTTTCTTCTTGGTGGGTTTCCTTTAAGAAACATCCATGATTTATAGTACCCTTGGAAGCACTTCTTTGTTGGCTTTAATAAACATTTAAAACTTGCTGCAGGATACGGCAAAATGCCAGAATATGAACAGGTATTTACCGACTTCCTCTTGAGCCTGGTGCAGGGCAGAGTTTAAGAAAAAATCCGGATCGAAAACTCTTTCCAGCCCTTGTGATGGAAGTGATGCCGTGATGAGGTAAGCACAGTTTTCTTCTCATTTACTTTTGGAAGAATCAAATTGATTCGCAAGTTCTGCCTTTATTGCACCATGGTGGAAATGCCGGGACGAAGGCTTATGCAGCCTTTCAAAAGTAACAATCGACAGTGGTGTATATTATTGCAATTAGCCAATATCTGCAGTGCGGGTTCCGGTCGTTATTTCAAAACCATTCTCATTGGTCATATTGGAAGGAACTACATATGGGGCTGCTATTTGAAGGTTTTGTCTGAGGAAGGAGTGGTAGTGACCAAGAATGTTGATAATGTGATCTTCCTGGGTGGATAGTTATGATGGTGTCTCTGTAGAGGCTCTACAAATGGATTTCAAATGTACTGATAGTCCCATTGCTGTAAGAAGGTGAAAAAAAAAAAGGCTTTTTGAAAGTCCAATTTTCATCGGGTACGCTTTTTGGTTATAAAATTTATATACCTGTTGCTAAGCCATATGGCAATTCCTATATAGAGCTTTAAAGTTATTTGCATTTATCTCATCTTTTGTTCTAGACTAGGAATCACCAATACAAGTACACATATCGGATATATCACATATATCACGATACGATATGTGATATATGATAATTTTTAAAATTTTAGGTATATATTTAATAATTTAATACATTAAAAATTAAATTAAATTATGAATAAGTTAGAATAGCATAGATGATAAAATAACTTATAAACATAAATAAAATATTCATAACAAATTATAATCCCTACAAGTATTAATACTAAAATTTTTAATTCAAATTAATTTTCATCTTCACCCATATTTATATTACTAAAATTCCCTATGAGCTTTTATTCCAAATCTGATTCATTTAAAGACAAATTTGTAACTTCAAGGCCTCTAGTCCTATCAAATATCTCCCAATAATTTCTATTAACATTTAACATCCTAGTCATTCTACTATAATGCTTTTCACTCTTCCTTGACGAAAAATGAAAATTGGTATGTGTGACACCATAATATATTAACTCCATCTAACCTCCCTTTGGGCTCGATTCCATATGATTTCCAAAGAATAAGTATAAATCATGGCATTTTCATGCTATAAAACAGGGTTCAAACGCTCATATTTTGTCCCATGGGTCCCGTGAACCTATCATTCATATTCTTAACTCAAACTCCATTTATACGACTCGTACATAGCGTCAAACAAGCCAACATAAACAAAATATTCAACTTTTTTTAGATTCAACATGTTTTTTTTTTAGTGATTGAATGAAAGAATAGGTGTTCCAATTCTTTTTACAACAAGATGATAAGTATGGTTGACGAAGTAGCTTTAATGCAAGTGGTTAGAAAATTGGGATTAAAAAATCATAATTTAACCATCAATCTTTAGATATTAAATTTCACCTATCTTATAAAGAATCAAATAATGAATATGCATTTGAAATTTCACCAAAATATTAAAAACTCTTGAAGGACTAGTTTTCTTTTCTTAGGATTTCTAGAGTACATATTAAAGCATTTGGTTCTCTTGGTTGAAATTTCAACATCAAGAGGCGAAAGAACTTTAGTTGGTGCCACATCATGCCATTAAGGAGTGTAATACTTATGTAGTATGTAATAAAAACAATGAAATTAGACTTGTTTAGCATAAAATTAAATGTAAAAAAAATATGAATAACATAAGTATGGAATATTAGTATAGTTTCCATAAGTATGGACAAGCCTATTTATGTACAACTCTTTGTCCCACAATCAATTATAATTCCGTATATAATTTCATAAAATTTTGAATGCTTAAAAAGTTTCTTTCTCGAATGCTTGTATATATACCTTCACTTGTTCTATCATTGAATCTCACATATTATAAATTAAGTGAAGTGTAGGCTTGTCCGTATCACAAAATTTAAGCATATTATAAATAGCTTTGTGAAAAAGAAGATGTAATTAAAAACAATGAGAATTAGACTTGTTTAGCATAAAATTAAATGTTAAAAAAATATGAATAACATAAGTATGGAATATTAGTATAGTTTACATAAGTATGGACAAGCCTATTTATGTACAACTCTTTGTCCCACAATCAATTATAATTCCGTATATAATTTTATAAAATTTTGAATGCTTAAAAAGTTTCTTTCTCGAATGCTTGTATATTGATACCTTCACTTGTTCTATCATTGAATCTCACATATTATAAATTAAGTGAAGTGTAGGCTTGTCCATATCACTAAATTTAAGCATATAATAAATAGGCTTTGTGAAAAAAAAGATGTAATTAATCTTATCCTACCAAGAGTCATCAAGAATTAACTCTTTAATTATATGAGCATTTCCAACATCCTATTCTTTATATGTATTCCATTCATCACTAATTATCATTATGTAAAGAGACATTTTTATAAGTCTAAGCCTCTTCAACATCACAATAGTTGAAACAAACCTAGTTTCAGCAATGGCAAGCAATTTCAACGGCACAAATTCATTAAAAATGGCCAATCTCATAGGATGATTTATGATGAAAGTCCTAATAAAAATTATATCATCCCTTATTTGAGTGATCTAATGGCATTATTTATATACTAATTCATTTGTCTCAATGTTTTTAGTTGCACATATGTTTTTGAATGCGAGATTGAATGTGTGGACAACACACGCTGTCCAAAAAATGTGAGGATACTTAGCCTCAATAATCTTGCCAGTAGCTTTATAAATAGGGGCATTGTCAATAACAATTTGAACCACATTTTTAGATTTTTCTTCTTCAATTTCCTACTTCATCAATTCAGTTATGTAGAATTTATTTTTATATTCTTTAATCCTATCAATTGCCTTCAAAAAATTGGACCCCCACCAAATACAGTCATAAAATTAATTAATGGCTTTCATTGTGCATCAATCTAGCCATCTGTCACTATACTCATCTCTTCTCACTCCAAGTTCTTTTTATTGGCTCAAGTAACCTCTCAACATTTGTCCTTTTTTGTTGCAACGAAGAGCCTCTAGTACATTGTAGTCAAGAGATTTTAAACTAGAAATCACATTGTTTGCAGCATATTAGTAAGAGCTAATGTAATATGGAGTACGTGCCAAATTAAAAGATAAAGCACCTGAATAAAACATTCCAGCAATTTCTGCACATAAATTTTTTCTAATTGTTTGGTTGAAAGCTTTTTTCAAAGTGTCAATAGCTTTTTTTTTTCCCCTTCATTGTGCTCACTTTCAACATCTAAATGAGATAAGCCTCTAGCTAACGGTGGTAATGACACTTCTTTTGGTTTTGATCTATACTCAACCTCTTACAAATTTTTTATCTTTGCTAAACAATGAATATCAACTTTGGAACACATAAAAATTGCTTTACCAAATACCCTTAATAAATGTCACTTAACTTTAGAATAAGACCCTTGAAATTCATAGTTACAATAATTACATTTCCAATACTTGTTTCCACCAAAATTTGCCGTTTCTCCCTTTCTGCTTCTAACAATCAAAGTTACATAAGCTCATAAAGGAGTTCTTTCTTTTTCAAAAATATTACTAGAACAATATTCAATATAAGCAGTAGGCTTAGGATTACTTGCACAACTAAAACTTCTAATGGCCATAATACCTATAATAGGGGAGCAATAATAAGGTACATCACATATCATAACAATGTTAGCACTATATGAGTTCATTTACTCTAAATTGATTAAGAAATGAAGATTAAATCCAACTATCCAACAATCTACATTCTACAATCATTGGAAAAAAAATACAAAAAAGAAAATCATCAACCTTTGTATTTTATAAAAAATTGAAGTAAAAAAATAAATTTCTGACTTCAAATATTAACAACAATAAAGAAGGATGAGCCAGCACTAGCCACCAAAAAGAATCCTTCACACTAGCCACCAATGAAAATGACGCAGCGCGAGGACCAAGGAATACTTTTTTTTTAAACAAGTCAACAAAAAAAATATTAAACAAGTACGCACCAACCACTAGCCACTAGCCACCAGCCACTAACACTAGCACTTGCCAAAGAAGACAACGGAGGAACCAGAGCCTCGCCAGAGAAGACAACACAGCACGGAGGATAAAGGCAAGTGACGTAGCATGGAAGCACAATGAAGGACGAACAGAAAAAAAAAGAAAAAAAAAAAGGCAGTGTGGAGGATGTAGAGCTTTTGAAAGAAAAAAATAGGTAGGTTAAATGTTATAGAAAATGACATCATTTAGAATGGGACGTTTCGTTGTCGATTTAGAGTAGTTTCATCTCGTACTAAAATATTTCAATGTGTACTGAAATGTTTCAAAGCATACCAATGGGAAAAAAACATTTTGGATACATTTGTACTCATACAATAAGTGTATTCATATCAAATATGTATTTGATATGGGTGCGGCTCATAAATAACCGTACTCGTGCTTCATAGGTTCTAGATCTCTAATTTGGAGTGTTAAGCCTAGCTTATAAGTAAAGAAAAGCTATTTACCCATTTGATATAGGTGCAGCTCATAAATAATCGTACCCAGGCTTCATAGGTTCTGGATCTCCAATTTGGAGTGTTAAGCCTAGCTTATAAGTAAAGAAACGCTATTTTTTGTTTGGAAGTACATACATTGAGAAAATGAAAGGCCCATTTGATTAGATGATGGAAAAAAAGAAGATAATGTAAATAATAGATAGGTATAATAATAAGTGACTTTTGTATTTTTATTTTTAAAAGAATGATTTGATAGTTAAATAGTAATTTGATAGATGATATAATAAATATAAAAGTGTATTAGATATTATACAAATTATGTAAATAAATATGTCTACCTTACAGTGAATCAAACTAATTTAAAATATTTAGTCAAGCTTTTGTAAGCAAGTAAGTTGTTTTTTATTGGTTGCAGCAATAATTTTGTTGCTAAATTGAAAATTGAAAATTTTTATTGGAAGTAGAAATAAATATTTTTAAAGACAAAAATAACTTTACTCAAAATTATTGTCATAATTATTTTTTTATATTTATCTTTGTAAATACATGCTTAGTTTGATATAAAGGGGTTCTTTTGAAAGATTTCTTAAACATCTTAATAAAAATATTTATCAAATAATTTAGTCAAATAAAAATTATATCTTTCTCATTGTCTTTTATGAAATTTCATTTGAAAATAAGTAATTTAAAACAAAAAAGCAAAAATTCACATCAAGCTTAAACCAACTCGTCATACTTAAAGGCATTTTTTGAACATCTATTGCTTACACACCATATATAAATTAAGCACATACACAGAAGTTTCCAAAGCAAAACTTTTGGGAAGTTTCGTTGTATTAAAATTATACATTTTATTGATGATTTTAACTCATTTCTCTGTGCAGACACTGATTTAATTTTTTAAAAAATCTTAAATTGCATCCGACAAGAATAGCGGGATCTGAGTGAGCATACAACAAAACATTTGTAATTTTGTATGGCTTTTGCCATTTCAATATTTAAATGATTGATCTAACACAGATATGAATAGGTGAGTAGATCATATCCTCTCTAATACGATAAGCACATGGAAGGAACCTATCCAAGTCCGAGTTACATGTTATGTGACTAGGTTATTCTCATCCAAAATAAAGCCGTGTTAGGGTATTCTTATTCTTATCCTAAAAAAGGGACAAGGAGGATTCTATGATTATCATTTTTTTCTTCATCCACAAGAAGCAGACGTAAGTTGTAGCCCTCCACGCTTTCCATTCTTCACATGTTCTGCCCATGCGTCCCGTATTGATATCAACTATCAAGCTAGCTTATCATAATTTATTCTTACCACTTTGCAACCATTTATATGATATATTATGATTTATTATTTTAGATTCAGATTTAATGTTTAAAAATTTAAAATTAGCTTGAATTCAAACGCGATACTTTTCTGATCTGTATTGTGATCTCGTATGGCCAGCAGCCAATCATATTAATACATGATCACTAAATGCAACCACACTGGATGGCTATGCTTTTTTTCTTTTTCTTTTTCTTTTTTTTTTTCAAAAGATCAATTACTGTTTGCTAATTAAGATGGAATACGATGTCATGAGTCTTGACCAATTATTCAGCATTCACCCAAGAAAATAAGGAAAAAAAAATTCAACCACTATTAATTCTTTTGCTAAATAATTATTTCTTCAATTTTGGATGGGCAGAAACAAAATGCACTTAATTACGTAAATTACCGTATCTTGGTGATCACTCCCCCACAACACATATTTTCCTTTTCGGCACTCTAGAACCGAAAACCGATCGGATGGCTACCATAAATCACTATGTCTCAAAAATAAAATTTTCCATACCAAATAATTTAAAAAAATTAAAAAGAAGCTAAACAGTATTATATTTATTAACTTAATGAGACATGAGATGAGTGAATAATAATACGGGTGAAGTTGAGAATTTAAGAGCTCGATTATTTTATTTTATTTTTAGATCCTTGCATCTAAATAAGTATTAGTTTTTTTCTAATAATATTTACTTATAATATAACTTATATAAATAAATAAAACAATTTATAAATATTTAAAATAAATAAATAATTTTATTTCAGTTCAAATTATTTTCATATACTCTTTTCAATTTTGAAAAAACATTCATTTGAATTATCAAATGTCATAATTTGAATTTGTTTGGTTCAGTTTTTCATTAACACTTCTTATTGGAACTAGACAAAAAGACTCAAAGTTAAATGGGGTATTTATATTTTTTCTTTAATAAAGTATTTTTTAAAAAATCATAGTTATTATTTTTTTAAAAAAAATTCTTTTAAAATTAAAAAAAAAAAAAAGCACATCCCAATATGCATCTAAGGGTAAGGATGGCAAGGGGCACTCACTCGCACAAATTTTAGATATTTGAAATATATATCCAAAATCCCGATAAAATTTTATATTTTTAATATTCAGCGGCCATATATGGTTATTATTTTACAATACATTGAAATATATGATAAAATGCCTAAAAGTTCTATTATTCACCATATATTGGATTGAATATAAATAAATTACCATATTGGTGCAGATACCATATATATAATTATAAATTACCATATTTTAGTTTGCAATTTTAAGAAGTAATAGAAATTTTTATTCACAAAATTTTTTTGGATTTTGTTTTGATACAATTCAAAAATGAATTATAAGTATTTATAAAAATTTAATGCCAAATAAGACAAAATTGGTATTATTTAACATTATTTGTTCTTCCATACTATTCATTGTACTATTCACAGGAGGACAAATATGCTTCTTCTTTTTTTTTTTTTAATTGCAAAATATGCTTTCTCCAAAGGCTATACATGTTATAAACACTTTTGACTATTTTTGAGCAAAGATTTGTTTCATTTTTTAACTTATTCATTTTTTTGAAAAATAAAAATTAATTATATGTATCAGATTTTATTTATATTTATATTCTTTCTTATCTATCTTTGCATGCTTTATGGTAAAAGTGTTCAAAATCGATCCAAGCCAATTAAATTAAATTAAACAGATAAAAATCAAACTAAATCGATTAAAAATAAAACTAAAATCGATTTTGGACATTATAAAATCAATTAATTACTTTTTTTTTTTTACTTCTATTAACTAAGTTCAAATTATGCATAAGCTTTTTATCAATAAAAAATAGTGATATTTCTTTTTTTTACTTTACTTACATTTAGATAAGTTTATTAAATAAATTATCTTTAAAATATTATTATTTTATTATATTTACATTTGATATTTAATTATAATTATAGAATAATTAAACATAATTATGAGGGATACTTTCTTTAAAAAATATATATAATAATTAATTATTTTAACATTATTATTGGTTAGAATATTAAAAGATATTAGAAGTCAAATTTTACATATTATAAGAAATAAAATCTAAAAAAAAATCAAATCACTTTTAGGAAAAAATAAAATAAAATAAAATTGGATCAAATCAAACAAAAACTAAACCAAACCTATTAAAAGTCAAAATCGATAAAATTCAAGAAAATGTTAAACCAATAATGTTGATTTGATTTGGTTTTGATTCAAAATATCTTTAAGTTTTTTGCTTCAATGATTCTTTTCGTTGACAAGTCCAAATTTTGGAAGTATACTAAGTTTTAGATAAGTGTGGTGACTTCATCTTACTAAACTAGTGTAGCTTGATAGTTACATGGTAGATGGGTAGAAAATATTCTTCTTCCATCCATTATTTTGAAATCTATTCCTAATTGTATCAGCTTTGCTTTTCTATTGAGCTAACAAAGATTTTGACTTGTAAATTCATCAAAAATAAATTTATTTAAAGTAAAATTAGCATCTTTATGTCGTTTGTAAAATTGAAAATTCATTTCCTTTTATTTCTTCTAGTTGCTAAATGCAATAAGGTTGATGAAAATTTTTGTTAACCTTTTCACCAATGTTACTAGTAATATAAAAATTATAATATTTCTTAAATCTATCATTTTTTATGACAAAATAAATCATTATTTTTATAAAAAATAAAAATTTTTAAATTGTTCTTATGCTTGATTTTGGAAAGTAATTTTGCCAACTATACCCCATTTGATATATGAGATGTTCTACCTATCATAATTAATAAAAATATATAATTTTAGCATATCATAATTTATAAGAATAATTTGTAAAATATTCATTTTGAATCTTTCACTTAATCCTTTAGATTGATTAAACTCAATAGGTCTCATAATTAGAATATATATTTTGAAAGGTAAAACCTTTTTTGCTTTTTCAAAAACATAAATCTTCTTTTTTTTTTCAAAAATAGGGTTTTTTATAATTCCTCCAATAAAGTAATTAAATGTATAATGTATTTAATATGATCAAAATTTATATAATTGTAATCATTTTTTAAAATTAATTTTTTTATTTATTTATTGATATTTTTCAAAAAGTTCTGACATAACATTTGTCAAGTTTTTCCCAAACTAAGCTTTCCTTTCTTCAATATAGGTTTTCCATATTTTATTAATATGCTCATAAAATTAATAAGGTAATCCAAGATTATAAAAATGTAATTTATTTATCATCAAAAATTTGAGAAGATAGTTTTAACTTTTTTACTTGTTGCAATGCTTTTTTAAAACAATGAAAATTTAAAAATTCCCAAGTTCAAGTATATGGATTCCAAAGTTTTTGGATAAAACCTTGCAAATATGGGTAGGCTAATAGAATGAAAAACTATTGCAAAACCAGCCTACAATTTACACTTGACATTTGAAAGTTTTTTCAAGAAAGCTATGATGACTTTCCTTTTTATGATTTTTTTTTTTAATTGAGATCCATCCCTTTTGTTTGAGGATTTTTCTCTTTATCCATGGTTTGGATATCTACTAAAATAATTTACAAAAAAAATCAATTCCTTTAATATATTTAAGATTAAACATATACTAAGAAACAAAATTATACTATCTAATATTTCTTGGATTTTTCTCATTTCTTTTATTTTTATGAATGTCTCTAACTAAATGATTATCAAATTGAATAATGAATTCTTATGAGGCTAAATAAATATGAAAACATTTTATTCTATTCTTTATGACTAATAATTTCTTTTCTTAAATTATATAATTCCTTTCATTCTATTTGAATTTTACTAAATTATATAATCACATATTAATTCTTCATTTTTAATTTTAGCTTTCAAAATTGCACTCCAATATTCATTATTGACATCAATTTTTAAAATTAATTTATCATTTGTCTTAGGAAAATAAACTATAAGTAATTTATTAATTTCACCTTTTTTCTTTATCTCAGTGTCTTCATTTCTTTCACTCAAATTTTTACTCTTTTTCAATTTTTCTACAGATATCATATAAAAACACTAAATACCTTTCAAGACGAAAGTTGTAACAACTAGAAAAAGAAAAGAAAAAGAAAGAAGAAAGTTGAAAATTTTTGAAATCCTGAAATTTTTCTAAGTCTGCTGGCTATAGTGAGAAATGGCCTAATTATAGCGAGTGAGCCTGTTCGTTATAGCGAAAATGCTTCTAGCTATAGCGAGTGCGGGTATCCTATACAAAAACCAGAGAGTTGCTCGCCGTAGCACGCGTCATAGCGAAAACAGGAGTCTGGAACTGATACGTGCTCGCCGTAACGAAGGTTAATTCTCGCTATAGCGAAGGTTAGTCTAGAAAAGCGTAAAAAGCGAGAATTTGATTTCTTTAAACGTCTCAACTCATTCTTTCTCTTCTATCTGACCTAAGCTTCGACCAAATGGGAGAAAAGAGGCGTGGCGAGGGAGATAAACTAAGAGAATGAAGGAAAAAGAAAAGAAAGGTAAGCAAGCTTGAGATTTCCCTCTCCTTTCTTCTTAGCATCTTGTTCTTCTCTCTTTATCCTCTCTTTCTATGGTTTTGCTTGTAAAATTCGTTGGGATTTAGGCATGGGTCAGAAGAGTGAAAGTGGGAAACCACTCTTGCATTTCTTTACTTTCCTTGAGTAGAGCTTGAGAGTGAAGAAGAGGTGGTGAAATTCTAGAAAGAGGGAGGAAGTCTAACCTAGAATGAACAATAAATCCTTGTGTTAAGTTGAGAAATGCAAAGAATTAGGAGAAGGGCTAGTAAAGTTTAAGAAGGGAAGACGTAGGGCTTTAATCTCCTAGCCTTGTGAAGGTTTATTTGCATGAGAGTAATTCCCTGCTCTTGATTGTGTCTAGGCTCAAGTGAAACACCTCCATCAAGGTGTGATTGTGAAACCAAGAAGGGATAAGAGAAATTGAAAGGAAAGGCTTGTATTGGCTCAAAAAGTAGCTCTCTACTCTTTCTTGTTGCATTCTTGGATGTAATAGTCATTGTATGCTTGTGTTTATACTCATTGTGTCAGACATGCCATATGTTATTGCCATGATGCATTGGTACCAATATGCTTATATGTTGGATTATGAGAATTGCTCGGGTGAGGTAGTGCCAAAAGTCCCTTGAGATGGGTGAGGTAGAACCGAAAGTCCCTGAGGCTGGGTGAGACAAGGCCAAAAGTCTCATAACCGAGTGAGGCCAAGTTAAAAGTCCCTAAAATCGGGTGAGGCCATCCAAAAGTCCCTAAAATCGGGTGAGGCTAAACCAAAAGTCCCTAGAGCTCATTCTTGGCATTGTTATGATTTTAATGGCATGTACAACATGTATTATATGATTGTGAATAGTTAGATACTTATTTACATGCTTGACTTGTTATATGCCTTGATTGCTTCCTTGAATGAGTGTATGAGCTACTGAGATTCCATGAATCTCACCCCTTCCCCCTCCCATCTTAACATGCTAGGTGGAAGTCAAAGAGAATCAAGTGCACACCAAGGAGCCTAGAAGCATGTTTAGTTAGATGTTAGCTTATTTTAGTTATTTTGATGTAAAGTAGTGCCAAAATGAATATGCACATACTATTTTTGAGATGTAAATGTTGTAGTAAGTGTAAATGTATAGAAATATGATGTACAAATTATGTAGAAAACTAAAGTAATGAAAATGTAAGTTTTGCCCTTTTTGTGGATGGTATGTGATAGTGTATTTTGGCCTGTAGTATAGTGAGTTTGAAATGTATGATGATTTGGACCACTTGAATGTTTCATATATGCTATGTTCATACTTTTAAACTTGTCCATGAGGTGTGAGAACATGTGGGAGGCCATTTGGACCCATTTTGAACCTTTTGGATGCCAAAACCGCTAAATTTGTGAGCTACGTCAAAATATGACCAAACAAACTCTTCTTACTATGAAATTTGGCATGCCTCTAGAGTTTGTAGAGAGCTTCTTAGAAAGCTAAAGTGGGTAATATTTGGAGGTTTAGGGAATATTTGGTAAATTTTTGCAATTGAGAAAATTTGATGGTTTGGTCATGGTACTGTGTCATTAGCCTGAAAATAAATCCATATCATTCATAGACCAAATGGAGTCTAAATATCATGAAATTTTATATGAATAAACTATACAATCACAGTGACCTATACCAATTAGAATCACCTAAATCGGAGGTTTGTAGAGAGAGAACGAACTGTCTGAAATTCTATATTAGTATCAGGGAAGCTATCCGACCTCTATTACTGTTCCATCAGTTTTTAAGGTCTAAGGGCTACTAAAATAATCTGAACTTATTTTTATCCTCTATTTAACATCTGTAGCTTTTCAAATTGGTATAGTTTGCCCAGATTGGATTTTTTTGGATTTAGTTATGAATTTTCGAAATTCATTACAGTAAGTTGCGCCAGAAAC
The DNA here is from genome assembly GCA_032878935.1 of Erythrophleum fordii. NCBI lineage: Eukaryota > Viridiplantae > Streptophyta > Magnoliopsida > Fabales > Fabaceae > Erythrophleum > Erythrophleum fordii. The sequence continues at coordinate 8,667,958 of JAVQMF010000058.1, forward strand.
AGGGACAACTAGACCTCTGTCTCATTTTCAATGTCAAACATGATCCAAACGCTAAGATTGTGGTTGGAAAGTATTTTTAGTATAAATTTAACACTTAGAGATTTCCAGAAAGCTAGGGTTTGCTAGATTTTCATTTTTCTATAATTAGTTATGATTTTTCAAAGTTAGAGCCAAAAATCTGACTTTTGAGCCCATGTGAGAAATTGCATTTTCTTGGTTCTTGGCTTCATATCCGTGGTTTATGGCTTGTTTAATGCTATGTACGAGTCGTATAAATGGAGTTTGAGTAGAGAATATGAATGACGGGTTCACGGGACCCACGGGACAAAATATGAACATTTAAATCCTAATTTTAGTATGAAAATGTCACGGTTTGTATTTGTTATTTGGAAATCATATGGAATCAAGCTCAGAGAGAGAGTAATGGGAGTTAAGGCATTATGGTGTTACATTTTTGGTCCTATAGATGCTATATTCATGTCTGTTCGAAATGCAAATTATAGTATTCACTCTTAATCTTTTTCTTGACATAGAAATATAGACATTAAATTCAATTTCAATATATTTGCAAATAATTTTCGTCCAATAGGATTTGAACCTATATCAGAGGTTTATAAGACCTCTATCTTATCCATTAGATAATGGACACTTTTCTTTTCATTACAATTGTTTTTTAATTGTTCTATTCAAAAAAAAGAATATGTGATCCGGGGATTGCGTATTCAATTTAATGATGAATTGCATTTTTATTTTTACATTAATTAGATTAATTAATTAGAATGAATTAAAGAATTATATTTTTTTTAATTCTATTATTTTTTTAATATATTTTTTAGTTAAAAACTAAATAACTAAATTAATTATTAATTATTTTTATATTAATAAAATTCTATATTAAATAACTAAATAAAAATGAATTAATTCTATTGTAATTCTATAATACAAAAATCTAGATTCAAATAGAATATATAGACATAATAGAAGGCACTCTGATGGAATCCTCACGGATAGAAAAAGATTGCAGTCAGTTTGATAATGATCGAGTGACATTGCTTCTAAGCAGTAACAAGGGATCAATTTTTATCGGTCTCAAGACATACATATTCAATAGAAATAAATGTATATTCTATCAATATATATATATAATATTCTTTTTCTTAACTAGAAAGGCTTTTTATAAGATTTCTTTAATAGTAAAGTATTCTTTAAAAAACTTTGTAATTGTTTCTTATCTATCAATTCATCTAATTTTTTTTTAATGTTTGAGATAATATGATCATGTAATTTTATACCAGACTTTGTTAGTTGAAAATTTAAGTATTTAATTTCATTTTAATCTACTTCAATCTTTTTTGAACTAAGTATGATTCCTATTTTTATAAATTTATCACATACCATTTAGAAAAAAAATTAAAATATCATCTAAATATATAAGACAGAAATCTTTAAAAGATAAATCTTTAAAAACTGTGAAGATTCTTACAATTTTATCACATAACTAGAGATATTAGGACTTTTAATCTTCTTTTTGTAAGACTCACTTGATTATAATTTATTTATAATAGATAATATTTCTTTTAAGATGATTGTTCCTAAAGAAAACATCTATCTATAAAAGAAAACATAATATTTTTTGCATTAGAAAATTTTTTGTTTTCTATCCAAATCGAAACATTATTAACTTTAAACTTTATGAGTGTTTCATTATTATCTATTGCACCAATCATAACTAGTCTTTTTAACTTTTTGTCCATTTTTCTGTTGATAAAACATTAGCCCTACATATACTTGTTGTAATACATGTATCAATCAACACTCTAATTGATATTATTTATATTCCTTATTTAAATTATTGTGAAACATAAGTATATATTTTTTATTTTGATTATGACATAAAACTATTTTTTCATTTCTCAATTTCAATTTTGATATTGTAAACATATTAACATTATCTCTTCTACTTCAAGGCTTTATTAGAAGAGTTTGTAATAGTAAAGTTTCTACCAGAAAATATAGAGCCTGTTTGATTCTATTTTTGTTTTAATATTTTTAAAATATATGCTTTTTAAAACAAATTTTGAGAATAACAAAATTAAAACATCCGTTTGAATCATTATTATGAAAAATAGCTGTTTTTTATTTTTTTTCTAATTTTGCAGAACAAAAGTTACAAAACATTTAAAAAATATTTTGATTATTCAGTTTTAGAAAACAAAATTCTGTTTTTTTTTTTATTTTACAAAACACTTCATTAAAAATAAATTATCAAACAAATTTTTTTATTTTTTTGTTCTTACAAAGAAAAAATTGTTGTGAAAACAAGAAATCAAATAAGCCCATAAATATCTAAAAGTTTTAAGATTTGTTCTTACTTTCTTTTTTATTAGAAATATTGATTGGTGTAAACCTAAATAAAGAATTTCCTACCATTATTATTTTATTTATTATATATAAATTTGATCCTGATGTGATCATTTTTATTGGCCTATTTTTCTATTCGTCAATAACATCTTCTAATAGTCATCTTAATAGTATTTCCAGGTCTCTAATATTTATTAACCTTAGTTGAATACTAGTATCAAATCATCATAGTTTGGAGATTTCAATTGTCTTATTATCTATCATTTTGATTAGTGTTTTGGCTATATTAATTAATATATAAATTGCTTTCCATTATATGGGCAAATTATGACTATCTTCTTTCATAGTAATATTTTTTGTTTGAATTTTCAATGTTACAATATTTTGTACATTAGGATTTATAATTAAATAAAATAATTTGGCTTCACTTTAAACTAAAGTGTTTCAATTATTAGGTTGGATTGGATTCCGTGTATAACAAACTGAATTAGACTGTTTATCCATCTTTCATCCATCATAATTATTAAAATTAGAGTATCTATTCCTTGACAAATAAAGCTATTATTTCAACTTGAATAACCCATACATACATACTCCTAAGCTAAGGATATTTTGTTTCTAAGCTTTTTTACTTTGTTTTTATCAAAGATTGGAATTTTTATCATTCCACCATCACAATTTTTTACTATAGTGTTTTCACTGAACTGTTCAAAATTCCTAGTATTTTAAAATTTCATTTTTGAAATATTGTGTACCTCTATTTTTTTAAGTTTTAATTTATCTAATTGACTATCTTTTGCAATCATGGGTATTTATTATGAAAATAAATTCGCATTCATTAGTATCAAAAAATGAATTAAAATCACTTTCACTTGCACTAGTGACTTCTTATAAAACTAATTCATTATTAGAAATATCTTCATCAAAGTGGATTTCTAATTTATTTATGTCTAATGTTTTTTCACTTTTTTTCTTCACCATTTCCTTCTTTAGGACATTATGAAGTCACATGACCTTCTTTATTACAAATATATCATTAACAAATCTTTTTTTGATTTTTTGCAAACTTTTTCTTACATATCATTTATTTTTCTAAATACATTTGGGTTTTCAATTTTTTTCCAATTATATTTTTTTATTCTTGTTCATGGTTCACTACATCCAACTTCTTATTTGTTTTTTTTTAGAATATTAGAACAATTTTTACTTCCTAACTAGTTGTTAACTTGTTTAGTTGCTTTTATTACTAAACGGTGGTATACTACTTTCTAATGTGCATATCTAATCTTATTTCCCAAACTACCATAAAGGCTAGAGAAAAGAAAAGCTATTCCTGATTCAAGATAGTATGAACTAGTGAGAACATCCCTAATGAAATGGCCTAGCTTTGCTTCTTCCTCTTAGTAGATTTTTCTAAAGATAAATATTATAATTATTATTGCACATTTCATCCCATGATGGTGGTAGCCTATGAAAATTTTGATTTAACCAAAATTTTGAATTTACATAATTTTATTGATGATAATAATATTCAAATTGTTTAGAGAATTAGTATAATTCCCTAATATTACATGATTTTAATTTTACAATAATGTAATTAATATATGAATTAGGACTAATTTTATCCATTGATCCACAAAATTCTAATATTATAATTTTCATCACTTTTTGAATAATTTGTTTAAAAGTTTAAAAATTATTTAATAACTCACTTTTTTTTAGTATGTCATATTATTGAATCTTCTTATTATCTAAGAAATTACAAAGTATCTTCTTGCAATATTCTTGCTAAAAAATTTACTTTTGACCATTTGTCTTTGTAGTTTATTATTACCAAAGACAAAGATTGTGCACAATCATCAGTAATTTATTCATATTGATCATAAGTAACATTTTTTAGATATAAATATGTACCATTTATGGATATATTTTGTTTATTTAAATCATCCCTTCCACTTTTTTTGTAGTTAAAATTTCTTTCTCATTTTGTTTAGTTTTTCTAAACAAACTGCTATTTTATGTATTAATAAATATTTTCTCATGCTTTATTTGAATATAAGGTTTAGTTTCTAAATCTATTTCTAGATCATCTTTTTCTCTTACTTTTCTTTTTTCCTTTATCTTCCACAAAAGTTTTATCTCTTGTATATTTTACTTTTCCATTATCTTTATCTTGGATCTTAGTTTCAGAAATACTTTCTTTTGTAGCAATTTTTTATTCTACTTTTTTTGAGTTAGCATATTTAATTTTAGTTTTCTTAAACTTAAAGTTTTTCTCTTCTTTTGCAACCTTTACCTTTTTTTCCCCACTCTATTCATTACTAGATATATTTGTTGTATCATACGGAAGAAGATAGTTATAATTGTAACTTTCAAATAATTATTAATTTTGATTATAAAGGTCTTAAATAGTTTTAATTAAAGTTCCCTTTTTCTTAATTATTAGTATTTAAATATTGGTTTTTCTAATACTCAATCAAAGATTTTGCATAATCAAACTCTTCATTTTTTTGTATTTTTATTTTTCTTGTAACACACGAACTTTGTTATCATAATACAATGTATGATTATCTTCATCGATTAGTTTTTTTTATTGAAGAAGTTGTTTATTTAAAGCTTTTGCATAACTAACTATTTTTTTTTATGATTTTTTGTGATTTTTCATCTAATTTCCTAAACTAACTCACTGTAATATCTATAATAGTATTGATACCATTATAGATAAATTATTTTCAAATACCTTATCTATATGCAAACTATATTTTTAAGAGTTTTTCTCATTCTTTCCATACTCGTTTCCTACACAAGCTACATAATTCATCTTAGACATATCTATGACTCCTAAAGTCTTCTTGAGTTACAAATTTTCTCTTTAACAAGTCTAACAAACACAGGGCTAACACATGACACAAAGGCTAGTAACAGAAAAGTTGATATTCAATAAAAAAATATCTTACCAAGTCTAGGGTCATTCTTATGTTTTTATTTATTTTTTAATCATATGTATTTCAATTTTGTATTATTATTTTTTAAAAAATATTTTCTTTATTTTGATTTATTTTGAAAGAAGCAATTTTTTTAATATTTTTTATCTATTTTTTATTTTGATATTATTTTTATCTTTATCCGTGTTTGTTTCCTCAAGATAAAAACTTTTGATTGTCTATTTTTATCCTATATTTTGTTTCTTTCAAAATAAAGAATAGATAAAAAAATTACTTCCTTCCAAAAAATCAAAATAAAGAAACTAAATAAAAAATAAAAATAAAAAATTGTAATACAAATTATTAAAATAAAAAAATAAAAATATAGGAATTAGCCCAAGCTTGATAAGATTTTTATTTTATTGACTGTCAGCTTTTCTAAGCTTATGGAAAATTAAATAGTAACATTTAAAATATATGTATTATGAGATGTATCTGAATTCTTTTATTTAGCAAATAACTAGATAATGTAAGGTTAAAAAGAAATAAAAAAAGAGGAGTTAAAAAAATAGTCTTTACTTTTTTTAGCAAGTTAATATACAATTTCAATTTATTTTTATTTTTATCTATTTTCCTTAATTTGGTATTCTTTATTCTACAATTTTAATTGTAATCAATAACTCTTCATTTTTTGCCATGGCTCCCGGCAAATTTCATGGCATTAGCAATGATTAAATAATGGCCTGTCATGGCCTGTACAAAGTCGGACCCTATGGGTGCAACATTTAATGTGATTTCAACACAAAATAAAAAAATAAAAATAAAAATTACAATTATAGATTTCGACTTTTGTAGGTAAAGTATTTTTTAATTAAATAATAATAGTAGGCTAAAAAAACCAAATTTACATACTATATTGTTTAAGACGCAAGTGTATTACATCAAAATCTAATAATATATGAACCGTAACCTAATTCTTTTTGATGAAAATCTAATATATGAACAACTCTTAGCGAGTACGGGTCACCATATCTAAAATATTCTATACAGATGCATTGTTCACGCAATTGTAAGCGAGAAAAAAATTCCGTCTTGCAAGAACATTTAGAAGAACTTGGGTTGACAATATTTAAATAAAATTTTTGGATAAAATTATATATAATCTCTTGAATTTTAAATTATGTGTAAATAAGCTTTTGAACTTTAAAAATTGACAAAAAATTTCCTTAAACTTTGAACATATACAAATAACCCCCTTAAATTTTAGAAATGTATAAATAACTCCCCTAAAAAGTATGATATATAATGAGGGTTATTTGCAAATAATTCAAAGTTCAAAGGATTATTTGTAAATATTCAAAAATTTTAAGAGGTTATCTGTACAAATCCAAAATTTAGGGAGATTATATGCATATTATTTAAAGTTTAGAAAAATTTATTATAAACTTTGAAAGTTCAAGAATGTTTTTTGTACATGAACTAAAATTTAAGAGAATTTTATATAATTTAACCAAATTTTTATGTAAAAATTAATTGTTGTATAAGTGTACTGTTCTAATTTCCAAGAGTTCGGTTCATTTGTAAACGTTACATGTTTGTAATGGGTTTAATAATACTTTTAATTTTTTCACTTTATTAAAATAATATTTAGTTCTGTTTCTTTTAAAGTGAATAAGATTTTTTATCTTTCAAAAATACATTTCATCTCAATTTGAAATTTCAACGTTTCATTTTCATTTTCTACAGATATTTTTCACTTGAAAATGGTCTTCACATTAAACTCTTTAATAATTAATTAATAGAATTAAGCGACAAAAGCTAATAAAATAAGTAATGTAGTTGTTAGCTATTTATGCAATCATTAAAACCTTGTAAAAATACTCTTGAAAAAAAGACAAACTGCACACTTTTTTTTTAAATAACTTTTGCAACGTTTTGATCTATATACCCAATTAATGATTACATCTATCATTTTGTTGTCAAATGTTCTATTAATTTTATTTTAATAAACATAACATAATAAAATTTTTTAAATGACTAAGATAGAACAACTATTATTTTAGACAAAATTAAGATAAAATGTATGCTCAGAAGGTCAAAGTAACATGTTGGCATCCGGAATTTACATTCTTGAACGTCTAAACGACATCGTTCCCAACAGTTGTCTACTTCTCTGTAACCAGTGGTGGAGGGACTGAACACGGAGAAGGCAATGTGACTACGGGGAAGTGAAAATGACTCCGTTAGGATGGTGGCTGATGCTGGTTGGCACGCTCCGATTAGCCTCCGTCTGGTTCGGTTTCTTCGACATTTGGGCTCTTCGACTCGCCGTCTTCTCAAACACTACCAGTAAATTCTATCCTCTCTACTTCCTTCTTTCTTCCTTTCCTATAATCCTATATGTTTTCAAGTGCACATAATTGATAATTTCTATTTCTAAGATCCATAATGGGTTGGTGGAATTCGGCTGATTTAATTTTCAAGGACAGTCACTCTTATCAATGAAATAATCTGCACACGTTGCTTTCAAGGGTGTGAACCCCGTGGGATCAGTAGTGGGCTTGTTCTTAAGTAGCTAGAGACAGGTTGTGCTTCAGCGGCTGCAATGGGTTGTGTGTTTTAAGCGCTTAGAGATGTTGTATGCCGAGTCAAACACGTAAAACCTTAGGGGAGATCCAATATATTAGATCTTCTAGATCCCAGTACTAAAATGATTAACTTCTCTTCAGAGAAATTTTTCATATGTACGATGCAAAATCAGTGTGCCCACTTTTTCCTTTTACAAGCAAACTGGGTGTTTCCAGCACCGTAGTAATTTCTACATAAGTTAGATTTTCAAGGTAGTTTTTTCTAGTGAAAATTTCCTGCTCTGACAGTGCTTTCTTTAATCTATAGTTTTTAATATTAATTTTATCACTGTCCTTTCTTTATACCACTTTGCTTATTGAATTGCTATTAATGATGTCAATATGCATCATAACCATATATATCATGCCATCCAGGGATTTTGATAAAACATTGTTTTCAAGAAGTTGCTGGCATGCAATCACTTCCGAAAATATATTCTCCCATTTTCTTGGTTCTATGCAACAGTTATGAGGTTTCCCTTCTTCCTTAAACATAATAGAAATCTATGTGAGGAGTAGAGCATATCAACGGTTTTGTTTCAGTTATAATATGTTGTATGTTAGGAAGAATATGATGTTCCAAATATGGTGGAATTTCTTAGACTTTGATATTGATATTCTCTAGGTTCAAGAGAAAGGTGGATGATTGGGTGATTGGGGTCAAAGTAGCTGACCAAGAAAATCGTATAAATTCAATTCTTACTTAAAAAATGGGGAAAAAAAAGTAACAAAAAAATTCCGGTTTTGTAAAGTGGTTAACCAAATTGAAACTTGCCATTTATTTGACGGAGAGGGTGTGAATATCAAAGCACAAGGAGGGTTTAACTTGTCGTATAAGTTATAACAAGATATGCAAGTTGGATTGCATAGATAGGGAAATTTAGCTTGTTAGGAAAAACAATGAATCTGCTTTTATTGACTGCATAGACCGTAAACATGAAGAATGGTAATACAACTTAGAAGCATAAGGGGCAAGTTAATTGGTGCTTTCAAATTCCAAAGTATTTCATATATAGAGATCAGAGAACTTTTGGCACATGCAGGACTATTACCTTGTCTTAAAGACCCAAGTTTAACCACAGTCTGCATTCATCATCACAAATCTTAACAATTTAATATAGCAATTTGTCAAGATCTTGTTCGCGTGAGCCTATTCGTTCCCCTAAGATCAGCATATTGAAGTTGATGTCCTTACCTAAATTAACTTGCAGGAAGCTGCGTATGTTTATGCAATACCTGTTAGGAAACAAACAAAAGGGCATATTAAAATAAGTACCTATCTTTTTTCACCTGGTGGAGTCTTTAAGTAATGGCCAGCAAGCAGGCATATTTCTCTATTAACAAAGTTGTTTTGCTGCACTGTTTAAGCTTTTTGTATTGACTTTGCTTTCAAATATGATCCTACTAATATCATGAGTTTCAAAGAACTGATAACAGTTATTAATTGTTGTGTAGTGTCCGAAGTGCATGGACGAACATTTGGAATTTGGACACTTTTGACCTGCACTCTTTGCTATCTCTGTGCATTCAACCTTGAAAATAAGCCTCTTTATCTGGCTACTTTCTTGTCGTTCGTCTATGCATTTGGTCATTTCTTGACTGAATACCTAATTTATCACACAATGGCAACTTCAAACCTGACTACCGTGGGCATATTTGCAGGTATGAGCATTTCTTTCGATGTTTGCAGCCAAATTGACATACATTAAATTTCAAATCTGTCTTGTAGTTCTAAGAATTGTTTGTTACTCTCTTTTTATTTTTGTTTTGTGTTTGGGGGGGGGGGGGGGCGGGGAGGGGCGCTCCCCCAAAGTAAATAAACTACCAAGAATTAGAGGAAAAGAAAAAGATAGAAGAAACTTGAAGCGAAATACATATACCACTTACTATTGTTTGGAAAGACTTTTGATCTGGCGTATTATTTCCTTATTTTAGGATTATTTATTTATGAATGGAACATACTACATTATTTTTTAATCTTCTAATTTTTCTGTCAGGGACATCTATAGTATGGATGGGATTGCAGTGGAATGCACACCAGAAAGTCCCCTTGAAACACTCTTAAACAGGATTAGCAAGTAACAAATTATCCATAATTTTTTTAATCGTACGGAGGATTTTAATCATGACATATCCTTCCAGTTTTTTTATCCGCTTAATTTCAATGGAACTTACCTAGCTCCAGGATGATCAGAGTAAGATTTTGAAATTTTGCTGTCTCCTGGAAAGGTAGGATGGTGTTGGACTGTCAGAAATAAAGATATGTAGCTATGAGTACCTCATCCTCTTGATTTTATTTGGGAGGCATTTCATATGCCGCATTGAAGGGCTGCTTTATTCACTTCTTAAAGTTTTAGCTATTTCCCCTTTTGTTTGGGCCAAAAGTACTTTTCATTCCAGCATCAACAAGATATAAAACAACAAACGGCACGAAGAAGACCCCAAAACAGGAGAGGACATCCCAGTCCGGAAACAACAGAATAAAAGCAAGACCGAAAACAATTCTACCTAGCAAACAACTTCAAACCTTCAGCCAATAACAGAACAATCCTAATCATCAGAACCTCCAAAGGAGCACATGCTTGTAGCAGTCATCTTCGCTAACTAATCTGCAGCTTTATTAGCCAAAAGAAAGGACTAAATCATCAACTGAGTTCATCAAACAAATTATATCCTGAATCAAAGCACCCCCCCCTCTAAACAGTAGACTGCTCTTTTCTCATGATGGCATTACGGAGTTATTTGCAATTAGTTTCAATTGTAACGTTTCTAAGCAGAAGATCAGCTGACATTTCACAGGATTTTCTTAAGGCAGTTGCTTTAGTGACCAAGGGAGACACAGATCTTACGGTCATGCTGCAGCCATTAATCACTTTCCCATTGAGTTTCTAATCGCAACTCCAATGCCAACTTCCGAATGCGGATTCAGGAAAAAACCATCAACGTTAATTTTCAAACACCCTTCTTCTGGATGAAGTCAGAGATCGGCATCATTAGAGGGGTCATGAGAAGTCACATGCTGTTGTTCCTTATCTGATAAAGCACTCCAAAACTCACAAACCAGTGCCTGAGCTCTAGAGCGGACAAACATAGGACTAACTGGGATGTTCTGATACAGATTTTGGCATCTCTGTTTCCAAATAATCCGACACATGATGGCAATAAAGCTCTTAATAAAACCATCAACTTTATCTGAGTTAACAAATCACTATTGGTTTATAAGGACAAGAAAATTTGGATATTAAAAGATCGGCGCCGTTTGTATTTTAAAAAAAATTATTTGAGAATTGGAAGATGAACTCTATTCCATAAATGTTTTTCCCCAACCAAGACGGTTCCTATATTGCATTGCTAGTTATGCTATTGAGCAGCTATCGTTTGGCGGTTCTCTTTCGGATATATATATATATATATATATATATATATATATATATATATATATATATATATATATATATATATATATATATATATATATATATATATATATATATATATATATATATATATATATGTATGTATAACTAGGAGATTTAAAATTTTAGCCTAATTATTATTTTTATAATAATAACAGAATAGTTAGTATGCTTTTTATCACTATTATTTATTTTTTTCATTCTTAGTCTGAAATGGCACTTCATTAATGATATTCCTCCTATTTCAAAAATATTGTTCGGTTTTTCTAATATTTGATATATATTGTAAGAATTTCATTTCAATTTGTTTTAGTTAATTTTTCAGAGTGTGTGGTGATTTTGATTTTAATAAAACAATAAATACAATTAGGTTAATGTTAAAGTTTGAAATAAAACTATAATTTTATTTTTAATAAAACAATAATTTTTATTTTTTGGAAGAAGCTTATATTGTGCATAAACTTAAATTCCTATGATTGAAAATAAATTAAAAAAATTTACTCTCTCTCTCTCTCTCTCTATATATATATATATATTAAATGTAGATAAAATCAGATAATATTTTTAAAATAAAAAAATTAATTTAGTCAAATTTTAGTAAATAGTAGTGTCATTTACTCTTAATAATAATAATAATCGTTGTAACTTTATAAGTTTATTTACAAATATATAACTACTTCCGTTTTTTAAAGTAATTCTTACAAAATCTCGTCAATCGTCATGTTCGCCCACGAAAAAGGGAAATCCCACGACATAAGATTTCAAAAAGAGCTTCCAAAAAGGAAATGGTGACGACAATTGGACGAAAATGAATGCCCAGAATCTTTATAGTGGCTTCCTTGCCAATAAGCTGTGTGATTTGGGTACCGTATTCAAGAGTGAGATTAAGTGCCTCCATGTGTAACTTCAAGGGTTAGTTTAACAGTATAGAAGAAGTGTCTTCTTACTTTAAGTATTTAGGTTTAAACCATAAAACAATGGAAGAGTATTCTTATTCATTAGACCAATGTATGGATTGCACCCTTAAATACATTGAGGAAGATATCTAATTTTAATTAATGCGCAAGTTAATCTAAAGATATAACAAAAACACCAAAAATATAAATAAAAATAGAAATAGAAAAAAGGCCCCCGATTCCTTTCCCTCCGTGATTTTATCTTCTGTATCTGGTGATGGTCCCTCCCTCTTAACCAAAAACTGCTTAAAGGGACCAAACTCCGACATCACAGTTAACAGTTTATTTATAGCTGCAATCAAAGGCCATGTACACTGCACAGTGGGTGTTTGATAATTTTCATCGCTGAAATATTTGTGTATAAATGAGGTCAGTGGGTACGTATGCTCTCTCGCCTTTTGTATATCCCTTCAAGGTAGGCTCTATAGCTCAGCTCAGCCTCTCTGAATTCTGATGCCCAAATCTTGTAGGATATGAAAAACAGAGTTGTCTGAACCACTTTTCACGCTCTCACTCTTCTTGTCTCGTTTTTGCAATGCTACATCAAAAACCTTCAGACCCCCGCTTTCTCAGGCATTTTTAATCACAGTAGAGAGAGAGAGAGAGAGAGGGTCAGAGTTCTACTCCAATTTATAAATAGGAGACTCCTTATTACAATTCTTGCTTGTGAGGTGAGAATTGCAGTACATAATAACAATATACAAATAAACAAAAAAATAGACACTGATCGATACGTTTATGAAGTAGGCAAGTTAATAAACAAAAAGAAGCCAGAAATACGTACAATAGTTGTAAATTTCTACCTCATACGTACAAGGTGGTAATATGGCGCAGAAAGAGATGAGTATTTGATTGAAGTGATACAATTTTTTTGTCCCCAGAAAAAGTGTGGGACTTCTTTCCACTTTGAAATTTGAATCATGGATTGAAAAAGTGGTTGCCACATTTGCACTTCCAGCTCATGGGTTTGTAGTTGGAAAGGTCATCGCCTCTAGAGTGTGGGATTGCTCTTGTAGCAGAATGGGTTCTACTATGGCTTTGGACTTGAGGGACAACTGGGACCTGAACTGCTTCACAACGTCCACAACTTGTGCATCTTCCTTCACATTTGGGGGGCCTTGACCCTATCTGAGCTTTTAGCACCACTACTAACCCCTGCTCTTCCATGCCCCTCTACATAAAATTACAAATATTTTTATTTTTGGGACATATATAGTTGTTACACTGGAAAGAAGCTTATATACTATGAGTGGAGAAAGAATCAGAAATCAAGGTTGAAATCACTGTAAGGATAAAGATTCCTTACCTCGGCAGCCTCAGTTAACATGGAAATTGCTCTGCCTGCATGGGTAAACTAGAAAATCAGCAAAGTTGGATATCAAAAGCTTGGTTTTTTTGCACTAAAACCTGGATAGATAGAAGTCAACTAACCTTCAGCCATGAACCCTTCTTGGGTGAAGATTGAAGTTGAAGCAAAGAGAGTAAGCAAGTATATGATCATTCGTATATATTTGTGCCAACAGACGGAAATTTGAGTGCTGCCCATTTTCTCAGAGAAAGAGACTGCAGAAGAAAAGAGCAGTTGCTTTGGGTGTAAATACTAAAACCTCAAATGCGCGAAAATAAGTATAAGAAACAGAAGAAGAAAAGGAATGAGTATGCCATAAATCTCGTTAGGCATTGTTTTTAAAGGTTACTTTGGCCATGTGAAAATGACTCACACTAAAATTGGACGTGGGTGGTATAGCGCATGAGTGCACCCAGACTCAGAGTGCGAGTAGCAGACAACCCATTTCTATACCAAAAATTTGACGCAGAGATAATTGAGACGGTAGAAGCAGAAAGACAATTGTTGTGGTTATTCAATTTGAAATAAATCAAGACCCACAAGCTACATGACTCTGAGAAAATGAGAGAGGAAAAAAAAGGGTGGATAAGTGACAGTAGAGAAGGCAGTGAAGCTGAAATTCTGAAAAGGTGGGGTCAGCGATTGAATGCCACCTCCATTATGCAGAAAGGATCACCCCTCTGATCCTTTATATAATTTCCCCACCTATTGAGAGCAACGTGGTACGTCGACTGCAAAAGGAGTAGAATAGGCCAATATTTGACGTTGAGAGAGAAAAGGGAAAGGCATGGACCTCACTTAGCCTCGTTTGCTGAGCCTCCAAAACTTCAACTTGTACGGTGTAGGGGAAACCCTTCAACTATCATATGCTCTGCGTAAAGTAGAAGGCAGAAAAACATAAACCAACAATACCAGAATACAATAGAAAAACCAAATTACGTATGGGAATTTCACAAATCACAAGTAGCGGATGAGTAAAAGGACAGACATCTTGGGCTCTCATACATTTGATACATTCATTTTTACACTTTCTTTGGTGAGAGTCTGCTTATCCCTACTCCAATACGCCAGGTCTGTCCCATATTTCCCAAGGCAAGTCAAGTCACGGAGTGTAGGCATCTAGATCTATAATATTACCAAGTTATTGGTATATCAGAGATTGATCTTACAAGCAAATTCAGGCACATTAAGATAAAATGGCAATACTGGTAATCTTTAGTTTTTGGTAGATTTTTTAGCATGGAAAAATAAAGATTTTCAACTAGATTTGGTTTATAAAAATTAAGTAAATCATACAAAAATATTTAAGTAGGTAGAAGTGAACTTTACTAAAAACTATTGGTAACAAACATGTTTATTTATGTAACTTTATCTACGTACCTATCTAATGTACATAGGAATTTCTCTGGCATTTAGTAACTAGATTTATTGCGATATAGAATATAAATGCATCTGCCACGGTGATGTTCATCATCAGTTTCGTTTCATGACAGGTGTCGGAACGGTAGGTCAAGTCGATGCTGAAAGACGAGGAGTAGGATGGACTGAAGGAGTCGTTGAGCTTGACATTTGCTTACTGTTGGCACATCATGTGCTCTTGCTACTTTCAGTATAACACGGAAATGATGATAATAAATTTATGCATCCACACCTCTGAATCCATGATCTCCCTCCTGGTCCTCTTTTTTCCTCTAAATTTACTGCTTCCCATCATTTTCATACCGTACAATAATGAAACATGCCATTAATGGAGTTAGAAAATTTTGATATTCATTGGAATCCAAGGAGTAAGTTGAGCCATGCTTGGGTCGGTAATCTTTTCTTGTTAACTAATCAAAATGCATTATTGTAAATACAAGAATTTCGTACGTAAAATAAATTTAACACTGTACAGGAAATGGGACGACAAACCCTACTCTGTCCCCTCTTGCTACTACTCTTTCTGACTCTAGGCCTTCCTAACATATCTTGCTGCACTGATTCAATGTGAATGTTAGGATTTCTGATATACTATGGTAAAACAATAAAAAATTAATTACATAAATGCTTCAAATTCTTACTTCTATATCATTAACCCTATTATTGTGCCTGTACAATTTCCTCTTCCTAAACTTCTTATAGGAAAGGTGTCAAACAGAACAAATGAGTGGTAAAATTCTATAACTGAAAATTGTCAATCATATGCTGGACAACGTCTGCTCCGGCAGAATTGTTACGGCAGGTTTTGCCCTGAATACAAAAGAAAAATAAGGCATATAGAATAATGTTAAATGATATATAGAATCATCACAGATTGTAAAAACATTAGCAGTACGGGATAGTGAAGACCCCGTCATAGTCCTGCTATTGTTATAAGAGAGAAACAAATGAAACAAAAGGTCTATGTCTGTGCATGATTAATTTTTAGAAAGAATTACAAATAAGGACTCAGTTAAAAACGAGTTAAAAAAATTAGTCTGCAAAATTTATTATCACTAGATACTGTTGATTTTATTTAAACTTAGTGATAGTTTATCTTAAAATAATAATAACAGTCTTGCCAAATAATTTTTTTCGACTTTGAATCCTTATTTGTAATTCCCCCTAATTTCTATTTCAAAAACAGAACTTGCCTGAATGGCAATATGCGCTAGAAATTTCTGTCTGCGACCACTGAAACTCACATCAATGCGATCCCAACTCATTTTTGTTAAGCCTCTGATCATTTCCTCTACAAGTGTTTTTATATGACACATTTTAGTAAAATGACCGAGAATGTTACACAGTATAAATCATCAATTCTTCGTCTTCAATCAGAACCAGAAACATGTAGGCTCCTAACGAAAATAAGTCATACAAAATAAATTGCATCATCAAGTTATCTTCATATAATAGTATTCAAACACAACAATAATATTCAAAGATCTTATCACTTGCTCTTCCCAAATCCCCTGTGATCCTTCAAAATTTTAAAGCATAAAATTAGAAGGACAAGCACCATAGAACAATGTGACTAGCCAAAACCAGAGGTTTCAACTAACAAGTACTCTAATCTGTCAGTTCAAAGAAGTGAAAATACCTTCCAGGTCAATTTTGTTCGACCCATTGACTTCGGTTTCAGTAAGAACTTCCTCAGGAATATTAGTGGGTTCTGCTGTCTCCACATTTACAATATGTGGATACTTCTCGTGCCGTGAAAGATTCTGAATTGAAACTAGTAAGTTACAATTTACAGAAACTATGTTACTGAAGAAGCTTAATAATTACCTTGGGGAGCTCTTTCCAACGTCTTATAGATGATGTACTCCATCCCACAAGTTCTGTTTTAGAGTCAAGTTGTTAATGTAAGCACTACAGACAGGATAAAAATAAATTATGATAAGTGTAACCAATGATTAGTTCTACTGATTTAAGTGCTTGTCGATCGTCTACATTAAGCAAGACAAAAGGATACGGTCATGACGAACATTTGCATAGGCAACACGTCGTTTGAAGGACTGCAGAGCGGATCTGCAGAGAAAAGAGGCAAAGCGTGTTATCTATTGATGACTCGCAAGAGGCAAGTCACAAAAATCAAATTATGAATATAGCTTACAAGAATTTAATATCTTCATAATCATAAACCATCTGAACAAGAAGGGGAGGCTTTCCCTTGTCTTTATCAGCTAAAAAAAGATGTTTTCCTGTTTTACCAAGAAACCATGAAACACGAGTTGCTGCTTTCTCCAGAGAGTGAAATCCACAAAACATCGGAACCTGAAGAAGGATTGAAGCATTCATATTACATCATTTACGTACTTCATTTGCATCAGACAACCCCTAAAGAAGTCCAGAAAAAATTGATAGATAAACGGAGTAGCTTGAAAACGTGAGACCTCAAAATATGTAGGGATATTAAGCATAGAGATCAGAGTTTTTATTCTACTTTAACAAAGAAAAATAATTTTATATCAGCAAGCGTAAACAAGGGGATTGGAAGAAAAGTTCATATAAACAGAATAAAGTCTTAAAGCTCCAATGAAACCACCTGTTTATGCCCTCTAGAACCAAGGTGTGGGGTTGCAGAGGTTATGAAATTTATGGGCTCCAGTCCTGCAATTTTTCCTTCATATTTCCTTTCATGGCATGCTGGATTCGAATTGTGACTTTCATGATGTCCATTCTCGGGAGTAATTTCCCTTGAAATGTCTCTCTCATAAAGCTTGGTTATTGCATACCTAGCTATCAGGCCACCTAAAGAATGGCCAACAAATGAAATTTTCTGAAGACCTGGGTGACGCTTTATAACTGATATAACCTGGGAAAAGAAAAGGAGAACAAACCTTTTATCTTATTGGATTGATGCAGCAGATTCAAACTCTCAAAGGCGTCGTTGAAACATTAAAGAATGAATAGAGTATACCATACGAAATGACAAACAATTGGTTGGTTACTAATGAAACTGCAGATGCAATTGAGAAGCAGGAATATAAGGTGTTTAGTGCCAAAGCCATAACTTACCTCCTCTGCTAGTCTCTCTCCCATTACATCAATACCATCAAATGTCAACATAGAAGAATTACATTCGCTGCCTGCATTGCACGATGGTATATGCATTCCATTTCAGGATGAAATAATCAAACTCATTTCATGATGGAATAACCATAACAAAAAGTATATGGACTTACAGTGTACAATAACATCATCTGGATGCCTCTTGAGAAGCTGCTTTGCAGCAAATTTCCAATCCTGCGCACTGCAATAAAGTAACCGAGGTTAAGCATAAGCAGATAATTGTTCTCTGATGTTGATCATTATAATTAAGCTCCACAAACATCACACTATTATAAAAACTCACTATGAAAAACAAACAGATATTGATCATCAATTCATGGTATCACATACTTAAATAAAAGGGGAAAAAATAACTAAAAAATTAAACAGAGAAAGTTAAGACTAACCTGCCTATAAGACCATTGACCATTATAATCAAGTGGGTGGGATGGGGACGCTGTCCAGAAGCATCGACAACCTCTATATCAAAACTGTCCCCCGTTGCATCATGTTCGATTCTGAAACAAATAAGCTTCGGCATATATGAAATCCTTTTACTCTTCTTCCTTCTCTTCTTCTTTATTTCATTTAGCTCCTTCTTCTTTGATGCCCCTCCTTCTTCAACCCCCGGTAATCGTTCCCTATCAAGAGAAGCCATGAATGAGGTTGGAGAACAAAACGATGATGAGTTGTTGCTGCCCTTTTGATTTTGGTGTTGTTTTGTTGCGGAAGAGCGCCAGGTCAAATGAGGACCGTGAGAAGCGGTTCAAGTTGATAGATTGCACAGTTCTGATTGAAAAATCAGAGTGTGAGGATAGTCAATATGGGTAGTTCGTAACAGATTAAGTTCAAATTTTTTCCGTCGTATAAAAAACTGTGCGAGGACGGAACTTGGACCACCAGCGCCAGTACTCACTCGGAGACGAAGCTACCTTCCGATGACATTCAATTCGTTGACTCCGACCTTTCCCTTGATAACTATTTTTTCTTTTTTAAATACCAATTACCAAACACCACGTTCCTAGATTTGAAACTTACATCTGCTTCTTCACTTGGATCCAAATCTAATCACAATGCTGCCAAATAATAATTATTAAAATATCTATTTGTGAAAAATGATTATTAGGTTTGTCGAAGAAAAATAATGATTTTGGTATTGATATGAGGGGTGGTTGTGGTTGGAAACGTCTCTGTTTCAATTTTGACCTCTTAAGTCTCCACTTTTTGTCATAGGCACGGCAATTAATAAATGTGCGTTCTAGAAGGAACTATTTTTGGTTTTCCTAATTTATTAATTGCTGTGACATTCTAGAAATAAACAGATAAGCAATTCTGTGCAATGCATTGGATTATTTTAGTTGGGCCATGGGCTCGTCTTATCAGTTTGACTCCTTTCGTTCGTTTCAAAAACAACATTTCCCATATAATTTTTATCATGTTTGTGAGCAAGCAACAGTGACAGCAATTATGTGGCAATTTAAAAAAGGTTTATATTAATTTGAATATAGTTTTTTTTTGTGGATAATAAATGCAGAAATCAGAGAAAACACCTTCCCTTACCTAAATTTTTAAAAAAATTTAGGAGAAATTATATTTTACCTCTCGAATTATAAATTAATTATAATATTAATACTTAAATTTTTAAAAAAATAACATTTTATTCTTTGCAATTGTCATAAAAAATAAAATAATTATTTCTCTATCAAATCTAATTATTAATAGTCACCTTATCATTATAAGTTGATTCTTGAGCTTTGGAAAATCAGTATCTAGTATCTATTTTGAGAAATATTACCAATATCATTTTGAAAAGACTTATTTTTATCAAAATAGAAGGGCCAAATTATATAGCATCTCTCAAATTTTAGGTTATGTGCAAATATTTTTTCAACTTTTAAAACTTAAATACTATAATTTTTTATATTTTTAAATTTGTACAAATAGCTCTCTTCTGTTTAGTTTATCATTTTATTAGCAAATTATGATAAATCAATGATGATAAATCTTCTTAAATTTTATTTTTTGTACAAATAATTCTTTTAAAATTTGAGTTACATGCAAATAAATTTTCTAAATGTTGGATTAGTATAGATAATCTCCATAACATATCATGTTCTGTTAATAAAATAATTAACTAGTTAATATTAAGGAGGTTATTTGCACAAATTTAAAAATTTAAATAAATTTATTGTCAAATTTTGAAAGCCAATGAATTATTTATGTATAACTCAAAATTTAATGATTATGCATAATTTAACTAAATAGAAATACAACCTAACTTTTTTTTTAAAATAAATAACATAAATTAGCTCTCAAAGATTTAAAAGTTAACTTACCATAGTTACATAATCATTAGAAGTTAAATATAATAGAGGTTAACAGTTTTTTATAATAATTCAAAGAATGAAATATTACATTTTAAATTCTAAATGTAAATATTATAATTAAATTATAGTTTATAAATGATAAAATGTATTCTCCTAAAAACTAAAGTATCTACTAATGCTAATATTGAATTTAGATCTTTTAAATTGTAAAACTTGTAAAGTTCCTTTGAAATAATATTTTTTAAAATTAGACTAGATATTAAAATAAAAGAAAGAATAATTCACAAATTACTAATTTGACAGTTATTGAATCAAAGTCAACTCAATTCTATAGATATGTATTAAAAAAAGTATAAATATATATAATATTAATTAAATTAATAGATATTATAAAATAAGATTTAAAATAGATATAGGTATTTAAAAATATCAAAAATAGTTAAAGCATTTTGTATATGATAATAAATTCATATGAAATATGTTAAATAGAGTTTATAAAATATTATAAATATCTATTATATAATGTCAAAACTTTGTGTAAAAAAATTCAAAAATTAATTTATACCAATCAGACGCTAAATTGATATGTTCTTATTGATTTGGCAAGTTCACGATCAATTTTTTCCTTGTCTAATTTTGAAAGTCAAAAGAATGATTTCATAAGTGATTCAACAATTTTTCAATTTAATTAGCTAATTTGATCTAATTTTTATAACCTACTTTAAAGTAAGATATATATATATATATATATATATATATATATATATATATATATAACTCATATATTCTTTTATTTTTCGTATCACACTTTCTTTTACTTCAGCGGCAGTTTAGAAATTTGACACTTTGAAATGTTCAACCTATACTCTTATTTGGCAATTGTCTTTGCTGGCTGTAGTTGCCATTTCAAAAAGCTTCAGTTGAATAAGTTCTTGTAGATACCCAAATATTTTTCATTGTCGACAAAGGATTTGCGCACAAGACTCTCCTCTATGATCAAGTGTATGCTCTGGACACTATGCCTAAAAACTGTTAAATTCAAATTCATTTTTATTAAAACAAAATTAGATGTTGTAACGGTGCTAAAGCCTTCTAAGGATGGTAATTGATCAAAGCCGACAAGAGACTGTAGCTTAATTAAAACTTAAAAAGCTTGGTGATAAAATTTTGACATATCCGTGGGAGGAGTAAAGATAAAAATTTGTAATTCTTTTAAGATGTCAATCATAGGATTAATAAAGTCAATCGTAGTCAGATTATGAGATAATTTTTTAAAATGTCTGGATTCGATCTGTGACAATTTTTCATATTAAAACCATTTTTAAATTCAGCACACAATAGGATCTTAATTACAATCTATTACTGTCAAGGTTTTTTAATTTAAGAAATAAATTGAAAAAACTTAATTCAAAAAAATAAAATTTGTAATGAAATTTAATATTTGTTTTCATTCTACCAATGTTAATCCTATATAATCATATACTGTTAATCTGGCCCAAAAAAGAATAATACAAACGACATGAAAAGCCCAAAACACATTAGATATAATAATATGCATATCCAAAGTATTGTCCAACATAACTACAGTCTTTATCCGTGCAACTTTTGGGCCCTGTGATTAAAGCATTAAACATCTGGAATAATTTTTTTTTTTAAGTAAAATGGGACGCACACATATATATCATATAAAAGAAGTTTGATAAAAAAATAAACGAAGAGGGAAGCGAAAAATCTTGCATCCATTGCAGGGGAGATGTGCAACTGGTGGTGGGAATGACAGCCGAGCCATATCCATATTAGTTTACTCTTGATATGGCATATATGTAGTTTCCGAACTTTAACGAACATTTCATGGACTTCTTTCCCGTCTGCCTTACTGAATTCAGATAACATCATGAATTTTGGTTTTAGGCTAGATCTCAGGTGTAGTAGTGTTCCTGTTCAGTCTCCTTATTCTTTCACCATTTCACCTATCGGGCTTTCTTCAACTTCTGGTGAGTTCTATTCCACTTCTTAGAGCTCTTTGTATTCCATTTTAGTATGATTGACGACGCAGATACAAATGACTTAAAAAAAAAAAAAATTAACAATCCTTGTGATAAATTTGTAATTCAAGCCTCAGTTTATGTGTCATGTCGTGGGCTGTGAAAAATTTACCTTTCTGGTTCCAAAACAGTTTGATAATCTCATGTATAGATTATAGGCGTTCAAGTATGTATCTTGGTTGGTCAGCCGTTGCCAGAAAGAAGGAATAATTACAATTTCAAGTTTCTATTTCAGCTAAACTTTGCCATTCTTCAGTATTGTGTTCATATTTCTCTCTGTTATTTTGACTTTTGGATACAATAAATATGATTCAGCTGGAGGCAGGGAAGCTTCTTTCAACCCCACAAGGTTATCTTTGGTGTCAACGGTTTATGAGGAAGGAGAAACTTTCCAAAAGGATTTTCGAAGGGCATCCAGTTGTTCATCATCAGTTTTGGAAATCCTAGATGATGATTGTTTGGAAAATGAAGAAATCAAGGTTAGCCATAATCCTTTATGACAACCCTTGTGATATCGCCAGTACTTATGCATATTGCTTTATTCTATTATTAGCTACTTGAAATCTAATAAAACGTCTTATTTCTCAGGTAAACAAAGGAAAGAAGTCTTTGAATACTGTACATGAAATGATTGATAATACCCAAATACCTTTTGGAGGGGAGACATTTACAACTTCTACAAACTTTCAGTCATTCAGGGCATCACATTTTCGTTTGTTAATGGAAAACCTAGACATCTTAGAAGAAACTTTTTCTGATTCTGAAGCTCTAAGGTTGGAAAAAGATATCATATTGCAACTAGGAAAGCTTGGAGCTCTAGAGTT
The DNA here is from genome assembly GCA_032878935.1 of Erythrophleum fordii. Classification (NCBI taxonomy): domain Eukaryota; kingdom Viridiplantae; phylum Streptophyta; class Magnoliopsida; order Fabales; family Fabaceae; genus Erythrophleum; species Erythrophleum fordii. The sequence goes on from JAVQMF010000058.1 coordinate 8,691,298, forward strand.
TTTCAATACCCGTCTGTCAGGATCTCTTGAAACCTCATGTCTTTTGGATTTCTCTGACAAACATCCTGAGCAAGTTGGAGAGCATCAGACAAACGGCAAGGCAGATTACCACTTGGGTAAAGTTGTTGTCCGGTCCAGGAGGAAAAAAGAAAATAAATCAAGAAAAAAGAGAACATTAGCTTCCACCGAGGTTTCATTTCAATCATTGCCTTCAGAACCTATTCAGGAAGGTCTATTACACCTTCCAGCCTCATCTGTAAAAAGACCATCGAATTATAAAACCAGGAGAACAGTGGTAGCTAAAAAGGAAGTGGAAATGTCAAAAGCATTTAAGGTTTGTTTGTTGTCAAGAGAATAGAATGAATTTGTACCATGCTTGTAAAATTTTTTTGAACATTTAAATTCTGTGCCAGTGTAGGTGCTGGTAGAGTTGGAGAGAATTAGAGTAGCAATGGAAGAGGATACCAAGCAAGTTGTAAGCTTGAGCAGCTGGGCAGAAGCAGCTGGAGTTGATGAGAAGAAGCTGCAGCAGCATTTGCATTATGGCCTCTATTGTCGAGATGAGCTCATAAGGAGTACTCGTTCCTTAGTTCTATACCTTGCCAAGAAATACAAGGGAATGGGAATTGCATCAGAAGATTTGCTTCAGGTGTGTTCCAAATATTATTGTGAGTAGTCTGTTTATCAGTATTATTTTTGAGGATGAGTCTTCTTTTTTGACCTTCTACTCACATGTTTACTCATTATATAATCCATGGTCTATAGGAGCATTTGGTATACTGTTATTCAAACATCTTGAACTATTGACACCCTCACATGATTTAAGGCTTTTTCGCTGGAACTATTGATATGTCGCTATCTCAGTTATGCTTTACTATCTAGCTTTATGGTTTCTTAGACGGAGCACTTAGAAGATATATGAATACATACAAGGGTCATTGAAGAGAAGTCATGAGATACTACTTTATTTGATGTTCTGGTCAATGTTTCGTGAAGTTGACCAATAGTAAAAAAATATATGATAATAATGAAACTTTGTGCGCAGACATAATTTACTTACATGAACATTCTCTTACAGTTAGCTTCTCAGTGAACTATATCTTCTTTCTCCATATAGGCAGGATATGTGGGTGTTCTCCAAGGTGCAGAGAGATTTGATTGTACAAGGGGTTACAGATTCTCAACCTATGTGCAGTACTGGATAAGGAAATCAATGTCAAGAATGGTGGCGCGTTATGCCCGGGGAATCTTAATTCCTGTATGTTCCTCTTTTGTATAAGAGATTGTTTCTTAGTGCCAATCTCATTCTCATGCCAGAAAAATCTTGAAATTTGATCGTTGTGTTCTTTTCTCCTTCATTATTCTTCCTAGTGGTCATTGAGCAGGGCAATAAGTCAGATACAGAAAGCACGGAAATCCCTGAAAAGTACTGCCATGAAATACTCGGATGATTATGAAATCGCAAAGATAACTGGTCTTTCTGTGGATAAAATCAGATCAGCTGGCAATTGTCTGAGAGTAGTCGGTTCAATTAATCAGAAGATAGGGGACTGCTTTAGTGTAAAATATATGGTATGAGTTTAAAATTCTCCCTATCTTTCTTTTTCATCATGGTCATCATTATTAATAACTACACTGGCAGTATCAGGAAGGCCTGTGTTCCTTTAGGCAGAGAAAGAAGAAGAAAAAGGAAAATTAAAACATGCTGCCTTCATTATATGATTGATTTCCTACAAAAAATCCCCAAGCAAATTGAATAATAGAAAGCATGCAGAGCATATATGTAAAAAGGTTCTCTTACTTGTAAACATCGTAGTTATACGAGGGTAGGATTTGAGGGTAAAGGGATAATATGTCTGATACCCTGAAGGTAGATCTGTTTTACTTCCTCTCAAACAAATTGGAACAGTTTGCTGAACAGAGTTTATGGTTCTGTTTCGTGTTGTTTTCTGTACTATAGCTGTACTTGATCTCGGAGGTCCTATGGTCCCATGAAAACGTATCTGGAGACAGTGGCTGTTGGTTTCAAGTCTTTTTCCTTCCTCAGGATTTTGTTGAGCATGCATCTTTTCATGTTTATGTTCTGTGAAAGCCTGACCTAAGTTCAGTGCGAAATTGTTGGTGTGGCTGTTCAGGGTCATTAGTTTGAACATTCATTTCATCCACTGAGCATGACTATTGTCTAGGCTATCTCAGAAGTCAATTATTGGTGTTTCATTATTCATTTGACGCCTAATGACTTTTTCATAAAGCATAGAATGCTCTTTTTCGGGCTAGAGTTTGTTCCTAGTTTTCCATCTCAAGATTTTTTTACACTCAATACTATGATGTGGTCAACTTAACAACCAATAATGAAACATTATAAACTCATGAAAACTATCCCATCCCATAAATATTGTTATCAGGTGTAAGCTATTTCACGACATTCATGCTGCAGGAACTCATGCCCGATAAGTCGATAGGGAGCCCTGAAGAAGCTGTCATGAAGCAGCAGATAAGAAAAGACATGTATGATCTCCTGAACGACTTGGATCCGAGGGAAAAGCAAGTACTAGCCCTACGCTTTGGCCTTAATGATCACCAGCCCAAGTCTCTTGAGGATATTGGGAGGCTTTTTCAAGTTAGCAAGGAGTGGGTGAGGAGGATAGAGAAGAAAGCTCTAACAAAGTTACAGAATGAAGCAACCAACTCAAATTTAAGTCATTATTTGGATTTGTAGTTTCCGTTGGCTTTTGGGAAGCTTCAATATCATCTTCATTTTTGCTGCTTGTGACGAATTTGTAGACTCTTGGTCCTGAGGGGGAGATGGAGGCATTGTATAGTAGAGTAACATCACTGTCGCCATCCTGGAGAGAGAGTGTAGCGGTATACCACGTTGAAGATATTTTTTACTGTACAGAAGAAAGCCTCATCTTTATGATGCCAGCGTAAATAATATTTCTCTTTTACTTTTCTGTACACCCCTGAAAGCACGTTGTAGTGTTTATATAACCATTCTATTATTGATATGAGCACGGGAATAATTCGTTAAGTGTGGCTGCCTCTGAAGTAGTCTTCGTTTTTCAGACTAGGAGGGGAGCGTCCAAAACTACCATTTTGTTATTCGCTAAATATCTAGAACAGTATAACGCTTTGTAAGAATCTTGTATGTATTTAAACTACATGGTGTCAGATGATGATAAATTTGCAGTGCAGCCTTTCTTTCTACTGCAATGTATTTTTCCGAGAATATTTTGCTACATGTTTATGTAGGACACTTGTTCCTGATATTATGAAACTCATGTTTGAATGGTTGGTCTAAAAAATACCTGCCATCACTAATAATTCATGGAACAAGATAAATTCGCTCTGAAATAGTTAAAAGTTGAAACTTAACCAATTCATCGGTCGACCAGCGAATTTTCACTATTAATCCGGAGGCCAAGTTTGTTGATATAGCGGGAGGAAGAAAACAAAAGGGAATACCCAGAAATATGCTGTTGATTCTCTTGATGTTACATCACAAATTATAAGGAAAAGGAAGAAAGAAGCGGAGGACGTTGTGCATTTAGGGATCACAACCTCAAGGTAGTCTTTACAACCATCATTATAAAATACGATGACATGGTCTACATGAGCTCTAAGCTTATAACTGCATATGTTATATACATTCTTTTTTTTTTTTTTTGTACAACACATCAAGATCTCAATTTGTATAACATAAATCTTCATGCTTTACCCCGGAGCAACAGGACATCTTCCACTCCAATAATCGGATGCATACTACTTAGATGAATTCAAGCTCTCTGGATCTCCTTCAAGTGGCATCAAGTTGCTCCTTTCTGCAACGTTGGTGTTGCAGTGTTGCAGTTGGGGAGAATTTAAGAAATTCTTTTGAATCTCATCAGAGGAAGGACGTAAATTCACCAAATTAGTGGTATTGTTACCAGACAATGAACCTGACCCCACTGTTGTCATATGAGTGGGATTTACATCAATGCATCCAGCAGAATTTGCTCCATCTTTCCCGCTGCCTACAACCAGCAAATATACTTAAGACATTTAAAAAAAAAAGTGTAGCTAAGAAAATTCATAGGCCATATTGATTTGTAAACAGTTGTGAATTTAGATGATACCATCATGGAGGCATTAAATAATGAAATCATACAGACGGTAACATAAAGCCTGATAAGATTGAGTTCTTAAAATGCAAAAGTTATTTAAGTATATTATTATGCATCATTGCCGTCTTTTCGGCATGGACTTATCTAAATCACTAGATCCAATCCCAATATGACCAAGTTAGTTAGTATTACATGAGGATGAACAACCTGTAACAGTAAGGGTGGCAGCAGCCGAATTCGAAAATGAAGATGAAGTTCCACTTCCTCTTTTCATCTTTGACTACAGATCAGAACAAGTGAAGACGTATGGTCAGCTGAATATTGGTTTAATTCAAAATCATATGTCATCAATGCGTCAACATGAAAGAAATTTAAGACATTATTCTTAATTAAATCCTTGAGCTTCAATAATCAGGAGGAGATGTACTCCTAACTTAAAGCTCATGAAGGAGAAAAGAAAAGGTCAATTAGGAAATATCTCAATGTCAAGCACCTAACTCAAAGATGCCACCTGTGTTTGTTCTCGCTAACAGATGTGCTAGCACAGTAGAAAACTTCATTTAGCATACCTTTGTAATTTCTTCACAATGCTTTACAACAGCTGAGATATTTGCACAACGACCATACAATAGTGCAAAAGCCCACAAGAGAAGCTTCCTTGGGATGCTCAGATCAAGCGCTTCAATCCCATTTGTACTTGGGTGGAACTGAGCCTCTGTTGCTAATTGAGATGGAATTAGATAAAGATTGAGGCCAGAGACAAGAATCACAGAAGAACTCTCGCGGTAAAAATTGTAGGAAGCTCTGAGCAAAGTGTTTGCAGTCTCCAAATTTTCATCAGAAGCTTTCTTGATCACTGTATTCTTGATTTTTGATAAAATGGGGCTCCATTTTTTTTCAAGTTTTTCCAGGTGAATTGGATCTTCAAAAGCAGTACTCCATAATTCATGTGTCTGCAGATCAACAGAGAGCCACTGGCTATAGTCCATACCACCATCTGTCAAATTAAGGGCCTGATTCTCATTTGAGAATCCACATGATAATTGAGTGATCTGTGACAAGTTATATATAAGAGATCGGCACCATGCAACAGAAGCATGCCTGCAAACTTTTGCACAATTACTATTTGATGACTTCGGATTTTTGAAACGTTTGCGAATTTTCTCATTTATTGCTTCAAGAGTTTCCAGTCTTCCATTTTTCTCCATTGACACAATATATTCATGAAGATATCTGCAAAGATAAGATGATCTGCTTTAGATATATCAAATTTTTCATTGACATATAGATATAAAAGACATATAAATCAATTAGAGAAGCTTCAAGAAGATTTACAAATTCAGAATTTATACGAAATTAATGAAATATGTTAGTTTAAAGCTAATTACCCATATAAAATACTCTCGGATGTATCTGGGCTCTTAATTTCAGGCAAGCTGCATATCTCGGGCCATATGCTCCCTTGCTCCATGAACAAAGTAAACAGTCTCTCAAGCACAAAGTCAGAACTGCTTGCTGCACCGGAGCTAGCAGTCTGAGAATGATACATAGTTGAAATCAGGGCCTTTACATACCTTCCAATGGCCACAGGTACAAGATCTTCAATGCATAATGAAAACTGCATTCATGGTGGAAGTTAAAGGAAAATCAGAGTCAGGTTATGATACTGTCAGAGTTGTGTACATAATATGCTAAGTTGACAGAGGAAATTATGCAGGGTCCAGCTGAGGGGTAACTTATAAATTACTAAAGCATATATGAAAGTTCTTTTTTTTTTTTTGGTTGGGGGGGGGGGGGTGGTTGGGGAGCACTTCCCAGCACATATGGAGCCACACACCAAAAAAGAGAAAGAAGGCAAATATTAAAGCCTCAAAAGCTGCTGGTAAAATACTTAAAATAGTGATGTATATAATCGATTCTATTGTTCTTGTGGAAATGATGAGTGGGTAAGAACCCTGCATTTACTAGATTGGGTTAGGACTTCCTGGAATTTTCTCTGAGGGAGAATCTACCTCCTCCTATGTTTCCACACACTTGGATAGCAGGGATTGCCATCAATTAAGCAGTAGTTGCAGGACTAAGCAGTGAAAGATTCATCAGTTAATCTTGGCTTAGTGTTAGTCCAATGTTAATTATGTCCATTCTAGTTCTTAGTAAAAGTATGAGAATCAGAGTGAGGTCTACTTCAGAACTTATAGTGGTTGCAAAAAGGGGTCCTTGCATTGCATGCCCGATTAGGAACAGGAAATGAACTGCCGAAGTAGTTTGCTCTCATTATTACTCTGCTTTATTTCAGAGAATCTGATGGTAAATCCTTTATAATCTGTTCGTGAAAGTCTCTTCCTCAGATGCCTAAATTCTAATTCCCTATCTACTACAGTGAACTTCTATCACTATCACCCTGATCTGATCTCTCTCAGCTTAAACTAATCAATACAACCATCTTCCAGGCTCTTAAGATCAAAAGGGTAATTTTTGCCTAGAAAAAAAGGGCTTCCACAGGAATAATTGAAGCATCAATTAACCATTGGAATTTATTATTCACTGAAGTATAACTTGTGTTAAAGCAGTACATTGGGCTTTTTGGAATTTACCCTCTTATCTACACGAAGAGAATTATATGCACGCTCAAGAGTACATCTATCTCCAGTCTCCTCCAGTAGTTTGAGATAAAACAGCACATACTTACGAATGCAAGTAATGAATTTTCGTGAACTTTCTGGTAAATTAACCTCAAGGGCCTTTTTGTTCCCAGCAGAACCTGGTGTTTTGCGCCTGATATCATTAAATGCAAAAAAGGTTAGTTGCCAATAACATTGCACTTTCCTCACTCCTTCTTAGCATAGTAAATAGACAAGCCAAGTCCCTCTGTGGTAATTTTATTTTATTAGGGAGTCAAATCCTTGATTACTTAAGGCAATTTAAGTGAATATTCTTTCCATTTGAAGGCAAAAGCTGCAGATTCAAAGAGATGACGTCCTGGGCACCTTCCAAAGTATTTGTGAGAATTCTAATCAGTAGTACCAAAATATGAGCCATATACAATGGGACATGTCCAAAATATAAGCCATCAACTTTGATAAAATTTCAATTTCTTCTAGTTCCAACTGAAGATGTTAGAAAGAAAAAAGTAAGTATAAAGCTGTACCTTCCTTTTTTGACCATGCTATCAATTTCCCACATATTTATGGTAAATGAAGAACGTGACGATTTGAAGCAGAAAGATAGCTGATCTTTTGCCCTCTCTATGTCACCACTCTCACCCCTTTTATAAATCCCTAGAGCCAGCATGTATCTGGCCTTATGGAAATGCTTGAGATCCCCCTCCACACAAGTTTCAAGGGCAGAGAGGCAATCATTGTAAAGAATGGACCATGCCTTATCCAATTTGAGCAGTCCTTCATGCTTTATCTCCACAGAATTGACTTGTATACATCTCTCCTTTGTACTTATTAATGATTCATCCATTTCACCAAGGATACTCATGACAGCTTCTTTTGAAGATTGATTAAAGGAGTTTGCTGAAAGAACCTATTGAAGACCAAAAACTGTTAACAATATATATAGATTGCAATATATGATAATCATGTCACTTTAGAAATCAAAAGGTTTAACTTTGAATTAAGTCAGACATTAAAGAATGGGGGAAAAGATATAACAATTACTTAAGTTAGAATAATTTCACAGCAGCAAAGACATATAACTCACATCAAATAATACAGAAAGAGTTGAGTGATCAGAGAAGGGGAAAAAAACCTTTAGAATCTCTAAACTTTGTTTTCCGTATTTAAAGAGTAGCTTCAAGCGTGAGGCATGTATTCTGTAGACAGGATCTACTGCTGATGTATTCAAAGCAATAGCTTTGTTGTAATATGATAATGAGGTTTCGTGTGAATATCCAAGCTTTTCGCTAAGTTTGCCCAAGTAAAATGCATGCAACCAATCTTGTCTGTACAAAGAGTTGAATTATGTAAATCATAAAGAAGGAGGAAGATGCAAAAAGATAACAATACAAGAGAAAAGGGAATATACTTAATTGCGAAGGCTTTCTTAAATTGTTTCATTGAGTTCTCACAAAAAATCATCCATGCTGCATCCTTTGAGGGCAAGACAGATCTCTGATCATAAAAAGGCACCACATTCTGGAGGCTGTCATAGTATACCAATGCCAATAACTCATGTATCTCACACTGTAGCCACAATAAGTTCATTGGAATAGTTAAAAACATATCCAATGTATTTATCAAAACAGATATGACCATGCATATGTTCAGCGTCTCAAAGAATATGTTTTTATATGGAATTAACATTGCAAGCATGTAAAGCTGCGGATCCATAACCGCATGGATCCCCCACCTTGGACGTTGTGGCATGAAAATAAATTGTTATTATCCATTTGAGAAGCCTAATACAGTGAAGGAAACTTAAATTTAAAAAAAGAAGAAGAAGAGTGCAGATAACTTTAGGAGTTGTGGGTGTTAGGGGAAGGTGTGACCCCCTTTTTTTTGTTTGGGGGGGGGTGGGGGACTCAAAAATACTTTGCCTTATTCAAATCTAGGGGATAATGCATTTTACACCCTGAACTTCAACCTAGCACAAACTGAATACTAAAACTTTGAAATTCTATACTAAATCCCCCAGATATCTAAATGACTGAGACCATAAAAAAAATGTCAAATCAAATGGATAGTATTCTTCATTATCCTCTGCACTGTCACCAAAACACCTGCTCTTTGCTTGCATTAACAGGAGTTACAGTTAGGGATAGAAGTGCAAAAATTGAGAGTTGCATACTTGAAACAAAAGGCAGCAGGTGGGGAGAGATTCGAGAATTTGTAGAGGGAAGGAGCTGTCAGCGAATAGAGTGGTGAAAGAATGAAAAGTGGGAGTTTGAGGAGGAGAATTAGTAGAGGCATAATGAAAAGGCAATTATCGGTCGTGTATGATGATGATTTTGTGTAAGTTCAGATGTAAGAATAAGTTTCTTTATCAACAAAACAATGAATTTCGCAAGCCCTTGAATGCTGTGATATATGACTGTATTTGAATTGAAGTAAGGTTGATAGGGCTTTATTTCCTTTAAATTCTTGGAGTAGATAGATCCAATTAAAGTGCCACTGTACCAGGGTATAGAATAGAGAGAATGGATTGGTCTAATTGCATACATAAACAAACCAATCATTGCTGCTCTGTTTTGTTTCTTGGAAACAGATTACTTTGTATCATCCTAAAGGCTCGTGTTTTTTTTTTCCGTGTATGTGTGTGTGTGTGCATGTGTTTTGGCTGGGTGCTATAATCCAGGCTATTGCTTTAGCTCCCCAGCCCACCATTGCTGGAATTGTTCTGAAGTTCTAGTTATTTTGGGAGTACATCCATGGTTGTGCCGCTATACATCTCCAAATCTTCCTTTTCTAAGATCAGGCACAGGCAGAAGTTTAACTTCAAAACTTTTAAAATGAAGCCCTGAAATTTTTAAAATTAAATGGTTGCTTTTCCCTGCCAATGAATATCAGAATTTTTGTCCATTCTAATTGTAGAATCCTCACTCTGCAAAAGCATAAACTGGCCTGCAGTGTGGTGTCATATGCTAAACCAAATGAAATATCTATGTTCTTTTATTAATATGATCTAGCTTTTTGTTTTTGGGCCAACAAATTCTTTTTTTTTTTCTTTTTAATAATATGATCTAGCTCATATTCCTGATAAACCAAGATTTACAGGTTTGAAATGGATAAAGGTTTATCAAAAGGTGCTAGCATCTGTCAAAGGTAAAAGCAGTCAGCTCCAGCAGAATTTGCTTTGTGAACTGGTGAAATTTAAGTTTCCTGTTTTAATTTAATGGTCTAGTCAATGGCTATTGACTTCGTGCTAGGCATAATGTTCAAAGTGGATGAATTCAATGAATAGAACCACTGGAAAGCCACCATTTTCATCCAAGAAAATGTGATTTTCGAGTCCCTCATTCACTCAAAACATAAATATTATATATATATATATATAGGGAAAAACCTGTTGAGCAGGTGTCTTTGCCAGAGCTAAACTCATTAGTAGGCACCGTCTACTCCTCCTTCGACTTATTTCCACTCTCTCTGGTAAAGTAGCATTCTTCCTCCATCCTGCTACATTAATGTGCTTACTACCATCATTCAGCAACAAATCTACTTCCTGGATCAGCGCAACCAAGAGAATATTAAGAAACAAAACCACAGATAACAACATATAAAGAAACCAAGACATCATTGTTTGTCTATGGATTTTACAGTAATCACAATTCACCTCATCATAAATATTTGCAAGTCGCTGCCAACTTTCAAAGCGGAGAGGATTGTACATTAGATCATATTTGAAGAGGTTAGCATTTTGTTCCACAAATTCTTCCCCTTCCTTGGTCAGGACAAAGCCAGGCCATTTATCTGTTGCACTCATTTCCTCAGACAGACCAAGGAAATAATACAAGTTACAATAGACCTCCAAATATGGCTCAGACCTGAAAGTCAAAATACACTGAGATAACTCTAAGTAGCTAAAACAATTAATATGTACTGAACACTATACATAAGTATAAATCAATGCAAGATAAAGCATCTACAGTATTGTACACAAGCATACCTCCCAAGTAATAATGTGTTATACTGTGTGAGGCCTCCTGCATCAGGAAACATGATCTTAGTAATAGTTTCAAGAAATCCATTTGACCCAGCCTCATCTGAGAGTTTATCTTCACATAGATCAGAATCATCTAAGAACCTATCTATTGGGTTTCCAGCCAAGACATCTTCTGGTGGCTGCAGAAAGTGCTTCCTAATAGCTCTTAAAACTCTACGAAGCTTCACTAATCCAGTCCTCTGATACACACAAATTTTATCAAAACAAAATTGGAAATGCAAGTTGCTGTACAGTATTCTATAGACTAGCTGAAATATACAAATATGATACACAGACAGACATTAGAGAGTACTCACAGATGATGCCTTTGCATAGGGAAGAATGTACTTGAAAACATCAGCACACTGTTCCTTGGTCTGATAGTCTCCCCGGCTTGTATTTTTGTGCATCACTAGATCATCTTCATAAGATGAATCAGATCGTAGATTTAATCCATATAAGCAAAAAAAGCACTGATCTAAGGCACTGTCAATTTTTGATTCAAGTTCCTCCCTTTCATCTTCAGTAAGCTCATTTCCACATTCAACCAAATGGTTGCTTAAGATTTCGCCTTTGTTGAACTTACTGTCAGACCTGGCACCTCCAAGATTGTCACCCTCTACTTCCTTGCTAGGGACTTTGTGGGAAGAAATACCCTTGGATATTATTCCTCCATAATCATCCTTCTGCTCAGAACTTATTTCACCTATTTTGGCACGATCCATCTGGAGATCTAATGTGTAAGACTTTGACTCTTCTGTAGCCGCATTAACAAGATTGTTTTGGGACACCTTCTCCTCCCATTGCATTGGTTCTTTCTTTAAAGCGTTAAAGCTAGATTTAAGCTTCATATCCAAGGCCAGGAGATGCTTTATTGCAAATCTAAGAAATGTTCCTTCCTCACCTTTGCCACCTTCACCCGCACAGCAAAGCCCATAGTCAGCTAGCAAATCATGTGTTGCAACAATTAAATCAACCTGAAATCAGATTTCAGGAAAGAATATTAGAGGTGTTATATAAACAAGAATCAGTAAGATGATTAATTAATTTAAAGTTAAATTCTTCCAAGAAGGAAATAGTTCACCTGAGTTTTTATAGGTATATTTGGGTTAAAATGCTGGAGTTTACAAAACACAATGGCTGCATCAACAAAACAGCTGCTCTCTGCTTGATCAGAAATCACTACTGCAGAGGCTTTGTTGCAGACAAGTATGTTCGCAAAATAGCTCATAATTGACAAGAGCAGAGATTGAATTCGACAAATACTGCTCATTGGACCCGTAAGGCCATTCTGCAGGCACAAGAAGTTAAGAACGAATATGCTTTCACTATAAATGACATTCCATTGTTAAAAATATTGAGGACACAAAAGGTGTTATCACAAAAACCAAGTTTCATGATCTCACATTAATGACCTCACAAATTATGGCGACACAAATAACTGAGTTGTGAGCATAATCAAGAATAAACAAAATTCTGTAATCATCTATGGAGGGGAAAAAAACTATAAATGGATGCCCATCTCAATATATACAAGATTCAAAAGAAGAAGCGAACTCTGGAGTATATGTCATCTGGAGAAATAAGTCAAGCAGCATTGTAGAATTCATCCTTTGTCAACCCCATATACAATGACCCAAAATAAGTGGATCATTTGGGTATTTGATGGTATTGCAGGCTAAGAGAGGTTTAAAAGACGTTTTCATTTGTCATATCACAAAAAATCCAGTGAATCCATCTAAACTAAATAAATAATTAAAGATGAAAACTCAAAAGAAAAAAAAAAGGGAGGAAAAGAATTAAAAATAAATAAATAAACTACTCCAAGTTATATATATCGCCCCTTCCTTTTTTTTCCTTGTTTGATATAAAAGAAAATTCTCATAGTGAAAAACATTGTCCTCTGAAGCTAAGGGGAAAAATTAGAGTAAATTACATTGACCCACATGAGATTTGACTAAATTACACTTGATACCCATCTTGTTTCAAAATTATACTCAGCTTCTCTAACATTTTGATATATATTTAGCCTCCTCTCCAATTTATTTTTGGTAACATTTTGCATAACATGAGACTGTGATTTTATTCTTAATACGACAGTAAAAACAATTAAGTTGATGTTAAGTTTCAACATAAGACTGTGATTCTATTCTTAATATGACAATGAGGACATTTAAGTAATTTTATTCTTGGACGAAAGATATATTGTGTTAAAAGTTAACTTAGTTGGCAGAAAATAAATTAGAGGGGAGCCGAGTATAATTTTTAACATGAGGGGTATTAAGTGTCATTTAGCCAAACCCCTAAGGATGTTTGTATAATTTAATCAAAAAAATTATAAGAACCAATAACACCAAAAACTAAAAAAGTAGAGGCCGCCGCCAACCTATGAAAAACAAACCTGATACCCACTAAAAATACAATGAGCCAAACACAAGGCAGGGCAGTAGGATGAGCCTTCTTGTTTTTACATGACAAGGGAAAACTTTTCTACCACCATGACATATCTAGATGTTCAAGTATTAAGGGAATTACGTTCAAGTTTTAATTATTACATAAATATGAGATTAGATAATGGAACTAAGTCAAGCTCAAGGACAAAAATTAATTGGTTCTCACAACCAGACAATTAAAAGAGTATCACAATAATATAGAATATAGTGTATAAAGTTTCTTGGTAATTGAACCAGAAAATGAACATTAAGAAATACACCTCATGTCTATGATCCAAAAGTACTGAAATAATCATGTTTACTTACAGAATCTCCACAATGATCAATAACTTTCTTCAGTTGTGAGACGCAGTCAGAGAGTGCTTTCACTTCCTCTGCCACCAAGTGACTACAGTGCTTACTTGAACTTTCCTTCGAATCAGTATCAAAATTAGGAGATGTGCTGATACCCAGTGTTTGATGGGAGGATTTAAATGATGTAGTACATATATTCAACCCTGTCATTGCCATTAGTATTTGCAGCTTTCTATGATGACAATTTAAATACAGCTCCACATCCATTGGCTTTGTCTTCTGACATGTTTCTATTAGAACATCTAGAGCCATGAGTTCAATTGAAGTTATCTTTGCATCTTTTTTATCTACCATGGTTAAAGATAATGAATCAATGTAGACGTCCTGTGTAGAGAACAGAAGTGGAGAAAGCAAGGATACACACTCTGAATACATTTCTTTTTCAACCATCTTAGTGACAGATTTTTCCATCAAAAAATTGACCTTTAAAATATTAATTTCGTAAAGAACTCTGTCAATGCTTAGCTCTTTTATAACCTTGCAATGTGGGCGGCAGACTGAACATAGGGAATTATTCAAATTTTGCCTCTTTTCCAATAGTGACAAACAAGTACAAAATTCTTCACAAGCTTTTGCCTTGTTGCCATCAAAATTAGACAGTCTCCCACTCAACCAGAAGAATTGAACCCAGAATGAACTGTTTTTCATTAGAAGTGAGCTGTCTGAATTGCCCTCAGTAGAGGCATTGGTTGCCAAAGTACAACCTTCATTCTTCAAGTCATGAGTCAAGTGAAAAGGATAATCTAGAGCTACAGACTCTATGATCTTACAGAGATGATAAGATGAGTCCAACATAAACTTCGATTGTTGAGAACCACAGGGGGAGCACAATCCCAAGTCATAATACAGCTCAGCAAGAAAAAGACTACATTCAGCAGTTCTTTCCTTTCCCCAGTGCCTTGTCAATTTCTCCAACTCTAGGAATTTGACAAAAGCATCCTGGTACATAAGGCTTTGTCTTGCAATCTCCTCTAAAAGCAAGTGCCCCATATGGTAAGCACCATAGTTTTTTGAAGTTTCTCTTACAAATCTAGAAACTTCATTAGATTCAGTATTTAGTATGTTGGATGATGTAGTGGTATCTAGAGAATCTCTACGACCCAATCCGTCAGCAACAAAAGATTCTAGATATTGATTGACAACCCTGGCATGGTCCTTCTCACATGCAGAATCTGATTCCTCTTTCCCTGGTTTACGACTCCTGAGCCTTTCCAGACGAGAACTTCGCCTCTCATGTGGCTGTTCTTCTTGGGTATTTGCTTCTTTCCCTTTAAAGGCACTTGACCTTTCTATGTTACCATCACCAAAAGCAATATTGTCACCACTGGGCCCTTTCCCTTCCAAAGAGTTCATACCATTTTCTGAACAGGATATATTTATGCTTAATCTGATGTCACCAGACTTGCTTGCTTTCTCAGGCTGCATCTCAGAACTTTGCACATTCAATGGAAATAAGATTTCCAGCAGTGCATCAGCAAGAGCCACCCAGGAAGCTTCTGTTAGGTGAATTTCTATGTTCTGGTTCAGTTTCTTAAATGCAACATCCTCATCCAGATTTTCATTAGTAGCTTTTCTCTTGTCAGGAAATTTAAGCCGCACATGTTTAGGTTCCAGCTTGTCTATGCCTCTAGGAGCAAATGGTAATGGTTCTGACTCTTCAATGGTATTTTTAACATGCAAAGCACGAGAATGTGATGGCCAATGCCTCAGGATCAATTCTGCAACAGAGAGGCATGCAACCTCATCGCCAATAGCAATAAGAACTTCCAAAAGTTTTTCCATGCAATTCCCTGCAGACACAGCCAGGGGAGAAGAATCAGATGTATAAGTACTACACAAAAACAAACAGATGAAGAGGGAGAGACAGAGAAGCACATTCAAGTGGAATTCATGATGGGGAAAGAGAAGAGGGAAAACCCGACAAAAGTACATGCAGAGGAAAATTAAGGGGCACTCAATTAAGTAACCAGTCAAGCATGACATAAATAAAGGGATAAAGGATAGCTAGGTACTTACAGTTATTAGGGCTACACAAGAGGCCTTGCTCAAATGCCCACCGTGAAATACTCAATAAACCCATTGAGCATGATAATGTTCCCAGCTGGTTCCAGACAACAGAATCTTTAGAGTCAATCTCCACAGCTTGAAGATAACAGTCTAGAGCATTCTCATAATGAACAGAACCTTGCTGAAGAAAAACAGAGGCTAGGTTCTTCAATGCCAAGAATCTGTAGATACTTTTGTAAGTAACACTAACATATATTTTTAAGTGAATAAAAATTAGCCATACCAAAGAGGAATTTACCTAGTGTATTAGTCAATTGACATAACTTGTACAACAAAAAGCTTACTAATCCTAATTATAAAAGCAGTGTTCATAATATGTAGACCATGCAGGGCAGATATCTATTATGCATAGCTGCATACTACTAACAGTTTTAATTAAAGCCAAATCAGAATCTGGAGCATCGCACAAAAAACAACCAGATACACAGATGGAAGCAGGGAAAAACTACAACATGGATGACACAAGACATGAATTATAAGGTATGACCTCAAACCATATTCAATATCCATCTATTTTATGGAAAGGGAGGAAAACATGTGTTAAAGGGGGAATTGGGCATCATATAGAATAATTTGAACTTTGAAAGAGGAGATTAAAGAAGCATACAACAATAACAGAGCAATCAATATAAAATCTACATTATAGCACGGAACAACACCTGAGTTGCAACAGATGACCATCACTGGCACTACTATCCACCTGACAGCGAGAAATGCATCAAATCATTATTTCAAAATAAAATACGGACACCCCCAATATATAAAATGTGTTAGAAAAAAAAAAAATTACTTGAGCATTAGATATAATAGGATCTTTGAGGACAGATTCTAAGAGTTCGCGAGCCTTTTCATAGTCTTTTGCTTGTAACTTGAGAAGTCCTTCATGATAAGTTTGAGACAGATGAAATTCCTGAAACAGTTGAACCAAAAAAAAAATCCTGAAACAACAGGGGAAAAAAATGTTGGAAATATTCATGAAATAGAACATGCAGACGTCACCCTTCCCCCTTTTCTTGTTAGTCATCATCAAGGAAAAGCATAAAGTGGAAGAGGGCAAACAGGTTTAGTTTCCACTATATATAAGACTCAAAATTTACAGCGAACAACAGCTATCCCAAGAACAAATAGACATAAGGAAAAGAGATGGGCTTTCGGTTTAACTGTCATTTCTACACTGTGCTATCAAATTCAAGATTCAAGAGTAGTATCTATAACCAGATATACCAAAAAGAAAGATACATACCTGGGCTTCCTTCGTTGGAGCAAGTGGTTCCCACCGACTTCTGGAGTCCGTGTCATTGATAGCTGCAATAGAGAACTGAGAAAAGACAACAAAGTTTTAGCAGGAAAAAAAAATTATAACCTGTGCAAATCTATAGGAAAATTTTGCATATCCAAGTAGCTAATGACGAGAACGAGGAAAGTGTTACAGAGATGAGTATGAATGAGGATATTTGTAAACCTAACAGTATCTCACCATATTCGATTTTCAGAATGAAATCTTCAAGATTGTGTAGCTCCTCAATCTCTTTTCTTTCCCTATTTTTTCATTCAATGTAGCTCCTCAATCTTGTGCCTTTACACACGGATGTAAATTGTAAGGCTTCTACATGCAAACTCAATTAATTTGGGATTCCGAGCTTCGATTTTGGCTTGAAATTCCTTCCGGGTGGAGAGCGCGCCCTGGGCAGCTGGTATACATTGAAAACGACGTCGTTTCAGAGGTTCTTCTGCTTTATATAAAGAATATTCACACACACTTCTCTTTGTAGGATATATGCACGATATGAGACCGCCTTATATTGAATTTACACGTGCATCTAATTTTGTTTTTTTAAAGACCAAACACAAAAAAGTTAAAACATTATCCCTCACGCAGTCTCTCTCTCTCTCTCTCTCTCTCTCTCTCTCTCTTTTTAAATAAAAAAAGGTCATGGTACTGTCTTTCTTCCACGGCCAACGGCCCACGGCCCTAGGGATGCTGTGTCTCTATTCCACCTCGTCGTCACCGAAGTCTTAAGACTTTGCTCTCCCAGTGCGTTTCTGGTCTCACTGGCTCGCGCTGCCATTTTTGCATTTGAAGGTATGTTTGCACGAAAATTTATGGATGAATCAAAAGATTCAGGCTCTATCGAAACTCTTCGTTTGTTTCACTGGAAAAAGAAAAGAAAAAAATTTATTCAAACCAATGACTATGAGCTTCGAATTTATAGATTTTGGCTTTAATTTCTTATGCAGTTTTATCTTGTTAAACACAACTTCATTAGATAGCACATAAAATTCCAAGTTGAAGGTAATTATATGGTGTGATTCTTATGGTCAGTTTTGCTGTTAGAAGTTATTGCAAAATACAATTGAGGGGAACTGAGTATCGCATGTGCGGTGTTTGATAAAATGGATCTGAGACGTCTTTTTTCTTCTGGTTCCTTCATTAGCATTTCTGACCAACGTCAACGGAGAAAACCGTGGAGAAAACCAGCAGAAGTTATCAATTCCCATACTGCATTCAAGTTTTCAGATGTGAAAACTAGTCGATATAGCTTAAAATTATGTTCAAGCCTGATCTAAATCATGACGATAGGTTATTTATGCCATTTTCGTTGCTGTAATAGCTTTGCTGTCTCACGATTTTTAGCTTCTCCCAATTGCAAATCATGAATGTGTTTACACATTACCCGTCCTGCTATATTGTTTTAATTGCTTCAGCGATCAGCTTCATTTACTATATTTCAATATCTGTTAAGTAGGGTTTCACTTCTGCAATTATCTTCCCCTCTTGGTGCTGCGTAGAAATTTTCTTTTCTTTTTCTGAACGCGATTCTGCGTCACTTTCAGCAAAACCAAGCATACCCTTAACGTGGGTTTATTAAATTCTTTACTCGAACACATCATTTCTCCACTCTCGGCTGTGGCCAGCTGGAGAGTTGAGGCCTCCAAGTGCCCCAAACTCTTGCCTCTTCCTTCTTATCGGTGCCATTTAATGACCTATATATACTTCTAAAACCAAATCAACCAAGCTGCAGGTCATCTCTTCTACCAACTATAGCCCTTCATGGTAGTCAGGGTAACAGTCTCTTGCGCTGGTTTTACAATGAGATTTCTGATATAAAAGCTTTTAAGTGTTGTGTCCTGGCAGTCATGACAAATCATATGAAGGGTTCAAGAGAAGTAATAAATTCTGTGTTGTTGATCCTATCATGTTATTATATGTAAGTGAATGATGTTAGACTATTGAGTTGTTCATGATGGAGTAATTTAAATTTATAGTAAAAATTCAATAAGAAAGTAATTTAATTAATTACTTGTTGTTAATTAATTTAATTAATTAAAATTAAATTTTAAAATTTGAAATTCAAAATTCAAAATTGTTTTTTCAATTAATATTTTGTGTGGGGAAAAAAATTAAAAATTGACAATTAAGATTGAGTTTGTTTTTTGACTGTGAAATCAGAGAGAGTGGCAATGTGTGCAGGGTGAAAATAGAGTCTGAAAAACAAAACTCTCTTCAAAGAGTAAAATCATTAAAAATTTCTTCTTCTCTCTTTGGTGTTTCTATTGTGAATTAGATTTGAGTCCGAACTGTGATCAGATTCACTGTGTGGGGCAATATTTTGAAGAATCTATTAACTGCAACTAAGTTTTTTTGACTCTTATTCCATGAAATTTCTGTCAAATAGAAAATTATAAATCTGAAATATTGAGACCCGCGGGAAGGGAGGGATTGGAAAAAAATGATTTGAAGCCAATACCTTATCCCATTTGTGATTGAGCTTTGGGAACTTCACTGAGCACAACATGAATATACATTCACTCAGCTATGTTTATTTGTCTGGACTTCTGCTCATCAAATCACTAGTGTCTGTGTTTTTAAATATCACTCAAATATGGAGGTCAACTGCTAAATGTCATAGGGATAAGAACAAAATTTTGAGAGTTGAGGAAGAGTTTTGGAGGGAGAGTCTGCCATTTAAAGGTGGCTCTCCTCTTCAGTTACGAGATCTGAAGTCCAAAATGTGGTATGAAGTCAAGATATCATATCCAGCTTCTGTATGTATATTATGTAATTTTTTAGTTCTTTGCAGCGGATCCTTCCTCTGGAAACTGACATACACTAACTAAAACATCAGATACCCGCTTGCTTTTCCATACACTTGGAGAGAGGCAATTCGGATATGGTGCTGAACAATAACAGAAGATTACTCGACCCTGAAAAGCTAATTTTCCAGACAGCAGCTGGTTGATTATGCCACTTGAGAATGCTTGCATGACTCATATTATGTTTTGTTCTGAAGGCATTGACTTTGTTCAGGATAAAACACCTGTATTGGTAACTGTAGAGCCAGTGGGGTTTGTTGCAATGCCGCATGTACCTGATAGGCCGTTCATTATCTTCAATATAGGTAATTTGGCATAGAATGACACTAAAAAGCTAATTTGGTACATAGAAAATTAAAAATTAAAAAAAAAATTAAGAATGAAAAGTAATTTTTTTAACATGTATTTTAAAAAATTTATAAAATGAGATGTATACTGTAATAAATATTATATAAAATTTTCTCTTTCCTTTCTTTCCTTTTCGGCTACCAAACACCTGCTTCGTTCTTGTTTTAGGCCCTTTCGAACTTATTTGAAGTGCTTTTAGTTTTTAGTTTTATTTTTAATGCAAATTTTGGTCATTGTTCAATGACTTAAATATTATTTTTTTAGAGTGCGTGGATGCCTTCGAGTCCTAAACACATTTCGTTTTACCATCAGAAATTGCTGAGTGTTGCTTTTTTCATTTTTCTTTTTTTGTTGATATGATATGACAGTATGTGATGGGCTGGGTATACCCCACCGGGCTTGGTATATAATAGTATTAGCGATACTGTATCTTGGAACTGCATTTATCCCTCCTTTTTTCCCTTCCATCATATTTGCTGTCAAAGAGTCGAAACTCAGGGTCAGCTGATCCTGTTTCAAAAACTTTTGACGAGCCGTCGAAGAAGAAAGTGACTGTTGGATTCTTCACCTCCAATGCAATGAGGCCGAGTTTAGATTTTTCCATTTCATTTCTTCTTTTCTAAATCAATTTTAAAAAAATTAAACATAAAATGTGTAAAATCTAGTAAATCTTATTTAAATATACAGAATTTATTTAAACTAAAAATCTCACACATTATGTATTTATTTTTTTCTAAAGTAAAAAAAATGGAAGTATAAAAGAAAAAGAAATTATCCAAAATCGTAAGGCCCTGCCTCAAGACAGTAAAAACATATTCTTTGGATGTCTCCTGGTAGTTACTGATGCAAGTGTTCTGAGTCCTGATCCGTCATTTTACCTATGATTGGATATAATTAAACAAATTTGTTGTCTCACTCTCCTTTGTGATTACGTTTGCACAAGCTGTTATCTTAGAGATCTTTGCCTTACATCAGGCATCATCTCGGCCCACCCAACCCCCACAATAAACAGGATCGAACACCCTCCCCCCCTTCCCCAAGAAAAACATGGGAAAGAAACGAAGACAAGGTTTACAAAATGATATTTATCAACAGGATTACACGGAAAAGGTGATAGATTTAGCTCCAATAACGAGCAAGATACAAAAATCAGAACAACAAAGAACACTGGAAACAAGATAGAACGCTACAATTGAACATGCAAGTTGAGCTGGTACCACCTTCAACAACGTTCATATTCCATGATTAGGACCCTTGCGTGGCGTCTTGAGCCATACCCTGCACATACTGCCCATAATCCATGGCCCTTTCCTTCATGTCCCTAGCCTTATCAGCAATCAATGCTCCAGCATAATCAAGCCGATCAGATCCCGGTGGGTGCTTCCCGGCCACGTAATTATATATCCACGACAATACAGATATAGCTGCCACACCGCACCCACCGGCAAACAGAAAACCAGCAGCAAGCAGGAATAGAGCAATACCAGCTGGGAGTAGGATTGGACTGAACAGAACTAGAAGTGGGGTTGCCAGGATCAAAGCTATCACAGTCCCGGTCAAGGTTAATCCGGATAAGAGCAAGAGTGCGAGGCCAATGGTTGCAGCGGTCAAGAGCTTCACGGTTTGGCGTGAAGGTGGGGTGATGGTGTCATAGGATTCATAGGACACAGATCTTGTTTGATCAGACATGGTGAAGAGCTGAGGTGAGGGATCACAAGAAAGGGAATAGCTAAAGCCAAATTAAGGGAAGAGGGGGTTGTTGAGGAGAGTGGGAAGAGTGTGTAAAGCTGAAGGAAATGCCTATTACGCGGCCGAAGTCGAAGGCGCATCGTGGCAGCTTTGCATGGAATTGAATCGCCCAACTCGCACCACTTGTCCCCCATAACTGACAGATGTTCACTGTCCTGTAATACCTGAATTTTACGTGTGTGTCTTGGTTCACTTTTCGGCAAGCCTGGATGATTTCTTCGAAAGTTGACAAATGTGAGTATAAATTTAAAATAAAAAAACAAATGGCACGTGTCACTAATCTCTTAAAAAGTTATAATGAAGTATCTTACTCTAAAAAAAATTTGTCACGATAATAGGCACTTCGAGAATCGAGACTAGGCTAATAATTGGCTGCTGGACCACGCCTGTGCTTTGGATTCGATGAACCATATGCTAGGCATTTGTGGCAACGCAGTGTGATGACATGAATGGAATGCTTTAAATTACAGTTGTAGTCACAAATGCAATTGTGTTGTAGTTACTGGGAATAAGGAGATTGAAAATGCTGTGATTTAGATTGTGACTATTATTGGTAGTATATTTTTCACAAATTTACATAATACCATTGCAGTATATAATTTGAAGCACCGTGTGAGCTTCTTTGGATATATTTTTATTTTATAAAGTTACTATTACAGAATAATTCAGTTGATACAAGAAAACTAGTAAGCCAACTAATAATAGAATTTGGATGATGAAAAATAGGAGTTGAAATTTGGTTTGTCATGCTATTGCTCAAATTATGACTGCTTTTTAGGAATAAAATTAAAAGAATAATATCCTCATTAATAAAAAAAAATTATATCTTGATTATGTCGGGCAATGTTAGAATAAATTATATTAATCTTCCCTTAATACTTGATCAAATTATATTTGATACCTCTTGTATTTCAAAAACATCATCTGTTATCCTAATATTTGATTTACATTACAGAAACTTCTTTTTTACTTTAACTTTTATTAATGAAATTAACTTTATATTATAATATGATGATTTTGTTCTTAATATGATAACAAAGACAACTCAATCGATATTAAACTCTATCGTGAAATTGTATTTTTAATTGTAGTATAATAGTGAAGATAGCTCAACAATTTTATTTTTATTTAATTATTATTTTAGTTCCTTAACTTATTTATTTGTTTTAATTTTTAGTCTTTTACTTTTTTTTTTTGTTTCAATCAGATTTTTTAACTTTTAATTTGCATTATATTCACGTCTTAACTTTTTTTAGTATTTTAAATTAATTCTTCAACTTTATTTTAGTGTTTATAACTTATTTTTTATGGATATAACAAAAAGAATGAAAATTATACAAATTGAAAGTAAGAGATTAAACTGAAATAAAAAAATTAAAAAAATAAATTGAAATAAATAAATAAATAAATAAGTTAATGGATTAAAATAATAATTAAACTTCTTATTTTTTTAAAAAAATACATAATGTGAAAAAAAATGAATTTTATTGATAAAAAATAAATTTAAAAAATTACAATATATATCAAAAATTAAAAAATAATAATAATTTTAAAAAATAAAAAAACATCAAATATAATTTGTCTAAACTTTATGAAAATTTAGTATAATTTTTCTTTAAATTGGGGTAAAATTTCAGTTTAATTCTCCATAAATAAGATATTTTATAATTAATTTTTCATAAAATTATCTTTTTAACTCGATTTATCACAAATAAAATATTTTTCAACTTTGGTCATAAATAAGATGTTGATAAAAAAGATATTATTAATAGTATTTTTTTGGTAAGAAACCAAATTGATAAATACTTATTTATGAAGGACCAGATTAAAAAAATAATTTTATGAAAAACTAAATAAAAAAAAATTATATATAGAAACACATATTAAAAAGAAAAATTTTACAAGAAACTAATATGAGATTTTAGTCCATATATGTAATATCCGTGCTTGATTTGAATCGGGCCACCAATGCCATTACTTATTTACTACATGCAAATTTAGTTCAAATTCTCTCATGACCAAAAAATTTTTCTATATGAAAAAAAATGACACAGAAAGTAAGACTCAATCAGAGTCACTCACGTAAATTTCATAGCTATTTGGGTACCTTTTTTCCACATGAGAACAAGAGAATCTGGACTTGGGTAAATCTTCCTCCATTCAAAAACACTCTTAATTTTGATCTTCCATTACCCACTGTTTTATTTTAAGAAGTGACACCGTGTATAAATTCATTTTCTTTCTTTTCATTTATTTTTTATTTTTTCTTGTCTCTTTTCAATATACTAACATTCAGCACATTCGTTGTTAGAAAAAATCTAGACTCCAGAGACTCCTCGTCTCAAAAAATGAGCAAAAAAAACATTTGAAGAGAGTTTCGAGCAGTATTGGACCACGTGGCTGCTATTAGCTGCTCGACCGTTGTAATGTATCGTAGCATTCCCCTTCACCCATCCGTCGAAGCTCTGTATCACCGTCTCCCGTTCCTTGACTTGGACCCTCCCCTTCTGAACTCTCTGTCCATCGAGCACTCATGGCGATTGCAACACAGACACAATCTCAAGGCAAGGTAATGTACCAAAGGATTTGCTTCTAAATCTCTCTAATTCTTTTTAGTTGATTTGCCGATCGAATTCCCGGATCTGAACATAGGGTTTATTATTCAAGGTCTTGGGTTTGCTTGATCGTTTTTGTTGCTTAGATGCAATGTAACGATTACGACCGCCTATTTGAAATTAATTAGTCAGAATTAGTGCACAGAAATATCAGCATTTTCTAATTTTGCCATTGTTAGCTTCCAGATGTTGACCAAGCGCGTAGAAGGAATTGTAGAGCCCGGTATCGTATTTGGGGAAGAAATTAAGTTGCAGTTTACATTCTTACTTCTTCTCTTTCCCCCTTCTTTTTCTCTTTTAGTTTCCTTTCTTTGTTTGCCTTTTGGAAAAGAACGGAGGATATTCAGAAGCCGCCCGAAAGTATAACTGATTGAGGAAAAAAGAAAGGCATCATGTTCTATGTTGCTTATATTTCTTTCTAATTTTACTCTTTCCCCTCAAGTCATATCTCAAACTAGATAGGAATATTAAATCTTAAGGACCTTTATTTCAGGTCTGATTGAAGACCCAGAGAATTGTTTTCCTGATAATTTATCCCCTACAAGATGCAGTACGACTATATAAGATGCTTGTCCTAACTCCTACAATATCTTATCTCTACCTGTTTCATGCTTCATTTATCAGACTTCTTCGGAGGTTTCAGCTGTGGAGAAAAGAAGGTGGATTCTTAACGATTTTCACGTAGGAAAGCCTCTCGGAAAGGGAAAATTTGCCCACGTCTATTTGGCCGGAGAAAAGAGAGTTAGTGTTTCTCATCTTCAGCTTAAATCAGATCTGTCCTACTCTTTCGTGTGTCAGAAATTCTGGTATAATTGTTTTTGCTGATCATTAAAAAAAAAAATCAGATCTATGCTATTTTCTTTGAATATCAATGTTTTACTTGAATTAGTTTGAATTGGTATTTCCTTCTTGCGCTATCATACGTTTACTTTGCACCCCGCTAATGTCTTTTGACTTTTGTTGGGGGCAAACTGGCAAAGTTAACCTTACTTGAGTGATATGCCCAGTTGCTTTGGCTGTACTACTTTTGGAAAGTACCATTTAAAATTTGAATCTAAATCGATTATATCATTCACTTATAACCATTCTTGTTCCTTATTCTCTTATATTATTTATATGAATATTGATGATATTTTGGTACTTCTTTACCTTTTCGTCTCTCTATAATCATTTTGATGTAATATGCACTTCTGAAACAGAGTAATCATACAGTTGCTCTGAAAGTCCTCTTTAAGAGCCGATTGCAACAGTCCCAAGTTGAGCATCAGCTCCAGCGAGAAGTTGAAATACAAAGCCATCTGCGACATCCCAACATTTTACGCCTTTATGGATACTTTTATGATCAGGTATTCTTGTTTCTGCTGGCATCTGCAAGATTCTATTCATGTATTGCTGAAGAGGGAAAAATTCTGCTAATTACATTCTATTTGTGAAATAACTTCATTGCAGAAACGAGTTTATCTGATTTTAGAGTATGTATCCAAAGGTGAATTATATAAGGAATTACAGAAATGCAAATATTTCAGTGAAAGACGTGCAGTTACTGTAAGTATATACATGCAGTGGTGCCCATTCTTTCTATATATTTCTTCTTTCCTTTTTTTTTTCCCTCCCTTTTGTGAATAGCCAAAGGTCTTGCTTAGCTGATGAAATTTTTATATATGCAATATGTATCATCAAGCAAGCAAAATAAAGTGTCTAGTTAATCCGAGACGTGTGCAAGGTTTGGGGGAGAATTCTGGCTTTAATAGGGCAACTTGATTAACTTATTTACTTTTGCATTTTTCTAAGATTGACAGGCTGTTTCTTTTTGTGGTTAAGGCAGTATATTGCATCATTGGCACGAGCACTCTTATATTGCCATGGAAAGCATGTAATACATAGGGATATTAAACCAGAGAACCTTCTTATAGGTGCACAGGTGATCGCCAATGACTAGGCCGGTGTTTCATTCATGGTCTTTCTGTTTGTTGTGTACACCTAGTGCTTATTAGCATCTTCTGCTTTGTCAGGGTGAGCTGAAGATGGCAGACTTTGGGTGGTCGGTCCACACATTCAATCGCAGGTGGACCATGTGTGGTACATTAGATTACCTCCCTCCTGAGATGGGTATTTATCAGTATTTATGTTAATTTTTTTACTTTCTCCTTCCTTTACTCTTCAATATATCACAATATTTATAAAATACTTTTGTGAAAATTTTTATAACGCATTCTCTCTGTATAGACTAAATTTCATTTAAATTTTCAACAGTGGAGATTGTAGAACATGATGCAAGTGTGGATATATGGAGCCTTGGTGTCCTGTGCTGAGTTTCTTTATAGAATACCTCCATTTGAGGCCAAAGAACATTCTGATACGTATAGAAGGTTAGCGTGGAGAATGATGGAGAATGTATAGTTTTGATTATTATTTTCTCCTAGTAATCTGTCAAATCAATCTTTTGTGTTGAGCTTCTTCGTTACTATATGTAAACATTCTGATTATATGTTGTAGGATTGTGCAAGTGGATCTCAAGTTCCCTCCTAGACCAATTGTGTCCTCCGCTGCAAAGAACCTCATCAGTCAGGTTTTCTTCCTTTTTGTCTTTGCTCTCTTTTTTTTTGGTTTGTGCTCCCAAGTTTTCATTTCAAGAGATATTTGTTGCGTGATTATTCCTTTTCCCTTGTTCTTTTTACTAAAGATGCTGGTGAAGTATTCCTCTCAACGTCTATCATTACACGAACTTCTTGAACATCCTTGGATTGTTCAGAATGCTGAGCCCTTTGGTGTATATAGGGCCTTGTGCTCCTATTCAATAGTTTCAAACAGTTTCACAGCATCTCCACCCAAATGCTTTTGCCACATGCTTTCGGAAAGCTGCTATTCTGATAGCTTCCATTTTCATTATTACGAAGAACAAACTATCAGAATTGCAGCTTTTTGAAAAGTGTTTGACAAAAGCATTTGGTTGGAAATGCTGCGACCTGGTTGACCACATTGCTATGTCAAGATGATTATCAACAGTTTTTCCTTCATAATCGTGGAAAAGTCGAAACTATCAGAAGCAACTTTCTGAAAGTATTTGGCAAAAGCAAAAGGTTCGAGATGCCGTAAACTATTTAAACAAATTGCTACGTCAAGATGGGATAAAACCATAATAGATTAGTTGGATCTAATCCATTGTACACTACTATGTGTTTGTGGATGTATATCCTTATTTATTTCTACTAATGTTATCATTTGATTGTAAACCTGGATGGGGAAAAAACGCAGTAGTTCTTTTGGATCTAGAATATATAATATACTGCTGTGTTTTTGTACAGAGAATGATGTATATTCTTAGTTTTTTTGGGGTAGATGCTTCCATATTAGGGTTGTAACCAACTGAGCAGAACACCAGTTCGAACCCCACCTTCCCTAA
This sequence comes from Erythrophleum fordii, assembly GCA_032878935.1. Classification (NCBI taxonomy): domain Eukaryota; kingdom Viridiplantae; phylum Streptophyta; class Magnoliopsida; order Fabales; family Fabaceae; genus Erythrophleum; species Erythrophleum fordii. Next base: position 8,719,130 of record JAVQMF010000058.1, read on the forward strand.
CACCCCCCCCCCCAAAAAAAAAACCCCCAAAAAAGAAAAAGAGAACGGAGCATATTTATAGATGCATAGGGTTGTATCCAGGCTCAGTTATGCTAAAGAGAAAAAATAGGTTGGATTCAAAATATAAGCTAAAATGGAACAAACGTAATAAATATAGCTCAAGCCTTTTTTTTTTTTGAGTACCTATTTTTTTCCGTCAATATCAGGTTCAATTTAATCTTACTAAATGGAAGCTTAACAAGCTGAGATGGATCTTAATTGAGCCTATTGAGTTATACAGTATTATGCAACTAACATTAAACCCCTTTTCATACCAATCCTTAATGATTTTGAATTTTACTCAATTAAAACCCAATCTAGAAGTCATAATTAGACTTTGAATATACTTAGGGCCCGTTTGATTTGTTAAATTGTGAGATATGTAATAGGAAAAGAAATATTGAGTGAAATGCAATTACTTCAAATGCATTTGGTATGACATCAAATGAAATGGGAATACTTTTGCATTTATATATTTAGTTGAATAAAAAATTAAAGAAATGGAAAACATGGTTGATAAAATGTCCAAAATTTCTTCAAAAACAAAAAAAAAAATCAACAAATCTTTTTTTATTTTTGGGGGGAGTTGTTTGTAGCCTCCCAAGGGCGACTCATCTTCTTTCACTATGCATGGCATCTTCCTCCTGGGTAGGCCAAATGTGGCCTCTTAAGTCCAACAATCCTCAATGGTTTCAATCAAATTCTCAGTACCCAAATTTAGAAACTACCACATACATGTATAGATTTTATCTAAACTCATATAAATTTAGTTATATAATAGGAATTTGTCAAACTAAAAATCAATAGTCAAACCTAGCAACAGAGACACTCCATGGTGTAACAAACTAGTCCTTCATAGCTTTATCCTCGCCATATGAGTCTTGAACGTCGTCGCCTATGATGGGTAAGTTCACGTAAAAAGGACAAATTCTCAATATCCAGACAAATTATGTAATTTAGAAAAAAAAAAAAAAAAGGAAGAGTTCTTGATCATTGAAGTAGTGTGCACGTGGGAGTGAGACCGCGATATGGCTCCTGCTCGTACCCTTCTCTTCCTCAATTTTCCTAATATTGTTTAAAAATTTCAATTGAAAGCAGCAATTAAGGAACAAAAATTTTCTCGTTTATTGATTTATAAGGGAATCTGAATACATCAATGTAATCATTGAAGGGGAGAGATTGATAATCGACATGGATTTCTGATTAGAGTTCAAAGAAAGGGATGTAGCAAAACAACCCCCATCGTCCTCTTCCGTCCAATCCAACGCCGTTTTAGAATCCTAAACCTTAAAGAAGAGGAACGCGAACGATGATGACGATGACTCTGCGACGACAAAGGACAATGGGGGTGAGTAGGGGTGTTCATCAATTCGGCTCGTTAGGTTTTGGACCAAAACTAAATCGAACTAAAATTGTCGATTTTGCATTTTTTTTTTTTAGGTTTTGTCAGTTTTAATTTTTAATCAGTTTGGTTCAATTTTTATTTGATTTGGTTTGATTTAGTTCATATTTTTTTTTTTAATAAAAATAATTTGATTTTTTTTAAGATTTTGTTTCTTATAATATATAAAATTTGACTTCTAATATAATATATCTTTTAATATTTTAATCAATAATAGTGTTAAAATAATTAATTATTATATATTTTTTTAAAAAAAAAATCTCTCATAATTATATTTAATTATTATACAATTGTAATTGAATATCATATGTAAAGATAATAAAATAATAACATTTTTAAGATAACTTTTTTTATAAACTCATTTAAATGTAAGTAAAGTAAGAAAAAAAATATTATTTTTTTATTGATAAAAAATTTATGCATGATTTAAACTTAATTAATAGAAACAAAAAAAAAATTAATTCAATTTGGCGAACCAAACTTGATAAAATCGAGAACCAAACTAAATTAATCAGTTTTATAATATTCAAAATTAATTTTAATTTTTTTTAATCAATTTAATTCAATTTTAATCAGTTTAATTCGATTCAATTGATTTGGATCAATTTTGAAATGAACAAGCTGGTGGCATGTGTGGTTGTGGCGCTGAAGGCTAATCTTGTAAAATCCATCGCAACTCCAAGGACCTTGCGAGAATGAACACGTGCAAGAGGCAAGACGAAGGGCAAAAATGGAAATCGGTCTTGGAAGCCTCCAAATTTTTTGTCGTACGTTAGCCACAGTGACACTGAAGCAATTACTTCAGCTTTTGCGATGCCATCTAAAACCATAGACCAAACAAGATTTATAATTGGAATCCTTCAACATTAGCATTGCTTCCGCCCAACCAAACGGGGCATTTTTAATACAAAAAATAAGCCGCAAGCTGCTTTGTATACGACCTTCGTAGTTATATATCAAATATATCAATCAAGAAGCACCTGACTATCTCAAACAGTTAAAAAAAACATTTGTCAAATTTTGCCCAAGTATAATCACTACACTTGTTCACCTCATTTCAGCTAAATTATTGAGATTAGAAACTCTCAAGTCACTAGCAACCGACCGCTAAACAAAACCATAGAACAATGATGATCCAGCAGCTAGTCACTTTGGGAGACCTCATTTTCAGTCAAATTATTCCATATCATTGTTGATGACTGGAGTGGCCTTGATAAAATAACATACCAACTGCAATATAAGAATAAGAACAAATCGAACAGTACCCTACACTGTACGCTTCGAGCATGACTGGGCTCAGTCCAAATGATACCACCAAATACAACTGCAGATAAACAAGCCAGTGTCTAGTTTTGTGCCTCTATATTATTGTCGGCTTGGTTTTTGATTGTTTTGTCCGTCTTGATATCATCGTCAGCTTGGTTTTCTGACTGTTGTTCATCTTCGCAATTGTCCCTATCAAACAACTGAGTGCGAGGCTTTTCTTCTTTTTTGGCTTCATGAACATCTTTGGGATTCAACAAGCTTGGTTGGTTGGTCGAAGAAAGAAGTCTTGCCCACATCCTGTCTGTTATCACAACCTTGTTCTGCCTCTCAGTGATTCTCTGGGTTTCAAAATTGAAGCATACAATATCTACAGTCGGAAAAATTCTGATCTTGCGAAAATATAAACTCCCAAAAAATAAATAAATAACTGAGAAGAAATAGAGTGCAAATAGGCATGATGCTTTATCAGCTGTTTTTGTTCACATGCATTTAAATGTGCAGCGACAACATGAAATCAACGATAAGGTAAAATGCAGTATCATTCTTTTATCTCAATTATATAAGCAACAACTGTATTTTTCGGGTTTATCATTAACAAGCAGCTGTTTCAATATATATAAATTGTGATGAATCAGTACCTAAGGACATGATGTGACTTACATTGAAAGGAATATAAGTATGTCTGCCATTGACCAGTCCAACTGTGTATCCAGTATACCCTGCCATTGCACCATGAACTGCACTCTGAGCAAGAAGTGTGCAGTAGACATTGTCTGATGCATTGCTTGGAATTGCCCGGATCATGTAAGTAGGATCTGCCAGATAACTCAGTTCAAGAACTCTATACATAATTGTCTAGATTCAATAAAAAGAAGCTTCCAACCTTCTCCTCCCCTCAGCTCCCCCCTCGCCCATAAAAAAGGCAAACCATATGAAGGCATAAATAAATAAAAGAAAAGAGGCAGCATAGAGAAACTGACCAATATATTTAAGAGTAATAGCCATCTTATTTTGCCTCGCAAAATGATCCTATTAGAGAAAAAAAGAATGTTAGAGAGTGCACAAATTGACTGTTCTGGCAGGAAAAACTATATATTGTTAGGATGTCAAAATCTAAAGTTGGATAAATAATATGCATCTCTATACAAACTATCTAGCACAAGGTTGAACAACATCGATAAATAGTGGGATTTCTATCAATTCAGGCATGGAGAGGCCAGCTAGTCATAGTGTTTGGAAACAGAATCAGGTGTCCAACCCAACTTAACAAGCTCGCCAAATGACATGCACCAAATAATCTTCCCGGTTATTTTCTCATTTTATAACAGTTCAAATAATTTTTTTTTAAAAGGTATCAGATATCCTTTTAAAATCGCAACTATTGGTCTTTATCTTCCAATTATATCTTCAAGTAATATAAAAAATGCATTAAGATCAAGTGGGACAGGAGGTTTCCAAAAGTGGACACCAGATGGACAAAATCAGAAGGAAAGAAAGATATTAAATAAACTAACAGAATTCATCAATTTAATCAATTAGCTTGGTGAAGTGTAACGAGGCATATTTTGCAAAGAAAATGTACCCAACCACGAGGGGTTGTGGCTCAGGAATAAGGACACTTCTTCTAAACAAGTTTAGCAGCTAGGTAGCATAAATATCAAATTTACATTAATATATATATGGCTCAGGCAGGAGTTTACAATATCTCCAATATGCAAACTTTTAACCAAAAAGAAAGGAAGTTATAATTACATGTTGTTATTTGAAGTCAAAACTCTTACATTAATATATATATATATATATATATATGTATGGCTCAGCCAGGAGTTTGCAATATCTCCAATATGCACACTTTTAACCAAAAAGAAAGAAAGTTATGGTTATATGTTGTTATTTGAAGTCAAAACTCTTACATTCTCTCTCCATTCTGAAAATTATTATTTAAAAAAAAATTATAATATTGGTTGTGGCTTACTGTTTTTCTGCTCGCCTATTGGTGTGGTTTGAGTTAAAATATGGGCACCCACTTAGGGGAATAAATACAAGCCACATGAGTCATGCGAGTCTGTGTCAATCAAACAAATCTTGTCCAAGCCCTGCATGTCCAGTTGATCTCTAATATGTAAGATCTACAACGGCTTTGCCAGAGAAAGTCTTCAGAGTTTGAAAGCTCCCCTCCTTCAGGAAAAGGGAGGAGGGGATAATATCGATTGCAATAGCACTTATATGTTCAAAGAGATGTATAAATGGACATGCAGCCTGTAGACTATACAAACTTTTGAGGAGAAGTATCATGTTTCAAGAATATGGGTAATACCTTAATCCTCTGAGATATCCATAGACCAACATCTTGAAGCAGTTTGTTTCCAGAAGCATCCTTCTGGTTCCCTGCTTGCATACTTTCTGTAAGAAGCTCCTGTCCTGCTCCCTCAGCTATGACTATAACCATATGTCCATTTTCTTTTAGCCTTTTTTCAATAAATTCAAAAAGTCCACCCTTTCCTTCAAGGTAGAAGGGTGACTCTGGAATCAAGCAACAGTCCACATCTCTACTAGCAAGAGTAGCATACATTGCAATGAAACCTACAGTTATAGATACTCATTATAATTACAGAAAAGTAACAAGTATCATTCAAGGGGACTTACAACGAAAAATTAAGTCATTCATATTTGCATTTAAAAATAAAAAAAGACTTAGTATTGAGTGTCCACATTGTCCAAATTAGAAGCTTGTAAGACATCAAACATAAATGTGAAGTATACCACTGTAGCGTCCCATTAGCTTTACAACACCAATTCCATTCTCAATACTTTCAGCCTCCACATGTGCTGCATTAATGGCACGTTGAGCCTCCTCAACCGCAGTATCAAAACCAAAGGACTTGTCAATAACCTAAAAAGAAAGAAGGAAATTTACATGAAGTTCTTTCAAAAGTTGATAACAAACTCTTCACTGGTATTTAGAAATGATAAAAAGTGAGTTGAGTTCATAATGAACTAAGACAATGTGATCAAGCATACCGGGATGTCATTATCAATAGTTTTAGGAATTCCAGCAATCACTACTTTGAGACCTCGCCTTCTAACTTCCTGTATGATAACCAAAATCTATTCAAAATGTTTACCTAATACGTGAAAAGATGCTAAGAATGCTGATGAGTTAATCAGGCGCAGAACAGCCCCACACACATTAAAAATGCTGTTCCCTAAACTTATATCACTTAACACTCTTGCAAAAATTTGGAAAACTAAGAGACCAGAATATCATACTTAGTTATCAACGAAATTTTTCCCCATATATATCTTCACTGTCCAGCAGGGAGTTACCTTTGGAATAATCTCTTTGGTATTCTTGGAGAGAGTTAGCTGTCTCCTAGTAATTTGGATCGGTTTCTCCAAATTCACAGTAAAAGATTTGGTAATAAGAAGGACAACAAAAGTTTGTGGCAATGTGCGGTTTTTGGGATTTGTGGTTTGTCTGGTTGGAGAGGAATTCCCCTATCTTCAAGGGCATATTTTCACCTTTAAATATGTTATGGGATAGAATCGTCTATATGGCTACTCTTTGGTGTTCCTCCTATGGTCTTTTCATAAGAATCTCTATTTCTGATATACAAAGAGATTGGATGGCTCTTCTAAACTAATTAGCTTCCTAGGGTTTTTGTTCAGGGTTTTTTTTTCTGTTTTGAGGATTTCTAATCTTCAACAATTTATATTTTCATTTTTTTTCTAATGCAATTTTTTTTTTTTCCTCATGGAAAAAAAAAACTTAGTTATGAAGAATTTATATATCCTCTATTACTAATTAAATAATCTTGTATTTGCTGTCTCTGTGTATGAGATTGCAATTGGAGTAAGCATGTGAAAGCTTATGAAAAAAGTTTCTTGAACAAAAGATTTAGACTTCAGAATACAAGTTGGATTTGAAGCATCTGATTAGGTGAAGAATACTAGTTTCTTTGAACATTCGCAGGCAACTTCACACATAAACTATGCACATGTGGATTCATTTTCATGGAAAGATATAGGTTAAAATATTCTTTCAATCCCTATAATTCCACCCAATTTTCAATTTGTTCTTTATACTTTAAAAATTTGTAATTGGGTCATTATAGCTTAAAATTTTATATTTAGTCACTACTAGCAAACTTCCTAGTGTGCTATTAAAATTTTATTGACATAGTCAACCATATGCCATCATGACACTTTGAATATGCATGGTAAAAGTAAATAATGAAATGAAATTAACTTACATTTAAGGCATGGAATGCAACTTATGTTGAGGGACTTGGAAGAGATAGCTTGAATCGTACATATTCAAAGTGCCACAATGGCATATGATTAGCCACATCAACAAAATTTAACAACACAATAATACAGGTTTAATAGTAGGGACTATAAAAAAAATTTTGAAAGCTATAGGGACCTAATTACAAATTTTTAAACTATAAGGGCTAAATTAAAAATTGAGAGCAACTATAGAGACCAAAAAAATAAAATAACCAAAGATATATGCAAAACATATTCCTCCCTGGAATGAAATGAGTCTCCCCACCTATTTTCCTTTTTACTGGGGCAAGGGGAGAAATGTTCGAATACAAAATACCTCATAAATCACAGCCGCTCCTCTCTGAGTTCCATCTCCTCCGATAATATAAACCTGTAACCATAACCGAACAAATGAATATTTATGCCATGACAATAACCTATTCAGGTTTAAATACATATAACAATCTCTAAATTTATGTTTTCAGCATTCAACATCCAGGAAACTTCATCTAGATAAGATTAACACATAATAAACCTGATTAATTCCACGATCCTGTATGCTGTCAACTATCTTTGCAGTATCATGCCCTCCTCGTGACGTCCCAAGAATGGTACCCCCACGCTTATGGATATCATTGACCACCTTGGGTGTTAAAGTAATTGTGTTCTTGGAATAGAAACCTCTATAACCCCCCTGTATATAACCACATAGAATTTAGCAGAGAAACCAATGTACCTGGAAGTGCAAATCAATTTACAAGATCAAAAAAATAAAGGAACATCAAACAGATTTCAAACCCAAATATTTGTTCAGTTTAACCTATATTAGAATAAGTTTTGACTAAAAAGTAATTAATTTCCAGAACCTACATATACTAGTTAGCAGCTGTAAACTCCATAAAATGCCCATGTTAAAATGTAATTATTCATCTTGCTTTTGTCTTCATGATTGGTGTCTTCACAGGGTGAACATCCAAATTTTGGATTTATCTGCTTTCCCAATTATTTTAATGCTGTTATGGCAAAGAGTAACCATACCATTGCCAGTATCATGCTTCATTCACATAATTTCACCATTGTAGCAAGAATCAAGCAAGAAAAAGTGTTCATAGCTTGTTGCATACTTGCATATGGTTTTTGATCTTGCAAAATGATCATAGATTGTTATGTTATGAGAAACTTCCTACCTAATATAACTAGGTCAAGTTGTAAGCTCACAGCACAGACATTAAATTAATACACAGATCCAGTCTGAATACAGATAAACCACAGAGCCATGAGAACTCTGGCTTGCCTGAGAAGAATATAGAAGTGCTCATAAAGACAAATAGATGCATCCAAATTAGACCTGATTAATCCAAGAGGTCCCAAACAATGATTGATTGCAGGGATAATTACCCATGCCATTCTAAGAAAAATATGAAAGAGCAAAAGTCGGGCAAAAAAAGTACATAATAAGTTCATAACAATGTAAGCTTTATTTACCATTGCAAATCAGAGGCTGCATAACAAAGCAAGAGATAATATATTGAACGTAAACTAATAGTGAATACGCTACTCACATCTATTCCAAGGACTCTGTTGACACCGTACATGTTATAAAGACCACAGACAATTTCCCTTATGACTGTGTTGAGTCCAGGGCACAGACCACCGCATGTAACAATGCATGCACGCACATCATCCGACTTAAAATATACCTGCACGGCATATTAAGTATCTGTCAGTTAAATCAAAATGGTTCTCAACAATATATCTACACGAGACAAAATTACCTTTTGGCGGGGTCCTGCACGTCGAAAATGTACACCCCTTGGACTACTCTTGTGAACGACAATCTATGGAAGGATCATATATAAGTTAAAACCAATGCACCCTGTTACTGATAAGAAAGCAAAAAATAAAGTTTTCTTTCCTTCTTCTTTTGCATTGAAACGGTCAAGGAAAAAGGGGATGGAAACATATGGTATCAGTTTTCTCTGTTTCAAAGTTAATCAGGTAAAATAATAATAATATTATTAATACTAAGAATTTCCTGCCCCTTTTTCTTTTCTCTGAACAGACACAGACGCACACACCCTAAAGGGCATTACACTGAGTTCGAATAAAAAAGGAGTTCATAGATCAAGTAACACAGAGGACTGAATGCTAAAGGCGTTTAAGATAGAAGAAGGAATCAACTAGCGGCTAACGTGCAGAATAGAACCTTCTGTGGAACGGTGTCATCGACGTTAACAAAATACTGCCTGATGACAAAAAGGAAGCCAATTAAGAATCAATATATTGAATAGAACCAGCAAACGGAGCACATTCTAACATTACCGAATTGGAGGACTTCACTTACTTCACAACTGAATACGCTGGGTTAGATCGCAGCGGATTTGGGTATGTCTGCGAACACAATCAAGGACCCACTAAGATTATAAAAATGAACAGCAAGTCCAATAAAACCAAAATATATAAATGGTCCATATTGCGATCAATAAACACAAGAGTGTGATTTCTCTAAGCTACTAAGACTAGCAGATTTGCTCGCATAAAAAAAAAAAAAAAAGATGGCAATGAAGCAAAGAAGTAAAAGAGAGATACAGGAAGATTAGGAATATAGTCATCGAAGTGAGGAACGTCTTCGAGTATGTAACCAAACTCGCCATGGATGATCTTCATCTGCGAATCGCGAGATCCCATTATTGGTCCTACAATTTCTTTTCAATTTCCCCTTTTTGTTTTTCTTTGAAACAGAGTGGCGACGAAAAGAGAAACGAGATTCTTCAAGCTTTAATAGCAGGGTGTGGTTCCAAATCGTACATTTACGGAGAGCTGCATTTATGTATGCTTGCGCCGTGATAGCTGACGGAGATCACGTGAGAAAGGAATGCTCTCCAATCTAGACCGTCTGTATCAACTCGTCCTGGCGAACATTGACGGTGTAGATTCAAGCAATTTCTTTTAAGTGCAATTCAGTGGACTGAGGAGAGTGGTGCGTGAATCCAAGGTGTTTAAGCACCAGCACTGCGTGCAGATGCAGGTGGTGAGGATCTTCAAAACAAAAACCAGTGGCGCAACTTTACCAGGTACTGTAGCAAGAGGATTTGCGAGCGCCTCAATGGTTCGGACATTATTTATACCTTTTCTGATTAAAAAAATAAATATAAATTATAATTTAAAAAAGTAATTAAAAATAATTAATATTTTTAATTTTATCTCAAATAAAAATTATTTTTAAAAAATATTTTTATTTAATATATTTTTTTAAAATTAATAAAAATTATTATTTATAATTTAAAATACTCATTTAATAAAGAACATAATTAAAATACTATAATTAATATATTAGACATTATTAATTTATTTTTTATATTTTATACCAAATTAAGCCTAAAAAAAATCTCTTATAATACCAAAAACAATATAAAATTAGATGGACCATGGGTTTTGGCACAAAAAAAAATTAAATTTAAAAAAAGATTAAAATAAAAAAAATGTGCACAAGGAAAGAAGTTGTTTATTGTTTTGATTAATAGTAATCAACTTTTTTTTCACAAAATTTATAAATGCAAAGATAAGCTTTACTTATAAATAAAATAATATTAAGTTAAATAGTTGGATTTCACATTTAATTCTAGATCTGATGAGAGTTCTTCCTCTGTTCCTCTCAAAAACTTCTTAATCGATCAATGATGATGACTCTTGTTGTCTCTCAAAAAAAAAAAAAACCTTATTCTCATTCACTGGTTTTACTCTGATGAGTCTTATACCTATGTTGCAAAAATCAATAGTCACTTCATTTGGAATTGTGATCCATCTATGTGTGATCCTACTTGCAATTGTTATAATTTTGAAAAATGGGAGAGTCCAAAAGATAATGAATAAAAACCTCGTGATTCTTCTACTACTTATTAGAAGAAGAAGTCACCAAAACTGTCTTGGACACTTAGCTACTGCTCTCACCAAAAACATGATTCGAGCATTGATGATGATAATGACTAACCACTAAAGCCTAAATGGGTTGACATCAGGGAGCTAAAACCACAGCCTAAAGCTATCTATAAATTACTTAGAAAATTACTTAGAAAATTAAGTCATGCAGACCTTCTCCCTCCTCCTCCACTTGAACCTAAGCTGATCATTCCACTGCAAGCATAACCTCAACCTAACCCTTGCATGATGTTCTCATCTACATCCAAATCCTATGACTCAGACTTTCTTGTTATGGAAAGAAGAACCAATTCTGAGATAAATGTCAATTATAAGATGTTCTCTGTATCCATAGAAGTTGCTTCCACTGAAACAATGAGGGCAGTATCACAAGATGAAGAAGTTCTCATCTGGCACACCTATAATGCAACGACACAAAATAAAATTCTTCAAATGATTAATTATTGTTTAAAGAACTTTTATAGTCAAACAGCTCACATTAATTCTCGACTAGATAGACTATCTACACATGTCTAAAAGTTGTATGATCACCTTTAGCAACAGATGACCTCCTTGGATGTATAACTTAAAAACTTTATCACCCATGGTTACATGGGTCCAGCCTTTGGCCAAAAAGAACAAGAACTCAGACGAGTACAATCTTAGATTGACAGATTGAAAAGGATATGGCAAGAGATTACTCCAGAAGCATTTACGAACCTTTCCCTTCGCCCTTCATGCCATCATATAATCCTTATCCTACTCTTCCATATTCACTATATCCCTAAGAAGCTGATTATTTAAAATGTTTCAAAATGAACTGAGGTTTTCAAAAAGAAAAAGGAAGACTCTTAATCTAATCCAACTAAGATAGCTTCAACACAGACAACCTTCACCTCCTAGAGAACCTTGACCTCCACAGATACCTCCTCACTTCCCTCCTTAACATAGAGCTTCCCCTTCATAGACCAAACCATCTAAACAACCTCTACTAGCAAAATCTTTATAGATTAAAACACCACTTTCTTCACATAAAAAAGTCTAATCAACTCAACTTAATCCTACCTAGAAAAATAAACAAATCCAATATGAACCATCCAAGTCTTATGGAATAATAGCTTTAACAATATTAGTGATTCCTTACAGTTATGATTCAGATTTTGTCTAGTCTAATCTTATTGGTCTTGAACCAATTAGTTTTGATGTTGAACTTACTGCTTATCCTAAAATCCTTACCTCTTATATGGTCAACCCCACTCCTGTTAAGGAATTTGATGAGTTTAATGTTGAACATGAAGATCATGTTGAGTATTAACCATATTATATTACTTCGCCTGATCATGCTCAAACCCAAGCTCGTCTTCCACTAAATCATTGTTTACATTTGATGATATCCCTCTCAATAAATGGAGAGACAAATTACATTAGTTTTCGGCATGGATTGATCTTCAGATGATTCGATCGACCACTAATCTTCAAAATGTACTTATTGAGTTCACAACCAGATTCACAGGCACTATATGAAAATAGTTTCAAAGCCTATGGGAGTACAAACAATGTCTTTACACTACTGTTGCCAGTGCAAATGAATTCCTTAGGTTCTTTCACAAAGAATTCCTTGAAAATTTTCATCTTATTGATAAACAAAAATGACAAGAATACTTTTAGATGCGTTGTTGTTCTTTGAAGAAAAATAATCTTGATTTTCACTACCAAATGTTGGCAGAAAGATATTACCTCCTTGCCTGAAGAATTTCAATCAAAACTTTTACGAGTTATTTAGTCCCTTATAAGAGATATGATAGACATCTCTCTTGAGGGAATTTATCAACTTGCTATTGCTACTCTTGAGAAACTATGTGGACAATATAAAATATTTGATTCTATAATAAAAGGGAAATTGACACTTCAAAAGGTCCACAAAAAGCCTTATTTGTAGATTAATGCAAAGATAAAACAAGATGTTGTTGTCTCACAAAGAAAAAATCACATTACAAACATATTTATTCTATGCCTTACAAGCCTTACAAAAAGAAAATACACAAGAAACCAATTTGGTTTTTTAGAAGGACAACAACTTAATTCAGGAAATAGAATCGCTGTTATATTTGTAAAAAGAAAGGCCATTTTGCTAAATAGTATCCTAAAAGCTAAGAAAGAAGTGGTTCACCAACTCTAAGCTAGCATTCCTTTTCTTGATCACCAAGAATTTGAAGAGCTCTTTTCAACGTAAAAGGATGTTGATGATACTACTATCTTTGTCCTGCCTGACCTACGATCTTTTGATACATAATTTTCTAACTCAGATTATTTTGATGGATATATCCATCACAATTATTCTGTATAACCTTACAATCAATTAGAACATAAAGAACCACCAATGCCTTATGGATATACAAATTCTGCAAGTAAGTATCACAAATCAATATCAGTAATTGCCTACATGGATATTATTGCTTTTAAAAGCCTCATGAATCTTGTAGTTCTCCCTCCGAAGGCCTGGACCAGTCATTCTAAATACTTTAGTGCTGCTAATGGTAAAATATTTAAAATTGATATTATTACTAAAAAAAATATTGATATTAGGATCTTCCTGGATTGTATCATTTAGACCAAAATACTTAATAGAAGTCTTCAAGATAAAGATATAATAATTGGAATGGATATTTATTGTCAAGCAAAAAAACTTCAAATCTTTTTATAATAAAATAATTTTTTTAAAAAATATTTTCAAATTGTCTTATTATTTATAATTTTTTTATAAAAATTTAAATTAAATAAAATAAGATTTATTTATTAATAAAATAACATTAAATTATATAATTAAATTTTACTTCCAATTATTTAGTGTATCACATTATTTATATAATAATAATAATAAAATATAAGTTTTATATAGCATTCTATTTATATGATAATAAATAATAGATACTTGTATGTAAAATTAGTTATATATATATTAATATTATTTTATTAATTAAATATTTTTTAAAATTTTAAAAATTTCTTATAAAATTATTACTATGTAAAATTTATTATATAATTTAACTTTTATTTTATTAATTAATATATAAATAGCGTAATATATAAAAGTTGTGGCATATCAAATATATATAAATAGTAGACTATCACGTCTCCCATGATTGGTCTTTAAGCTAAACTGTGTGATTATTTTTAAATTACTCCTAAAAACCAGAAAACTTTACCTTAATGTTATTACAATCTGTTTCCTAAATTAAAAAAATTCAGTTTCAAGTCCCAGGGGAAATCAAAATTAATTATAAGAAAAAAGTGCTCTCTAGAGGAACAAGGGTGGCTTACATGTTAATTATATTTAAGGATTAAATTGGCTTTTATTCTGCTTTCCGTCATCAGGGAGTTGTCCGAACAAGCGAAACAGTGGGCAGAACCCAATTCAAGTGTGAATGGCCAATATTGGCTGCTTTGTTTTCCGGTTTTGGAGAATCCACCGGTGTTTTAAACTGCAAATTTTCATTCGCAAACTGCGATTACCATCATTGAGTTGACTTTCATTCATCTCGAAGCAACTACGCAAATGTATCATAGAACTTTGGAAAATTATGATATAAAATCTTAAATTAAAAATATTTATATTAAAAAATTTTAAAATTTTAAATTATTTTAAAATATTTTTTAATTAAAGGAATATTTTAAGATAATTTTACACATAAATTTAAATTTTGAAAATTTTTATACATAAATATTTTTAATTTAAGATTTTAAACTAAAATATTTTATAAGAATCTTCCTCAAGCCCATTCATTAATTAAGTTCATATTCTCCTTGTAATATGGAATGGATATTCATATGTTGAGATTGAGAGACTATCCAGTGGTCGGATAATATAAACAAAGTGTGGCACTTTAATTCTCATCAATCAAATCAAATATTATGTTTGTTATGATTTTATATGAGAAATTTATGTGTTGAAATATGTAAATCATTCTAAAATATACATACTAGACTGATCTGTCAATTATTTAATTGAAAAACTTAAATCGTTTGCGTAATCGCTTAAATTTTCACCTTGCAATATTATATTTTATTATACTATAATAATTTAACAGCCATAATTTACAATTTTTTTATTACACAGTAAAGATATTATTGAATGAATTTATATATCAATTAACACTAAATTTCTTTCTAAGATAATCTTAAAAATGGTCTATTAAGATTATATATGTGAGTTTGGGTCTTTTTGTAAAACTTGTAAAATATATTTAAAGTAAAAAAGAGAGTGAAATAATGAATAAAAGTATATATAAAATATATTTTCTTTTATTTATTTATTATTCATTTTAGAGACGTTTTAGAAAATTATTGTTTTTAGGTTTTAAAGTATCCGAAGTCTACCATATGAATTTAAGTTATTTAATGAGTTTGAAAAACAAGATATTTATGTAAAATAGTAATTATCACAGCATAGGAAAAAAATTGGAATGTAATATAAGCGCCGCACAAGTGGGGAAGACTCCTCGCGTTTTCCTTTATAAAACAAAGCAAAGAACAGCTGGCTCGGGTCCACAATAGCACGAAGTGTACAACCGAAACTCTCGCTCGCAGGATTACTCCCTTCACATTTACCGTGCGTTTGGATCGAGAGAAGAGTGAGGGGAAAGGGAGGGAGGGAAAAGAAAATGAAATTTTATCCCATTTGGTTCGGATAGAAGATAGGAGAGAAGAGAAAAAATGGAGAGAAAAGTATAGTGGGTCTCAGTATTTTTTTTCCTCTCCAAAATGGAGAGATTAGAGGGAAAAACTGACGCAAAATATAAAAAAATAATAAATATATATTTAATAAATTTATTTAAATATTTTAATTAATTAATTAAAAAAATTAATGTTACAATTAATTTTATTATTAAATTAATTAATATATTTTACAAAATAATAATATATTTTTTAATATAAAAATTAATAAATTATATATAATTTTAAAAAATACATAATTTAAAAAAAAAAAAACTGTTGTGGCTGAATTGCAGTCGGACATATATATCCGACTGCAATTTGGCCACAACAGTATCCGACTGCATTGCAGTCGGACAGTGTTGTGAATGCAGTCGGACAGTGTTGTTGCAGTCGGACACTGTAATGGGCAATGCATTACATATATATATATATATATAAATATTATATTATAATATTATATATATAATATTTATATATTATATATATAATATTTAAATAATATTTATTATATTTAAAATTAATTAATATATATTTAAATAATATTAATAAATTTTAAAATAAATATTAATATTTATGATTTTAAAATAATAATTTATAGATATTTTTATATAATAAAATTTAATTAATTTAAAGAATATATTTTTAAAATATTTTTAAATTTTAAATATGAGTTTTTTAATGAAAAATATTTTATTTAAAAATAATTTTTTGAAATTATTTAAATATTTTTTAAAATTAGTTTTTATATCTTTTATTATTCTTATCTTTTAAAAAAATATATGAAAAATTTAAAATAATAATAAAATTGTTATTATATTAAATTAACACATTTTTTTTTTATTTTTGTACATTTTCTTTCTCTCCATCCAAACGCATAGAAAGAAAATCTCAATTTTCTTTTCTCTCGCTTCTCTTCCCCCCTTTTCTCTCCCTCCCCTTTTCTCTTCCCCCATCCAAACAAAGCATTAGGGCTTAAGCACTAGACGCTTTCATGTCGAATCATAACCAGTGAACCCCGGCAGCACAATCCTCGAACCCTAGAATATGTCGTGGCAATAATATGTAGATAAGCATTATTATTTAACTCATGAGTTGAATTTTTGAGTTTAATGAATTTTAATTTTTATTTAAAAAAATTGTGTCAACTTGTTTGTAGATTCAGATTTAATATGAACTCGGTTTAATTCGCTTTTGACTCAGGTAAACTCGATTAATTTAATATTTTTTAATTGAGTGTAACGAGTTACCATATAACTAAATCAAATTAAGTTTAAAAAAGATAAAAATTCTTAAATTGAATATAATCCAATAAAAAATGATACAAAAATAATATTTATATATAAAATTGATTAGAATTTTTGTATTAGAAAATATAAATAATTTATTTTTAAAAAATTAGTACAATTTGAATTATATTTAAATAATTTTTTTGTATATTATATTTTATATATAATTATTAATAAATATAAATTTTTACGAGTTTACAATATGAATCTATATTATAAGTTTACCTTCTCTTTATGAATTTGCCTAAACTGATGAATTTGATAACCTTATAGATAAGCACTTAACGTGCCATATTAAAGGCAATCACCTTATAACTGCAGCAATTATTGGTCATGACGGATTCCTTTGGGCTTAGATCTTTATCTTCCCCCAAGTTCTAATTTCTCTTTAATTTTCATTTTATTTCTTTGTTGATTTAGATCTAGTTTAGAAGTTGTGTGTGTGTGTGTGTGGGGTTATTTGAAAGATAAAATTACTTTTTTGTCTAATCTGACAGCTTCCCTTCCTTTCACTTCATTTTTTTTCGTGGATCACATGCAAAATTGCAGTTGTAGATTTCAATTGACTTGCTTTTAACTCTATTGTCTTTGAAATCATTTTTCTCATAGATTTTTTTTGTCAATGACTTAATTTTAATATTCACTAGTTTGGGGGCTTTATCATTTTTGCATAAATTTTTGTTGATTAAAATGGAGCATTAATTCTGAATACTACATTATATATATATATATATATATATATATATATATATATATATATATATATATATCCGTAAATTTTATCTTTGTGCACAAGTGTTTGTGGGAAGAAGCTTATGTATATATGATCTAGCTTCTTATACTCTTCACATGTCTTTCTACAAACCATTATGTTTTATCACTTCATAACTTGGTTATGGACTTATGGTAGCCATATGCACCCAATCTTTTAGTATTCTTGTGGTTTCTTATTGTAGATTATGTGCATGTAGATTATGAAGGTTTGTTATGTATTTTCTTTGATTTCCTATTGGGATTAGTAAGTATGCTCATTTCTTTGTTAATCTGGCTATATTCGTTATTTTAGT
The DNA here is from genome assembly GCA_032878935.1 of Erythrophleum fordii. Classification (NCBI taxonomy): domain Eukaryota; kingdom Viridiplantae; phylum Streptophyta; class Magnoliopsida; order Fabales; family Fabaceae; genus Erythrophleum; species Erythrophleum fordii. The sequence goes on from JAVQMF010000058.1 coordinate 8,737,093, forward strand.
CTATAGCTTTGTTATACTTTATTATGTTTTAGGAATGGTAGTTATTACCATTTAAGCACCTTAACCCAACTTTATTATGACCTAGCTAGATTTCTTTTAATTCTTATTTCCTTGTTTTGTTCTAATGGCTATAGAAGTTTTGGAGTGAAATTTCCTCTATTTACGATGTCATGTATCATGTAACATAATTTATTTCTAACCTTAGTGATATGAAAAGTTGGCTGCTATTTTGATTATTATGTGTTAGTTAGAAAGTTAGTTTAGATATAGACATATTTAGTTTAATATAAATATATTTTGTGCTGTTATGATAGTCTACTATAATAGATATAAACCAAAATGGATATTCCCTTGATATGATACATTGCATGTATATATATATATTATACAGAAATGAATGAAAGGATCACAGGCTTCTGTATTCTCCAAATATCCTAATTGTTTATCATGGTATCAAAGCACTCCTCTTGATTACCTATCGAACGTCCCTTTCCATAATCTTTGTGCAGAATACCGTATTAGACCTGTAACTCCATCGACCTATCAAAGATATCTGTCGAATCATAAAACTCTGCTGCATCATCGAACCCTGCTTAGATCATCGTAACCCAAGATAATGCTCCATTCCTTGCAACCCTTATCCTTGACGAATCAAACTATCCCTTATGGCCTCAACTTATGGAAATGCAAATCACAGCATAAAACAAGATCAGGTATCTTGTGGGAGACACAAAGAAGCCTGAATTCGAAGATCTAACTTTGACAACATGGACCATGGAGAGCTAGCAAGTGAAAAGTTGGCTCATTAACTCAATAGGTCAAACCTTAATGTAAATATTCATACGCTTACCTACGCCCAAAGACATATGGGATGCAGTGGCATGAACCTTTCATGATAAAGTAGACAAAAGCGTGATCTTCAAACTGAATTGAAAATCCTTCACCATGAAGTAGAATGGATGACCTTTACCTATTTATTATAACAAGCTGGTTGCTATTTTTTAGAAGATTGATCATCAAACAAATTTGCAAACTGAAATAGTTAATGGGGTGGTGCAAATGCATACAGTAATGACCCGATTACATGTGCATATCTTTCTAAGTGGCCTTGATCCGGAGTTCAGCCACGTTCAAAACAAGATACTATGGAAAGATCCAAAACTTGATCTTGAAAGAATTTATGCCTATGTACAAAAGGACTATCAGCAATGACTAGCGATAGGAGGTACTTGGACCTCACCAGACAGCACCATATTGCTAGCTAAATAGCAAGGTCTTACATTTGGAGTGCAGAAGCCTCGAAGCTGAAAGACTAATAGATTGACTTGCACCTATTTTGGCCACTCAATATAAAAAATGTTATAAACTAATAGACTACCTTGATTGGTGGGATTTCTCCAATAAGCCATGTTGTAATGTTTGTAGGGAAATGAACACTTCCACAGAAGACAAGCTAGTACCCTCGGTGAGTCTCATAGAGTCAACAGCACCAATAGTGAACTTAGTACCTCAAAGTCAAAGTGGTAAAAAATACTTTATACCCTACTCTTAAACCACATAAATTGTAGATACTGGAGCTACGAATCATATGACTTGTGAAATTGCTAATTTGAAACAAATACTACCCTCATCACAACCCCATATTATCACTGCCAATGGTAGTAGGTCGAATGTTGAAGGGCAGGGACAATGTGATTTATCTGATATATTGACGCTTAATACTGTTCTCCTAGTTCCTTCCCTTGATTATAATTTATTATCTATTAGTCAAATTACTGAAGCTCTATCATGCACAGTGACTCTTTTGCCTTCTTTTTGTGTGTTTTAGGACATCTCAACACGGAGGACTCTTTGCTATGTTATTAAGAGGGACAAACTATATTACTTTGAAGTAGAGGATCCAACTCCTTGGATATAAGGAATAGCGAATAATGTTAGAAGTAGCAATAACGCCGAAGCAGAGGTGTGGTTATGGCATTGGTGTTTTAGAGATTTATGTTTTGGTTATCTTAACAAGTTAAAACTGTATTTGTTTTTAAATTTGGATATTTCAGACTTAAGCATTACCTTTCATGGTAATACATTCGGATGTTTAAGGTCTCGCAAAAATTTCAATGTTTTTGAATGCATACTATATTCTCACCTTCATAGACAAATGCACTCATATGATTTGGGTTTCGTTGTTGAAAAATAAAAATAAGGCAAGTCAAGCATTTTGAGATTTTTATAAGCAAGTACAGGCTCAATATAAAAGAAGTATAATAGTGCTACAATCTAATAAAGGCACAAAGTTTGTGAATGCCACTATCTAGGGGTGGGCAAACTTGACCTGACCCGATTGGTTCGTCTTGGCCGATGCATAATTGGGCCAACCCAGGAATTTAAAAAAAAAATTAAAAACATGGTTGGATCGGGATAATACTCTAAGTCAGGACGAGTTTCGAGATAACCTTTTAGCCCTATCAGGTCTGGCCCGGCCAGAGGTATATATATCTTTATTTATATATAAAAAAATATAGACTAAATTGAAAAGAATTCTTTTTTTATGGTCTTTTTTATAATTTTAACCAAAATTTTTAAACATATTTTGTAAATTATAAATAACTAGAGGGGTCAAAATTTATATTAGAACTCTCCTAAATATAATTATCACATTTATGTAAGAAAAATAAAATTAAAAAATACATATTTTTTTAAGTTTTAACTACTATATTTGTATTTTTTTTATTTTTTTCATTGAATTCATGTTGTTTCATGTCTATTGTATAAATTTTAAAAATATATTAAAAAATACTTATATGTCTAAAATAATTAAGCAAATATAAAAATATAAATTTTTAAAATTAAATATTTTTTTCTTAAAAAAAAAAAGAAAATTGGCCCATGGCTCTATTGTCCCGATCCGTCTCGAACTTGGCCCAATTATAATTAGGCTAGATTCGGGCCGGGCCGAGCCCGAGACAATTTTTTCATCCCGAAGTTGAAATGGGGGTGGGACTCAAGTTGAAGCAAATCTCGACCCATGCCCACCCCTACCATTATGTTTGAATTCCTACTAAATTACGGGCTGCATCACCAAATCTCATGCCCTTATATACCTTAACAAAATGGACTTGTTGAATGAAAAAACTATTAGCTTCTAGAAATAGTACAGGCCTCCCTCTTTGGTATGAACATGCTGCAAAGTTATTGAGGTAAAGCAGTAAACGATGCTGCCTACCTTATAAACTGAACACCATCCAGTGTGTTATACCATCAGATGCTAATTTTGTTGATTCAGATGCTACTAACTATTTCTCATATTCCCAACTTAGAACCACGAGTGTTTAGGTGTTCTGCTTATATCCATATACCCAAGGCCTTTCAAGGAAAATTTGATCCGTGTGCTAAATGATGTGTGTTTATTAGATACTTAGATTTTTAGAAGGGATATCATTGTTATGATCCTTACACATTGAAGGTCCATATCACGTTGGATGTATCTTTTGACAAAGCTACTCCGTATTACACCTCCCTTACCCTTTCTTTTTAGGGGGAGAAGGTAGTATGAGAAGAGAAATATCTTAAGATGGATACACTTGACTCACTGCAGAGTTTTCATGAGAATTTATGAAATTTTAGTGAATCTTCGTCTTTGTCCAAGAAAGGTGGTGAAGATGATGATGAAGAATCTAATACTAATTTGCCCCCTGCCTATGTCAACACAGCTAGAGTCTCACCCTTGAGATGTCTAGGTAACTTCTGAACCCATCAGTATGGATTCTTCTTATGATCTAGATCTTACTAATGTACAGGGGTAAAGCACTGAAGTTTTAGAATAACCAAAACATATCGAGGCAGAAACTAATCATGAACTACGAATATCATAAGGGACTACAAAGGGGATACCTAAGAAGTAATATAAGCCAGATTTGAATGCTTGTGGTAAATATCCGATATGAAACTATACTACCATACAAAGACTAATAAAGACCTATGCATCAAATACTAATGAAGTTGCTTAGATCCTAATACCAACCAATGTGCAAGACACAGTGAGTAATTCTGAATGGAGGAAGGCAATGAACAAAGAACTTGAGGCATTATAGAAAAATCACACATGGGACCTCGTAACACTACATAAAGGAAAGAGGTTAGTGGGGTGTAAGTGGGTATATACTCTCAAGCTTAATGCAAATGGCAGCCTTAATTGATACAAAGCAAGGCTTGTAGCAAAAAGTTACATGCAAAAGCATAGCATTGATTATGAAGCTACATTTGCACTTGTGGCAAAAATGAATATCATCATAATACTATTATCATTGGCAACAAACAGAGGCTGGGATTTGCAATAGCTAGATGTAAAAAATCTATTTTTAAATGGAGATTTAGAGGAAGAGGTCTACATGCAATTGCCATTAGGGATTAAGCTCAAATCACTCTCTGAAAATATAGTCTATAGACTTACAAAAAAGCATTGCACGACCTTAAATAATCACCTTGTGCATGGTTTGAAAAACTTACCACAAGTATGAGAAGCTTTGGCTATAAACAAAGTAACATAGATCACACATTATTCATTAAGGAAAGGAAAGGGAAGCTAGTAGTTCTACTAGTTTATGTGGATAATATGATACTGGCAGGTGATGATTTACATGAGATCAAGGCCCCCAAATATTATTTGACCACCAAGTTTGAGATAAAAGATATAGGGCAAATTAAATACTTTCTTGAAATTGAAGTGGCATGATCTAAATGTGGTATCTTCCTATCCCAGAGGAAGTATGTGTTGGATCTACTTGTTGAGATAGGAATGCTTGATTGTAAGCCAGCAATGACACCCATGGAGATGAATCACAAACTTGGAATATATCCTAATCAAGTCCCAACGAACAAGGAATGCTACTAAAGGTTAGTTTACTTATCGCACACACAACCAAACATTGCGTACGTAATAGGTGTCGTAAGCCTGCACACTCTCTAAGTGAAGAACATATGCAAGTAGTGATTAGAATATTGAGATATCTCAAAGGTGCACTAGGTAGAGGATTGCTATTCTCCAAGAACAACATGCTGAGAGTTGAAGGCTTTATTGACTCAGACTGGGCAGGATATCAGATCACGAGGAATTCTACATGAGGGTATTTCACTTTTTTAGGAAGAAACCTCATGACATGGAAAGTAAGAGGTAGAAGGTGGTTGTAAGGTTGAGTGTTGAAGCGAAGTTTTGTGGTATGGTTGATGGAGTATGCGAATTTATTTAGATTAAGAGTATCTTGAAGGACCTTGGAGTTACTTGTGAACAGCCTATGGATCTTCACTACGATAATAAGGTGGTCACAGAGATTGCCTAGAATCCGGTACAATATGATCCCATAAAACACATAGAAGTTGATAGGCACCTAATCAAAGATAATTTAGACAGGAAGATCATTCGCTTCCCCTTTGTACAGTCCCGACACCAATTGGCAGATATTCTTACAAAAGTAGTATCTACGAATGTTCACCACAAAATGATTAGTAAGTTAGACATGATAAATATCTATACACCAACTTGAGAGGGAGTATTAGTTAGAGAGTTAGTTTAGATATAGACATATTTTGTTTAATATGAATATATCTGTGCTGTTATGGTAGTCTATTATAATAGATATAGATCATATTAGATATTTCCTGTATACGATATGTTGCATGTATATATATATTATATATAGATGAATGAAAGGATCGCAAGCTTTTATATTTTCTAAATATTCTAATTGTTTATCATTATGTGAAAGGCGGTTGTACATAATGCAAATAAAGGCAATACTTAGATACACATTTTAGATGCTCAGTATCAAATTATTCCATAAAAACATGACAAATGAAAATTTTTTTCCAACTTAGCATCACATAATTGAGACTTAATTTTGCCTAAGCTTAATCTTATAAATAATTCTTGAACTTCAATTGGTATAAAGAACTTTTGGAGGTATTGATGTTTGATTTAGGTAAAGGCTTAGCCAAGTGAATTGTATATGGAGAAACTTTACTGAATATATAAGCTTAGATGTTTGAAGGTGGGATAAATTTTAATGATGATGAATAGATAACAAGGAAGCCCGATTTTTTTTCCACAGAAGTGTTGGGATTGACCTTCACTTATTATAGGGCTCTGACAGCATCAATGTTAAGAAGATGAACCTGTCATTAATAATTGATATTTATGACAAGCCTCTGACTCCTTGTCAATGCAATACGATTGTCAGAAGGTTGGGTGATTACCTAATTGATCAGAGTTTTTAGTTATTGGTGGTAAGTTTATACGTATTTCAGGTCAAAATTACTCCCTTCTGTTGAAGTTATCCATTATAGTAAGTTTTTGAAATTATCTAGACCGCTTTTCTTTTTATAATTATTATTATCAGAATATCCTCAAATTTTGTTTGAGCTATTCCTTCTACAAACAATTTTAAAGGTGTACTCTCTCACGACGGATTGGTCCATTTAAGTTTCTTTAAACCCAAAGTCCTTTCTAAAGAAGTATACTTCCTTCCTTCCTTTATAATATCATGTAGAAAGTTAAATAGCACGAAACAAACCCCGAGTAATATGTGGCATTATGGGTTGTTGCTAATCTTAGTGGCTCCACCCTCTCTTATTTTCTCATCTTTACTAACTCTCACATAATCCTATTGCATTCGGTCCCTACAAAATTTTGGTAATGCAAGACCTATGAAGTAATATATTTTGATACAATATTAAAACTTAGCTTAAATAGAAGTGAATCTTACTATTTTAATTACAATTTTGCTATCATTATGTTCTTTTTTCAGGCTGTGAATTATTGAAATTTGTGGAGAATGTATAAGAATAGTGGTTGCTACTAGGATACTGGAGAGTAGCAGTTATATGTATCAACGACCTGCTTTTTTATTCCAAAACCTTTGGACTGCATTGTGAATGATGGTGTTGTAAATTGAAGAAATGTAAGATTTTTCATACCAGAACAACAGTTCTTGAGTAATGGCAGAATTTATGCTCAAATTGGTTGTAGCTTGAGCTCATGTGTGTTTTCTTGCGTGCTTTGAATGTCTATGAAGTGTACACATTTTTGCATAGCAGTGAAAGATTGCTAAATTTCAAGATTATTTTACAAATTAATGTGTAAGTTATTTTGTCTCCATAATTTCGTTTTTTTAATACCAAAGCAAGGTACATATACTCTCTTTATCTAGCTAACTTTATTATATCTTGTTAAATGGAACTTTCCTTCATGATCAACAAGTTTTGGACCATTTAACTTCAGATTAAATATGAGAATATGTTTGTGCTGGATTACAGAAACAGCTTCAATTGCTGTGTGCTCTGATATGGAATTAGATTTTTTTTTTGGGGGGGCTAAAAAGGGACAAATTCATTTTGAAATTATGGCCTTACTATTATTTTAGTCACTTAACTTATTTGTTTGTTTCAATTTAATCTTTTAACTTTCTTTAATGTTGTAAAATAATTATTGATGGATGAAATGAAAAAGCACAAATATGACCCAAATTAAAGATTAAGAAAAAGAAAGAGTCAAATCAACATAAATAAATATGTCAAGGGATAAAAATAAAAATTTAGTCTAATATCTACGTTAATTTGTTGAGCATAACTTTTTCTCATAATAAAGTCCCATAAACAAAGCAGATGATAAATCTCATCATATACAAAGCAGATATAAAGTCCTATATGCGCGCGTGTTTGTGTGTGTGTGTGTTTCAAATTAATTAGTGTTAAACTCGGCAAAAGGAGGCAGATAAAGAACAAATCATTTCGATCTTCTCATCTTCCAAAACATGTTTCTTATTTTATCCCACTGAAAAGTTTAATAGACTTCCTTCCAAATTAGTAATCTTCCATATAGCAAAAATATAGAGAATGGCAAATTAGGGAAGCAAGAAAATTATTTATACTGGGCATCATATCATAGTTTTGCAATAATGGCGCAACAACAACAAAAAAAATGCTTAATTGCAAACAGTACATAGAATTAGAAGCAGAGCAGGGATGGATCACATACAGATAAAAGTCCAACAGTAAAAAGAAGGGAGAAGAAGCAAAGAATAAAAGAAATGGAAATTATGTGCATACGTGGCTCTATGATTTTTTTTTTTTAAATTAGTTTCCGGTCCTTGCAGCTGTATAGGATTCGGTGCAAATGTTTTTTTTAAAGGATTAAAAAAAAGAATGACATATAATTCAAAACGATCAATTATCTTATAAATAATGCTACTAGTAACAGGAATATATTATATATTATTTAAAATATGAGTTTGTACAAGCTTCAATAATAGGTGCATGGAGTCAGAATTTTAAAATAGTTTAAATAAAAAATAATTAAAAAATGAATTTAAAGATAATTAAACTAATTAAAATTTTAAACCAATTTGAATTTGAAGACAATTGCAACTGAATTTAAAAATAAATAAGCTAATTTACTAATGTACCAACACCTGACATGTTTCCTGTGCGGCAAAACAGTTTTCGGTTAGAATACCACACGCGACCTGATCTGTGCTGCCGTCCACCAGCCGCCGCGTTAAATGCAGAGAAATGATACCTTTTACCCAAAGGAATATGCTTAATAAAATTACACTCTAATATTTTAAATTAAAATATTCATATTAAATATTTTAAATATTAAAATTATTTTAAAAGACTTAACATCAAAATTTTGAAATATATAAAAAAATTATAATTTAAAATTTAAAATTTTTATTTTTAATTTCATTTTTAAATTGATTAATAAAAAATTATGATATGTATATATGAATATAAAAGTTAAATATAACATATTTTTTTAAAAAAATAATCATATCATATTAACTTATAAAAATTCATAAATTTTATCCTATTATTAAAAAACCTTATAGTATGTGAATTTCTTTTAGTTACGTAATCATCAAATAAAATATCAAATATTAAAATATAATAATAATTTCCAATCCATACGCCCAATAAAGCACCGAAATCCCCAAATCCACCCGCCCCGCTTCCCGTGTGTCTTCTTGTTTGGGGTCTCCTCTCTCTCCCTCTCCTCCAGGCTCCACCTCCATCTCCATCTCTCTGTTTGAGTCTTGCTAATTCATCTCGCTTTCCTAACATTTGCCTTTTCAATTCCCATCTGCTCCCTCCTTTTCCCTCTTTTCCTCTTTCTTTGCGCCATTCCGCGTTTCACCACCGGTAATCACACACAAGCTTTCATCCTCAAGCGCATCGACGCCCACCCCTCTCAATTTCATCATCTCTAACGTCCAAACTCATGACCTCAATGCATAGGTGCTTACGATTCGCTACTTTGCATCCTCGCACGGTACTGTTTTGAATTATGCAAGTCAAACCAGATACTGCGGTCGTTCTAATCTAGGTTTTTTGGGTACTGAAATGATGGGTTCCGAGAGTCGGAATGGTTCTTCGACGCCGCCACCTCCTCAGCAAGCCAAAACGTATGGGATCACAAAACCCATCTCTCTAGCCGGTCCCACCGAGGCTGATTTCCATCGTAACATGGAACTGGAGAGGGTATTTCATCTTCCCTGAGTGTCAATTGAAATGTTTCTTCTCTTTTTTTTTTTATTTTTTTAAATACAATTTACTAATTTCTCTTGTACTAGTTTTTGGTTGATTCCGGGCTTTACCAGAGCAAAGAAGAAGCTGCAAAGAGAGAAGAGGTACTTGGCCGCCTTGATCAGGTGACTAAATGGAATCTTGCTTCTTTTTTTTTTTTTAATTTGGGGGGGGGGGGTTGTAAAAATTGAAGCTTGCTTTTGTTGACCATTATTCTGCCCGGTATCTCACGTTCTTCATCACTATTAAGGCTGCGTTCTCTATACACAATAATTATGCTGTTGTATTATTGAAGACACTCCAAGGCTTGCTAGTTGATGCTTTTTCATGCTTCATTACTTCCTTCATTGTCGTTGCTGCTTTATTTGGCATGGGGATGGCGACCTTTTTAGTTGTGATTGAGGTGTTTCACTACAGTCAAGTTTAAATGTTATAGTAACAAAGTTAACCTGCATTCCTGCAATGTAGATTGTAAAAAGCTGGGTGAAGCTGTTGACCCGCCAACGAGGGTACACAGATCAGATGGTGGAGGATGCAAATGCTGTCATTGTCACATTTGGTTCTTATCGACTAGGGGTGAGTTTGTTTTGATGTCAGCTTTTGCTGACTCATTGTAATGCTTACGTATAGTATGCTGATATCTTACTTTCTGCTGGAGGAGTGACTTTGATTATCTTCAGTTTAGTGGACTTCAATTCATTTGGAAGTCAATGTGTCTTGATTTGATTTATCATAGTTCTTGGAATGTGGAAAGGAAAATTTTGCGGAGAAGCTTTTTTGAAGGAACTGATACGTGTTGGTGACAGTCGAAGAAATTTAAATCAGAATATTTAGATGATTTGAAATAGGAATAACATAATATGTGCGTGGTACAAGAAATGGGTAATTTGCAGTCAGTTGGAAATTGGAATAACTCATAATAATTGGTCCAGTTCTAACTAACGCTTGACAACTTTCCTGGTCCCCCTTTTTGGTCAGTTCCAAGCCAAGAAGCACCAATATGGGTACGACACAATACTATATCTGGAATACGGCAATTTCTAAAATTTTAGGATACGGGTACGATAATATATATATATATATATATTCAATAATCTAACACATTAAAAACTATTTTTCAGAAGGTTGGAGATTCAGATCTTTGTCTTGAGTTTCCTACATTTGTTAATTATTATAATTAATACCAAAAGGTTTAGCTCAAGTGAATGTGGTATGAACCTTGGTAATCAAGTCTACCATCCATTCATAATTTTCTGTCTTTTTCTGGTCCAACCTGAATTTCCAGAAACTAGGGGAAAACTATCCAGTTTTTTATGGAGCCAATCAACTACTTGGGTGGCCTAACATCCATAGAAGAGAAAGCAGCAACTAAGTTAGAATCAAATAGAACTAGAATGATGTAGGTGCTTCTTAGTTGCTCTAGAGCAACTAAGAAGTAGCTCTAGAGCAACTAAGAAGTAGCTCTAGAGCAACCTTAATGTCTGTGGAGAGCAACTGAGTACCCATCCAGATGTCCTTGATACAACTCATTCTGTAGTCTTAGCACCCTAACTTTAGGATAATCAGCACATTTACAAGAAGCATTAAATAAAGGAACAAAATTGCAAGAAGCTTTTGGATCTGTGAATGAATCAAGTGTGGTTGGAGAAGAAATTGCAAAATTGCAAAAAAAAAAAAAACGATGAGGAAGAAAAAAAAACAACTAAGCAAATTCAACTATTATGAACAAACGAGCAAAGTAATAAAGAAGTTGAAGAAGAAAACATGAAAATAGAAAACAACGCACCTACTATTGGTCAGAGAAGATGATGCGGCACAGAGGACGAAGGCATGTGACGCACGACGAAGCATGGATGTAGAAGCACCAGAAGCAGAAGCACGACAGATGGGTTTCGAAGGAGAGACAAGGTTAAAAGCTACACAAAACAACGTCAATTGAGCAACTATGTTTTGCAACTGTTTCCTAGCCGTTTCATCTCATACCAAAATGTTTTGGTATGGACAGAAATGTTTCAAAGCAAAAAGAAACATATAGATACGTTTATCTGGTATGGGTACGACTCGTAAAATGCCGTACCCGTGCTTCATAGGTTCCAAGGTTGTCAAATTTGCAAATTTAAGTAAAATCATAAAGGGGAGTGGAACTCATAACATAGAATCATATCATAAACGCATAAAGAGTTTACATTTGTTAATAATTACATATAAAATACAATATACAAAAAGAAATTCATTTAAATACAATTCAAATCATACTAGTTTTTTAAAAAAATTATTGAAATTCTATAATTCATATTTCTCAATATAAAAATTCTAATCAAGTTTATATATAAATATTATTTTTGTGTCTTTTTTTACTGTATTGTACTAGATTTAAGAATTTTTATCTTTTTTTTAACTCAATTTAATTTAGTTATATGATAACTCGTCAAACTTGATTCAAAAAACACTGAGATAATCAAGTTTATCTAAGTCAAAGGCGAATTAAACCGAGTTTATATTGAGTCCAAGTTTATAAATGAGTTGATACGATTTTTTTAAATAGAAACTTAAACTCGATAATTTTGGTGAGTCACCTCGTGAGTTTAATAACAATGGTTAGTTATGATGAGTATCTTAATTGTGCTTCTTGCTCTTTATCATAATTAGTGCATGTTAATTTCTCAGCCAGTGCTGGAGTTTTATGTTATTGAAGGGGTCCTATTTTAACTTAGGATGAGACGAAGCTGGAGATATGATTTATGCTTGAGATGTAGGCTTAAATGTATAAAGGCACTAGGGATTTCTTTTTTCTTTCTCGTTCTTCAATTTATTTGAGATGCTGAAGCGATTGTAAATCACAAGATTTTCCACCTTCTAGAGTCTAAATAATTAGCTTGATCTGCTCTCCCAGAAAAGACAGAGAGACATTTCTTTCTTAAATTGCTGATCTGTTCTATTCATTGTTTGCTTGTAACATAAGTCATGCTTATGTCATTTTCAGCAAATGACTGGTGAGTAATGACTTCTAATGAATCTCATTATCACTCTCATCATGATATGTCTTGTTCTTTCATTTTGCATGAATATGGTACTTTGCATAGTAGTGGACATCTTGTTCCCCTCCCTTCCCCCCCTTCTTTTTGGTTAAAGTCTAATAGAACCCCCTGTTACTTACATAATTAAACACAGAATAATAAACAGAGAAGGGAAAAGATACTGAATGATGCTCTTTCATTCAACAACCAACGTTCAACAATACAAATTCAACACTCAGAAAATCACAACACAACCCCTATATACAGCACAATAGCACATGAACTACAACATAATAGCACTCAAAAAACAACACAGCAACACAGAACGAAGAAAAGAAGACAACTGCAGCCAGAAAATGAAGATAATCAGATACAATAGTCCCATACTAGCTTTTGGGAAGCTAGCACTCTCCCATAACCTTTCTACTGAATTCTTGATAGGGTTGTACATGGGCTAGGCCAGGTTTATGCTTGGTCTGATGCCTGGCCTGTTGTAAACTAACCTTCAAAATTCAGGCCTCTTGTCCAGCCCAAGTCTGATGGGCTTTTTTTTATTTTTTTTATTTTGGGGAAGGATTTTGAAATTTTGAACACTCATATCTTTGTAACTACTTTTTGGGCATATGACTGCTCATTTTGATATGTTTTTGCGAAATCTATGTAGTGAAGATGAGAGAGAAGAAAAAAAAAGTGGGTCTAGAGGAGGGAATAGGAAGTAAATGCAAGCACAGAGGGTGAATTTTAAAAAGTTATAACATGGAGTTTTGGTGGTTTGATTGAAGCTTTTTCTTTTCCCTTGATTTTGTGTAATTTTTTGAGATAGAGGTGATGCAAAATGCCCATGGCAGTTTGGCCCTGTTATTTTCTCCAAAAACATATGTTTATTATCTCAATTTTGAGTTTTTTTCTTTCAACTTAAAGAATACACGTTTTTCATCTCATTTTTTTTTGGTTTAAATGTGGCAATTATATTGAAGAGAAGCTTGGTGGGAGCTTTGACCCTTCTAAGTATTTATAATTTGTAAAATGTGTTCAAACATTTTTGGCTAAAATTACAAAAAGCTAAAAAATTTCTTTTTCATTTTGGTCCTTACTTTTTCTTTTTATATACACATTGGGCTGGTCTGAGCCAAACTAGTGAGCATGGGTCACGTGGGGCTTGGCTCAGCCCTGCTATTTTTTTTTTGGGGCGCTGGCTTGGCCCAATTTGGCTGGGCCAGTGTTCTCCCCTGAATCTCAACCCCCTATCTAGCAGCACACCCCTCCAATATATTCCATAACTGTCACTTTCTCTTTTCTCCCACTTTCCCTTTCTGTCAGTAACTATTTGGAATCTCCCCCTCCTCCCCACTACCACTCCCACGTGCTTTGATTCTTCTAGCATCTCTTCTCAATGTTTCAGGCCCATGTTCCCTCTTTTCCTTTCTCTTCGTTTGGTCACGCCTTCTACCATATATCTGAATAACAGTGGGACTATCAAAGTCATTCTTGTAGCAACTAGCCTGTGTTCAGTTTTAAAGAAAATAGATAGACAGCAGACTGTAAATGAGTTAAAATATTGTTATTTCATATTATAACAGGTTGCCTGTGTCATATGTGGCTGTTTTTTATTTTTTGAATATTAAGCAACAATTTACTAATTTACAGGTACATGGACCTGGAGCCGACATAGATACTTTGTGTGTTGGTCCTTCTTATGTGAATCGAGAGGTGACCCACTGCAGCGGGTTAATTCTGCTCTATTTTGTATAATAAATTGCATTTTGTTCTACTTTTAGCCAAATATGTATCTCTTTTGCAGGAAGATTTCTTTATCATATTGCACAACATCCTCGCTGAAATGGAGGAAGTTACTGAACTTCAGCCGGTTTCTGATGCTCATGTTCCAGTAATGAAATTCAAGTTCCATGGAATATCTATAGATTTGCTTTATGCAAGTATATCTCTTTTGGTTGTCCCAGAAGTAAGTTTGAGTTCTCTTTCAGTACGGGTTTTATATGTTCCAGGTTCTCATTTCCATTAGCAGTAAATTTATTTAAATTAGCACTCCTCTAGTTCTCTCACAATATGATTTGAGGGCCTCGTTAGTGAGTTGCTTTATGAAGTTGTGAAGTCCCTGGTGCTTTTAAAAATTGATGCAGCCATGCCTCTACTTTATAGATTGTGCTATATACGTACTCCTATCATTTTGTTCCTTATCCTTATTTCCTGTTTGTTTGGCATGCTTAATGTGTAGGGTTTTTATATTTTCTTTATTTTTACCCTCACGTGGTAAGCACTATAGAGAGGAAGAGAGCAGGAGGAGAGGGAGGGGCAGTGATATGTCTGGTTGGGTTCAGGGTAATTATGGAAACAGGTGTCCTGTCCTTTTGTACCACACTCAGTCTTGCAAAAAATGCAAGTTCATTGCTGATCTTAAGTTGTTTGGCATTGTAATTTGTTATTTTTTTATGCAATTCTAGTTGTCTTCTGCATTTTTTTTTTTAAGCAAAATGCATGACCCATCCTTTTGATCTCACTGCCCCCTTGCTCTTAATCTTTTTCCCTCTTTGAATCTACTTCTTACACTTTTCTTCAATTATGATTTTAAAACACACTTTTCCACAGGACCTGGATATCTCAAATGGGTCTGTGCTGTATGATGTTGATGAACCAACTGTTCGAAGTCTTAATGGCTGCCGGGTGGCAGATCAAATTCTTAAACTTGTTCCAAATGTTGAGGTTAATATTCACGCTCTTTAATTTGGTTGATTGATATATTAGATTTATGGTCTTTCAATTTATTGAGTTGATACTCGTGTAACCCTTGACAATGTTAGAATTTCCGAACTACTCTGAGATGTTTAAAGTTTTGGGCAAAACGGCGTGGTGTTTATTCGAATGTAAGATCCACCACCTCTAAAGTTTTTCATCATCATGGACATTTAATTTTATGTTCTGTCTTCATTCCTGTTTTTCACTATGTTTAGGTTACTGGATTCCTTGGTGGTGTAAATTGGGCTCTTTTAGTTGCTCGAGTTTGCCAGCTTTATCCTAATGCAAATCCTAGTATGTTGGTTTCTCGATTCTTCAGGGTGTATACACAGTGGCGGTGGCCAAACCCTGTAATGTTGTGTTCTATAGAAGAGAATGAACTGGGTTTCCCTGTATGGGATCCTCGTAGAAACCCCCGGGACAGATTTCATCATATGCCAATAATCACTCCGGCATACCCGTGCATGAATTCAAGCTACAATGTCTCAGCAAGTACTCTTCGTGTTATGATAGAACAGTTTCACAATGGCAACAGGATCTGTGAGGTAAGAGGAGTTTATTATTCTCTAGTTTTTTTATTTTATTTTCTGAGCTCCTTAATTTGATTTCTACTGTCTGTTATGATCTGTTTTTAGGAAATTGAGCTCAACAAAGCCCAATGGAGTGTCCTTTTTGAGCCATATCTCTTTTTTGAGGCATATAAAAACTATCTGCAAGTGGACATAATTGCAGCAGATGCTGATGATTTACTGGCATGGAAGGGCTGGGTAGAATCTAGGTGGAGACAGCTTACTCTGAAGGTAAAGTGCTGTGATAGTCTGGTATTAGTCTTCCTCCAGTGGATTTAGTCCATGTCTGTGATTTTATTCATTGTCAATAGCTAATCTCTGAACATTTCTAATTATTACTGAGCAGATAGAGCGGGACACAAATGGGATGTTGCAGTGTCATCCATTTCCACATGAATATTCAGACACTTCAAAGCCTTGTCCACATTCTGCACTTTTCATGGGTTTGCAAAGAAAAGCAGGAGTAAGAGGTCAAGAAGGGCAGCAATTCGATATACGTAAAACAGTAGATGAATTTAGACAAGAGATAAACATGTATGTATATTGGAAACCAGGGATGGAAATTTATGTTTCTCATGTTCGCCGAAAGCAGCTCCCTGCATTTGTTTTTCCAGATGGTTATAAACGGACTAGAATACCAAGGCATCTAATCCATCCCACTGAAAAGATGGGTGAGAATGCTACCAAGTGCTACTCTGGATCTGCTGAAAGATGCAACAAGAGGAAAAGTAATCCTGAAATGGTGGATCTGAAGCCAGGCAAACCAGAAAAGCGAGCATCTATTAGCCCACAAAGGCTAGATTCTTGTTCTCCTGAAAGTAGTATTAGTAGATCAGGTGGTACCTCTCATATGAGTATTGAATATATTGATAGGTTAGAAGATTCAACAAGCAAGGATGCTGACAGCAATTCTGAAATTAAGTCATCTGATGGACTCCTGGGAGGTGGAATAGGCACTGTAGGGCCTGAAATACAGATTAGTGAAACACATTTTGACTGCAGACATGATAAGTGGAAATCAGGAAGTCTAGAAGTTCGAAATGAGGTAAGCCTGCTGAACCCATGGAGAAACATCAGGAAGTAGTTTGGTTCATGTGAAGTTCCTTAATTAGAAGTTGGTGATCCATTTCAGAATGGAGTTGATGGGAACAATGTTCAGGATCTGGATTTAGATTGCTTGGAAAGTGCAGAAACTGCATCTACAAAAGGCTTGTTGAACTCTGAAGAGGTTGCTGTTAATATGGATCAACAGTTAGTCAAAGCTTGTAATTTGATGAGGGCTGAACATGCAGACTATGTACCAAGTGCCAGCACCCGGAACTTAAATTGTGAGGTGAGTTTCTTCATTTGAGGAATTATGGATAGGAACTGTTGTGGATGGCAGTGACAAAAACTGGAAGTCTGGGCGATAGTGAGAGTCACAGATCTTTGCAGGATGATGTCTGTGGGGCAGATCCTGATTCTGTTTTGAAGAGTGGGTGTTTTGATGGGAATAGAGTATTTCAAAATAGCATGGCCGAAGAATTGAAGGTTTTGAAACTTCTTTAATCTCTTTCTGTTTTTCCCTTAATGAAGATGATAGTCTAATTTTATAGTAATTTTCACACTCTTTCTCTTTAACAACAGTTGCTAGAATTTTGTTTTTGATGGATTTTCAGAAGATATCATAGGAGAATCTGATATTCTTTTCTTTTCAATATATTTGATTATATCAGCTTCTTAACATTCTGTATTTGCTCATAATGTGGTCTGTCCCTATTTTCTTCCAGTCGTGTTGGGTATTTTAACTATGATCCAATGTTTTTACATGTATATTTTTCCTATTGTTATAAGTTACTTTGGTTATCAATTTTTCATGGTCATTGAATTTCATAGACAATTTTCTGACTGATGAATATGTGGTCGCAGGTCCTGCACCACTATACGTGCTATCTTTCCAGTAAATGTGCTTAAGAACCTCACTTGTTTAGTGTGGAGGATCAAAGACAATGCCTTCCTTTTTGTTTCACTTTTATGATTTTTTTTAGATTAATGCCTTGTTGGTAACCTAAATTCTTCCTATTTTTCATATTTTGTATAGGCTGATGTCAGACTCAGAAGTTTTGTATGAACTCAAGATGGGCTAGGTCAGAATCCTTGTAGAAGCTAATGACAAAGGCATGCTTATAAATTCTCGATGTGAACAAGTTATATCTTTATTTTTCCTGTTGGGTTGTTGTTGTTTTTTGTAGGAGAATGAGTCTGGATAGAGCAGTTTGAGGCTTGGGAAGTGAGTTGCTGAAGTCTTTACCCCCTTCCTGCCACCTTATGCTGGGTCGGGGTTTGCCGTCCTGAATGAGGGTGAGGCTGTATTTAAACATTGAGGAACAGATGCAGATGAAAATGATGAAAGGGATTGGGGTGTTAGGGATAGACTTGTGATGATTGTATGTACGTAGATGAATAGCATAATGGAGATGCTCGAAATTGTCTCATATATCTTAAATATTTATGTTCTTTGATTTGTACGAGAAGTTGGAATTTTGTTGTTTGCTTGTGATGTGGCTGATATATGATGTAAATGTAATTAATAGTCAATTGGGTTAGGTGATTTAGAAGATGAAATGCTGCCCCCCCCCCCCCCCCCCCCCCCCCCCCCCCCCCGAACAAAAACAAAAAAAAACAGAAAACTTGGTGGAAGTGTGGCGGCTGATGAGTGAGTTGGTTCTTCATTTCCGTGCCTGCTTAAGTTTAGACTGACGAGGATCATTCTGCTCGTGGCATTGCTCAATGTCTGTTTCTAATGTCAGTGAAGCAACACTATTGTAAAATCTCTTCTTTGGTGTTTTCACACAGTTTCCATATAATTTTGTGGTTTTAAAAGAGCAGCAGTTCTCTGTTCCTTCAGCCTCCAGCTTTTCTTCTGGGTTAGAGATTCTTGTGAGGGCTGGGGAAGAGAGCGAAAGCCAGGGTACGCTTGCAGCCTTTTGTGATTTACAGTAGTCCTGAGACTTGTATAACCATGGTGAATTGATCTAAACTCCATCAAATCAAGTTTTAGTTAATGTGTCTAATTGAGCTGTTACAAGGAAAATAATTACCAACTTTACTATTCGTGTGTCAAGTTACCGCTGGTAATGAGTCTAAAGCTGCTTAGCAATTCTACTCTAGACAAAGATTTCCCAAAGTTGAACATGGCTTCCCAAGGAAAACAGTACCTTGAGGTTAGCATTTTCTTTGGTGGAAACATAGTCACCATCTGAAGATGGCATTATTTCAGTGTCAACTGGTTTCCGGCTTTTCCTCACGTGCAGGACTTGTAATAACATTGATCTTTGTCTTTAATTAATTTCTTGTCAATTAGGAGTTCTATAAGAATAGAAAATAATGTCTAACTTTTAGCAAAGTTTTGGGTTTAAAAGCTAGCTTCATTGGTTATTTTGATATTTAATCATCTTGAACTCTCGTCTCTCTAAAATTTTAAACATAATTCTTAAGAGGTTCTTTCTTTTCACTCTCCGAGAGAAAAAATGTTTTTCTTTTTCTTTTTTTCATTCCTATTTTCCCCTTGTTTTCCTCTTTTCTACCTTCCCCTTGTTCCCAGCTTTAAGCACTCAACGTGCATGGTTTGGATGTGCAGAGGCATGCGTTTGAATTGTGTTGTTCAGATTTCATTCAGATTGAATCTGGATGATTTGGGTTTAAATTTTTTTTTGCTTTCATTTTTTTATTCTTGATAATGTAAGATATAAAATAAAAATAATCTTTTAATTGTCAATTTTAAAATAAATAGTAATTAATACTAAACAATAAAAATAAATAAATATGAATCGTTTAGATTCAATACAATTCAAATTAATATGCTGGATGCGCATGCCTCGAGGCATCAATCCAGGTAGCAGAAGCACGACACCATCCAACATACGAAGTTAAGAAGCATCGTCATTCTTGTCAGTTCCTTGTTGTCTTTGTCATCCTATCACATTGTCGCCGTCAACCAATTGAGTTGTGTCCTCTCTCCTTCGTTTTGCGTGGTGGATATGCATGTGGATGGCTTGTTCCACCTCAAGCCTTATTGTGACCGAGGTCCATTCCTCCTTGTCGTGCACCGCCACTGTGAGCTAGTAGGTCGATGGAAATCAAGCTTCAAAACTCTTTCCTTCTTCTCAACTTTTCCTACTTGTGGGAGATCTATTCAACGGGGGTTTTGGCTTGCAATCTTGAAGTATGATACCCATACCTTCTTGTTACAATTTTGGGCTTCTTAAAATAATATCTAAGTTCAATCTTTGATTTAAAAAAATAAGGGTAAAGCTGCATACATCTACCCTCCCCAGACCTCACTTAGTGAGAGTCTCGTGCACTGAGCCGCCCTTAAATCTTTGATTTAAGAACCAATCAAGTTTACAATATGAGTGTTATAATAAGAATAATGAACATGAGTTAGGATTAAAGCTTTTGATATTAGAGAGTGAATTAGATAAATTGAGTTGTCAAAGTGTTGCTAATGTGATAA